>JAKSZT010010858.1:4764706-5112891 GCA_026826555.1 Tolypeutes matacus | reverse complement strand
AAACAAAAAAACAAAAACCACAACCAAAACAAATAAAAAAAGCTTAAGAAAGGTACTTCACATTCCAAAATGATGTGATGATAAGATATTAACTCAAGCCAGGGAGCATTACTTACCCTACCCCTCACCAACTTTCTTGATAAAACCTGGAGTTTGTACAGTTTAGTGTGAATTTCTGTGGCATTTCTCCCACCCACCTCGCTCCTCACTCCCAAACCAAGCTACCTACTTTCAGGAGGAAAGTGAGAATATACCCTCTAGAGCAGCAGTAACCTCCACTATTGGCTTGCAAAAGGAAGAGCAATTAAGAGTTTCCCGTAGGACAAGTGGCTGTCTGGGGAGACAGCTAGGTTCCAATCTTTCTGAAGGGACTCTTCCCGAGAGCAGCAGGCTCGGGTGAGGGGCTCCACAGCAATGGAAGCCTTCCTACTCTGGGAGGAATTGAAAGAACGTGGTCAAGAAGTATCTGTTTGAATAACACAGTTCCACTATCAGAGAACCGTGAAGCCCAGTTGAGTTCTCTGAGAAATTATAAATTCATCCCACAGAAAATTCAGATTTTTGGATGCCTGCTACACAACAAAAGACATGAGCAACAAAAAGGGTATTAGAGACAACATGAACTAAGGTAAAATAATTGTATTCCCTGTATTAGTGTTTTATTCCTGCTGTAACAAATTACCTCATACTCAATGGCTTCAAACAGCACATGTATTATTGTAAGGTTATGTAGGTCAGAAGTCCAGTCCAGGTATTACCAGATTAAATACAAATTGTCCACAGACTGCATTACTTCCTGGAGTCTCTAGGAATTTGTTTCCTTGGTCATTCGGGCATTGGCAAAATTCAATTTCTTTCAGCTGCGAGACTGAAGACTGAGATCTCTGCTTTCTTGCTGGCTGTTAGCTGTGGGGAACCCATCGATCCTGAAGGCCTCGCTCCAGTTCTTGCACACAGCCCCCTACATTTCAGAACAAGCCACTGGGCATATTGTCCGGAGGCTGTCATCTCTCTGTTCTCCTTCACACCCTTCATCACATGTCTCTCTGACCACAGTAGAGGAGGGTTCTCTGCTTTCAAAGATTCATGTGATTAGAACAGGCCCACTCAGATAATCTAAAATAATCTCTCCATCTCAAGGTTCATAACCTCAAACATATCTGTAAAATCCCTTTTGCCACATAAGGTACATTATCACAGGTTCCAGGAACTTGGATATGGACATCCTGTAGGGAGAGGGGGTATTTTTCTGCCAAACACATCCCATATTCTGTTATTTCCCTTAGCCCCTACTCTATAAGAGCCAGAAAATGAATAGAGGTATGGTAAAACAGTCTCTGCTGGTCCCAGAATCTCAGTGGCTTAAAGAGAGGAGTAAGAAAAAGGTGTGAATTGACTGTGAGATTGGTGTATAATTTTGGACTAGAAGAAGCTTTGTAATAACTCAGCCAGCCAGAAAGCTATGAGGTTTGCCTAAGATGACACCAAGGTTTGGGTAAAAGTGATTTAAGGTACCCTGACTAAAAGCTGAGACTAGAAAAGTCACTACTCGTTTGTGTAATCTCAAAACTTCAAGACATTCAATATTCCAGTTACACATATTTTATATTTTAATATTTTATGCTATTTCATTATATTATTAGCAACATGGATTTTAGTAAACAGCAGAGAATGTATACTCATCCATAGCAGGCTTATTGTTCACATGTGCTGGAGTTGTAATGATGACAAAGAGAGAATGATTACACTTGTTCTTCAGACAGCTTAATCCAATAGTATATTTTGATGCAACCTTAAAACTTATTTCACAAGAGAAACAATAATACTAATACACATTAATTAGTTACTTATATAGGATGGCATTATACAAAGTACTTTAGTATTATTAGCCTGCTTAAACCTCACAAAAATGACAATTTTTCCCCATCCATTATCTCTCTTATACATATATAAGCACCTGAAGCTCAAAGAAGTCAAACAAATTCCCTGAGGTATATGTAAATTTACACAGACAGTAAATGAGAGAAGGAAATTTGAATCTGTACTACCTAAATTAAAAGTATAGAATCTTAACAAGTAAAACTCTAATTTCTTGATTTCATGGTTTTCATAAAGCAGTCAAGGAAAATGCCATATTCCACTAAAAGTTTTATAGCAGAGCATTCTGAAAGTTAATCTCATCACTTTAGAAAAGTATGAATGTAACGAAGTCTAGACAACTAGGCCCTCTCTTTCTTACTTTCTTGTTTTGAAATGATAGGATCAGGCATCATTTATAGACAAATGGAGTTATTCAATTAATAATGGAATTAAGAATACAGTGAAGAATGTTTTAGAAATATCTTACAAGCTAGTGGCAAAAGCTCGATCTTTTTCATTTTTAAAGAAATTTTTGGAACAGGATAGCAAATTATACCATCTATATAGAAATAGAAGAAGCTATAAACAATCTTCAACAGAAGACAGCCATGTTTACTCCTCATGCCACTTAAAATTCTGCTAATTATATATAATAGCTATAACAATATTATCTTTCCAAATGGTTAGCATACTTGAAAATGAGAATATTTCAAAATTCAATTTTATTTAACAAAATAAATTAAAACATATTGATATAATCTCGGAAGATGGAAAGGAAATACTGATCATGGACTAGAGGGACATCGAAAAAGAGACTTTACACCAAAAAGCATGGTATTTTTAAAGTAATTGAGCTTATAAATGTGGATAGTAATTCATTAGTCAGAATAAGTAGTGCTAGCTGCCATAACAAACAACCCCAAAATCTCAGTGACATAAACACTCAAATGATTCTTGCTCATACAAATTCCAAGGCAGATTGTATTAGTCTGCCAAAGGGGTGCTAATGCAAAGTAGCAGAAATCTGTTGGCTTTTATAAAGGGTATTTATTTAGAGTAAAAGGTTACAGTTCCAAGGCTGTGGAAAGTGCAGTTCAAGGCACCATGAGAGGTATTTTCTCACCAAAGGCAGCTGCCACATGTTGAAGCAAGATGACAGGAGATCTCTGCCTGGTCTCTCCTTCCCCTCCAGGCTACTTCTTCCTCTTGAACTCCATGGGCCTGGCCTCTTGAGGCTTTCTGCTTTAGTGATGCTGTAGTCCCCTCCAACATGTCATAGGGCTGGTTTCTTTTCAGGCCTTCTATATCAGTCTTAGCTGTTCTGCTCTCTTCCCCAGGCCAGCTGTACACTATTAGACAAATTGCTCATTTCTCTCCAGGGCCTCAGCTGTTTGAGCCTTCTTCTTTTGGGCACATGACAGGATCAAAAATGATAGCGATGTCTCTTCCTATGTGCTTGTTCCTGTGAAGCCATTTATATCAGACCCACTAAGGGAGCAGGGATTCAACCTGATGTGGTCGAATCAGAAAGCTCTAAAAGCAATCTTAACAGGTGAGCTAATCAAAGGCCCCTCAACTGAATTTAATACAGTCAAAGGGTATCACTACCAGAGGAACAGATTCATTTACAAACATAATCTTTCTCTTTTTGGGATTCATAAATAATCTCAAACTGCTACTCAGATGTTCCTTGATCCAATGATTCAAGTGGAAATTCAACAGAAATTACGCTTGCTCCTCATTTTGTAACAACCTAGGAGTGACCTCTGCTGTATACTCTGCATGGAGCAAGAAGAGAGAAAAACACTGGTGGAAATTCTGGACCAGGAAGCTAAGAGTTGTATATTTTCTTCCATATTTAATATTTACATATTACAGAACTGGACACATGACTTCATATAGATAAGGCATGGGGGAAATGCAATTGTCTTGTGTGTCAAAGGAGGGAATGTAATGGCTTTAAAGTATTAATAATAGGGAAAAGTATATATTTGAGGGAGGTATAAGAGAATTCTGTATTTTTTGCATGGTTTTTCTGTAAAACTCCAAATTCTCTAATTTACAAAAGAAAAAAGAAAAAATGTAAGGTAATGGTTTGATGAATATATGGCTTTATCATGGCCATAAAAATGATAATAATTAGTATTGTTCAGTGACAATTTGGAATTTTTTTCAGGCTATAAACAACAGAAATAAGAAATTAATGGAACGGCAGGTTTTAAGTGCTAAAAGAAAACAAACAAAAAAGTACATCCAAAATTCTATATACACCAAACAAAACAAGTTCTTGAAAATTAAATAAAAAAAAGATAAACAATATGTGGGATGAATTATTGCCAGCAAACATGCATATCAAGAGATGCTAAAGGAAGTTCTTTAGGCATAATGAAAATGACACTAAGTAGAAACTAGGATTTATATAAAGGAATGAATACTAGAAAAAGCATATAAGTGGTTATGTAGAAATATATAAAATACTATTATTTGGGTTTTTCTCTTTTTTTTTCTTAATTTCTTTGATAGACAAAGGAAAATTGGAAACAAAACCACAGACTTGTGGAGCATATTATCAATAGAGATGTGAAATATAAATTAAAAAATAACACAAAGGATCAGGGCATAAGTCACAATTTACTGTTATAAGGTTTATTCTTTTGCATTTTATATGAAGTGACATTATGTTTACTCTGAGTACAGAAATAAGTTAAAGATCATGTTGTGATTCACAAATAACTACCAATAGACAAGTTGAAAGGGACTACTGAAAATGATTTGAGTAACCAAAAAAAAAGGCAAGAAAGTTGACTCGGAGGGAAAAACAAACAAAAGACGGAGCTACTAGAACAAACAGCAAATAGCAATATAGTTGATACAAATCCAAACTATCAATAATTGCATGTATATAAACTATAACAGAAAAAAAGGCAGAAATTGTTCTATAAATAAAAATAAGACTTGTCTTTATTCTGTCCGAAGAGATATCAATTGACTACAAAAATCACAGAGAATTTGAGAGTAAACAGCTGAAAAATTATATATCATATAAATAATAAACATAATAGTAGGGTGCAAATGTTAAAGTCAGAGAATGTGGTTATCAAGGAGATGAGTATTATCAGAGATGGAGAGGGACATTTGATCATGATAAAAGGAGGAATTTTTTCTGGAAGATACAATAATCTCAAATATGCATGTTAAGTAACTAATAGCAGAACTTCAAAACACAGGAAACAAATTCAACAGAATTAAAAACAGAAATTGACAAAGCCACTAATGCATTTTTTATTTTATCCCTCTCTCTCAGTAGCTAGTAGAATATTGTCTCTATTTCTCAGGCTGCTATGACAAATACCACACAATGGGTTGGCTTATACAACAGGAATTCATTGGCTCATTGTTTCGGGAGCCAGAAGACTTGCTTCCTCCTGGAGTTAGCATTCTGGCCGGCCTGCGGTCTTAAAGTTCTTTGGTTTTTCTATCATAAGGTGATATTTCCTCCTTTCTCTTCTGGACTTCTGCTGATTGTGGCTTCTGGCGTGCTCTCTATAAGATCTCCAATAATAGGATTAACATTCATCCTGACTCAGTTGGACATATCTTAATTGAAAATAACATTTGCATGTCCTATTTAGAATGGGTTCACAACCACAAGACTGGAATTAAGATTAAGGACATATTTGATTGTTTGTTTTTCTGAGATATATAATTCAATCTACCACAGACATATAGAGAAATAATTAGGATATAGATTTGAATATCATAATCAACAAATGTGATATAATTGACATTTTTAACACTTCAGTTAACAGTTATAGAAGATAGAATTTCTACTATTGCAAATGTAATGATTCCCAAAATAGACCATATGATGGGCCTTAAAAGAAGACTCATTAAATATCAAAACTATATTCTCTGCCATGAAAGAAATAAATTAGAGACCATTAAAACTAAGAAATTAAAAAAAACTTCCAAATATTATTAAATTAAAAAAAAAAAAAACACATTTGAATAATAAAGGAGCCAAAGGAGG
Organism: Tolypeutes matacus; assembly: GCA_026826555.1. Lineage (NCBI taxonomy): Eukaryota > Metazoa > Chordata > Mammalia > Cingulata > Chlamyphoridae > Tolypeutes > Tolypeutes matacus. The sequence continues at coordinate 5,107,001 of JAKSZT010010858.1, read as the reverse complement.
AATAATAGGAGAAATTAGATAATATATCTAACTCAATGTTAATGGAAACAAAAAAATTAAATGTAACAGCAAACTAAACCTGAAGGAAGCAGAAGGAAAGAAATAACAAAGTCCAGAACAGAAATAAATGAAATAGAGAATAAAAGAAAACTATAAAAAGCAAAACAAAGCCAACATTTGCCTCTGAAATGATCAATAAAAACTTTAGCTATACTAACAAAGAAAAAAACACAGAAGACCTAAATAAATAAATCAGATACAAGAAGGGGAGGCATTATTTTTGACCCCACAGAAATAAATGGATCATAAGAGGATATGAGGAATAACTGTATGCCAAAAAAGTTAGACAACCTAGATGTTATGGACAAATTCCGAGCAACACATGAACAAACTACACTGACTCTAGAAAAAATAAAAGATCTCAGCAGACCAATTTTTAAAGAGATTGCATCAGTAATCAAAAACCTCCCAAGAAAGAAGAGCCCAGGACCTGATGGCTTCACAGGGGAATTCTGTCAAACATTTCAAGAAGAATTAATACCAATCCTATTCAAACTCTTCAAAAAATTGAACAGGAGGAAACACTATCTAACTCATTCCATGAGGCCAAAATCACCCAAATAGCAAAGCCAGATAAAGATACTATAAGAAAAGGAAATTACAGACAGGTTTAATTTATGACTATAGATTAAAAAATAGCAGCAAACTGAATCCAACAGCACATTAAAAGAATAATACACTGTTTTAGTCTGCTAGGCTGCCAAAAGCAAATACCATAAAGAGGGCTGACTGTTAACAGTGGGAATTTATTAGCTTACAAGCTTACAGTTTTGAAGCTGAGCAAATGCCCAAATCAAGGCATCATCAGGCAACAATTTCTCCCCCGAAATGGGCTGCAATCAATGAAAACTAGAAGACAAAGGAGAGAACAGTACATGCCTCCATGTGCCTTGCCATGTGACAGAGGAGTACAGGATAGCTGGCAGTCAGTCTTCAGGAAGAAAGCATTGCCTTGATAATGTCCTGATTTGGACATTTTACTCAGCTTCAAAACTGTAAGCCTGTAAGCTAATAAATACCCATTTTTAAAAAACCAACACATTTTATGGTGTCTGCTTTCAGCAACCTAGCAAACTAAAACAGATTTTGGTATCAGAAGAGTGGGGTGCTGCTATTGAAAACATCAAAAATGTTAAAAAAAAGACTTTATAATTGGGTAATGGGTAGAGTTGGGAAGAATTGTAAGGTGCTTGGAAGAAAAGGACTAGATTGCTTTGAAGTGACTGGTGTAGAAACATGGATGTTAAAGGTGCTTTCAATGAGGCCTTAGACAGAAATAATCAATATGTTATTGCAAACTGGGAGAAAGGTGATCCTTATTTTAACGTGGAAGAGAATTTGGCAAAATTGAGTCCTGATGTTGGATGGAAGGTAGAATTTGAAAATGATGAGCTGATATTTAGCTGAGGAGATTTCCAAGCTAAATGTGGAAAGCTCAGCCTGGTTTCTCCTTGAAGCTTATAGTGAAACAATGTAGGAAAGTAATACAGTGAGAATTCAACTTCTAGGCACAAAGAAATCTGAAATCTGTTTGGAAAATTTTGATCTTCTGGAAAGTGAGTCCTCAGAGAAGAGTGTTCCATGTGAGTGTTTAACTGAACATGGATCCAGTCAGCCTGATTTTGTGCATGTCATAATTGGAAATGTAGTTATCCAGAAAGGATTTGTGAAAAGTCCTACTGTCTATTACTTTTGACCCCTGTGTACTAAATGCAAATCTGGCAGGTTTTTTTTGCAAGATTCTGAATGAATGGGGAAAATGCCAGCCAGGACTAAAAGGGCCAGAAAGGGATAGATTGAAGGAAAAATGACTTCAAAGGCAGAACCATGGAGGATGAGGTCTGGACTGAAGACATCTTCTGGGGCCCAGAGAGAGGACCCACCCATGTATTTGGAAAGGGTGAGTATGCCCTGGACCTCAAAGAGGGCAAGACTTCCACACCATTATTCAGGAAGAACGTTACCACCCCAGGTTTCTCAGATGCCTGGGGGATTGCAGAGAGGCTTACCATACCCCATGCTTGATGAGGGTGGAGCCAAGAGCCTGGCCATCACCCCAATGTTTGAAGATGTTGGAGCTTTCACGCCAGCATTCTGGGAGAGCATGGCCACTGCACAAGCACTTGCAAAGGCACTAACTGCTGCTCATCAAGCCTGGAGGACAAACCATCATTCCACAGATGACTCTCAGAACTTGAAATCTAATGGAGTGTGCCCTGTAGGCATTTTATAGTATCTGCATTTAGCAACCTAGCAAACTAAAACAAGCACCAAATAGAATTACTATGAAAAGGAAACTGTTTTCAACAAGTAATACTTGATCAAGTGGACAAATATATAGAAAAATAATTAACCTTTACCTCTATCTCACACCATACTCAAAATTAATTAAAAATGGATTAGAGACTTAAATATAAAACCTTAAAGATTTTAGCTTTGATAAACATAGTAGAAAACTTTTACAACATTGTGGTAAGCAAAATTTTAGACAGAGCTAATCCTAAATTAGTAAGCAATGATAAATTGGTTTTAAGTACAATTTAAAACTTCTACTCATCAAAAGAAACCACTTTGAAAGTGATACATGGTAATACAGGCTGGGAGAAAATATTTTCAGTACATATAGAAGATGATTTTTTTCAGAATACGTAAATAATTAATAAAAGTAATTACTATAAAGATAAATAACCCAATGGAAAAAGGACTTGAACAGACATTTTTAAGGGTAGCAAAAAGAACTCAATATCATTTTGTTATCATGAAAAGTAAGTTAAAAACCATAATGTGATATTACAATGTACCCTCTAGGCTGAGTGTAATCAAATATTGTGAAGGATGTATGTTGAATTCTCATACATTGCTAGAGAGAGTATGAATGATACACTATTTTTGGAAAACCATTTGGCATTCTTTTATGAAATTAAAATAGAGCTATCTTATGACCCAGCAATTTCACTCCTATGTATTTACTCCAGATAAAGAAATGTGTCCACAATAAGACTTGTACAAAAATGTTCCTGGAAGTTTTATTTGTAATGGATCCAAACTATAAATAACCCAACTCTCCATCAACATGAAAATGGATTCAGAATTTTAATTATAGTCTTACGATGCTAGGCCACTCAGCAATGAAAAGAAATAGGACTACTAATGCATGCAATGATGTAGATGAACCTAAAAATATCATTTTAAGCAATATAAATTAGAAATAAAATGAATCCTTATTTTTTAATTCTATGTGTATGAAATTAAAAAAAAAAAAAACAGGAAAAATTAACATATGGTGAAAGATATAAGAACATTGTGTTGTTGTTGTTGTTTTTTTTAATGTGGTAAGGATTGACTAGAAAGAGGTTTAATTTTGGAGAAAATTAACTAGATTTCAAAACACAAGGGAAATAGAGGGCAGAGGTGAGATAAAAAGAATTCTGCATGCAGAATTTTGATACACAAACCCCTCTTCCAAGCACCAGAAGACCAGTAACCAGCGTCCAAATTTATATCTAGCAGAGAGAAAAAAGTTTTTAGTTATTTATTTAGTTAGTTTTATTTCATTTACATATATATTTTATATATATATATATATTTAAAAATAACTAAACTACACCAGAGAATAGATCAACACATACTAATTTTAGATTGCTCAAGAAGAGGATATGGTATGATCACAGCTGGTATAGTAAGCCTGGAGAACAACCAGTCCAGGTAGAGGAAGAATAAAAGAGGGTTCAAGGAATTTTATTTTCTGGAGGAAAAATGACATTAATCAATTACTGATCAGGTATGACCTTGTGAAAAAAAAAATAAAAAAAACTCCTCTGCCTTAAAAACTACTTGACAGACTCAGCCTCAATTTGAGGAGTTATTTAGAAATATTAGATAAATAACTAAAGAAGTTGACATTGAAAGTGTTCCTTAGAGACTAAACTAATGGAAAGAATGAAAACAAGCATAATCTGTGATGTTTAAGTTCAATTTTTGAAGTTTTAAATTGTTACAATTAATAATCAAAGTCTATTACATAAACTTTGATTAAAAATGAAAATTTAACAAAAATTTAAAGATCATGTTTTTACATTCCTTACTCAACGACTTTTTAAAATGAAGGTCTTATGAAAACTGAAGTCTTTAACATGTCCCACGAGCCTTCAAACTTTGTCTCTGCTTATCTTTGCAGTCTTACCTCACTGTACTCTCTTTTTATCTCACTAGTCTTCAGCTTCATTCATTCATTCATTCATTATAATTCAAAAGATTTGTCAAGTCATTTCTTGCTCTGGGCTTTCTCTAAATAGAATCTCCTTCTCCCCACCCCTCCCCTGGGTACTTAAACTCATTCTTAAGCCATAGCTTCTCACACATTATTCATATGCTATAATCTTCAGGTCACCTTTTGCTTTGCCTAGCTACCACTTATCACCTAAGAGTGCTTGACTCATTGAGGTACTCACTGAATATTTGCTTAATGTAAATACTTTTGAAGTAAATGGTTCCACTTACTTTAGCTCTGGCTAAAAATCTTAACTATCCTGACTTCAAAACCAGCAGAAGAAAAAAAGAAGACAACCAATCAGAAATCATTTGATCATTAAATATTATGAATTAGCATCTGTCTAAAATATAACATTGAAGCCTTAATAATTTATCATGTTATGATAAAAAAAAGCACAAGAAATATGTTATTAATTAAAATTTAATATGGAATTAAAAATGAAATACTTAAGCAGATTGAATTGCATTCAACTCAATGGGGATATCAAAAATATAAATAGACTACTATACTATTAGTTATTAAATCAATTAGTCTGTTAAATTGATATTTAAAATTACTTTGCCATTAGGTTTTATTCATTTAAAATTTTTAAGTTTTCAAATATTTCATAAAATGTTGCTCAACATTCTGGAACAAAATGAAATTTAAATATGCAACTCTATGTTTTTCAGTAGCATAGAGTAATATAGTAGTATAGACCAGATCAGAATGTGGTAAGGATATGGGAAACATAACCAACCAAACCAACATGAACCTCATAGGAGATCTTCCTTCCAATGGCCAATGTAATGACAACAATAAAAAACCTTATTGAAAGGGGAAATGTGCAAAACTCTAAAATGCTAGAGAAAAACAAAAATAATTATAGCTAATATGATTGAGTACTTACTATCTGGCAGATACCATAATCTAGACAAAGAAATAAAGAAGATATTTAAATTTCTTGTCCACAGAAACAGCTATAAAAGAGTAACACTAGAATTTGGAACTCTCAGCTTCTAAATCTGTCTGAAATACTGCCCTACATTTGAAAAGATTTCAAAGCAATAATGTCGACTGGAAAAGTTGAGCTACAATTAATTTGTAGGATGCAATGAAACATAGACTTTTCATCAAGTTAAAAACTACCTGTAAAAATAATCTCAGACTGCTATCTCTTCAAAAGATTTGCCACTCCCAGTTCACAGACTGTCATCCCTGTCCACCAGATATTATTGTTGTTATGATTATTGTTATAATTATTATTATATACTTCTAATGGATTTTTGTTTTAGTAGAGGTATGTACAATAATAGGAAACCTAATATATCTTCAGATCTTACAATATTCTGGGGCAATTTATTCATTATACACACACACACACACACACACATATAAAATAAAATGGTCTTGCAGAATAATTTTCCCCATTTTAGAAATGATGAAACAAGATCAAAACATTTGAATTATTTGTCAAATCTATATAGCTAGCAACTGAAAAAGGTGACTGGAACTCTGAACTCAATGATTCCAAAATTAATTGTTTCCACTCTGCCATTCCACTTCCTATATGCATATACGAATGTCACAAAATAATCAAAATCACCACTTTTAAAAATACACTTCTATCATTAATAAAGACCACTAGTACTTACAGTTTTTCTAATATATGATAATATTTTGATTAGCATAAAATGTTTACATCACTGCACACAATATATATTCAGTGCTCAGAGCAAAATCATGAGAATAGGGATTGTAAAACTTGATTACTGATTAAGTTGTGCATTGGAGTGCTTTAACAAATACTTATGGAATTCTGACTACTTATCTGTGTTTAGCTTCACCATGTTTAGAAAGATATTTTGACTCATTCTTTTCAACTTTCTCATTAAATTTTCAAGCTGGGTATTGATCTGAACTGTCATTTTATATAGTAGAGCAGAGAAGTTAAGTAATTTCCCTAAGATCACAGAGCAGATAGGTGACAGAGCTAAGATTTAATGCTTGTCTGCCTCAAGTTGTTGTCATCATTCTACATTGTCCATAAATGCCATACAATAAAAATTGTAAAATTAGTTTCAATGTTGATTCCATGGTTAATTTATTCTTTCATCCTTAATGAAAGAAGCTGGTCTTCTCTTTCAAATTTAATCATTATACCATGTCAATATCTTCGCTAAGTCCCTTCTTTTTTAGACTGGTTATTTGATGGACTATTGAATGACACTATCAACAGTGGGTTCTGGTCAAATCTTTAAATCAAATCTTTGGGTTGTATACTGGCCAGTCAGTCCTAATTTTTCTGAATTTTTCTCAGACATTGGAGATTATCTCCCCAATAATTATCCCATATCCTCCCTGTCATTGTTAAGTTCTTTTGTCAGCTTGGCCAGGTTATGGTGTCTAGTTGTTTGGTCAGGCAAGCACTGGCCTGTTTGTCACTGTGAGGGTATTTTGTGGATTTAAATCATCAATAGGTTAATTGACTCTCTAGCTGATTACATCGATAATCAACTAAAGAGATTTTCTTCCACAATGAGAAGAGTCTCATACAATCAGCTGAAGGCCTTAAAAAGAGAAAGGGTAATTTCAGAAGTCAGAAGAGAGAATTTCCATCTCTTCTTCAACCACCCAACTTTTCCTGGGGAATTAATCAAAAACCTTCATTGGAGTTCCTAGCTTGCAGCTTTCTCTACAGAATTCAGACTTGCCCTCCTCACAGTCACACGAGCCAATTCATATTAAAAATTCCCATAATATTTACATAATATATATCTCCTGTTGATTGTGTTTCCCTAGAGAACACAGACTAATATACTCCTCAAAATGGAACCTCACATTTGTTCTGGGGCTTAGCGTACCCAGCCCCAGAGTATGAATCAAGATTTACCTAATCCATTCTTTTTTTTTTTTTTTACTACAGATTGCCATTTAATGAACCCAACTTCCCAATGTCAATGCTCATCATGAAACAGAGAGACTGCAAGTGCAAGCAAGATGTTTCCAACCATCTGCCCCATGGGATCTAAGTCCCCTCTCAATGAGCAGCAGAGGGGGCATCACCATCCCCAAATCCTCAGGATTGGGGAATGAACAGGGGATTAAAGTAGACTTACTATTATTCTACTATAGACTTACTGTTATTCTAGTAATGGAAGAATTTATATCATTGATATAAAGGCAGTGGTCAAAAGAGGCTCTGAGAGGAGGGAGAGCAAAAAATAGGTGTAATATGGGGCATTTCAGGACATTGCAATTGTCCTGCATGACATTGCAATGATGGATACAGGCCATTAAATATTGCCATAACTTACAAAATTGCCCGGGACAAAGTGTAAACTATAATGTAATCTATAATCCACAGTTAGTGGCAATGCTTCAGTATGTGTTTATGAATTGCAACAAATGTATGACACTAAAGAAGGATGTTGTTAATGTGGGAAAGTTTGGGAGGGAGAAGGAGAGGACCATAAGGGGATCCCCTATATTTTTTATGTAACATTTATGCAAAATTTATTTAAAATAAAACAATAATTTTTTTAAAAATCAGCAAAAAGGAATTCTGAAACAGATTTATTATGTAGTTATGGATTAGGCATAAGGAAATTGAATCCAATTTGAAAGGCATTTTAAAACATAGCATACAAACATCACAACCCCCCAGAGGACAATATAAAATAGTACCTAAGAATGGGAAATTGCACCAGAAAAACTCTCTTCAATTAACTAAAATTTACTTGTTGCAGATTATTTATTGCATAATTTATCAGTTTGTCCTAAGAATAAAACTATTATGTTATTTTCAACCTCTAAATTCAGTACATAATAAAGTTCATTTTTCTCAAACTAAAGTACTGTAGCATTATTCTATAAATAAATTCTTTGTTATTGATTTAGGATAAGGAAAACCTTATAACTTATAAACAAATTCCTTAGAGTTCATGAAGCCATTTCATAAATCCTAGAAGGCACACATTACATTTCCTATCATCATCAGTGCATTTATGTACTTCATATTTAAAGAAAGACAAAGCTGTACAAAATACAAAAAGTGTACATTTCATTCTTTAAACAAATTTACAACTTTTAAGATTGGTTATTACAGGAGAACCTACCTAACATTCACCTATAAGGAATTATCACTCAGTTTAACGGAGTGAGCAAAGAACTGTAAGCTCTTTTAACTGATAAGGTTAAATTTTATATTTCACAATAGATTAGTCAGTGTCTTGGAGCTCATATTGTAAAATAAAAAGGTTTGGGCAATATCAAGTCCCTGGGATCATTGTTAAATAATTCCTTGAAAAGTGAAGGATTCTGTGGAACAAAATCTTTGCCAGTACCTGGAAAAATACAAAATTTGTAAAGCAACTTTATTTATTTTCAGAAAAATTTTTAAATTTGGCAATTTGCATTAAACTCAGCAAGTCCAATCTAAAAGGACAATTTAAAATCTTAGAGATGAAGAAGAGCTCAGAGGATCATCTATTTTCTATGAAATACTAAGAACCCATGGAAGAGATTCAGGGCTCTACAAATTTGACTTGCATTTAAAGTTTATTTTGAAAAAGAAAATTAATTTTAAAAACCCCAATCATATAAATGTGTTATTCACCAATTCTAATATCCTGGAGATCATTGATTTTTTATTTGCCTTCACTGGTGTACTACATAATATTTAATTTTTATAATGTATAAGAACATTTATATTCATAAAATATGACTTTTATATCCTGGGGTTGTGTGTGTGTGTGTGTGTGTGTGTGTGTAGAGGTTCAGTATAAGATTTTACTTGGGGGAAAAATGTACCATTGCTGAAATAATATGTAAATAGAAACCTACCAACAGGAGGAATGGGCTTTCTCAAGTCACACAACCATCAACTGCATCACCAGGTGGATAATGATAAAGTTGGAAGTACTCTTATTGTATAAGTATCGATAGTGAGTATTTAGCTATTTAGTATTTAACCACTGCCACTTTAATGCCAATGGTCTAATCCATTCTTTTTATAGTGGTTGGTATAGGAATAACTTGTGTTCTATTTCTCACTGTAGAAATATTTTACTTAATAAAGTAAAGTGGCATGTATAAAAAATGATATGCAGCCATCTTGGTACCATGAAAGTAGACATTTTCACACACTGGGGGTGGCAGAGTAGAAAGTGGAAAGAATTTGCACCCTTAACTTCCATTACAGCTTCTTAGCCCCAATGTCACTGACTTGGTTGTTAAGTTAGTATGTTTTATGGCAATTTTAGTCCAAAGCATTCCTTGTATTTTTAAATTCTTATTTATTTATTTATTTAAAAAAAAAACACTTTAGATTAGATAAATGTTACATGAAAAATATAAGGGATTCCCATATGCCCCACTCCCTCCCCATTTCCACATTTCCCATTTGTTAGTTGGCACTTGGTAATAATTCCTTTGTGCCAGGGAGGCTCATCCCCGGGTGTCATGTCCCTTGCTGGGGAAAGGGTACTGCATTTATATGCTGAGTTTGGCTTAGAAAGAGGCACATTTGCACAAGGAGGCCCTCAGGAAGTAACTTAGGCAACTTATGATAATAAGCTAAGTTTTAATTAAAAAAAAAAAATGGTTTATAAGTACAATCATCAATATCAAGGGCCCAGTGCTATGGTCTGTCCTACTTCATTAGGCATCACCCCTGTATTGAGCGATTCTTGCAATTCCATTAGAGAATATAGCAGAGTTCCTCAGGATGGGAATTTGATATTCTTTTGGTTGTTGTGTGGATCTCCACCCACCATGACAATGAACACTTGCAGGCATTCATATGCCTTACAGGCATGCCACAGATGAACCCCCTCCCATGCATTCCCCCCATCACTGACACCCTGCATAAATGATCTTCCTTTGGCACTGTTGTGACCCTTCTGTGATCCTAAACCTTTCCAAAGATGAAGCCAAGAAAGTAATCAAATAAAAATGATAAGAAATGGGGACAACTGAGTAAAGTTTTGTATCTATAAGAGCCCACCCATTGAAATAATAATTTTTCTTCAATATTAATTTTTAAATGACCACCTGATGAACAATCATTAATTTAAAAAAAAAATATGTATTAAGTGCCTACTCTGACATACACTGTTGTTGTTTTGGAGAATATGGAAGTTAACAATATGCATAAATCCTGAACATTGTGTTCAAACAATACAAAAATAAATAAGCTAAATATATTATTTATTTGCTGTGGACATGAATAAAATAAAGCAGGAAAGGAAAAAGGCTATATTGGAAAGGGGAAGTTGATAAAAATGGAGTTATTAGGGAAAACCTCTTTGAGAACATATTTGAATAAAGGACGGGAGTATGTGTGAGAGCAAAATATATAGATAATTGGTAAAGGGACATTCTGGCTAACAGAAGCAGCAAAGTTCCTGAGATAGAAGAATACTTGGCATGTAAATCAAAACTAAGGGGTGTAGTGAGGATGAAGAAGAGTAAAAAGGGGATTAATACTGTAGTAGAAGGTGAGATCAGAGAGGTTCCATGGAAGAAGGGTGGAGGGGATTACATAGGACAACTTAAAGAGTTGGCTTTAACTCTGAATAATAAAGGAGAACATTGAAAGAGTTTGATCAAAAGTATGACATGTTTTGATAGGATTATTTTGACTGAGATGAGAATAGAATGAAAACAAAGGAGGTAGAAGCAGAAGTACCAGTTAGGAGGCTATAGCAGTAAACAAAGCAGGAGATGATGGTGGTTAGGCCCACCAAGCTATGTGTCTTCTCTCTGAAGAGATACTAATATCCATAACTATAAATTAAAGTTGAATAATTTTTTAATAAAACTTAAAGAGGTAAAGCGATCAAGAAAAGCAGTTTAGATACTGGAGAATCACAGTGGCATAGATCAGTGTGGGGTATTTGAAAGAGAAAGGGAAAATTCGTGGTGGGTTTTCTTTTTGAAGAACTACAATGTTGCACTATAGCAACAGCAGTCTTCTTAATATTCAGTGTGCTTCTTAGCTAAGCCATCTTCTTGGTAACTGTACCCACTGCCAATTTTAATTGGGTCAGTTAATTTAATGATATTAGTTCATTTCTTTCCATCTTTATATCCTCCCCCTTCCTTTCTCTCTTTTAAGTTTCCCATCCCTTATCTATCTCCCCATCTGACCTAACACTCACCATTCCCCTACAAAAGTATGGCTAAGTAGAACAATGCACATTTTGGAGACATTTTAGATCAATTTGGCCTAGGAATTATCCAACCAGTGGTTTAAATTTGATGTGTTCCTGTAAACCTGAAAATGAAGACTCTTTAACCTCAAGCTGTTAGAGTCTGAGGGACTGCTGAGCTTCTGATTGAGACATACACTAAGGTTAAAAGTTGTTGACAGGTTTTATGACATAGGACTCCCAAAATTGGAACTCACAGAAATCTACAAGGAAACATCAAGTACTGGATACAAAGAGACCTGCAAAAAATAAGAGTTATCTTAAGAGGTGCATATGGCAGATGGGAGAAAAGATGTCCTATTAGGCACTCTCAAAAAAGAATGGTGGCAGATAATAGGGACCAGTCATACCTAGGAAAAGAGATGAAGTCAAGATTTCTAATAATCAGTTGGAAAACGGGCAAAACAGAACTAGTCTTGAAAGCGTTTGCACACTGGCCTTCAAATTAAAATATAAACTCTAGAACTTGAATTGGAGTGTCAAATACTTAATCTGAAGGACAAGACAAAGAATAGGGATAAAAGCAAGAATTCTGATAGTTAGCCTCAGTTCATCTTAAATACAAATAAACTTTAAAGTTACATTTAATGATCTTATATGTGAAAAGGAAAGTAGTTTGTAGATATTTACCAGAAGAAAACTCAAAGATTTACACTATCATTTTTAGAGAATCAGTTATAAATTGTGGTTATACATGTGTTACTTGTTATTCAATTTCATGAGTAAAAGCATTCTATTTTTAAAATACAACAATAACAATAATAGAGGAGCTGATACTTTTGAGGACTTGTAATGTAGCAGGTACTTTATTTAATACAACTCCAGGTATTTTATGCTGTGAAATGAATGCAATAAAACTTCATGGAAGGTACCATTATTCAACTTTTAAAGAGAGGAAACTGAGTTTCAGAGAGATGGAGTAATTTGGCCAAGGTCACAGATTCAAGGAGGGATTTAACTCCAAACTTTATCACTTCCCAGTAAGTCTTGCCTCCTATTAACTAATCTGCAATAGGAATATTTTATGTCCATGTTCAATTGTTTTGTTCCAAGCAAAACAAATTGTGACAAGGAACTCCCAGAGATTATTAGAGATGAATGGAAGTTTATGGATCAGAGGGAGCAGTGGATCTCATGAAGAAACAGAGAGGGAGTTACTTTGGTATGTAAGAGTGTGATGGTGTATTGCTGGGGGAGTCACGGACATGCCTAGCAGCCAACTCCCAGCCCTCATGTACCCCCCTCCTTTTCTATTGTGTGCAGATATTTCAAAATGTTTCCATTCCACTGGGGGAGGATATGTCCCTACCTTAAACCAGAAGCTAGGAACAAGCAGTTCCAGCTGAGTATCAGAACAAGATCTCTGTGGTAGGGCCACCTTTCCCTGAGAAGGATAAATTCCCCACCTTCGGGTAGCACAGATTTATCTCTTCTCCTACTTGACCCTCCATGACCCTGACTGTGATGGTTAGGCTAATGTGCCAACTCAGCCAGGTAATGGTGTCCAGTTGTTTGGTCAAGAAAGCCCTGAGCTAATTGTACTACATGGGCATTTTGTCAACTTTAATCATCAGTGAGTTGATGGCATAGATGACTGGTTACATCTCAATCAACTGATGGGAAAGCCATCAGCAAATATCTCATCCAATCATTTGAAGGCCTTAAAAGGAGAAGTGATTTCAGCATACAGGGAGAGAATTTCCATAACTACTTCAGGCAGCCAGCGTCTCCTGGGGAACTCACAAGAATCTTCCCTGGAGTCCCTGGCTTGCACCCTGCCCTACGGAACTTGAACTTGTGCATCTCCACAGTCATGTGATACTACTATTTTTATAAAATCTCATACTATTTATAGATATCTCCTGTCAGTTCTGCTTCCTAGAGAACCTGACTAATATACCGACTGAAGGAGTAGGCCTCCTGGAGAGACTGGCTATGGGATGAGTTCCTATTTGGGGTATCATGGGATCACAGGCTTAGGCACAACAGAAACTTTCAGCAAAGATCACCTTATCACTTACACAGCACAAAGAGTCCAGATGAGCAAGGGAAGAGATTCCATCTTGGCCAGTTGCCTAGAGAGGCCAACTGCTTGTGCCAGGTTTGGTGGAAGGCAGCTCTGTATTCCCCACTTTGCTCTGTGTGGTTTGTGTGTGGAAAATATTTATCCATCTCAGGGTTGGAAGTCCTGCCACCCTGGGTTCCTGCTCTGGTCAGCATCTGGGGCTGCTTGTTCCCAGTTTAGTGGTTTAAATTCTACCTGAGCCTTTTTATTACACCTAAAATCTCACTCAGGTGTGGAATAGAAAAAGACTGAAATATTTGCACACAACATAAAAGAAGGCAAGGTCTAGGTGACGACTGCTCAACATGTGTCTGTGAATTCCCCAGCACCAGCTTGGATGGGATCTATTCCCCTGCTCTTTTGGAACCTTTGTGTTGTGTAAGTAAAAAACAGTCATTTGCTGGAAGTTTCAGTTGTACTTGAGCCTGTGTTCCCATGAAGCTCTGTGTAGCAAATTACTCCACAGGGAGGAATTGAAAGGTTATTCTAATAATTAAACATCAAGGGATATTTAAAAATAGTAGCCTTCTTTGATAACATTCCCCAGGTGATTCCTGTTAGAGATCCTGAACTACAGTGCACCCCCTATATCAGGTCACACATTAGGAACTTGATGCTTTGAAAATAGTGTTTCTGGAATGCCTCATAACTTCTGGGAATCAACCCCTGAGCCTCTAATTGTGATGTCCGGTAAACAGCAGTTTCACAAACATTCCAAGTTTACTTTTTTTTTTATAGTAAAGTTTAAGAGAACTCCTGGTCTAAATGTATGGAAGAATTTGCTAAAATTATGCACTTAATGAGTTTCTGAGACACTTAGAATCCAGTTTTCCTCATGTGGTCAGAATAATTCAGAAAGCATACTGTTTGTGAGGTAATGTTTGAAGGAGCTAGGCAGAACCTCTGCTTCATCGTACAGGTTGTATGCCCAATACTAATAGGCATATAGTGGCAAATAAATAATAAATGTTGACTGAACGAACCCACATTATATAGACAGAAGTTAACTGGAATGGAAAAATACTGGGTACTTAGGCTTCCATGGTTTGAAAATAGAAAGCACTAAAATTTCAGGCAAGCTGAACAGACAGATCTTTTTTGTCTTGTACTGAATTTATCATGGCCTCACATTACCTTTTGTCTTGTTAATAGAGAAAAAGTTTCTTGAAAAAAGTGGAATCATAGTTTTGAAAACAGGCAAAGAGTAAGGGAAGTTGTTTCTAACATAAGGGTAATGAATCACAATCTCAGGAAATCAATTATAAAGACTATATCACTAATATAAATACAGTCTTTTCATGCTGGCTAAAAATTAGTATGATAAAATTGTAAAATAAAATAAAATACTGTAGAGAATTGATGGGATTCATATTATGGTTTCTATAACACAGTGTTTCCTGTGTTTAACTTTACAATTAAAATCATAAAGTTACATAATTGATATGCCATAAAAGCCTATGATTTAAAAATAAAACTATTTCTAATACAAAAGCATTATTGATTTTTCTATCAATTTAATTTTCTATCAATTTAAATAGATCATATTGTATTCCTCAGTTCCTTTCCTTGATTGTATTTATAAAAACATTATTTCTCACTCTTATCTAGATTGTCAAATATTATTAAATTTACTTAGGCATATAGTTTTTAGTTTTTCTGTAGGTTGCAATTTAGAATATTCCTGGAAATTTCAGAGTTCTTAAAACTAAACTACAAAAACAAGTTATAGATCAATGTTTTGAACATTTTAGCTACCCTTTACTTTTGGGTAGTAGATAGTTTTTATAAAATAATTTTTTTCAGTTTTGTTTTGATATCTTATAGTGCAGATGTCCAAGCATCTTGACCAGACAAATTATTTCTTATGACATAATGATTCTGTTTTTCTCTTCCTCCTCTCCTTCTGCCAAGGACTCTGGTTTCTCTGTCTTTCCTCTAAACAGATGAAATGTGTGATACCCTTCAAGATAGATATTAATACCATTCCATCCCTATGTGAATATGAGATTGGAATTCTAAATGTTCAAAATCCAACAGCCTTTAATGAAAAATGATAGGAATTATCAAATACCCAGAGCTTTAAAAGGATGGAATAGTATTTGCACTTTATTAAATACCTGAATAATTTAGGTTATTTTTAGATTTGAACTGCTTAAAGGATTTTTAAAGAGCTCAGTTTAAGCTAGCACTTGCTATGTCTTATTATAGCAATCTTACATCATTTAAAAATTTCCATGGAATTGTTTTACTGTCACAGTGGTCATTTCCTGGACCTCAAAATGACGGTGGAGAAATATTGAATTTTTTAAAAGTATTTAAAAATGATTTAATTCTTATGCCATCTTTAAAACCTTTTTTTTCTTGAAAGAATTATTTGCTTTTCTTCTTTCTATTTCCAGTTCTCTGGTAATTAAAGAAAAAAATTTTTTCTAAGTCTTGTAAGAAATATAGAATATCTTAGCAGTGATACAATGGTGAACAGTAGAGTAAAATTCATCTGTAACTCATATATATTTCAAATTTTCTCCAAAAAATTTATGAATGCTAAATATTTTGTTTGTTCAGTTTCCTCACAGAGAAATGGGAAAATACTATGTCTCTAAATTGTTGTAAGGACAGTATGGTAGATAACAGGAAATCTGTAAAGATTTAATCCTGTCACTTATGACAGAAAATTGGTAAGGCAAGGAAGCTTGGGGATAATAGGATAGCAATTTTTAAAAAAAATAAAGATAATTAGAGATAAACAAAAGAAAACAAGATTCATGTACAAGGAACACAGGCTACATGGTTTGCCAGTTCCCAGAGAAACCAGAAAACATTTTAAACATTTAAACATTTAAAAATGCATCCACCTAAAAATTAAAATTAAAAAAGTGGACAATAAAACAAAACCTGATTTGTGACCATAGGGTACTAAATTGGTCAAGTAACTGAAAATAAAACTCCAGCAATTTTTCATCTGTTGAATGGAGTATATAATGTTAACACACTGAATTTGAAGCAATTGCATTCTCTAACAGCATCTATCCTCCCCAACACACCCATTTTCTCTCTTTTGCTCTTTTAAATCTCCTGTTCTTTGTATTATTAATAAAGGCCTTGAAATTATTGAACTTGTGTCTGAAAGTTGACAACACACAGTTGCTAGTTTTATTAAAAACTTTCTTCAGAAAAGCCTTTGGACCCAGGAGAATAAAGTCTGTATAACTTTAATGTGGAAAATAACATTTTATCAAGGTTATTTAAGTGCTTGATCTGAAATATTGTACTTATTTTTATTATAAGATTATTTTTTAATGATTATGAGTGAAATTGACTTTTTTCCTTTGCTAGCCAGTTCCATGAATTTTAATATAGGTATGAGTTCATGTAACTACCACCATAATTAGGATATAGAAGAGTTTTATCACCTCCAAAAACAGACTTGTACCATTCCCTAATCCCTTGCAACCACTGATCTGTTCTGCATCACTGTAGGTTTTTTTTAATCTTCAAGATTGCAATATAAATGGATCATACAATATGCAACCTTCATGAGTCCAGCTCCTTAGCAGAACATAATGCATAAGATTCATCCAAAATGTTGCATTCATCAAAAGTGCATTTCTTTTTATTGCTGAGCAATACCCCATTCCATTCTATTGTCCATTGTATTCTGTTCACATTTTGTAGAACATTTCGGCTGCATCCAGTTTTTGGCGATATGAATATGCAACAAAACATCATGTAAAATTTCTCATGTACACAAAAGTTTTCTTTTCTTTTGGAGAAATATTGAGGTGTTGGATTGCTTGGTCATATAGTAAGTGTAAGTTTAGTTTTTTAAAAACTGCCAAACTGTTTTCCAGGACATCTGTTTTCATTTTGTCTTCTGGTCAGCAAAATCTAAGAATTCCAGTTGTTCCAAGTCCTCCCACATTTAATATTGTCTGAATATTTTGTTTTAGTGATTTTAATAAATATATAGTGATATCCTTAATGACTAATGATGTTAAAAATTATTTCACATTCTAATCTGTCATCTTTATATAACCTTTGCTTAAGTGCTAGTCCATATTTCTTTTAAGTTGGATCGTTCATTTTCTTTTTGGTGTGTTTTATGGGTTCATTATATAGTTTCAACACATAGTCTTTATTAAATATGTTGTTTTCAAATATTTCTCCCAATTCATAAGCTTGCTTTTTCATTTGCTCAACAGTGTCTTCCTCAAAACCAAAGTTTTTTAGTTCTTGTGAAATGAGATTTATCAGTCTTTAAAAAGTGGATCATGCTTTTGGTGCCACGTGTAAGAACTCATCACCCAAAATCCGATCAGGGAAACTGAACATGTTATAAAGGTAGTGCTGGAACAAGATGATGCCAAGCTTCAGGGTATGGCCCAAAGGGTTAGGTTTTCCAGTCAGAAATCACAGAGACACTGTAGACAGTTTCTCCCTGTAGGTAAAGGCCTGAGGGTGGCATGTCTGAGCAGTACAGCCACCCTACAACTATTTTCCTACTCAACTGAGGTCAGAGGAACTAACCTGATGTATGACTATAGTCAGTAAATCTCTCCAGAAGCAACTGCCTACATTCCATTCCAGACATATTTGCTCCTGTTTAATCTACCAGTTTTCATCTTTTGCTTCCTATCTGTACATTCTGTATATTTTGTGCTCTGTTTCAATTACCTATTGTTTTATTTGCTTTCTGCTCTAAAATTTGAGTATGGAAGCTATCTCTTAGATGTTTCCTACCTGCCAAAGAACCTGCAGCCAGCAGAAGAGTTGTGAGCTAATTTGAGACAAACCTGACCCAGAAAATGGCCCCAGAACCTAAAATACATCCAGAGATACAGAAAGGTATTTGATTAGACTTAGGCTTCTTGTCTTTAGCTGAATTTATAGAACGCCATAATCTATAAATGTATTGTTTTGTTCTTGCTTGTCTTTTAGGTTTGTTTTCTGAACAAAACATCTTAGAACTCTCATGGAATATTTTGGAATAAAGTTTAAGGCAGGATAAATGTAATACTAACTAAATAAATTATATATAAAGGTATCTTTATGCTACTTAAAAACTGGAAACTGCCTCTATACATGATATTTAATTTTATTTAGATATTACATAAATCTAATCTATATAGTTTTGACTTAAAGTAAATTAATTTTCACTTATTCATTTGAAGATTGAGTATTCATTTCATATTTTGAATATTCTGTAGAAAATAAGCTGTAATTAAAAATGCTTCCTTCATTAAATGAACAGAAATCAGGCTTAAGCTTTCTGTTGTCATATATATTTTTAAAAAATCATTTGAAATATTTTGAGAAAAACGAGGGATGTTATGGGTGGGAATGAATATTTCATATTAACTAAGAATCTTTTTTAAAAACAAAACAAAAATAACAAGCAAGAACAAAAGCACAACTCTATCGTTTAGATGCTGACTTCCTATCAAACAATGAGGATGAGAAAGTTCCCACATTTAAAATCTAGTGACTATCAGCTAAAAGCATTGTCTTTTTCTATTCCAGTTTAGTATTAATTAATAAAATCATGGAGTGTTATAGAAGCAAAAGTAAATATGACAATTTTCATGAGTAACATGTCCATGTGGAAAGAACAAAAGACATGGTTCTAAAAATACATATTTCGTGGTTTAAATTTTTTTTAGCAACTTCCAATGTTATAAAATAACTTTTAAAAGTTAGAAAATTTTGATATGTTTGAAAGTTTTAATTATTATTATTGACTTCAATGACACACTTCCTATTTTTAAACTTATAATTTAAGCAAAAAGTTTTACGTATCTTTTAGGAGAAAGGAACACTATTTCCCAAGGTAGCTGTATTTAACCTATAAAACAGGAATCTGCTGAGAAGAGGAACTAACACTTCAGACAATAATACAGGCTCTAAACGTGAATTCTGTTAATGATTTTCTCATTCTCTTATGGTTTCAATCTATTTTTCTCTTTCCTTGCCTTGCTATTAATCAATATTAGAACCTTTTCATTACTCCAAAAAGAAACACCCCTACCCCTTAGTAGTCACCTCTCAAGCCCTCTATCCTTCTTTGCTCTATATAACTGCTAATCTATTTCCATCTCTATAAATTGTTTTGTATTTGCATTTTGTATAGATGTATAGATGGAGTGGAACAATAAGTAGTAATTTGTGTCTGGTTTCTTTCATACTTTTCATACTTCCTTTTTTACCATTGATGGAAGAATATTTTTATCATTTTCACTGAAATGTATTTGTAACCCACACAATCCATCTAAGGTGTTAAACCAATGGCATTTGGTATAATCACAGTCTGCATACATCACTATAACCTATGTTAGAGCAGTATTTTTACTCCAAAAAGAATAAATCCCTGTATCCTTCCCCTGTCATACAAAACTGTCAATCTATTTCCATCTTTATAAATTTATTTGTATTTATATTTTGTACAGATTAATTCAAACAACATACATTACTTTTTCGAAATATTCTTTCACTTAGCATACTTCTTTTTTTTTTTTTTTTTTAAACCATTGATGAGAGAACAGTAGCAACTTGATCCACAGAATTTTGCTCAGCAAGCAGGGTGCATGGAGAAGTGAGGAATGGATTAATTCACTTGAGTTCCTTTTGTAGAAGAATGTCTTGGGCAACACAGGATTCCTTGTTGTGAGGGATAATATGAAAGGTCATCCCTATCCCAATAGGGACTGGTAGAAGTACAGACCTGTGCCTGGAGGACATAGATCATGCTGTCTCTACTCTTTGAGTGAAAGGTGGTGATAAATGGGATTTGAAAATCCCCCAATGAATGTCAGGGAGTTGGCTAGTTGGTTACATACTTAGATCATCGAGTTTGGACTTCCAATGCCCATCATATACTCCACTGGTTCATGACCTCTTTAATCTATTGTTATTCTGATACCAGGCATACTCACATTCAGGCCATTTAGACTGATCTTGAGGTTAATGTGAGGCCAGTCTTAATTCAGAAGATGATTAGATCTGAAGATGGGGATGTGGAGGTGAAAACGAAAGTAAGAGTTTTTACAAAGATGGAAATATGGGATATGCAAGACAGGTATGGACAGAAGCCTGGAGAGGATCTCTTCATATGGCTATCCCAACTTTAAGATGAGAATGCCACTACTATTTTTATCAGCCAGGGAGTCTTGGTCACTTCACATCTAACCCACAAAATTCTGAGGCCACAAGATGGGTCAGTGACCAACCCTTCCTCTCAATGCCCACAGTTGCCAATTTATATTTTTGTGGCTACTAGAGCAAGGGGAACTGAAGGACTCCATAGATGTTACCTCAAATGAAGTATTTTGGGAAAAATATAAACTAGTAGGAGGGCCATGGGCTTCACGGGAAATTCCATGAAGATGGTGTCATAGTAGATAGGCAGGGCTCAATTATCTTACAAAAACAATGAAGGAAGGGCAAAAACCTGCCCAAGGGAGCTGCTTTGGGGATCTGCACAATAGGAGAGTGCTACACATCATTCAGGAGAGTGAGGAACAGTGAGAAGAAGATAGTTTTGGGGTTCTCTCATGTCCCAGAACATATGGATTTGATCTGTGCTATATTAGTGGGTCCTGGCCCTGTTTTGATAACTTAAGCTGGGCAATTTTAAAGACTTTGAATAAGTTGAAGGAAAAATCAAAGAAGAACCATAAAACAAAACCATTGGGCAAAAGAAAGATAATGACTCTTAAAGTAAATTAACCAACATAATCAGATGCCTAGATATGAGGAAAAAAATTATAAGGCATACTAAGAAACAGGAGGAGCCATACTAAGAAACAGGAAGAGATGGCTTGGCCAAAGGAACAAATAAAAAAATCCTGAGGATACACAGGATTTAAGACAGCTAATGATGACAGACACAAAAATCTCCTAAATCAATTCAAGGAGTTGAAGAAAAATTGGCTAAAGAGATAAAGGATATTAAGACCCCAGGCTGAGCAAAAAGAACAATTTGAAAACCTGCAAAGAAAAGTAACAGAACTTATGGAAAAGAAAGACATAATGGATGAGATTAAAAATACATTAGAGTCATATAAGAGCAGATTTGAAATGGCAGAGAAATTAATAAGTGAAATCAGGTATAGACCATCTGAATTAGAAAAGATATAAGAACAGATGCAAAGAGAATAGAAAAAATTTAACAGAGTCTCAGGGAATGGGAGGACAACATGAAACACATAAATGTACTCATTATAGGTGTCCCAGAAGAGAATGGAAAAGGAGCAGAAAGAATATTATAGGAAAATAATAACCAAAAATTTCTCAAATCTTATGAAAGAAAAAAATCAACATCCCAGAAAGACAATGTACCCCAAACAGAATAACACAAACAGACATACCAGAAGACACCTACTATTTAGTATGACAAATATTAGAGTTAAAGAGAAGATCTTGAAAGCAGCAAGAGAAAAACTCTGCATCACATACAAGGGACACTGAGTAAGATTAAATATAATCTCTCTTCAGAAAACATGGAGGTTAGAAGGCAATGGTATGACGTATTTAAGATACTGAAAGAGAAAAACTACCAGCAAAGAATTCTTTATCCAGAAAAATATCCTTAAAAAATCAGGTTGAGTTAACAGTCTTCACAGACAAACAAAAACTGAGAAAGTATGTTACCAAAAGACTGCATTTACAAGAGATGCTAAAGGGAGTGTTGCAATCTGAAAAGAAAAGAGTGAGAGACTTGGAGAAAAGTGTGGAAATGAAGATTATTAATAAAAATAACTTAAAGGGTAAAAAGACAGACTATAGTAAAATATGACAATGGAAAACCAAAGGACACAATGGACAAACTAAGTAATGCCTTTACAGTAATAACATTGAATGTTACCATTAACATTAACCTTGAACACCCCAATCAAAAGATATAGACTGATAGAATGGATTAAAAATATATGAGCCATCTATATACTGTAACAAAAGACTGATCTTAGATATAAGGACATAATCAGGTTGAAAGTAAAAGATTGGAAAGAGATATTCCATGCAAATAGTAACCAAAAAAGATCTGGAGTAGTGATACTAATATCAGACAAGATAGATTTCAAATACAAAACTGTTATAAAAGATGAAGAAGCTCATTATATATTAATAAAAGGGGCAATTCACCAAGAAGAAATAACTATAATAAATACTTATGCACTTAACTGGGTGTCCCAAGATACATGAGGCACACACTGGCAAAACTGAAGGGAGAAATAGATGTCTCTACAATAATATTTGGAAACATCAATACACCACTTTTAGACTGGGATAGAACATCTGGACAGAAAATAAGTAAAGAAACAGAGAGCTTTAATAATATGATAAAGGAGCTAGATCTAACTGATATTTATAGATGATTACACCCCAAAAACGGCATGCAGATTGAAATTATACAAAACACTTTCTCTTACTGTAAAGGAATGAAGCTGAAAATCAATAATGGATGGATAAGAGAAAAATTCACAAATATATGGTGATTAAACCACATGATCTTAAATAATCAATAGGTCAAAGAAAAAATTGCAAGAGAAATCAGTAAATATCTCTAGATGAATGAAAACAAGAACACAGCATAACGAAACTTATGGGATACAGCAAGGCAGTGCTGAGATGGAAATGAATAGCCTTCAAAGCTTACATTAAAAAGAAGAGATAAAATTGAAGACCTAATAGCACAACTAGAGGAACTAGAAAAGGAACAACAAACTAATCCCAAACCAAGCCAAAGAAAAGAAATAATAAAGAAAGGAGCAGAAAAAATGAAATTGAGGAACAACAACAACACAACAAAATAGAGAAAGGGAACGAAAAAATTCTGGTTCTTTGAGAAGATCAACAAAATTGACAAATCTTTAGCTAGACTGACAAAGAAAAAAAGAGAGAATATACAAAGAAATAAAATAAGAAATGAGAGGGACATCACAACTGACCCCAGAGAAATAAGAGAGATCATAAGAAGATACTATGAATAACTGTATGCCAACAAACTAGACAATGTAGAAAAAATAGACAAATTCCTAGAAACACATGAACAACCTACACTGACCCTAGATGAAATTGAAGACCTCAACAAACCAATCACAAGTGAGAGATTGAAACAGTCATCAAAAACCTCTCCAAAGTGATAAGCCCTGAACCAGATGGCTTCACAGATGAATTTTAGCAAGCATTAAAATATAATCTAATACCAATCTACCTCAAACTCTTCCAAAAAAAAAAAAAAAAAAACTGAACAGGAAGGAACTCTACCAAACTCATTCTATGAAGCCAAAATCACCCTAATACCAAGACCAGATAAATATACTCCAAAAAAAAAAAAAAAAAAAAGCCATTACAGGCCAATTTCTCTAATGAGTATAGATGCAAAATCCCCAAGAAAATACTTGCAAACCAATCCATAAGCACATTAAAAGAATTGTACTCCATGATCAATGGGTTTTATTCCAAGTTTGCAAGGGTGTTTCAACACAAGAAAATCAATTAGTGTAATAATCCACATTATTAATTTGAAGGAGAAAATTCAAATGATCATTTCAATTGATGCAGAAAAGGCATTTGACAAATATTGCATCCTTTCCTGATAAAAATACTCCAAAAGATAGGAATAGAAGGAAGATTTTTAAAATGGCAAAATGCATATATGACAAACCCACAACTAACATTGTACTCAACGGTGAAGATTGAAAGCTGTCCTTCTGAGATTGGGAACAAGACAATGATACCCACTGTCACTACTGTCATTCAGTATTTTTCTAGAAGTTCTAGCTAAAGCAATCAAGCAAGAAAAAGAAATAAAATCACCCAAATAGGAAAGAGAGAAGTAAAATTTTTGCTGTTGGCTGATGATATGATCCTGTATCTAGCAAATGCTGAAAAATCCAAAACAAAGCTTCTAGAACTAATAGACAAGGTCAGTAAAGTGGTGAGATACAATATTAATTCATAAAATTCAGTAGCACGTCTACACATTACCAATAAGTAATCTGGAGAATAAATCAGAAAAAAAATTCCATTTATTATAGCAACAAAAAGAATGAAATATTTATGAATAAACTTAACCATGGACATAAAAGAACTATATTCAGGAAACTACAAAATATACCTAAAAGAAATCAAAGAAGACCTAAATAAATGGAAGGACATTCAGCTTTCTTGGATTGGAAGACTAAATCTAGTTAAGATGTGTGTTCTACAGATTCAATGTAATCCCAATAAAAATCACAACAGCCATTTTTTGAAGAAATGGAAAAGATAATTATCAAATTGATTTGGAAGGAGTAAGGGGCCCTGAAGAGCCAAAAATGTCTTTAAAATGAAGAATGAATTTGGAGGACTCTCACTCCCTGACTTTAAAGCATATTACTTAGCTACAGTGGTAAAAACACCATGGTTCTGGCATAAAGATTGGGGTATTTACCAGTGAATCAAATTGAGAATTTAGAAATAGACCGCCACATCTACAGTCAAGTGATTTTCAACAAAGCCATCAAACCCACCCAGCTGGGTCAGAACACTCTATTCAACAAATGGTGCTAAGAGAACTGAATATCCATAGCTAAAAGAAAGAAAGAGGATGTCTATCTCACACCTTAAACAAAAATTAACTCAAAATGGATTAAGGACCTAAATATAAAAGCTACAATCATAACACTACTAGTCAAAAATGTAGGGAAACATCTTCAGGATCTTGTGGTAGGTGGTGACTTCCTAAACCTTACACTGAAAAATACAGGCAATGAAAGAAAACATGAATAAATGGGACCTCCTCAAACTTAAACACTTTTGTGATTCAAAGGACCTCGTCAAGAAGGTGAAATGGCAGCCTACTCAAGAGAGAATTTTTGGAAACCACATATCCGACAAGAGTTTGCTCTCCATGTTATATAAAGAGATCATACAACTCAATGTTAAAAAGACAAGCAACTCAATTAAAATGGGCAAAAACGTGAGCAGACAATTTTCCAAAGATGAAATACAAATGTCCAAAAGAAAACACATGAAAAGATGCTCAATATCACTAGCTATTAGGGAAATGCAGATAAAAACTACAATGACATATCATTTGACACCTTACAGAAAGGATATTATTTAAAAAAAGGAAAACTACAATGCTGGGAAGGATGCAGTGAAATCATAACACTCCTTCACTGTTGATGGGAATGTAGAATGTAAAATGGTGCAGCTTCTGTGGAAGACAGTTTGGCAGTTCCTCTAGAAACTAAATATAAAATTGCCATATGATCTGGCAATCCTGCTGCTAGGAATATATTCAGAAGATGTGAAATCAAGA
Organism: Tolypeutes matacus; assembly: GCA_026826555.1. Lineage (NCBI taxonomy): Eukaryota > Metazoa > Chordata > Mammalia > Cingulata > Chlamyphoridae > Tolypeutes > Tolypeutes matacus. Next base: position 5,081,106 of record JAKSZT010010858.1, on the reverse strand, counting down.
GCACAAACAGACATTTGCACACCAATGTTCGTAGTGGCATTATTCACAATTGCTAAAAGATGGGAACCACCCAAGTACACATCAAGTGATGCATGGATAAACAAAATGTGGTATATGCATACAATGGAATGCTATTCAGTAGTAAGAAAAAAATGAACTTGGGATACCTATTACAACATGGATGAACCTTAAGGATATTATGTTGAGTGAAATAAGTCAGACATAAAAGCACAAATGTTGTATGGACTCACTAATATGAACAAAACATAATGAGTAAACTCATGGTTTATATAGAGTATAGAGTATGGGTTACTAGGCAATAGAATGTGGGTTGAGAATGGGGATCTGATGCCGAATGCATGTAGAATGTTTAATAAGGTAGATTGTAAATGTGGGGTTATGGACAGAGTTGATGATAACATATTATAGTGAGTATAGTGGGGGTAGTCTGGAGAGGTTAATGTCAACTGAAAGAATCCTAAAGGATAATCTAGGGACTGCAAAACAGTCATTTCAATGGTGGATGATGATGGTGGTTAATAGTACAAACACAAGAATGTTCCTTTAGTACAAGGTATGAAAAATATGTAGATACATAGGAAAATAAAACTAATATAACATATAGATTAGAGTTAACAAAAATACTGAAATATTTTTTCAGCATTGGCAAAGAAGGTACTACATCAATGGTAAGAGTCAATAATTATGGTATGTATTAGTCAGCCAAAAGAGGTGCTGATGCAAAATACCAATAATCGGTTGGTTTTTATAAAGGGCATTGATTGATTTGGGGTAGACGCTTACAGTTACTGGGCCATAAGGCATAAGTTTCTTCCTTCACCAAAGTATTTTGCCACATGTTGGAGCAAGATGGCTGCTGACATGTGCCAGGGTTCAGGGATCTTGGGTTCCTATCTTCCCAGGGCTCCATTTCTTTCTGGGCTTAGCTCCTCTGTCTCCTCCATAAGGTCAGTTGTAGACTATGAGGCTCTCTGGCCTTTGCTTCTATCCACAAGGACAGCTGTGAACTATCAGGCAAACGGCTCATCTCTTTTCCTGGGGCCTTCTCTCCTTCATCACAACCAAGCTCCTCTGTGTGCTTACTTCCTGGGATTCCAGCTCAAGACTCTGCATCAGAACTCCAACTCAAAAACTCCAACATCATGTGAATAGTCTTGCTGTCCTGATTTTGTGATAATCAGGGTAGATTAAACATACACTATATTAGAAACCATGCATGTTTTCCCAGATATAGTTTTTCTCCCTAGGTTTGGTTTTTAGAATGCTGGTAATAAACTAAGCCTGATTTATTATATGACCATTCTGTATTGGAAAAGACTGTAACTTTGGGTATCTTTGGTCAACCTTAAGAGATATAGCAGAGGGACGGATGTGGCTTGGGTGGTTGGGCATCCATCTCCCTTATGGAGGGACCTGGGTTCGATCTCTGGGACCACCCCAGTAAAAAGAAAAATATAGAATGCATGTGGGCCACCAGGCCCCATGTGCGGGTGCACCTCCAGGCCCCAAGAGCAGGTGAGACTCCCCACCCCAGGTGCGTTGCCAGGCCCCGTGAGCAGGTGACCTGCCAGACCCTACGAGCAGGTGAGCCTCCAGGCCCTGCAAGCCATACAGCAAGATGATGGCGTAACAGGAAAGTGACACATGGGAAAGCCAAGTCAAGATGCACCGAAACACTAGGAACTAAGGTGGCACAGGCAGTATGACGCCTCTCTCCCACGTCAGAGGTTCTGAGGATGGAATCCCAGTGAAGACAGGAGGAGAATGATGAGAAGAGAGGGCAGGAAACAGATACAGAAAGTTGCCCAGCGAATGGACACAGAAACAGCAAAAACAGAAGGGGTGTAAAAATGGATAAAAGTAAATAAATAAATAAATAAACCCTTAAAAAATGTATAGGGAAGGAAGACATGGACTATAGTTAGTATAATACTTTGACGATGCTCTTTCAAGATTTGTTGGCAAATGTTTCACAACAATGCAAAGTGTTTGTGGGGGGGTGATGTGTGGGAGCCCTACATGATGTCATGCATGTTTATTTTGTAAGTTCACGATGTTTACTCAACACTTATAGTTTACGTATGTTCATGTATGAATGACATACTTCAATAAATTGTTTAAAAAAAAACACTCCAACATCAAAAACTCCAACTCTGTCCTTTGCCACGTCTTTTATCTTTGAGACCACACCCACCAAGTGGCAGGGCTCAACACCCTACTGACGTGGCTCAATCAAAGCTAATCATAATTAATCATGCCCAGATGAACACACCAGTTTACAAGCATGATCCAATATCTATTTTTGGAATTCATAACCTTTTAAACTGCCAAACTGCTACAGGATATATAAGGAGTTAAGGGATTTTTCCTTTTGGAGTAATGAAAAGCTCTGAAATGGACCGAGCAGATGACAGGATAACTCTATGATCAAACTGTGAGCAATGGGGTGCTTTGAATGGATTGTACAAGGCAGGGGACCGTATAACACAGTGAACCCCGTGGTGATTGATGTGGTTATCTGTACAAATATAAGAATGTTCTATCATGAACTATAACAAATATACAATACTAATATATGAGGTTAATAATAGGATGGTTTGTGAGAAAGATATATAAACTATAAGCTATAGATAGCAGTAATATTATGACAATGGTCTTTCATCAATTGTAACAAATGTGACATAACAATGTAAGGTGTTGGTGATGGGGCAATGTGTGGGGATTCTGTATGGTATGAATGATTGTTTTGTAAACTCACAATTTCTCAAATAAAAAAGACCAAGAAAATTTAACATCCTAAAAAATAGTGACCTAAAGGTAAGACCACAGGCCCTGCCCACCTCCCAGGGACCAAAGGCCATACACTCCAGTTCATGTAACATTTGGGGCTAATGAACAATATTTTAATATATTTTTGGATATAGGCACCCGGGTCACCATTTTGGAAAACACAGAGGAGAAGGATGACAAATAGAATTGGGAGGTTTCAGATATTCCACATGGGTGTGGAGACATTGAATTCCAAGGAAAACTTCTCACATTAAGATTTCAGGGATATTTACCATGTCAGAATTTAATCTCAATAACATGTGACTTATTTAAGACAACTCTTGGTAAAATATTATATATCATGAGATTGCTTTTAATTTTATATATTTTTAAATTATGTATATATACACATATGTACATATATATTTGTATACCTGTATATAATTTTAAATATGTATATATAGTAACTACAGGAAAGCAATGACAAAACAATGACAGCAAAAAAGATTTCCATCACCTAGAAACAACCTTTGCTAATATTTTGTCACCATTGTCCCAAGTGACTGTGTTTTATTTCTCATCCAGTAAATATTCATTGAGCTCCTACTTTATGACTGGCATAGTGCCAATTTCAGGCAAGCTAAGATTTCCTGCCTTTAAGGTCCTAACAGCCTTTTAGAGGATGCAGATATTATACAAACGAACAAGTGCTGTGTTAAGAACAGGTACGTATATGGTAACCTGTAATCAATCACAAAACGGTATGCAGGGACCAAGCAGTAAAGGCTGCCCTTAGGACAAGACAGTGGAGGTGAGTTAGAGTTACAGAAAGTGAATTTTGAGGGTGATGTGAGGAGCGTTCCTGGCAGAGGGTCAAGTACAACATGGATCTTGGAGTCATCTTGGGTAAAAGCCTGTCAGAACAGTCTATCAGGAGTCTTTTGCATGATGACACATGTTTTAATTTCCTAGGCTGTTTAAAGCAGACAACATGGCTTAAACACTGGGAATTTACTAGCTTACAGTTTGAGGCCCAGAAAATGTCTAAATCAGGGCAACAAGATCATGCTTTTTTCTTCCCAAAGACTGACTGCCAGCGATCCTTGGCTCCTCTGCCACATGGCAAGGCATGTGGCAGAATCTGCTGGCCTCTCCCTTCCCTTCCATGTTTTGTTGCTTTCAGCTTCTTGCTCCTATGGCTCTCTCTTTCTCTCTTTGTATTCATTCTGTTTGTAAAAAACTCCAATACTAGGAATAAGTCCCATCCTGAATGAGGCAGGTCACACCTTAACTGAAGTAGCCTCATCAAAACATTCTACTTACAATGGGTTTACACACACAGGAATGGATTCGACTTAAGAACATGTCAGAAAGCAAGTTTGGAATAAGTATTGGTGTGATGGTTAGACTAATGTGTAAACTCGGCCAGGTTATTGTGTCCAGGTGTTTGGTCCAGCAAGCACTGGGCTAATTGTAATACAAGAGCATTTATGGACTTTGGTCACCAGTGAGTTTAGGGTGGATGGCTGATTACATCTGCATCAATCAGCGAGATTGCCGTCAGCAATGGGTGACACTTTTACACAATCAGTTGACTACCTAAAAGGAGGAAGTGATTTCAACATTCAGAGAGGATTTCCCAGCTCGTCGTTGGACAGCCAACTTCTCCCAGAAACTCATCAAGGACCTTCATAGACTTTCATCGGCTCCCCTGGTTTGCAGCCTGCCTGCGGAGCCTGGACTTGTGCATCCCCACGGTCGTGTGAGAGACTCTTATAAAATCTCATATCATTGACAGATATCTCCTGTTGATTCTGTTTCCCCAGAGAACCCTGACTAATACAGTTAGATTCTAAAGATACCAGCAGCAACCGTTCTAAACAAAGAATGTGAGAAATTGCTGACACACATACATGAGAGACATGTCCTGGCTGGGTGGGAATGAACTTAAGGTAGGAGAGAGTTAAGTTGCAGAAACAGCTATCCTGGGTCACTGGCTGATCAATGGAAAATTTTGCTTGGTGTTCACCTCTGTCATGTTCCCTGCCTGCTTTCCATCCTAAGGTGTCATTTTCTCAAGAGAAGAGTTGAGGCAGATTGCGAAGCCAGACAATTCAGATGATAGTGTGATCCAGAGTGCAGTACTTACTGACTGGAGAAACCATTCCTTCCCATCCCATACCTTTTGTAGGTAGTAGGTAGATGCATTCAGCTCAGGGATGGTGGCCCTGGTCACTTTTAGGAAGTAGTGGCTAAGACAGTAAAGGAAGAAGTGAGAGAGGCAAGGACAGTATGAGTAGTGATAGTTTAGGAGAACAAGCAACTGAATCTTCCAACACCCAGAACACCAAGTACAAAGAAGGGAGGAGCAGGAGGAAGAGGGCATCTCACCCAGGGACCTTAGTGAATGGGAGCCTTGACATAAAAGGCCAACACAGTTGTTTGTCATTGCAACAGTTGTTTGTGATGGTCTCCTCAAAGCTGAAACATGAAGGTTTGAGAAGGGGGAAACTTCCAGAAATAGTGGGTTTGTGTGACAGTCTCACTGTTCCTTGAAGTAAGCAGTAGTCCCTCCTGATTTACAAAACAGGTGACATTCTTAATAATCACCAAGCCTAGCATTATATGTAAATACAGTTCAGGTAATCAAAACCAGGATTTATGGTTGGAGTTAACTCTTTGGTTGTCCTTGACTCTTCTTATTAACCCTTTCCAATATTCTTCACTCATTCTTACAGACTTACATTCCATTCTGGGATGATCATATTTTAGACAGAAGAATGTCCTTTAGTATTTCTTGAAGTGCATTTCTTGGTAATAATTCTTTCAGCATTGGCTTGTATGAAATTTCTTTAATTTGCTTAATTTAAAAAAAATATTTTCACTAAATATGAAACTTTAGTTTTTTTTTTAATTTTTATTTATTTTTTTTTATTTTAGGACTTTCAACATATACCATTGCCCACTGACTTTTACTATTTGAGTCTGCCATCATTCTTATCAGTCCCTCAAAGAAAATATGTGTTTTCTCTGGTTGCTTTCCAGATTTTTTTTCAATCTTTGATTTTCGGTAGTTTCCATATCATATGATAAAGCCAGTTTTTCTTTGTATTTCCTATGTGGAATTTGCTTGTTTCTTAAATTTGTAGGTTAAGATTGTTCCTCACTTTGGGGAAATTCTTGGCTATTACTTCTTTAAATAGAACAATGAAGGGAATTGGAAGGTTAGGAGACCAACTCACATATGGTCATACTACATATACACAGGTGTCATGTAAGTTCATTGAAGGAGTGTGGTAGTCAAAATAGGGCTTCTCCAAAGATTTCAACAACCTAAACCTTAGAACCTGTGCATATGTTACCTTACATGGCCAACGGGACTTTGCAGATATGATTAATACTGCAAAACATGAGAAGGGAATTATGTCCTAAATTTTCCTGTAGGCTTACTCCAATCACATCAATACTTAATACTGAAGGATATTTCCCAGTGAGAAAGATGCAACTTGAAAATGACTTGAACCTCCATTTTTGGTTTTGAAGGTGAAGGGAAGGGTCTAGGGGCCAAGAAATCCCACAGTGCCCTCTAGAAGTTGGGGACAATCCTCAGTTTAAACCAGCAAGAAAATGGGGACCTTGGTTCTACTGCTGCATGACACTTTCATGACAACCTGAAAGAGAAGGAAACATATTTTCCCTAGAGTTTACAAAAAGAACTCAATCAGCCTACAACTTGATTTTTTTATTCTGAGAGCTCTATCTGTATCATCTGATGAGAATTCTAATTTACAGAACTACAAGATAATAAATGTGTGCTGCTTTAAGCAATTATGTTTTTGGTAATTTGTTACAGGAGCAGTAGAAAATGAACAGGGAAGAAGAAATGAATAGGGAAATTGGCTATTGATGTCGAAAAAAATAAAGAAAATATCTTCTGCAGCATATTGTACACAAAAAATTCAATACCCAGTGGATTAAGTACTAATTATAGATAAACATTTAAAGACAAATTGTATGGCTAATAAAATATTAATTGATTCTCAACATGCAAACAGTTTAGGAAGAAAAAAAATGAAACTATTAAATGAATTACTATTTCACAACTTTCAGATTAGGAAATAAAAATGATTTGCCATAATAAATGTTGAAAGGAATTTGGGACACTAGCTACATACATGCTGTTAATGAGTTCATAAATTGGTGCAATCAGCAGTACATAATTGGTATTATGTAGTAATGTTGAATATGTGAAAATCCTTGGACCCTGAATTTCACAACTAGTCATATCACTGGGAAAGTTATTGGATGAATAAAAAAACTTACTTCAATGCCTCATGAAAAGAAGCAATTTCTGCCTTTGGCACTGACCTCTTCTAGATGCTCACATTCATCTTCATTCAGCCAATAGATATAGAAATAGAAAAAAAGTCTGTGTGAAATTGTTTTACGACCATTGTTCTGCTCATATTCCGTTGGCCAGAACTCAATAAGATGACCATACCTAACCTCAACCAAGGCACAAAATAGAGTCTAGCTTTGTTTCCAAAAGGAAAGAGGAAGATAGTTTTTATTAATGAAACAGCACAGTTTCTATCATAAAAATGAATAAGCAAAATTACATATGGCAATAGATTTATAAAATCATATTTAAACTCACAACTAGTAATGACAAATTTAAATAAACAGCTGATTACATTTCCATTTTTATATATTTATTTTTATAATGTTATTTAATATTGTCTATTCAGTATTGAAATGAGTACATATGGTCATATAGAAAAATCTGGAAGGAGCTATTACATATAAAATTCTACTTCTTATAATCTAACCAAAAGTCATTCACAAAAGTGTACTTTTAGATAACAAACAATTGTACAACACCTAAAATGCAAATGTGATCATTAAGTACAGTTTTTAAAGCTTATCAATGCTTGTCAATACTCTTAGAAAATCCATTACTTTTACTAGGCCTTTCAATACCCTGCAATATCTTGCCTGTATGTAAGTCTTTATCTATATCTCACACCACTCCTCTTTCTCATTCTAGGTGTGCTTCACACTAATTGAATTTCAGTTTCCTGAAAGCACCAAGCTTTTTTCAATCTTGGGGCACACAAAACTTCTGTTCTTTCTTTCTGAAATATTCTTCTTTCCATGATTCACCTATTTAAAATCTACTCATTCTTCATGTCTAAGTTTAATGTCACTCCTCCATTCAATGAATTTCTTTGAGAAACCAACCTTAATCATGTATCTAAATAGAAATATATATAGGCATACCTCATTTTAGTGCACGCTGCTTTATTGCCCTTCACAGATATCGTGTATGTGTGTTTTTACAAATAGAAGGTTTGTGCCAGCTCTGCATCAAGTAAGTCTAGTAGTGTCATTTTTTCCCAACAACATGTGCTCACTTCATGTCTCTCTGTCACATTTTGATGGTTGTTGCAAAATTTCAAACTTTTTCATTATTAATATATCTGTTATGGTGGTCTGTGATATTTTATGTTGCTATTGTAATTGTTTTGGGACACCACAAACCTTTCCTATATAAGATGGTGAACTTAATTGATAAATGCTGTGTGTGCTCTGACTACTCTACCACCCAACCATCCCCCTGTCTCTTTCCCTGTCCTTGGGCCTCTCAATTCACAGAGACAAAATAATATTGAAATTAGGCCATGTAAAAAGCCTACAGTGGCCTCTAAGGGTTCAAGTCAAAGGAAGAGTCATGTCTCTCACTTTCAATCAAAAGCTATAAATGATTAAGCTTAGTGAGGAAGGCATGTCGAAATCCAAGACAGAGTGAAGCTTATATTATGTTGTGCCAAATAGCTAGCAAAGTTGTGAATGAAAAGGAAAAGTTTTTGAAGGAAATTAAAAGTGCTACTCCAGTGAACACTCAAATGACAAGAAAAAGTTGGATTGGTCAGTTATGAAGATCAAACCAGCAAAAATGTTACCTTAAGTCAAAGGCCAGTCCAGAGCAAGGCCCAAACTCTCTTCAATTCTACTAAGGCTGAGGGAGATGAAGAAGCTGCAGAAGAAAGGCTAGAAGCTAGCAGAGGTTGGTTCATGAGGTTTAAAGAAACTATCTCCAAATATAAAATGAAAGGTGAAGCAGCAGGTGCTGATGAAGAAGCTGCAGCAAGTTAACCAGATCTAGCTAAGAACATGGATGAAGGTGGCTACACTAAACAACAGACTTTCAATATAGATGAAACAGCCTGCTATTGGAAGAAGATGCCATCTAGGATTTTCATAAGTTTCTGGCTTCAAAGTTTCAAAGGACAGGTTGAGTCTCTTGTTAGGGGCTAATGCAGGTGGTGACCTTAAGTTGAAGCCAATGCCTATTTACCCATTCTGAAAACAACAGGGCCTTTGAGAATTTTGCTAAATCTACTCTGCCTATTCTTTATAAATGGAACTACAAAGCCTGTATTACAGCACTTCTATTTACAACACGGTTTGCTGAATATTTTAAGCTCACCATTGAGACCAGTAGCTCAGAAAAAAAGATTCTTTTCAAAATGTGGATGTTCATTCACAATGGACTTGGTTGCCCAGGACCTCTGATGGATACGTACAATGAGATTTGTATTGTTTCCATGGCTGCAAACACAACATCCGTTTTGTATCGCACGGCTTAAGGAGTCATTTCAACTTTAAAGTCTTATTATTTAGGAAATACATTTCATAAGTCTCTAACTGCCATAGATTGTGATTCCTCTGAAGGATCTCACACACACAAAAAAAAACCTTCTGGAAAGGATTCACCATTCTAGATGTCAAATAAGAACTCTCATGATTCATGGGAGGAGGTCAAAATATCAACATGAACAAGAATTTGGGATAAATTGATTCCAAACCTCATGGATGACTTTGAAGGTTTCAAGACTTCAGTGGAGGAAGTAACTGCAGATCTGGTGGAAATAACAAGAGAACGAGAATTAGAAGTGGATCATGAAGATGTGACTGAATTGCTGCAATCTCATGATAAAATTTGAGTAGATAAGGTGTTGATTCTTATGGGTGAGCAAAGAAAGTTGTTTCTTGAGATGGAACCTACTCTTGATGAAGATGCTGTAAACATAGTTGAAATGACAGCAAAGGTTTTAGAATAATACAAAAACTTCGCTGATTAAGCTGTAGCTGGGTTTGAGAGGACTGACTCCAATTTTTAAAGAAGTTCCACTGTGGGTGAAATGCTATCAAATAACAAAGCATTTGTGAAAGGAAGAGTCAATAGAATTGGCAAACTTCACTGTTGCCTTATTTTAAGAAATTGCCACAGCCACCCCAACCCTCAGCAGCCACCACACTTATCATTGAGCATCTATCAACATCTAAGCAGGACCTTCCACCAGCAAAAAGATTACTACTTGCTGAAGGCTCAGCTGATGGTTAGCAATTTTTAGCAAAAAAGTATTTTAATTAAGTTAAATATTTTGTATACATAATGCTATTACATAATTAATGGACTACATTATAGTGTAGACAAAACATTTATATGAACTGGGAAACAAAAAATTCATATCAATTGCTTTATTGTGATATTCACTTTATTGCAGTGGTCTGGAAATTAATCCACAATATTTTTGAGGTGTGCCTGTATTAAATATTTTGATAAGTGGTATGAAATATTTATATTTGATGACTAATCAATACTTTCTCAGCACTTGAACATAAACTATTTCTATTTGATTCAAAATTGGATCACCAGAATTTAACCAAATGCCATGGATTAGTCAAGATTCTCCAGGGAAACTGAATCAAAAAGATATATATATATATACACACACATATTATGTAACTATTATCAGATTTATTATAGGCATGGCTCACATGACTATGGGGATTGGAAAGTCCAAATTCTGTAGGGTAGGCTGCAATCTGGGAACTCTGATCAAAGATTTGGCGAATTCTCCAGGAGAAGCTGGATGGCTGAAGAAGAGATATTCTTCTTTCCTAACACTGAAATAAAGAGTTTTCCCTTTAAGGACTTCAAATTATTGGTAAAACTTCTCTCATTTCTGTCTGAAGGCAACCTCCTTTGTTGATTGTAGATGTAATCAGCAATAGATGCAATCAAATGATTATTTAAATCCACAAAATATCCTCATAGGTAAAAATCAGCCCAGAGGTTGCTTGAACAAACAACTGGACACTGTAACCTAGTCAAATTGATACATGAGCTTAACCATCAGGTGCCTGAGACATGATAAAGTTCAATATGTATTTACAGAATAACTGAGTGGAAAATATTTCTGTTTAAAGCTACACAAAGAAAAATGTTTTCTCTTGCAATATGCTGTACTGAAGGAATCTATCCTTAAAATCAGACACTTAGGCTATTGTTTATTCAAGATTTACAGCACTGGGTAAATTATTTACATTTACTTTGCCTTCATTTTCACATATGTAAAGTAGATGTAGCTTTGCTTATTATATATAACTACATCTATATATTTAAGCTATTTTAATAAGTTTATACAGCATAAATTTGAAAAACATTTAGTAATATCTCCAGCACATTGTATGTGCTCCAAAATATTACTTCCTGTTCTAAATAATTTGTTATAGTATCTGTTTACTACTTTATTTATTTCTTCACTATACCTCGATTATCTGTATTTATAAAAAAAATAGATACATATGGGAAAAGGATAATTTTATAATACAACCCCATACGTATGTTTCATATTGGTGACAAACAATCTGCCTAGAAATGTAGTAAATTAAAACAAAAAATGTATTATTTGCTCATGATTTTCATTAATTTGACAGGGTACAGCTTAGCACTTCTGCTTGTCTCACCTGGAGTAACTCATGTGGGTGCAGTCATCTTTGGTTCAGCTGTGACTGGATCGGCAAATATTACTACATAACTCTTCTGGTGATTGGTACTGACGTACAGCAGACTGGTTAGGTGGCATTAGATGAGATGGCTTGTCTCTGATTCATGAGCTTTCTCAATTTCCCATATAATTGACTTGTTGACTACATGCCAAAACTCCGCAAGGCCAAGAAATCAACAAAGTCAATTCCACCATATTACAATTGGACAAAACAAATCACAAAGCTCAAACTCAAGGGGTGGGGAAATTAACTGCAGTTCTTAGTAGAAGAATCTGGAAAGTCACATCAGAAAGGGCTATGCACACAAGAAAGAGAAATTACTGTAGTCTGTTGTGAGAATGCTCTACATACCAAGGACCTATTGTTTAAGAATTTTTATTAATTATTGACAGTCTATGCAGTATTTATAAATCATGAATACTTTAAAAATAATTGGTCTGAAAATAATTTATTTGCTATTGATTAAGGTAATTCTGGTCATGATCATTTAATATGGCATTTCTGTGGGAATTTATATAACTCAAATGATATTTGAACATAGTACATTAATTATTAATGTGCATCTTTTAAAATTATGACATCAAATTAAACTCATTCCCAGAACTCTATATTTATGCCCTTCAATTACAGTACCCTTGTAATACATCATTTTGACTACTAAACAGACTAGTATATAAATCTTGCATTATCTGATTGCAATGATGTTACTAAAGTTCTTGCAACTCTTCAATCACTCATTACAGCCTTTCTTATGATGACCTAAAGTAAAAGCTCTCTTCTTTATTCCTCTTGAAAAGTAATGACAAAACTGGAGGAAAGCAAGAATAAGAGAAAAGAAGGATGAATACCAAGGAATAAAGGACTATGAGATACTCATTAGAGGCTGATACATATTTGTATTAGTCAGCCAAAGGAGTACTGATACAAAATACCAGAAATTGGTTGGTCTTTATAAAGGATATTTATTTGGGGTAGAAGTCCACAGTTACCAGGCCATAAAGCATCAGTTTCTTCCCTCACCAAAGTCCATCGCCACATGTTGGAGCAAGACAGTTGCCGACATTTGCCAGGGTTCAGGCTTCTTGGGTTCCTCTCTTCCCAGGCCTACGTTTCTCTCCGGGCTTAGCTCCTCTGGTTCCTCCACAAGATCAGCTGTAGACTATGAGGCTCTCTAGGCTTTGCTTCTCTCCACAAGGCCAGCTGTGAACTCTCAGATGAATGGCTAGTCTCTATCCCGGGACATTGTCTCCTTCCTCACCAGAACTCCAACATCAAAACTGCTTCAACACTGTCCTTTGCTGTATCTTTTATCTTTGATTCCCCCACCCACCAAGGGGTGGGGCTCAACGCCCTACTGACATGGCCCAATTAACGCCCTAATTATAACTTAATCATGTCCAGATTAGCAGACCAGTTTACAAGCATAATCCAATATGTATTTTTGGAATTCATAATTACATCAAACTGCCCAATGGCTACAGTATTGAAGATTAATCAATGGAAAATCAAATAAATGAGTTCCCTCTCCTCTGGTAAATTTGGAATTAGCTAAAAGCAAACTTTAAAAATGTATAGTAATAGGTAATACTTTTACAGGTTTTTAGATATTTGGGGACATTGAAAAGAATTACAAATACTAGAGATGAAGTTTACTGCATGATATTATATCCAATGATAATATTTCTCCCTTCAAAAGCCACCAAAAAAGCCAGTTCCCTTTCTTATAAAATATTAACCTCTCTGTCCATTCTCCAAAGATGGTTTTTCAGCTGCAAATTTTACCTCATACTCTTCTTCAGTAGAGGGGAGAAGAAAGAGTTACAGATAGATAAATAAGTTGATACTTACATGGATGAAAAGTTTGGTGAACTGTGAGGTGAATGGATAGATAAACAGATGGAATAGATATGCCAAGAAAACAATACAAATTTCAATATAGCATTATTTTAAAACCCTTTTATGAATCTCATTTAGGTTTAATTTCATACTTTTTAGCTTGAAATATCTTTCATGAGTTCTGCTTTCTGACTCCATCTTCCATATCTTTCACCACTAACCCAACATTCCCTACCCCTTGCCATATTTAACTAACTGTCATTATCCAAATGCTTTATTTCCAAGACATTTGAATATGTCCACAGTTCTTAGCCAAATATCCTTTCTTTGTCTCCCTTGTCCATGTCGTAACCCCTCATCTCAAGTATTACATCATTTGGTTAGCCTTTTATATAATCTTGAGCTAGATACTCATTTCTACAACCATATATACACCCTGATTAGACACCCTCTGTATAACTCTATCAGTGAACTTAGACCTTAGGTTCTTAAGTTTTAATATGAAATCATTATGAAAATTATGAAATTATTAAAATATAGATTAATGGATGCTAGTTTGGATATTCTGATATTTAGATTAAGGAAACTCCTCAATATCTACATTTTAAATCATACTCTCATTGGGGCCTGATAAACTCAGTACAAAAGCAAATGACAAATAACTCCTAATGATACCAATTCTAATTGGTTTATTGTATTCCCCATCTCAATAGACTATGTTTTTGTGAGAACCTAAATCCTCGTTTCGAAATGGTATATTACCTGGGTACTATAAATGAGGGACATAAATATAGAGTTCTGGGAATGAATTTAATGATACCTCTAGGTTTATTTACTAGTAAATTAATTATTTATTTATCTAGGTTTATTTACAAATACATATTTTTACTAAAAATGCAAATAAAGGAGAACTATGGGGGGCACCTATCTATCATTTAACACCATTACTCAAAAACTCAGGGACAGAAGACAGGAGAATAAGTTAAATAGTCACACAAATACTCCTTTCCCTTTTCTTTTCTTCTATCTTTCTCTTCCTCCTTTTTATAAGAATACATTTTTATATTTTCTCTGATTACAAACATGTCATAGAAATTATATCTTATACTATAGAAACATTTTTAAAATAAGTTTTTAAAAAATCATAGTATAACATGTACAGCTAGCCATTGTTAGTATGATTATATACTTGTCCATAACTTTTCAATATATTAACATGCATGCAAATCCGATTTTCCCATTCTTTTTTACAAATTTCTCACTAAATATTAAATGAAAAATATATATATCTCCATCGCATCTAAGGGTTTCCTGGTATTCCTAAGCATTTCTCAACCATTGCTTAATTAACAAAACCAATATATTTAAAATTATTTTATTGTTTGAATTATTCAATATTATACACAGTACAGTTATGAATATTCATACTTACCACATTTATGGGGACCCACAAATTTAATTTTACACATGACAAGTATATTCTCATGCTTATCCGTTTATTTCCCTAGAGAACAACCTTAAAAATGAAAATGTTTGTCAAACTGTATACGCATCTTATAATAATGCATATCAGTAAAATACTTTGCAGAATAATTTTTTTAAATGTCTATAAGCAGCTTAAGAGAGCACATATTTCTTCTTATCTCCACAAAGTCTGCTTATTATAAATATTTTTGAATACCATTATAAATGAAATTTATATGTTGTTTTTGTATTAATTTTTAATTTTATCATCAAACATGAGAAAAGCATCTCTTCACATATATATTTGATATTTTATTTCTTAATACATGAATTAACTGCTCATTCTCATATCCAATTTTTTCATTGCAATATTTAGTTCTTCTCATATTGAGTTTACATAGCTTAAATACAAAAGTAAATAAATATAAAAATTTATTTAATGTTATAATACACTATTGCACTTAATTATAAGATTTGCTTCAAAGGGAAAGTAAAAAAGAAATAGTTACCATAATCTCTGCACCCAGAAGTTACATCCATTAACACTTTCCCTGTCTGGAAGTTTTGGAATCTTTTTTGGTTATTGTTTGAAATTTCATGATATTGAGCCTTAGTTCATATGTTTGTGTGTGTGTATGTACATGTGTATGTATGTTCTTTCATTGGGCAATTTGTAGACCCATTTAACCAGGAAACTCAGGTTCTCTTGTTGTGAACAATTTTTTAATATTGCTTCAATATTTTAAAATTTATTTTCTATTTCCGAATCCCTAATAGTTGATGTTGGAATTAATGAATTAATAATCTGATTTGCATTTTTCTGTCCTATTTTCCATTTCTTTGCTTTTTATTCTACACTGCAATATGGTTTTAAACAATTTCCAATTATTATATATTTAAACGATATATTATTTTTCTTATTTATAGGATCTCTTTCTTGCTCTATGTCTAATTCTAGCCCTCTCACCATTCTTCATCAATAACATTTTTTATACCATGTATGCAACATCTTTTTTTCATCTCTTTTAGGACACACATAAGTAGTATTATTGTTAATTTAAGCTCTTTCATATATTTTCTCCCAGTTTTCTCTAAATAAATAATTTTTAGTGTTTTTCTTTTTCTTTGGTCATTTGCTTTGTTTTCTGAAATTAGTGTTGGGAGATTTTCTACAATGCATCATAATTATTAATTTTTCATTTTCCAGATATAAATAAGTGGGAAGCTCAAAAGCTGACAGAAAATTTTGGTGGAAAAATAATTGATTGTGGAGGGCTTTTCTGAAGGGGGATCAGGAATGGACTTGATGACTTTAGGGCAAATATCAGCATCTGCATGTTTTGTTCTACTCTCTTTGGATAAACTTTCCTCCAGAAAGCATTATTTAATCTAGTGCTCAAGCAGGAAAGCAGGAGAGAGTAGAAGGCATGGCTATATTGGTGCTGGAATGTCTGCCTGGTAGCTCCTGGGAGCTAATGGGTTTCAATTGCTGGGAAAGTGTCACTGTTTGCTATTCAAGTCCACATTCCAATATCTGTCCTGCTATGTCTCAGACCCAGAGATTGTATATTTACATTTTTCTATAGAATAAGCCGTCCATCTCCTTTCCAAAGTGAGGAAGAGGAATTGGTGCTCTAAATAATCCTTGTACAGACATTTAATCAATCCTCCAATATGCATTCTATTTTTCCCTTTGCCTTTTGAGGTACCCACTGCCTATAATTTATGAGTATTTCTTGAGCCCTGCAGCTTGAAACAGCTTACTTCTCATTTGCATCTTTCTATGTGGTAGATGTCAAAAATATCTGATTTGCTCATCTCATGACTCCATTCCTTTCCATCGTCCAAAAACTACCATACATTATGAATCTATTTTTCTCCCTGCTCTCCCCTTTTATATATCATTGGGTCTTAACATGCATTCCTTCATCATCAAAATGCAGGACAACCTGTAGACAAATGAATATGATCAATTTCTATTGGTTGTTCAGTTCTGTCATTAACTCTTTTATCTTGTCTTCCTTTTTCTTTCTCCTTTCCTCCCTCCCTCCCTCCCTTCCATTTTTTCCTTTTCCTTTTCTTTTCCTGTTTTAAACATACATGCCTAAGCACTTATATCCAGTTGTTAAACAATTGCTATAACATCCATCATTCAAAAATCAATATTTCTGGATTTACCTGAAATATCATTAGTATTAATGTTAGTATTATTGTACTTTGTATATGAAATTAAATTCTAGGTTTCCTGAGGTTTATAAGAATATAATCCCTGGTAAATACTTTAAGTAGCTTCATATAATCATATATGTATTGATTTTAATACTGTAAATTAAAAACAATTAATTAGAGTTAAAATTAAAAATAAAATAAATATTTTATACATAAATGCAAGTATATATTTCCACATAACAGCAAAACTGTTAGAAATTTGGTTTTAAACATTTTTTAAAAGTTCAAGAGAGAATTATGGTGACTATCATTTTCCTATACTTACTGGACTTCTGAAAACCCATCTAAATTTTCATGCATATTTCCTTAAATTGTCTAAATTTACTAGGGGACAAGATAATCTTTGTCCACTATAAGCGGTTATAGTTAAATGAAATTTTCTTAAATAAGGAAAAAATGCTTAACTGTGTGCAAGTAATCTACATGACTATATCTATACAGTAAGATTCATAATTTTAAAATGTATATAAATACTAAATATAAACTTATTTTCTTGAAAGTATGTATAAATTTAGATACCATAAACTTATTAGTTTTCAATTTTCATGAAATTACCTGAGTAGAATTTCTAATATCTTTCTTTTTCATTTTGTATTTATGAATTAATTTGAATATTTTATTTGAATTTTACATAATCCACCTTTCTGTAATGACCTGCTATAAATTACTATATCCTGAATATATTAGAAAAATACAGGGTAATAAAAACCTGTCATGATTACTTTTTTTAAAGTGAAAGCTAAGCCCACTATCTCTCTGAATTATATTTGAAAATATTTCTTTGTTTTAACATTGACTTATACTTTAACTTTTTAAAATATCAGTAATCATTAAATTAGCTATTAAGCTGCTAAAAAGGACTTAACAGTGTGGTGGCTTACCATAAATAGTGTTAACAATCCTACAATCTTTTTTTTGCAGGTCAGTTAAATACATCACATAAAATTGAATTAATTACCTAAGATTAAATGAAAATGGCAATAACTATGTTAAACAGATTTGCATAAGGACATTATCAACAGAGCTTACAAATGATTTATAAAGTCAGTTTCTATGAACTTAAATTCTATATCTAATCATAAAAACATTTCTCAAAGGCATTTTATATCTTTTAAAAATATGATTGTTTGAGGAAACACAATTCTAAAATTAATAGGATTAAAATTTATTGAAAGTAAAAAGCAAAACACAAGTACAGAGATTCAGTTTTCTCTTGGCCAACATCTACAAAGAGCTACAGCAGCAGGAAATTATTTTTACCCTGACATAGGAAAGAAATGACTGGAAGCTGCAGAAAATGTAATCCTGAGAAACGATTTTCTTTGAACTCTGAAGTTCTTTCTCAAAGGCATTATAGCACTGCTACTGATGATCTGTTTTCTCAGTTAAAACACCCACATAAAAACTAGCTTCTTGTAATACCTCTAAAATTATCCTAATAGAAATATTGATTAGTAAGAACTAGCTGTAGCTTAAATTTCTATATTGTGTCATTAGATGAATATAACCCTCTAGAATTTGAAATTAATCTGTATCTGAATTTGTATTGTATTTCCCTGTAAGTATTCAAGATTCATGGAACACATGGGAAGGAAGCATACTAAAATGGATTTTTCTTTCTTTGTAAATAATTTGTTCAAATATAGGGTAAGTTGTTGCCAATCTTTTTTTTTTTTTTTTTTAAGTCAATATTCATTTATTATCTAATAGTTTAGTGGTTAGGACATATGCAAGGAATAACTGGGTTCATTGCTCCTGGCTTCATGAGGCTGAAATCAATGTGTCAAGCAGGCTGTGTTCTCATTTCCAAACTCCCTCAGATTGTTGGCAAAATTCATCTCCTTTAGGATATACAATTCATGGTAGCATATCTCTTCAAAGCTGTTGGAGTCTCTGCCTTCAGGAAAGGCTTAGACCTCTTTCGATAGGACTCTCCAAATTAGGTCAAACCCAGCCAGAGTAGTGTCCCTTTTGATTAATTCAGAGTAAACTGATCAGGGATGTTAATTACAACTCTAAAATCTCTTCACTTTTGATATATAACATAGCATAAACAAGGGAGTGATATCTCATCATCTTTGTCATATTCTATTGATTAGAGGCAAGTCACAGGCCCCACCCACTAAAGAGAAAGGCATTACACAAAGATGAGAATACTGGGGAGCAAGAAGCATCGTAGCCAATCTTTTAACTTCAGTAATTATTTATGGCATAAATGAAATTTCTAATAGGTTGTTGATTCTCACACACTAATGTCTGTTAACATCTAAGACAAGTAACAGTACATGATATATGCTTGACAAATATCTGTTGAGTGAATAAATATATGAATGTGTTTATGCATATAACTTCAAATTAAGGTGAGTAAGGAAACTTAAGATTAATTTCAAAATCGATTAATATGTAGGCTTAAAAATAACCCATCATTGCAGGGTGATGGTTATTAGGGGATGTATGGGGAAGGGGTCACCTGGGACATTCCATGAATATATTCCATGAATATATTCATGTGGTCATAGGGTGATATCTCAGTGGGTGGAAACTCACACAGTAACTAAAAAAAATATTAAATTCCCATACTGGGGAGTCTTGCTACATTCTCAAATAAAATGGCAAGAATCTCTAGAGTACTTCATGCCTAATAAAAGAAAAACAGACTGTAACAGTTTGGCAGTTTAATATAGTTATGAATTCCAAAAATAGATATTAGATTATGCTTGTTAACTTGTCTGTTCATCTGGGCATGATTAAGTTATAATTATGGCTATGATTGGGCCATGTCAGTAGGGCGTTGAGCCCCGTCCCTTCGTGGGTGGAGTCTCAAAGATAAAAGACATGGCAAAGGACAGGGCTGGAGTTTTTGAGTTGGAGTTCTGATGTGGACTTTTGATGCTGGAGCCCAGGGTCTTTTGATGCTGGACTTTTGATGCTGGAGCCCACAAAGCAGCTTGGTCGTGAGGAAGGAAAGAAGGCTCTGGGAAAAGAGACAAGCCTTTCACTTTATAGTCTACAGCTGGCCTTGTGGAGTGAAGCAAGCCTGAGCCTGGAGAAAGGCAAGCCCTGGGAAGAGAGGAACCGAGGAAGTCTGAACCCTGGCAGCCATCTTGCTCTAACATGTGGCAATAGACATTGGTGAGAGAAGCAACTTATTCTTTATGGCCTGGTAACTGTGGGCTTCTACCCCAAATAAATACTCTTTATAAAAACTAACTGATTTCTGGTATTTTGCATCAGCACCCCTTTGGCTGACTAATACACAGACTAATATGCCAAGCCTATCATATTAATGCTTGTACTTATGAATCTTATTCTTGTAAAATTAAAACTTAACCTAATAATAACTTGCCAAAGAGTTATCTCCTGAAAACCTCTTTTTTACACAAATATGGCCTCTCTCTAAGCCAAACTCAGCAAATAAGTGCATTACTTCCTCCTCCCCACCCCCAGTGTGGTACATGACTCCTGAGGGAGAGCCTCCCGGGCACCAAAGGAATAATACAATCACCAACCAGTGATGCATTTGAAAACAGATCTTGACCAAAAGGGAACCATTAAATACAAAAGAGTTTTTATAGCTAAGAGATTTCAAAGTGATCCAGAGAGCATTTCAGAGGTTATGCTTATGCACTTCCCAGGCAGGTCTCACTAACAGTAAACAAAACTAAAACAGGTGAGCTCCTGAAGAGTGTAAGGACAGCCAGACACTATAGGCAAGGCACAAAACCACATGAAATCAACATTCCATCAGTGGGCCTTACCTTGGTATATATGATAATGTATTTCCTGAATGTAATAGAGTTAGACTTTTTATAATTTCCTTCTACATTATTGTTCCACCCCTTTTATTTTAACCTACAATTAGTACTATACTCATTAAATATATGCCCCAGGGACTTAAATCTTCAGATTTTTCATATTCAGTTGAGCCCTGAATCTCAGCAGAGTTGCAGCCATCACCTACTCTCCAGTTCATCAAACTCACTGGTTCAACGAACAAAATGACAACCCCTATCCAAAAAAGCAAAGAGTATCTACAACTGCAAGCAAAACAGTTCCTTCCATCTGCCCCAGAAGATATAACCCACTCTTATTCTGAAACAGAGTGGGAATCACCATTCCAAAATGCTCAAGATTGAGAAATGAACAAACATCAGGGGGAAATACAACCATGGGCCAAAGTAGACATTATTATTGTAGTAATGGAAGAATTTGTAACACTGATATAAAAATAGTAGTTACCAGAGTTTCTGTGGGGAGGGGAAGGAAATAATAGGTGGAACTTAGGGCATTAGAATTGTTCTGCATGATATTGCAATGACAGATACAGGACATTATAAATGTTGTCAAATTCTATAAAATCGCACAATGAAAATTATAAACCATAATGCAAACTATTGGTTAGTATCAAAGCTTCAATATTTGTCCCTCAAGTGTAATAAATGTACCACAATGATGTGAGATGTTATTAATGGGTGAAAATGTGGGAAGGGGTGGGGGTGCAGTATATGGGAATTCCCTATACTTTTTTTTTACAATGAAAACAGAGAATTTAATTCATATTTGATGGGAAAAAACAATTTTTCACTAAACAGATACTTTTGATGTAACTTTTATGCAATCTAAAAATTCTCTACAAATAATGTTATTATATGGAAAAAAATAACCTATCATTGACTCAGTTTCATTGTTGGAAACAGGTTAATTCCAAAGGAATGTTAAAAATAGTATAATTTTCTCTTAAGAGAAAAATAATAGTGCTTATCTTATGGATTTTAATCCTGATTCTGGCACTTAGTTGGAACCCTGGGATAGAATTTTAATGCCCTAAATCTTGTCTTTATCTGTAAAACTTGGAAAATAAGGTTGACATGAAAAGAGAAGGAGGTATTTAGGGGGGAAAATGACAAGGTATAGCCCACAATAAGCATACCCTAAAATATAGCTTCTATTATATTTCAAACTTGTATTTAATGGGCATGATGAAAAGAATGGAAGAGATATCTTTGATCTGAAAGATTGCATAATATTTCCAAATGTTATAAGTATAAAAAAGACATCAATTAATTAAATTAATCATTTGAACACTTTATTGTTTGCACATCTGTTATTTGCTATGTAAAATGGTAGACTCTTAAAACAACTACCAAATTATTTTTAAAGTAAATACTACTGAAAACATTTGTGTGCATTTGATATACATCTAAGACACCTTTCGATAAAATATTCGTTTAACATACTCAGTTAAAATTTAAATAAAGTATTGGAAGGCAGCAGAAATTTCATTATTTGATTTAAATCTGGTATACAAATTCGGTATATGTTATATCTGGGTATAAATGAATCATAATAGCATATATACTCTTATGCTATATTTCAAAAATAACTTTAGTGTGTCTGTCTTTTTAGCAGTGTTTTCCACCACTTATTTTTCATTATTTTTTAAACATTTCTGTATAGAAAAATCAGATCTTTACTCTTACTTAAAGTATCTTTGTTTTATACCTCTATCTTTAGAAAATTATTTTGGTTCCTAAGGAACTAGTTTCCACTATTTCTAAATTATTATTAGTTTTCTAAACAGGGAAAATAATCTATTTATCTTTAAATGCTCAACTTCTGTTCCAGTTCTTCCGATAATTCTCCCTTTTCTTCCTCACCCTATCCCATCTGTGCTAGCAAGGACCCCAACTCTTCTTTGTTTATATCACAAAAGCCTTTTTTATTTAAGTTTAGTGTAAATATTCAAAAGTGTAGAAATCCTAAGGGTCGATTTCTATGAATTATGAAAAATGAGCACACTCATATGAACAGCAGCCAGCTCAAGAAATGGAACATTATCAGCATCCCAGGATGAATCTTCACCTTGCTACCCACAAGCAAATATAACCACCTCTTGTCTCCTGACAGCATGAATTCGATTTGTTTCCTTTAAAGCTTTATATAAATATGTAGGATATTGTGTTTTCATATGTTTCTTTCACCTAGAATTAAATGTTGTTCCTTGTAGCATTAGGTTCATTTGTTCTAATGCTGTATAGCATTTTATTGTATAAATATACTGTAATTTGTGTATCAATTTTAATTTTGATTAACATTTGGACCTGTCATGAATAGCCCTAGTTTGGAGCTATTATAAATTGTGGTGCTACAAATATTATTGTAAATATTTGGTACACATGAATAAGCATTTCCATTGGAACCTTTAGATGTCAATGAATGTGTAAGTTCAACTTGACTAGCTAATGTCAAACAGTTTTTAAATGCATTGTGCCGATTACAAAACAAACTCCTACTAGAAGTACATGAGAGTCTTAATTGCTCTACATCTCTGCCAACACTTAGTTGAATAAAAGTTCAATCCTTTTATTTGAACTATGTTTGTGAGTAGTTATTGCATTGTGGATTTATTTTGCATTTATCTAATTATTTGTGAAAAGTAGAACCTTTATATTTGTTCATAGAATTTAGATACCTTTGTCTTTTGCATCCCTTTTTAAGTATTGTATCTTTTTTTTTTAAACTGCAGCATTACTGCTTATTGCTCTTTGATTTGTAGGAATTATATATTCTAGATATCAGTCCTAGTTCAGATATGTTTTGTAATGTTTTCTCCCACCCTGTAGCTTTCTTTTCAGTTACTTAATGCTGTATTCATTACTTAAGTTTTAGTTTGGTTTTGGTTCCTGTTGAAAAAAAATTTGTTTTCTCCAAAGACATCTAGATTTTCTACTAAGTTTTATACTAAGAGCTTGATTTTGTCATTCATGTTCAGGCTTACAATTAATCTTCAATGTATTTTTGGAGAGTGTGAGTAAGGGATTGAGGTTTACTTTATTGTAAGAGATATCATATTTTTTCTCTCATCATTTATTGAAAAGAGTATTATTTCCAAATGCATAATAATAACATCATTGTCATACATTAGGAACCAATATATGTATGGATCTGTTTCTGAAATCTCCATTTTATTTCATTGGTTTGCTTATCTAAACTTGCCAATATCCCACTGTAATAATTTCTGAACAATGACTGTTACTGAAAGTAGCCCAGCTTGGCTCTCTTTCCATTGCTAGACCACACAGCCAGTGTTTCCAGGGAACTCATCAGGGACCTTCATCAGAGGCCCTGGCTTGCAGCCTGCCTTACAGAATTTGGACTTATGCATCCCCATGCCAAGTGAGATAATTTTATAAAATCTTACGCTATTTACAGATATCTCCAGTTGGTTCTGTTTCCCTGAGAACCCTGAACTAATTCACCCAATATCTCTTAGTCTTTATATTCTTTCTTTCTAATGAAACTTACCCCCACTTCATTTTAGTTACTCTTTTGTATTGCTACAACTTGGAATTGATAAATGTATGGAAAATATCTGCCTCTGAAATATAAATAAACTATCATCTAATCAAAGCCTCCTATCTGACCAGTATCCTCATGCAATTATTTCAGGTGATTCTATTTTATGGCATAAAGACCTATAGTATCTTGTCTCATTTTCTGTCAGTCACTGCCCTCATCATTCTAGTCTGCCTCTATTGTATTTACTTTACAGTTTTGTTTCTTTGATAGATTTCTTTATCGACTCTCTTTCCAAAAGGCCAAATATTCTTGTGTTAACTTCCTTCAAACATAGCTCTTTGACCAATCATCAAACCAACTTAAATTAAATTAGCTGCTCCTGCTATTCTCTTAGCAAGCCTGCATAGGAGAGCTGGACCCATATGTAATATATGCAATCCACAAAATCTCAAGTGAGACTTTATTATTACCCAACAATTGATTCACATTTTCTTAACTCTCCCTGTTTTTATATTCTCCCTACGAGTGTTTCAAAATTTTCCTGACTTCTAGAAAATATAGCCCTGACACTTTATCCCTTAATTTCATCAAATGATTACATTCCTAACTAGAACACAAAATATAGAGGTCTTAAACTGGTAGCTACCATAACTCTCTTCTACCAAACCTACATCTTTAACAACTTCTATATCTGAGGCAGCACTTTCAGAATGATCAGATACAGACATCCTAAAATCTGCTTATCTGTAAAAGCAATGATAATACTGGCAAAAAGTGTCAAAATCACTTGAAATCTGGATGTTAAAAAAAAAGGCTGCCAACAACTGAAGAATATTTATTCAAGCAAAAGAGATTAATCTCTATAGGAACAGTCAGCTTTGTGGTATTTTAACTTTTACTAGTCCCATTCTCCACTGCTCATGGTATCTTGAACCCCAGAACATTACAACTACAGTAACTGGGAAAACAGCCACTTAACAACTACTGGATGGAACAGATTGTTTTTGGAGCTCCCAACAGGATCTATCCTAAGACAATTGCCATTATTTGACCTTTCTGGGGGCTCCCAAAAGAAAAAAAAAATCCATTTGCAGTGCTTGCCTTTATTTGATCTGACCTACATCTCACACTGTGCAGTATAATCCCTATTGTATTTCCCCAAAAGAATCAAAACCAATTGTTTAAATTCACAGATGCCTGAAGCAGAGATGCCTCTTGGATCTAAGAAGTGACTGACCAGAAATTTAAAAGGATAGCCTGCGAATGATATTTCCATAGGGGGTCTTTGAAAAGGACCTTCATATTCCTGGGAATCTAGAAAGCCACATAAATATGCAGGAATGTACATATGTCCAGGAAAGACCTTAGAAATCTGTTTTCTCTCACCTCTTACTGAACTTGAGATTCTGCACAAGCAGAGTAAAAGTGAAAGCCAAGTTGTACATTGTCTGATAGAACACTGAAAACATACCATAACAAACATACAGAGCCCCTTGACAAAACCTGGGAAACATCAGTTGGTCCAAAGTATTTAAGTAAATATATGTGCAATCGTTAGCTGACACCTAAGATAACCTAGAAGAAACTTGGGTAGACACATATGATTAAGATGCAGAATTTACAGAATTAGTTTTAGAGAGTCATTGAATAAAAATCAAAATCAAAAACAACAACTACACCAAAACCGAACAACAGCAATCGTAACCCTAGTGATAGGCAGAAAACTGATTTTTCATTGCTGCTAGGTTATATTATTTAAAATGTGCATTTTTTCAACAACAACAACAAAAAAAACCATTCTGAGACATGAAAAGAAAGAGGGACGTATGATCCATATACAGGATAAAGAAATAGTTAAGGGAAGTTTTCTCTGAGGGAAAACAGATGCTGCGTTTAAAGCCAAAAGTGTTAAAGACAACTACTATAAATATATTCAAATAACTAAAGAAAACTATGTCTAAAGAAATAGAGGGATGTGTGAGAAAGATGTCTCACCACAGAGAGAGTCTCAATAGAGATGAAGAAATTATTAAAAAGCATGAGATAAATATTCTGAAATTCAAAAATACAAGAGCTGAAATGAAACATTCATTAGAGAAGCTTGACAAAAGATTCAAACTGACAGAAGAATGAGCCTACAAACTTTATATAGATCAGTTGAAATGATCAAATCTGAGGAACAGAAAGAAAAACATAAAAATTAAAGGAGTTTCAGAGCCTAACGGTATATCATCAACTGTAAGAAGATATGATTAATTGGAGTCCAACAGAGGAAAAAGGGTCAGTAAGAACATTTGAAGAAATAATGGCTAAACAATTTCCTACAACACTATTTTTTTACATGCAAGACTTCAATGAATTCCAAATAGAATAATCTTAAAGAAATCCATGCTTAGATCATATTCCATATGACAAGACAAAGAAAAAGGAGAAAATGTTGAGAGCAGCAAAAGAAAAATGATTCAACATGCACAGTCTCAATAAAATTAATGGTTGACACCTCATCGGGAATCATACAGACTATTGGCAGTTGGATGATATATTGTTAAGTGCCAAATGAAAAAGTCTATCAAACAAAGATTATATATCCAGAAATATTAATCTTTAAAATGAAGGAGAAATTAGGACATTAAAAGACAAACAAAACTGAAAAATTGTCACTAGTAGACCAACAAGAAACACTAAAAGAAATCCTTCATGCTGATATGAAAATACCGTACACAGTAAGTTGAAATGAGAGGAAGAAAGAAAAAAAAATAACATGGTGAAAGGTAACTACATAGGTAAAAATAAAAACTTTTAAAATGTATCTTTCTTTGTAACTCTTCTTCTCATATAACATGCCTTAGTTTGCCATAGTTGTTATGAAATTATTACACAATGGTTTGGATTATGCAACAAGAATTTAGAAGTTGAGAAGTCTAAAATCAAGATACTGTGGAGACCATGCTTTCTGCCAGTCAGTAGTATTCTGGTGATGACAGTCCTCTGTCACATGGTGATCTCTCTTTTTGTCTTCTCTTCTGTGTTCCAATGATTTCCGGCTTCCTTTAATGTGGGAATTCAACTTCAAATTTTCTCTTTTATAAAGCCTATAGTCATATGTATTAAAACTCAACCTGATTCAATTTGATCATCCTCCAGCTAATAAATACATCTTCAAATGGTTCTACTTTTATATGGGTTCACAATCACAAGAACACAGATAAAGAATTGAACATGTCTTTTGTGGAGAACCTTACTCAATACCTAACAGTTCAACCTGTGGACCCTCAAATTATATGTTTTTCCACCATGCAAAATCCATCCCAATATCTCAAAAACCTTAAGCCTTTTTTGTAACAACTCTAAGTACAAACTTTCATCAAAATCAGTTAGGGTATGGTCTGTTATGTGGACCTGTGAAATCTAAAAAATAGCTATCTGTTTTCAAAATACTATGGTGGGACAAGCATAAGATAGGCAATCCTATTCCATAAAAGAGAAATTGGGAGATAAAGGTGTCCATGGGTCCCAAAAAAGTCCAAAATGCAGCATGTAAAACTCTATTCGACGCCAAATTTTGAGATTTATATGTAGATCAATGTTTTGTCATCCAGGCTTGCTGGAGGGAAAGCCGCATGCTTTTCAAACTCTGAGTCAGTGACAATGCTGTCCTTAAATGGCAGAGCATAAGTTCTGCCTTCCTTGAGTAAGCTGGCAGGGCTTCTCATAAAATTTTCTCAAAAACCTTTTCAGCTTTGCTACCTGGATAGGCTGAGAATTTTTCAAACCATCAATTGTCAGTTCCTTTGTGGTTAAATGTTCAGTGTTCAGTTTATTTCTTTCCTCTCTTGTTTTATTATGAGCAGCAAGGAGAAATCAAGGCTGAACCTTCTATACTTTACTTGAAATCTACTTTGCTAAATATTCAAGTTTATTGTTTACAATTTCTGTCTTTCATCTGATAGCAGAACACAAAATTGCAAAGTACTCTGGCACTTTATAAAAGGGGTCACCATTCTTCCAGTTTCCAACAATACATTTATCATTTCTTTCTGAGTTCTCACTCAAAACACCTTTAATATCCATATATAAGCCAACATTCTTTCATAGCAATAGATGTATTCCATAAGATGATTGAAATGTTCTCTATACCATTTTCATTTCTTTTCTGAGCCCTCAGTAGAAATGCTTTTAAAATCCATATCTATAAAAACAGTCTTTTTGATCTAAGTTTTATCTGTCAAGCACCCCAAAATTCTTCCAGCATCTACCCAATTACCCAATTCCAAAGCCACTTCTGCATTTTTAGATCTTTGTAATAGCATCACTCCACTCCTGGTACCAAACACTATCTATCTAATTTTTCCAGAGCTGCTATGAAAAATAAAACACAATGGGTTGGCTTGAACAACAAGAATTTATTCGTTCATGATTTGGAAGGCTAGAAGTAAAAAATCAAGATGTCACCTACATTATGCTTTCTTATAGAGCAGGTAGCTTTTAGTAATGTCAGTCCTCCATCACATGGTGATTTCTCTCCCTTTATTTCTGCTCTTCTAGTGTCCCTGACTTCTAGCTTCTTTAGACTTGGGACTTCTACTGACTGGCTAACTCTAAATACCTTTTCTTTATAAGGCCTTCAATAATATGGATTGATCCCCTCCAATTCAATTGGGTTGCACCTTAAATAATAATAATGATTTCGAAGTCCCTATTTTCAAATAGGTTCACACCCACAGGAAAGTGCATTAAGATTGGAACAGGTATTTTGTGAGGGACATGATTCAATCCTCAATATGTCAGTTAAGACACAGCTGCATCAAACAGTAATTATATAATTGTGTTGATTGACTTAAATAGATAAAGATTTCATCTGCATGATACTAATAGCAAGAAGGAAAGGGAGATGGACCATTTTGGAGCAAAGTTTTGTATAATGTTGAAATCAAGTTGGAATTAATCTGAATGGTTCGGTTTAAATTAAGTTGCTAATATGTTAATTGTGATTGGCAGGCAACAGCTATGAAAATAACTTTAAATATAATACAAGAAAGAACAAGGGAATTAAAATACCATACCAGAAAATATCTGTTTAACACAGAAGAATGTAGTAATGGGAGGAATAGAGTAACAAAAGGACATTAAATATATAGAAAATAAATAGCAATATGCCAAATGAATAGTCTACCTTAATCATTATGTTCGTTAATACATATGGAATATTTTAAAAGTAAAATGAAATAAAGAAAACTATGCAGTTATATGTTATCTACAAAAGACCCCCCTTAGATAAAAGGACATAAATAGGTGGAAGAACACAAATGATGGATAAAACATTACCATGCAAATAGTAATAAGAAGATAACTGGAGTCAGACGTGCTAATATTGCACTACAAGGTCCTGGGGTCTTGTAATCTTTGAAGGGGACTTGTAATCTATAAATCAGCCCTTTTTACCCCTTTCTAGACTTTTTCCCTTTCTGTGCCTGGACCAACACGGAAACATACCTGGGGCCCATAATCTGTTATTTCTCTTCTCTCATTTTCTTAATAAACCACTGTCCTAACTTAAAAAAAAAAAAAAAAAGAAGATATCTGAATTGGCTATACTAATATCAGACACAATAGACTTTTGCCAAAATTGGTTTTCTCAAGGAATAATATTTTTAAATGATGAATGGTTTAATCCATCACGAATACATAAAAATTATACATAGATAAGCAATTGTATTAGTCAGGTATTTCTTGGGAAACAGAATCAACAGGAGCTCTCTGTCAATAAATGAGACTTTATAAGAGTCTTTCATGTGACCACAGGGATGCACAAGTCCAGGTTCCTCAGGCAGGCTACAAGCCAGTGGCTCCAATGATACTCCAATGAAAGGTCCTTGATGAGTTTCTGGGAGAAGTTGGCTGTCCGAAGACAAGCTGGGAAATTCTCTCTGAATGTTGAAATCACTTCCCCTTTTAAGGCATTCAACTGATTGTATAAAAGCATCATGCATTGCTGATGCAACCTCCCTGATTGATGCAGATGTAATCAGCCATACATGCAGTAAACTCACTGGTGATCGAAGTACATAAATGCTCTTGTATTACAATTAGCCCAGTGCTTGCTGTACCTAACCCCTGGACACAATTACCTGGCTGAGTTGACACATTAGCCTAACCATCACAACAACTAACACTAGAGTCTCAAATGCTTGAAAATAAAACAAATGCCAATCAAGGTGGCAGAATGAGATGCCTCAGGGATCCATACCCAACAGAAGCTTTGACAATCAACAAGAAAGAATTGGCAGAAACATCTTTCTCAAAGCTCCAGCTCCAGAGAACAGTTAAAAGACGGCAGTAACAGTGTGACCACCTAATCAAGAAAAATGCTACTTAAAAGCAGTGAGATCTTGTAGTACCCTGGGTGATACCTCCCCTACCAGTTCAGCATGGAGCTGGCCCATTCTCAGTTCTGGAAAGAGCAGAGTAAACCTTGTATACATACTAGGAGCATATATGTCTGGGCTAAGATGTCTGGTGGTGGCCTGTCACATAATTTGTTCTGCATGTAGCAGGTGGCTTACCAAGCTCTCCTATAGAAATCTGTGGGAGGGCATACAAATCTTTCTGCCTGAGGCAAGGGATTACTAGCTAAAGGACATAAAGTGCAGTAACCAGGACCATGAGGAAAAAGTTTCCTAAGGAAGAGGGGACATTAAGAAATGTGTAAATGGGGGAATCCTCAGAGACACATATGCAGGCCAAAGAAAAGACACATGTTCAGAAAGAATCAGTAAGTCTCCTATACTTTTGTCTAGAGATATTCTCCAAACTCATTGTACATAATTGAATAAGGAGAGCACTTAAATAAGTCAGTCTGCAAAGACTGGAAATTGTGATTTCTTTTTTCCCCTTGTTCTTCCATTTTTTGTCATCTCCTGGCATTCAAGAAAAGCTCTGTCATAACATGAGTTGGAAAGAACCTTAATGAACAGATGTCTCAGAGTCTAAATTCAATGATAAAACATTTAAATATCAAAATTTCCAGGTTTCAACAAAATGTTGCAAAACATATAAAGAAACAAGAATGATAGCCCAGGCAAAAGTGAAGATTAAATGGAAGCCATCAATGAAAAAAGGACCAGACTTGGGCTTTACCAGACAATGACTGTTAATAAATGCCACTGGCTATGCTCAAAGAGCTGAAAGAACTAAGAAAATCAGGAAAATGATAGGTGAACATAAAGAGTGAGATTGAAATTATTAGTTCACAGCTCAAGACCACTGTCTTAGTTTGCCACATGGTTTCCAATATAAACTGCCAGAAATGGGTTAGCTTTTATACTGGGAAATTTATTGAGAGTAAAAGCTTAGAGTTCCAAGACTGTGAAATGTCAAAATCAAGGCATCATCAGAGATACTTTCTCACCAAAGTCAGCTACTGATGATACTGAGGTCCTGCCATGTGATAAAGAAAGATGGCCTCTGATCTCTGCCAAGGTCCCTGCCTTCCCTTCCAGAATCTACCATTTCCTGAGCTCAGCTGTGGGCAACCAGGTATAGGATTTGTCTCTTTCCAGCCTACTCTCTCACTCTCAGATGCAACACTTTCTTCCCAAGTTCAGCTGTGAGTTATCAGACATATGGCTTGTCTCTTTAGCCCTGAGCCGCTCAATGGGCCCAGTCTCTTGCGTACTTCATGCTTAAGCTTTGCCTGCTAGCAATCCTCAAGGTCACTTGCACATGGCAGGAAAAAAAATGGTAGAGCTTCCTTTTCCTTTGTGTGTCTCTCTCTCTATGTCTTCATTTATATAAGACCCAGCAAGATGGTGGAGACTCAACCTGAGTCTTGCCTCATTGATGTAGTCCAATTAAAAGGATTTCATACTCACAGGAATGGATTAGTTCAAAACATAATGTTTTTCTTTGTAGTATTCATTAAAGAACTTCAAACTGGCACATTCCACACTCTGATTCAAAATAGACATCTTTCCATATGCAAAATACATTCATTACATCACAATATTTTCAAAATCCTAAACCATTTCAAAAGTAATGCTAAGTACAAAACCTCATAAATATCCATTATAGCCATTCAGTTTGTCTTGGGGCAAAATCCCTTCTGACTATAGACCTGTGTAAAGTAGGAAACAAGTTACCTGTTTCTAGTATTCAAAGGAGGGACAGACACAGAATAAACATTTGCATTACCATAAGGAGAAATTGGAAGGAAAAACAGGAATCATGGGTCCTAAACAATTCTGAAAAACTTCAGGGCATACTCCATCAGATTTCAAAATCTGAGGGCACCTCTAGAAGGGTATTTATTCCTTGGGGCTTCATGGGTGCCCACCCTTTCCAAGGGCTTTCCCAGTGGCCATCTTTTTCGTTTCTACCCTCATCAAGCATCTGGGTTATGACTGAACTCTAGATGTCATCCTCCAAAATTAATGTGGTGATAGTCACTGTAGTAGTTTGGTATCATTTATGAATTCCAAAAATAGATATTGGATTATGTTTATAAATTGCTCTGTGTCTCTGGACATGATTAATTTATGATTAGGTTATGTCAGTAGGACATGGTAGGTGCCCTTGGTGGGCAGGGACTCACAGAAAAAAAGACATGGCAGAGGACAGTTTGGCTCAAGCCACAGGAAGTAAATACAGAGATAATCAGATATGTGAGGAAAGAGAGAAGGCTCCATTAGACATGGCAGAGGGTCCGGGAAGAGAGATGATCCATTTGCCTGATAGTGTTTAACTGGCCTTGTAGAGAGAATAGAGCAGCTGATCCAAGAAAGAAATGAGCCCCAGGAGAAAGACAAGACTTATCTCAGCCTATAGCTGATATTGGAAGAAGCTGGGACGAGGAAGAGGAAGCCTGAAACCTTGCAGATGTTGGCAGCCACCTTGCTCCAACATGTGGCAATAGACTTTGGTGAGTTGCCCTCAATGCAATGGGGTATTAATTGGTCATAAAAAGAATGAAGTAAAATCCAAAACATGATGAACTTTGAAAACATTATAGTAAGTGAAAAAAAGTCAGACACTGACTTTCATTTAAATAAAATACCCAGAGTAGGCAAATCCACGGAGAGAAAAATTAGATTATTTTTAGTCAGGGGCTGGGTGAAGGAGAATCAAAAGTGACTGCTAATGCATATGGAATTTATGTCTGAGGTGAACAGAATATTCTGGAATTAGATAGAGATGATAGTTGCACAAACTTGTGAATTATATTCTTTAAAAAACGAATTTTATAATATGAAAATTTTATATCACAAAACTGTATTTATATGTTCTCTTAATTTATATCACTATTGACTTGTATTTATCTATGCATATTTCTACATTTATGTGTTTCCACATTGCTTCCTTCCCATTTCTGATTAGAGAGCAGATTTTCACCTAAGTTACGGAGACCATCCTGAAAAGCCTTCACCAAGATCTCATTCTTTACATCATCAAATTGCTATGTACTTTCAAATTCTTCCCCTCACATGAGTTTCAAATTTGTCTTCAAACCCTGCTAAAGTCTCATAGGAGTTTCTACAAACTCCAAAATCCCCTATAGATGCAAATTATTTTGTCTCCCCTTCACATCAAATTTTTTATAAAAACATCACTTTTCACTAGTTCTTAATTTATTGCCATTTCACTTCTACCTTCATATTCACTGGAACTTCTCTTATCAAGAGCTATAAAGAATGCTTTTAATATTATGGGACACCAAAATCCAAAATCCTGAGTCATTAAAAGCATTTGCTATTTTGTCTAGCTCTTTCCCTGAAGTACTTACTTTTGTTTCACCCATAACATTTCTCTAATAGCCTAATGCTTTGTTTTGTGATCCTTCCTTAATCTTTTTTAAAATATTCTTTTTCTGCTACCAACCCAAAAATGTCAATATTCCTGGTATTTTTTTTCTCTCTACACTTCTTTCATCTCTTATTTTATATACTCCTTATTGTCAATCTCATTGCTTACCATTTACATGATATTTGCAATTTTCCAGATCAAATCTGTCTTGAAACATCAAATCTCTATTGCTAAGTCCTTTCTGATATACTTATTTCTATTTCACACCTGTAAAATTTAACTTCTAATTTTTATTAAACAATCCTGCTTCTCCTCTGGTAATCATCATCCAATTTGCTCAAGTTAGAAATGTGATGTATTGGAGTGCTTTCTCTTGGAACCATAGAGTGTGTGCTGATTTTGAGCATGCACAGCATCCTGGATGTGATGGTTAGGCTAATGGGTCAACTTGGCCAGGTAATTGTGTTCAGGTGTTAGGTCCAGGAAGCACTGGGCATTTATGTACTTCGATCACCAGTGAGTTTACTGCATGGATGGCTGATTACATCTGCATCAATCAGGGAGGTTGCATCAGCAATGGGTGATGCTTTTATACAATCAGTTGAATGCCTTAAAAGGGGAAGTGATTTCAACATTCAGAGAGAATTTCCCAGCTTGATTTTGGACAGCCAGCCTCTCCCAGAAACTTACCAAGGACCTTTCATCTGACTTTCATCAGAGCCCCTGGCTTGTAGCCTGCCTGCAGAACCTGGACTTGTGGATCCCCATGGTCACATGAAAGACTCTTATAAAATCTCATATTATTGACAGATATCTCCTGTTGATTCTGTTTCCTGAGAGAACCCTGACTAATACACTGGAGAATATTACCCCAGCCCTGGAAGATATTGCCATCTAGTTGGCACCATAATTGAGTCTTCAAAAGGCAGTTCCACTATTCTATTTATCTGGCTGCTTCAGGATGATTGAGAACATGGTAAGCCCAGTGAACTCTATGAGCATGTGCCCATTCCTGCACATCAGTTCCTGCGAAGTGTGTTCCTTGATCAGAAGCAATGCTGTCTGGAATGCCATGGCAGTGGATAAGACATTCAGTAAGTCCACGGATGTAGTGTTGGAAGAAGTATTGTGTGCAGAGAAGGCAAACCCATATCTGGACTATGTGTCTATTCCACTTAGAAAAAATCACTGCCACTTCCATGATGGAAGTGGTCCAACATAATCAATACGAAACCAGGTAGCAGGCTGACACCTCAGGGAATGGTGCTATAACAGGAGCTGAGTGTGGGTCTTTGCTGCTGGAAGACTGGGCACTCATCAGTGGCTGTAAACAAGTCTCCTTGATGAGGGGAAGTCCATTTTGTTGAGCCCATGCATAACCTCCATCCCTACCACCATAGCAACTTTGTTCATGAGTTCATTGGCAATGACAGAAGTGGCTGGGAAAAGAGGCTGAGAGCTAGCCACAGAGCAAGTCATCTTATGCATTTAATTATTAAAATGTTTCTTTGCTGAAACCACCCTCAAGTGAGCATGCATATGGGACACAAATATTTCCATGTTTTTTGCCTACTAAGAAAGGTCTATCCAGAAACCTCCTCCCCAGACTTCTTTGTCACCAATATTCCAATCATGTTCTTTCCAAGTTCCTGCCCATCCAGCCAAACCATTGGCAACCGCCCATGAATGAGTGTACAAACCCACTTCCAGCCATTTCTCCTTCCAAGCAAAATAAACAACCAGGTCCACTGCTCAAAGCTCTGCACACTAGAGGATTTTCCCTCATCACTGTCGTCCAGGGTCATCCCAGAAAGGGGCTGCAGTGCTTCAGCTGTCCAATTTCTGGTGATAACTGCATATTGTGCAAAACCATCTGTAAACCAGGCCTGAGTTTTCTCTTCTTCAGTCAACTGATTTTAAGGAACTCCCCAAGAGGCCATAGCTGTGGGCCTGAAAGCAAAGATAATGTAACAGGAGTGGTGACCATGGGCAATTGGACCACTTTCTCATGTAAATTATTTGTGCCTTCATAACCCTCTACTGCCCTATCTTGTATATACCACTTCTACTTTATAATGGAGTTCTGCTATGGATGCCCAGTGCTATGGTTTGGTGGGTCAGGCAATACCAAACTCATGTTAGGCAACTCAGGTCTGATGGTAACTTGGTGTCCCATGATTAAGCCTTCAGTCTCTAATAAGGTCCACTAGGAGGCCAAAAGTTGGTTTCTAAAAAGGAGAGTAGTTTCCTGCTGATGATGACAAGTCTTTGCTCCAAAATCCTAAGGGTCTGGGTTGTGATTCTCCTATAGGGTTCAGCCTAGAACCCCAGACAGCATCTCTATTTGCTCAAGAAATGATGCCACATGTGGGACATTGGCTGCAATTGGAGTCACCACCTAGTTAGGTTTAAAATAACCTACTGTCATCTTTCATGATCCATCTGTTTCCCAAAAAATTCAAATAGGAGAGTTGAATGAGAATGTGGTGGGAATCACCACCCCTGCATCTTTCAAACCCTTGGTGGTGGCACTGATCTCTGCAGTCCCTCCAAGAATCTGATACTGTTTTTGATTTACTGTTTTGCTAGGTATGAACAGTTCTAGTGGCTTCTACTTGGTCTTTCCTACCATAATAGCTGTCACTCTGCAAGTCAGTGATCCAATGTAGGGATTCTGCCAGGTACTGAGTATGTCTATTCCAATTATGCATTCTGGAACTGGAGTAATAACCAACAAATAGGTCCAGGGAACCACTGGACCTATAGTGAGATGGATCTGAGCTCAAAAACCTTTGATCACCTGACCTCCATAAGTCCCTTCTCTGGCTGGTGCACCACAGTGACCTTTTAAGTCTCCTGGAATTAATTGCACAACTGAACCATTTTCTAATTATCCCTGAAATAACTGATCATTTCCTTTTCCCCAATGCACAGTTATCCTAGTAAAAGGCCATAGGACTCTTTGGGGAAGCTGGGAGGAAGACTAACACTATAACTTTTTGGCAGTGTAACAGGATCCTTTCCCAAAAGGACCTGGCATTCCCCTCATACAAGGGGCTCTGGGTCTGTAAACTGTCTCAACTCTGGGAACTGATTAGGGGGCCATGATTCTCTGTTTCTGTAATTCATGTAAGAGTTTTGTTCACTCAACCTAAAACACTTCTGCTTATGCAGATTAAGTAGGAATTTAGTAGACTGTCTCTCTATTTTGCTACCAAGTACCTCATGATTTATTAGCCAATGCCATAACTTTATGTGACATAGATTCTTTTAGTCACTCCTTTCAGGCTGCTTTTCATTGTAGTAGTCACACCTACCTTGTCTTTGTTGAGTAAGTGCTGCTATATGGCATCTACCAGCCTGAGATCTGGTCATGCCCATAGTGTTTAAGGATCCTAGTTCCACGACAGCAATGCCCACAATAATGTCTGACCTACAGAGAAGATCATCCCAGAGCTCTTCAGGGAAGATGGAGGTCTTCTTACAAATTCATTCCTGTAGTCTTGTTTAAAGGTGTGTGCTCTGAACATTCCTGGGGTAGTTGAGCAGGTCTTAAATGGTAAATACATTCTAGCATTCCAATTTTTCTAAGTCTTTGAATTCCCTCTTCTACTGTATACCAGGGTAAACTGGGTATCTTGACCTCAAACACTAGGCCAAATTTTGGTCCATGTTTCAGCCAGCCACCTAAACAAACTGTTAGAGCCCTTTTTAACCCCTCAAACCACATCATTGAATACAGAATCTTTGCTTAGTGGGCCCATATCAATAAATTCAGCCTGATCCAACTTTATATTCCTTCTAACATTATACAACACTCTTAATATCCATTCCCACACATATTCATCTGATTTCTATCTCTATAAATTGGAAAACTCATGTAGTTCTTTTAAAGTATAGCATACTTCCTCATCGGTCACACTTTGTACTTTGCTTTTGGGGACTTAGAGTGATTTTAGTCTAGTATTAGGCCTTGAAGAGAAGTGGGGTGATGAGGGTGGATTAGCAGAAGGATTACAAATGTCTTGCAAGCTACTGACCTCAGGGTATTCCTTTGCATTTATGCCTGGTGAGACAGGATTAATATCTTCAGGTAGAGGTTGGTTGGCAGACTCTTCAGGTAAGGGTGGAGGTTGAGCAGCACAAGCTGGAGTTTGGCTGGTACCCACCTTAGGG
This sequence comes from Tolypeutes matacus, assembly GCA_026826555.1. Classification (NCBI taxonomy): domain Eukaryota; kingdom Metazoa; phylum Chordata; class Mammalia; order Cingulata; family Chlamyphoridae; genus Tolypeutes; species Tolypeutes matacus. The sequence continues at coordinate 5,042,655 of JAKSZT010010858.1, read as the reverse complement.
CAGAGAGGAAGTCCTGACTCCCTTAAGCAGGCATGAATATGGTCAGTGCAGGCATTAAATTGACTGGTATTTGCCTCAGGGCTGGGAGGAAGTCTGGACGACCTGGGAAAGGCTGGAGTCTGGGTGATACAAGATTGATATTTCCTGGTCTCCACAGGGCAGATCATTATAAGTTTATTTCACAAAGTCTCAACAGAATTTTGGGTTTCAAAGTCCCCACAGATATCATCATCAACCCATTTGTTTCTATTCTAAACCTCTGTGTTTCACTCCTTTTCAATCAATGCCCCCATTTTAGCAGCAGACATCCTGTAAGGTTGATTTTACTTTCAGTTATAACTTTGCTACTCATACAATGAGACTCTGAGTCTGGTTTTAAAAGATCTCAAGTCTCTAGCTGCAGAAAACAAAATTTCTTTTTCTTTTTAGAGCACTCATAGAAACTTTCACATCATTCAAGTGGCATTTAAGTTGCAAATTTGAAGGCTTTAACTCATCACCTTTTTTAAAACTATATCCGGCACATATATGTACAGCCAGCGAAGATCATTGTAACTTTTAACTCCACAAAACTCTGTCAGGGTGTTAAAAACTCTTCCCAGATCCTTGCCTCTTCTAAGGATGGAAACAGTGGAATCCAGTGGTAAAATTTTGCATATTTCTATTGCCAACTCATGCCATGGACTATCACTGGTCTCTTGAGTATTAGAAAGAAAGCCAGTGCCTTTGAATCTGATCAGAGTAGAAAGCCAATTGCAAAAATCCCAGAACCAATTCAGAAATTCTGTTTTAAAAGTCTGTTTCTCAAGAACCACTCCTTGTACCAAACTGTATTAGTCAGAATTCTCTAGGGTAACAGAACCAACAGGAGATATCTGGAAATAGTATGTGATTTTATAAAATTGTCTCACACAAACATGGGGTTGCACAAGTTTGTATTCCATGGGACAGGCTGCAAATCAGGGACTCTGAAGAAGGCCCTTGATGAATTCCCAAGAGATACTGGCTGTCTAATATAGAGCTGGGATTTCTCTCTGAACTACTGAAATCACTTCCCCTTTTTAAGCTTTCAACTGTTTGAATGAGGTATAATTCATTGCTGATAGCAGTCTCCTTAGTTGATTGTAGATGTAATCAGCCATCTGTACACTCAACTCACTGATGGTTAAAGTCCATCAAATGCCCTTGCATTACAATTAGTCTAGTGCTTGTTTAACCAGAACACTGAGCACCATTACCTGGCCAAGTTGACCCGATAGCCTATCCATCACACCATGTAAATATGTAACATTAAACAACATACAGTTATATGGTTGTGCTTTAAATGTATTTGAATATTATTTAGGTGGAATTTTGCATGTGTGTATATATTTGTATAAATATTTTTAATAACTCACAAGCTTTTAATCCATTCTCTGGCTGGAAATTTAGGTTGATTGCAGTTTTTCTTATAATAAATATTGCTGTTGTGAACTCTACTAAAGTCTTCTGATTCATGTGGTGGTTCTATTAGCAATGGAGCTAGCAGTGGATTAGCAGTGGAATTAGCAGTGGATTAGCAGTGGAATTACATGGTTTACAAAATAATGATGAATTATTTTCCATCAGATTTAATTTCTTTTTTCCTCTTTGTTGATGTTTATAGAAGATTTCCAGGTGATTATTGTCTATTAAGTTTCCCTCTTTTCTAAAATATCTGCCTAAAGTTTTTACCCATTTTTCCTACTGAATTGGTTATCCTGATACTATTATTTAGCAGGTATTCCTTAACTATTTTGTAATAGAAATCTTTACCAGTGTAAAATATATTTTCTTCTGGTTGATGATCTATCTTTTCAATATCTATATAGTGAATTTTGATTATCTGAATTCTTAGTGAAATGTATCATTATTTTATTTTAAGGCTTATGAGTTCTGAGTATTTGAGAGTTTTCTTTTTCATACTTATAAATATATACCCTGCAATGTTTTATAATTTTATCTTGTTTACTTAAGTTCTTAATACACTTAGAATAAATTTCTGTATAAGGTAAAATCAAGATAAAATTATATTTTTATAGGGATAACAGATTGCCATAACATCATTTAATAAATAGTGCTTAAATTTGAGAAAATTTAGCATTATGGCTTTGTCTGCAAAGAAAAAGTGAAATGGAGTGTCAAGAAATTATCCAGCAAGCTTTTTTTTTTAAATTGTTCAATGGGTACAATTTATTTTTAAATGAAAATCAAACCAGTCTATTGTATATGTATTTTTGTAATATTCATGGTTGATTTCTTGGTTAAATAAAACAAATTCAAACATAAAAAATATATTAAATCTTTTTTTTAAATATATATTTTTATTTTTTAAAGATATTTAGATAAAATAAATGTTATATAAAAAATGTAGGAGTTTCCCATATGCCCCGCTCCCAAGCCTTCTTGCATTTTCCCACATTAACAACATCCTTCATTAGTCTGGTACATTTGTTACAACTGGTGAACACATTTTGGAACATTGCCACTAAGTATGGGTTATAGTTTACAAGGTAGTTTACATACTCTCCCACACAATTTTGTAAATTATGACCAGATATATAATGGCTTGTATCTGTTAATGCCATGTCATTCAGGAAAATTCCCACGTCCAGAAAATGTCCCCATATTGCATCTGTTTTTCCCTTTCCCTTCCCTCAGAACCTCCAGTGGCCACGGCCTCTGTATTAATGATAAAAGTTCTTCCATTGATAGACTCACAATAAGTCAATACTAGAATACCTTTAAGTCTACTCTACTCCATCGTTCATTCTCCAATCCTAAGGATTCTGGGATGGTGATGTCCAATCCACCTCTACTTGAGAGAAGTTTGAATCACATAGGACAGATGGATGGGACTGTCTTGCTTATAGTTGCACTCTCTCTGTTCCTTGGCATGGTTGTTGCCCATCATCATCTCCTTGTTAGTTGTCCTGGGTGAGTTCAATGAACTGTAGAGTAGGTATTCCAACTCTGTTGAGATTCAGAACCCAGCTGGCACATGGACAGCCCAAAGATTTAAGTCGTTTGGACATACACCTATCAACTCTAACACAAACTATAGGTTTAAATAGAAGGGGCAGAAGAGCCATGTGTAGAACCACAACTGAGTTGCAGCTGGGGAGCCACACTGGGGAGGATAAGTTCCCCAGTAGGGCCCACTGGCAAGGTGCCAAACTTCTGAGCTGTCTCCCCTGCCTATAGTGTCCAGATGTCTCTGCTATTTGAGGCAATATTTACTTTGGCAGTCAATTAGATCCTGCTGAAAGATGCGTAAGTGTAACCTCTGGAATGACCTCCTCACTCACTTTGAAGTCTCTTAGCCATATAAACTCATTTGTCTTTACCCTTTCTTTCTCCTTTTGGTCAAAGTTTTTTCCAGTTGCATTATTAGTTGGTGTTTGGTAGTTAGCCCTTCGTGCCAGGGAGGACAATCCCTGGGAGACCTATCCCACGCTGGGGGGAAGGTAATGCATTTTCATGCTGAGTTCAGCTTAGAGAAAGGCTGCGATTGAGCAACATGGAGGCTTTCAGGAGGTAACTCTTAGGAAATCTGTAATACTAGACTAAGTTTTCATTTCAAAAGTAAGGTTCATGCGAACATTCATCAATATCAAGGGCCTGTCAATAGTCCTTCCTCCTTCACTAGTCACTGCCCCTGTAATCAGAGAATTCTTGCTGTCCCTTTAGAGAATGTGGCAGACCTCTCCAGGATGGGAGTTCAATATTCTTTAGGTTATTGTGTGAAACTGTACCCACAATGAAAATGCCCCATGAACACTTGAACACATGTATATGCCTTACAGCTATGTCTCAGGTGAACCTCCTTCAATGCATCATCCATCACTGACACCCCACATCAATGTTCCTCCCCTGCCACCATGGTAACATTTATGTGATCCAAAACTTTTTTCAAAAATGAAGCTGAGAAAATAACCAAATGCAATTAATAAGAAAATGAAATAATAATGACAGTTTAAAAAATAACAAAATACAAAAAAATTAAAAGAAAATTTGGAATAATAAAAAATAATTAAAAATATAAAATTAAAAAATATTGACATTTTATCTTTCATCACTGTAAGATTTGTTATATTGTATGTACTGTGACATTTTCTTCTGTTTATTCCACCAGTGTCTTTTTTATTTTTTAATTTTGTCTTCAAAGAAGCTTAAGGTTACAGAAAACTCATATATAAAATTATAACAATGAGGTGTAGCCAGTAGCCACTTGACACTTTTGGGGTAGGGAGGGGACGAGCAGTTGAAATACAGTGGCTTCTTTGGGAGTTGGAGGTTGCCCTGAGTACTGTTGTGGCAACAGATGTAGGCCATTTTAAATCAGCACACACCACTCAGAACTGAGTGGGAGAGAGTGTGGTCTACAGTGTGAACTGTGGTCTATGGTTGGTGGCAAGGCTCCAGGATGTGTAAGTTCATTGAGGGTGGTGGGCCACACTGTGGGAGATGTTTGTGTGGGATGTGATGGGAGGTGTGGGAGGTGGGCAACATGGGAATCCCAGTGGGTTCCAAGTAATATTTTGGGTAATCTAAGCACCTCTTAAAATATATGTGTATATATATATAAACAACATTTTTGTAAGCAAATGCACATATATGCATATATATTTATATATCAAAAAAAATATATATATATATAGGGGATTCTCATATATCCAACATCCTCCTCAATTTCCCCTTTCCCTTTTTAATAATATTTTACAAGTGGATGGTGCATTTGTTACAATAGATGTATAAATACTGATACACTGCCACTAAACATGGTCAATGATTTACATTATGATTTACATTTTGGACCATACACTTTTATAAATTTTAATAAAATTTAACATGGTCTGTATCTATCACTGCAAGATCATTTAGAACATTTCCATTGTCCCAAAAATGCCCCATTTTCCATCTATTCTATTCCTCTGTTTGCCTCCTCTCAGGACGCATAGCAACCACCAAACTTCACTCCTTGAAGAACAAGATTCATACTTACTTGCAACAACATTGAAGGCTTGACATACTGGCCTGTCCTCTCTTATTGGGCATGCCTATGTTCTCAAGACACTCCTGCCCTTCAATTTGAGAACATAGCAAGACTCCGCAGGATGGGAGTCCAACACTTTGCCGCTCATTATGTGGGTCCCCACTCTCTGATACAACACTCTATGACAAGAGGAACACTCACACACTCCCTAGAAGCCTGCCCCAATTGAACCCTGTCCCAAATGCCCCCCCACAACAGCCTAAATGAGTAGCCCTCCTCTGCCATATTGCCAAAAGAACACTCCCAATGTTTTAGTTGAAACTACATACCTGCAAATTCCCAGTGATCACTTGATCCCTCCCCCAAACATTCTCCCAGTTCCATGGACAGTCCATCCCACCCTCCTCACCCTACCACCTTGACAAAACAGCACTACCTCACCCAATAGTATCACTGCACCATTGTCATGTCCATCCAGTGCACAACTACACACTTTTAGCTTATCACTGATTTTTCCCATGTTGGCATTGGCTCACAACCTTCTTCTCCCTTCTGTTTCCTGTAAACCTATGTTCCAGACTCTAGCTCTGTGAGTCTGCCCAATTCTTATCAGTGAGGTCATGTAATATTGTTCTTCAGTGCCTGACTTGCTTCACCCAACATAAAATCTTCGAGATGTATTCATGATGTCCCATGAGTTAAAACTGCATTCCTTATTACAACTGAGTAATATTTCTTTGTATGTATATGCCACAATTTATTTATCTGATAAACTGAAGGGGAACAGTACTGATTCTTATATGGCACATACCTGGAAATTCTCTGCTCCCATTTTTCCACCGCTGGAAACAAAAGACTCTAAGACCCTAGGGTATAATAGAGTAATAAGATGGAAAGCTCCATGTCAATGAGAGACTCATACTGAACTTTTGCAAGAGCAAAAAATAAATGTTTCTTATTTTCAAGACTAGTAAATAAATAGAATTGAATTGTGTTATTTTGTTACAATGGTTTCCCTATGTGCCATAATTTCTTTAGTTGACTTTAAAAAATAAACTACTTAAGTATACCTTCTATAATTGATGTTTTAATATGCCTCCTTCTAATCTCTCTTAAATCTACTCAATCACTTTTTTGTCTCTACTACACCAGCAAAATTTTATTCTCAATGTCATCAGGGTCCTCTATATACTGAACCCAATGATTAAACCTCAGTCTCCAACTTGCTTGGCTTACAAAGAGTGCCTGAAACAATTTTTATTTTCCTCTTGGTAGCACTTTATTCACTTGGTGTCCAAACTACTAATTGATTCCATGTTTTTTCTACCTTGCTGGATTTTCTCTCTGTCTTTTTTCACTTAGTCCCACTCTTCTCTTTGAACTTTTAATATTGGGATCAATTGTTGTACCTTTTCTAATATTTTTCTACACTTATTCCCTTCATGCTTTCATCCAGTCTAAAGGTTTTAAATGAAATTATTACATTGACTACATTCTAATTTATATCATCTGAATGATTCTCTCACCTGTTCTAGTCTTTTATATCCTAATATCTACTCAATATCACCATATCACACGTCAAACTTAATGTGTCAAAAACTGTACTCCTAATCTGTTTCCCAACTGTAAAAGTCACACACTTCCCACTCTCAGTTTGTGGCAACTTCATCTTTTCTGTTGCTATGATTGAAAAACATGTATTCTTCCTTGATCACTCTTTTTCTCTCACCCCAAAATCACTTTACCAGGAAATCATTTGTGTTGTTCCTAATAAAATATAAATATACAGAGTTCACTACCTATAAAGTATTCTTACAACAAAACCAGGAATGTTAATTAATTATACATATAGGTATAGTTTTTAATTTATAAAATATATAAGGTATAGAAGAAAAAGTTAGACCACAGGAAAGAAGTAAGATGGCTAATAAAATGTTTTAAATTAAATGTAGAATCTGACTAGATTTCACTTTATCTACTGCAATTACACTACTCTGAGCCACCAGCATTTTTTACCTGGTTTATGGCCATAGTGTTCTGATTGTCTCTAAATTTACTCTTGCCCCTCCCCCAATCTTACCTCAACAAAGCAGCCAGAAGGATTCTTTTAACATGTAAATCAGATTATGACACTTACCTGCTCAAAATCATAATGATTCCCCATTTCTATCAGAGTTAGAAACAATGTTCTATCAATAGCCTGTACAACCCTAGGTGCTATAGTCTCCTATTAACTCTTTCTCATCATATTGTGTTTTTACCCCATTTATTCTGCTTATGCCACAGGGATTGCTTCCAGCATGCCAGATGCAGTCTTGTCTTAGACCTCTGTGTGGTCTGAATTCCTACCTGTGTTTTATCCCTAGATTTTCACATGACTAATGCTAACATCTTCAAATCTTTACTCCATTCTCCTTGACAATGCACCTACTTCATGACAATAATCAATTTTTCAACCACAACCCAGAATTCTGATATCACTTATCAGATTATAGATAAAATAGATAATATTGCTTGAGCAATTGCCAATTATAATTTAGTTGCATATTATTTACTGTCTTTCTCCCACCCACTTAGTATCACTAAACAGGAACAGAGATTTTCTTTTTCCTTCTTTCCTTTTACTCTGATATATGTCCAGCACATGTATTGGCTTTCAACATAGTGGTATTTAATGGTTTTTAAATAAGTGAAATCTTAAAGATTTATTTAAATTCAATCAATTAAATTACCTAAAATATTTGAGTTGCATTAATAAATTCAATACATCAGTAATCTTGTACTTAAAATATCTGATTGATAACAAGAATAGAAAGGGTTAACATTATGCTTTACCTAGAGTAAACCTCACATGTTAAATCTGAATAGGAACTTTCCCTATTACATCAGAGGATGGATTTATGGCAAGTTGTGTTGATGATCTCAGATTTCTCCAAGGGAAGAATATTTCACTTCTTTTGTTAAGTTCCTGTATGCTTTAAATAATAGGTAACATTTGGGTCTGAGTTACATCTCTAATCTGTTTAAGTCTGACTTGACTATTCAACCCTTTGGTGTATTTCACCAAACAACCTGTCAATTGCCTAAACTGAATAAATAAACACGTTTTATCTCAAATTCTCTAAAGGTTTTAAATTGTTTAAATGTTTTAAATCTTCTCCTACCTTTGAAATTAGAAATCACAAAAAATTACTAAACTAGAATTACTAAATTAAATATTTTAATTTTCTGTGAGCAATGCTAGTTTAAAATTTGCAAATTTCTTAAATATGAAATATGACATTTGTGCTAGCCAATATTAAACTGATTATTTTAAAACTGAACCTTCAAATATACTACTAATAAGATTTTTTTCTTTCTTTTACTTTACATTTTATTAGAGAAATTATGAACTTACAAAACAATAATGCACACATGTGGAATTCCCACACAACAACCCTCCACCAACACACTGCATTGTTGTGAAGTGTTTGTTATAAATTATGAGATAATATCATCAGAATATTGCCATGAACTATTATCAATAGCATACATATGGTATCTTTTTCCATACCCCCCTATTATTAACACAGTACATCTTTGGCATTGATGCAGGAATATTACAGTATTTCTGTTAACTATAGTCCATAGGTTACATTAATTGTAATTTTACCATGCTTCTCCACTTTCTTACCACCTTGCAATAGTGATGTTCATTTTTTTTGTGCATAGGACATTCTTGTATTTGTACTATTAACCACAATTCGAATCCACCTCTGGGTTCACTATGTAATTCAATCCCTAGATTATTTTCTCTCTTTCTTTCAATTGACATTTACATTCCTAGACCATGCTTTTCAACCACAATACCATTTATATACCATTTATAAACTAGCTGCATTAGTTCTACTCACCACAATGTGTTACAATCAACTCTATTCATTTCCACACTTTTACAGTCAAATTAATTAAAACTTTTACATACATAAAGCATCAATACTCCTTCTCAGCCCTCATCTCCTAATAAGCTATACTCCAGGTATTAACAAAATGATTGTATTCTTTGTGTTTAGGTCATCTTACTGAGACCATGCAGTATTTGTCCTTTTGTATCTGGCTTATTTTACTTAGCATAATATTTTCAAGTTCATCCATGTTATCATCTGTGTCTCAATTTCATTTCTTCTTACTGCAGCATAGTATTCCATCATATGTTTATGCCACATTTTGTGTATGCATTCATCAGTTGCTGGACACTTGGGTTGTTTCTATCTTTTGGCAAATGTGGATAACACCACTGTGAACATGGGTGTAGCAGTTTGGCATTGTTTATGAATTTTAAAAATAGACATTGGATTATATTTGTAAACTGGTCTGCTCCTCTTGGTGTGTTCCCCTTTGATTGTACTAAGTTTAGAGATTTCACTTTTACTTGATTAAATTAAAATTAGGGCTTTAATTTGGCCATGTCAGTAGGATGTGGGGCGGGGACTCACATAGAAAATGACACTGTAGAGGAGAGAGTTTTTAGAATTTTGAAGTAAACATGCAGGAGAAGAACACAGAGGAATAGAGACAGAGCCATAGACACAGCAGAGGCCCTGGGAAGAGAGAGAGCCTGACAGTCTACAGCTGACTTTGTGGAGAGACCAGAGCAGCTGAGCCCAGAAAGAATTGAGTCCCAGAGAGAGAGACAAAGTCTTATGTCTGCCTACAGTTGAGATCAGAAGGAGCTGGGACAATGGAGCTTTAGGAGGGAGAGGAAGATTGAACACTCAAAGAGACTGGCAGCCTTCTTGCTCCAATATGTGGCAACGGTCTTTGGTGAGGGAAGTAAATTATGCTTTATGGACTTGTGACTGTAAGCTTCTACCCCCAAATAAATACCCATTATAAATGCCAACAGATTTCTGGTACTTTGTATCAGCACCCCTTTGGCAGACTAATACAATTGGTGTGCAAATGTGCCACAGTTTTCAGTTCTTCTGGCATATTCCTAGTAGAGGTATTGCTGAATCATATGGCAGTTCAATATGTAGCTTCCTGCAGAACAGTCAAACTATCTTCCACAGAAGCCGCACCATTTTACATTCTCACTAACAGTGAAGGAGTCTTCCTATTTTTCCACATCCTCCTCAGCACTTATTATTTTCTTTTTTTGTTTTTTTTTTAAATAATGACCATTGTATGAGGTGTGAGATAATATTTCATAGTACTTTTGATTTGCATTTCCCTAATAGCTAGTTATATGGAACATTTTTTTCATGTGCTTTTTGACCATTTGTATTTCCTTTTTGGAGAAATTTGTATTTAAGTCTTCTGCCGATTTTTAAATGGATTGTTCGCTCTTTTATTGTTGAGTTGTATGATCTCTTTACACAGAATGGAAACCAAACCCTTTTTTGATACATGATTTCCAAATGTTTTTTCCCATTGAGTGGGCTGTCTTTTCACTTTCTTGATGAAGTACTGTGAATCATAAAAGAGTTTAAATTTGAGGAAGTCCCATTTATCCATGTTTTCTTTCATTGCTCTTGTTTTGATGAAAGGTTTAAGAATCCAGCACCTACCACCAGATATTGAAGATGTTTCCCTACATTTTGTTCTGGGAGCTTTCTGGTTCTAGCTTTTACATTTGGCCTTTGATCCATTTTGAGTTAATTTTTGTGTAAGATGTGCGATAAGGGTCATCTTTCTTTCTTTTGGATATGGATATCCAGTTCTCCTAGCATCATTTGTTGAATAGAATGTTCTGCCCTAGCTATGTGGGTTTGACAGCCTTGTCAAAAATTGTTTGATCATAGATGTAAATATCTGTTTATGAACCATCAATTTGGTTCTATTCGTCTATGTGTCTATCTTTATGCCAGTACCATGCTGTTTTTACCACTATAGCTAGGTAATATGATTTAAAGTCCTGACGTGAGAGTCCTCCAAATTTACTCTTCCTTTTAAAGATTGTTTCTGACTGTTTGGAGCTTCTTACCCTTTCAAATAAATTTGATAATTGTGTTTTCGTTTTTATAAAAAAATTCTGGTGGAAATTTTATCAGGATTGCATTGAATCTGTATATCATTTGGATAGAACTGACATCTTAACGATATTTAGTTTTCCAATCCATAAGCACAGAATGTTCTCCCATTTATTTAGGTCTTTTTAAATTTCTTTTATCAATACATTGTAGTTTTCTGAATATAAGCGCCTTATGTCCTTGGTTAGGTTTACTCATAAATATTTGAATAATATTCATAAATATTTATTCACTATTGTAAAAGGAATTTTTTCCTGACTTCCTCCTCAGATTGCATGTTAATAGTATATATAAACAAAACTGATTTATTGCCGGGTGTATTCTGCCACTCTGTTGAAATCATTTATTAGCTGTAGCAGCTTTGTTGTAGATATTTCAAGACATTCTAGGTATAGGATCATATCATCTGAAAGTAGAGAAAGTTTTGCTTCCTTCATTATTTGGATGCCTTTTATTTCTTTGTTTGTTTGTTTGTTTTTTGCCTAATTGCTCTAGCTAGAACATCTAGCACTATATTGAACAACACTGTTGACAGAAAGCATCCTTGTCTTGTTTCCAATCTCAAAAGGAAAGCTTTCCATCTTGCACTATAGAGAATGATGTTACATGTGTTTTTTTTTCATATATGGCCATTATCATGCTGAGAAATTTTCCCCCAATTTCTATCTTTTGTGGTATTTTTTATCAAGAAAGGATGCTGTATTTTGTTAACTGCCTTTTCTACATCAATCATGTGGTTTTTCTTCTTTGATTTATTAATGTGCTATATTACACTGAATGATTTTCTTGTGTTGAACCACGCTTGTATGCCTGTTATAAAACCTACTAGATCATGATGGATAATTCTTTTTAATGTGCTGTTGAATTCAATTAGCAAGTATTTTGTTGAGAAATTTGGTATCCATAATCATTAGGAAAATAGGTGTGTAATTTTCTTTTTTGGCAATTTCTTTATCTGGCTTTGGTATTAGGGTGATATTGGCTTCATAGAATGAGTTTGGAACTATTCTTCTTGTTCAATTTTTTTGGAGAAGTTTGAGAAAGATTAGTATTAAATCTTCTTTTAATGCTTAGTTGAACTTACCTGTGAAATCATCTGGACTGGGCTTTTCATTTTAGGGAATTCTTTGATGACTGTGTCAATCTCTTTGTTTGTGATTGGTTTATTGAACTCTTGCTTTCTTCTACCATCAGTGTAGATTGTTCATATGTTCCTAGGAATTTTTCCATTTCATCTAGTTTGTTGGTGTACAGTTGTTCATAGTATCCTCTTATCTCTATTATTTCTGTGGGGTCAGTAGTAATATCCTCATTTTCATTTTTTATTTTATTTATTTGCATCTTCTTTTTTCTTTGTCAGTGTAGCTAAGATCTTGTCAAATTTTAATTTTCTTGAAGAAACAACTTTTGGTTTTGTTGATTCTCTCTATTTTTCTGTTATCAATTCCATTTATTTCTGCTGTGATCTTTGTTATTTCATTTTTCTGATTGCTTTGGGAATAGTTTGCTGTTTTTTTGTTTTGTTTTGTTTTGTTTTGTTTTTTGTTTGTTTACTTTTTAAAAATATTTTCTCCAGCTTTGTACTTAGGTCATTGATTTTAGCTCTTTCTTCTTTTTTTAATATAAGCATTGAGAGCTATAAATTTTCCTCTCAACACTGCCTTTGCTGTATCCCATAGGTTATGATATGTTGTGTTCTTTTTTTCATTCATCTTGATATATTTATTGATTTTTCTCTCAATTTCTTCATTGACCCACTGATTATTTAAGAATGTTTTGTTTAATCTCCATAAATTTGTGAATTTTCCCTCTTTCCATGTGTTGTTGATTTCCAACTTTATTCCCTTATGATCAGGGGAAGTGCTTTGTATAATTTCAATCTTGTTGAATTTATTGAGGTCTGCTTTGTGACCCAACATATGGTCTATCCTGCTATTTTGGGGTACAACATTCTGAATATGTCTATTAGGTTTAGGCCATTTATTTTATTATTTAATTTCTGTTTCTTTATTGATCCTCTGCCCAGATTTCTATCCAATATTGAGAGTGGTATATTGAAGTCTCCAAATATTATTGTACAGACATCTATTTCTACTTTCAGTTTTTTTCAGTTTTTGCCTCTTAATTTGGGGCATCCTGGTTAGGTACATATACATTTATGGTTGTTACTTCTTCCTGTTGAATTGCCCTTTTTATTAATATATGATGCCCTTCCTTGTCTCTAATAACAGTTTTGCTTTTAAAGTCTATTTCATCTGATATAAGAATAATTAATCCAGTATTTTTTTATTGTTACTGCATGCATGGAATATCTTTTTCCAGCCTTTCACTTTCAATTTATTGCTATCCTTAAGTCTAAGTTAAGTCTCCTGTAGACAGTATATAAAGTGTTCATATTTTCTTATCCATTCCAATAGTCTGTGTGTTTTGATTGGGGAGTTTATCCATTAACATTCAATGTTATCACTGTAAAAGCATTTCTTATTTCACCCATTTTGACCTTTGGTTTTATCTGTCATATTTTATTTTCACCACTCTTTTTACACTTTTAGTTACTTTTACTAATATAATCTTCATTTCTAGACTTTCTACCAAGCCTCTCTCTTCTGTCTTTTCTTTTCAGGCTTTAGTGTTCTCTTTATTATTTACTGAAATGCTCGTCTCTTGATTGCAAACTCCCTTAATGTCTGTTTATTTGTGAATATTCTAAACTCGCCCTCATTTTTGATAGACAGTTTTGCCAGATATAAGATACTTGGCTGGCAATTTTACTCTTGCAGTATCTTAGATATATCATACCATTGCCTTCTTGCCTCCATGGTTTCTGATGAGACATCAGCACTTAATCTTATTGAGTGTCCCTTATATGTGATGCATCACTATTTTCTTCCTGTTCTCAGAATTATCTCTTTGTCCTTGGCATTTGATATTCTAATTAGTGTGTGTCTTGCAGTAGATCTATTTGGATTTATTTGGATGGGAGCATGTTGTGCTTCTTGGACTCAGATATCTATATCATTCAATAGGGCTGGAGAATTTTCTACAATTATTTATTCAAATATTTCTTCTGCCCCCTTTCCCTTCTCTTCTCCTTCTAGCACACCCAGGACATGTATGTTTTCAAGTCTCTTGGCACCATTTAGTTCCCTGAGACCCTGTTAAATTTTGCCATTCTTTTTTTTAATCTGTTCTTTTGTATGTTCACCTTAAGAGGCCATGTCTTCAAGCTCACTGATCCTATCTTCTGCCTCCTAAATCTGCTGTTATATGCCTCCGTTGTATTTTTATTTTCATTTACTGTGCCTTTCATTTCTATAAGAGCTGCTATTTTCCTATGTAATGTTTCAAATTGTTCTTTGTGTCTCCTTAATATCTTTAATCATTTTAGCCATCTTATTGAATTTATTAAGGAAATTTGTTTGGACATTTATGATTAGTTGTCTCAACTCCTTTACATCATCTGTAGGCTTATCTTCCTGATATTGATAGGGACTGTAATTTTTTGTCTGTGCCTTAACATCTGGCTTACTATATATAGTTATTCTGTACACAATTTTTCTCTTAGTTTAGGACTTTCTTGCCCTTTCTCCTTTGCTGGATGTGAAGTAGGAGCCAAGGATGTAGTTGGTACTATAAGCTGTGGAGGCTGGAGGTTCCCACATTGCCCCAGGACCTATTAATTTGTCCCACCTTTCTCCTCTGTCAGGGGTAGGGATGAAGCTGCAACCATGTATAGTAATAAAAGTCATGCAGGTCAAGACCATCTGTAGTTGCCCAGAGAGACTGATGAAGCTTCATTCTTCCTTCTTCCACTGCTTGTTTGGGGATGAAGCTACATCTGTGGGCAGAAAACTTAGCTATGCAGGTCAAAACTGGCTTCAGTTGGCCAGGTAGACTAATGTAGTTCAGGCTCCCTTCCGACCTTGTCAAAAGTTGGGGTGGGCCCTCTGGAGTGCCCAACAATCTAATCCAGGTGGGCTGAATATATCTGAAGTTGCCGTGAATGGCTAAGGAGTACTGTTTCTTCTGCACTTTAAGTGGTGAGGATGGAACCACAGTCACCCAACAAACTAATCCATGTGGGCCTAAAGTACCTGCAGTTGCCCAGAGAGTCTGAGGAATCCCAGCTCCCGTATCCTATTAGGCAGGGATAGAGCTACAGGTGTCTAAGTATCCAGTCTGTTCTGGCTCAGAGCTCCTGCAGTTGCCTAGAAAGGCTGAAGTACCAGCCCCCTCCTATCTAATTTCTGTCACTATATATAATTTAATGATAGAACTTTATAGGATTAACTAGTGAAAAAAATTCCTAAAATTAATTTTAAATTTAGTGATAGTTTAAAATTGACCTAAATATTTTGGTTTTAAAATCAATAAATGGGTTTTTGTCACATTAGGGGAAGATAATATTATTAAAGAAAATATTTCTTAACGTATAAATATTTTTTTTTCAACTTAAATCCCTAGGTATTCTATGTTTTCTTTTTTTTAAAAAAAAGTTAATAGCACATATTTTCAAAGATTTGGAAGATTCTAGATAAGACTCTACTAGCACAGTCTATATAATATATTCTGGTGGGGGAAAGTACACTTCCTGTTCAGATTGACTTTCTGTTGCTACAAACAAAAGGGATTGTGTTCACTCTATGAAATTTCTTTGAGTTAATTAAGTTATTGGAAGACTCACTGAATAGCATTGTTTGTTTGAGGTTTTGGCAATGGAACTGTGAGCAAGTAAAATTGATTTTCTAGGGAGTTATTTTTATTCAGTTTTAAGAACTAGGGTCTGGCTATCTGAGTATGAAAATAATGTCTTTAAAATGGATTATCTATAAAGCATAAGGAAGAACATTTTAGAGGACCATAACAATTCCCATGAATAATGCTTCATGATTAAAAAGTTTGATTTTGGACTCCAATATCTCTTTGTTTTTAGTAAGCTATTGCGTAAGCCTGAGATTCTTCATTCAAAGCACATTCAACATTAATTCAAGCTCAGTTTTTTGTTTTTTGTTTTTTTATTCACTTGCTCTGATTTTCAAAGTCATATACAGCATATAAAGCTTTCCAATCAATTGTACAATACAGGAAACAATATTATAAAAAAATGAATGCAACAAACCAATTTAACTCTCTTTTTATTAGAGCTAAATATGCTAACAGATTTAGTTAAGGATCAAAGAATTATTTGTAGTATAATATTATCCTTAGGATACTTGAGATTTTTCTAAACCTATATTTCTAATTAAACTTAATCATAGTGACCAAAGGTAGCAGTTTGCTAAATGGCACTGAAATGTCTTAGTTAATTAAAATTTCCAGCACTCCCCAGAAAATTCCTAGAATTGAATTTGCATAATTAGAGCATATTCATAGAGGCCTTGGAACCATATGTACTGTTCATTGGTATGCCTATACCTGAATTCAGGAAGTAGTAGAATGGGGAAAAAATTCTTCTTAATGGAAACCAGTTGCCTCTTCAATATGGATGGAAGAGTAATCATTTATTTACCTGCCTACAACATTCTGGCCAATATGTTAGTATTTATGTTTTTGGGTTTCCCATTCCATACCATCAGTTCTTTAATGGGAATTAGCTAATGCACAAAAATCAATTGAGGAAAACTCACAGATCTTAATGGGCAGTGGATTTCATTCTGCAACAAATACTGCTTTGGCAACACAGGAACACTTTATAAAAGCTCATCACACAATGTTTTACAGGGATATTTTTCCAGCTCCTTTATTCTGCATGGACTTTTTCCAAGTGTGATTTAGTGGCTCTCTAAGATAAGCTCCATAACTCCTTTATATATCTCAATTAACTGAGATTCCAATAACATTCCCTTTTTCAAATTTAAATTTCCAAATATTTAATATTTTATTGTGATCAATGGTGAAACATTAATGAAAGTAATGCTGCCTCAAGGCAGGTGTTTTATTACTTAAAGCCTCATTGGTACAATGCAAATTATAAATAATTTAAATATAATATGCACATTTTCTCTTTATAAATATGTATAAAGACACAGAGAGACATAATTGTAAAGATATATAGATAATTGCTTGAGAGTAATGTCAGATGAACAACAAGAGAATTCCAGTGTAAAAGTATTTATTTGAGGAATTCTTTCAAGAAGTGAAATTGGAATCAAATTCAAGAATTAAAATTTCTTTGTTATTAGAGTCAATTTAATACATTTAATAGAGTGATATAAAATTCAAACAATTTAAAAATGGTGGAAAATGCATCTATTGCTAGTACATGCATTAATGATACAAATTTAAGATGTCCTGAAAATGTCATTTGAGGTTTCAAGAGGAAAAATGTAATTGATGATCACTGATACAGAGGCCATCTTGTTTGCCAACTTAGCTGCTCTCTGCCCTCTATTCTATTTATTGCTTTAATCTACATTCAAAACTTGTAATTTTGTATCTCAACTCCTGTCGTTATTTGGCTCCATTAATAGGCAAATATGTTCATATTCAGTTGGCAAGGCTTGAAACCAGTTGTTCTCCACTTTCTGCATTCTCTAATTTCATGTCATGTTAGGCAGGGAATCTGATCCCAAATCTCTGGCATTAACCTAAGTTTTTCAATAACTACTCTGTGACTGTCAAGAAAAGAACCTGAAAAATGACCACTGTTAGGTCATATTTGGATTACTTTAGAACTTCCATTGCCCACCCTTGTTTATCACTCTTTCTCCCATATTTTGCAATTTGTAATGTTGAAAGAATTTGATAGTTGTTATATAATATATTCTATATATATTTGGGATTCAACAGAGAAAAGTAATGGTCACATTATTTGAATTCATGTAAAATTAAAATATCAAGAATATGAAATGAATATTCATTAGCAATCCATTAGGTATGTTGAGTACAAGATAAAGATAAATTATTTTATTTTAAAGTACAATTAGCTTTGGAGATCTAAGGTGATTAATTCTATTATTAGCTAAGTGCATCTAGAAAGAATTTATAGGAATGACTAGCTAGGCTTTAAGTAAAAAAAAAAAAAAGAAATTAAAGCTAACATTTATTGAGCCTTTCCTACATGTCAAGTATTTCATTATTTTACTTCCTTTTTAATTCCCAGAGATAGATCATAAATTATTGCTATAGTTTGTGAAAACACAGACTGAAAAAAAAAAAAAAAAAGGCACAATACCAAAGATTTTTATCCCCATTTTACAGATTAGGAAGCTCATCTTTAGGAAGATAACTAACTTACCCAAGGTCAGATAGGAACAAAATGAAAGAGCTGAAAATAAAACTTGAGTCAATTGTATTTTAAACTACCTTGCTACCATGTTATGGAGATAGAATTTACCAATGAAGTGAAATACATAGCTTTTCAATAAGACAGAGAAGAAAGAAACACAGTTTCTTGTCACCTAGGGGCCTTCAAAAATTATTAGATAAGTTGCTATTTTCAAAGTAAAAGTATGTTAGGATGAAGCTATACATATATGTTGAAAATACCAGCAGATTCTTGATTTCAGAAAAGATAGTAATCTTTATTAGATAACTCAGGATTAATCATTTTCACACAGTAAATTGGAAGCCACTAATTGTAAATAAATTTCCACTGATCTGATAATATGTTGTCTCCTCTTTTTCAGATTACTCTTCCCTCCATACTTCTCAAAATTAATATTCAAAACTCTTTTTAATAAATTTGTAATGAAGTATTAATCAATAATGTCCCAGCTTAAGACTTTAGTATAAATGAAAACACACACTAAAAAAAAGCTCATTAAGAAAGATTCAAATGATATTGAATGTGATAACAATTGGAAAATGACTATTTCCACCTACTGACTATTTCTTTTTCACATTTTTATTAGAGAAATTGTGGGTTTACATAACAATCATACATAAAATACAAGACTCCCATATACCACCCCAACATCAACATCCTGAACAGTTGTGGCACTTTTGTTAACAGTTGATTAAAATGCATTTTTATAATTGTACTATTAAATATAGTCCATGCTTTAACTTATGATTCACTGTATAGGCAGTTCCATGGATTTTTTTTTTAAACAATTTTTCTCTATTACAATATATACAACCCAACTTTTCCCCTTTAACCACATTCAGATATATACTGCAGTGCTGCTCATTACATTCACACTGTTGTGCTACCATCACCACTATCTACTAACATTTCCATCATTCTAAATAGGAACTCTGCACATTTTAATCATTAATGTCTGTATTAGTCAAGGTTCTCTAGGGAAACAGAATCAACAAGAGATGTCTGTAAATAGAATGGGATTTTATAAGAGTATCTCACATGATCATGGGGGTATACAAGTCTAGATTCCACAGGCAGGCTGCAAACCAGGGGCTCCGATGGAAGTCCAATGAAGGTCCTTGATGAGTTTCTGAGAGACATTGACTGTCCAAAGATGAGCTGGGCAATTCTCTCTGAATGCTGAAATCACTTCCCCTTTTAAGGCATTCAATTGAATGGATAAAGTGTCACTCATTGCTGATGGCAATGTCCCTGGTTGATACAGATGTAATCAGTCATCTATGCAGTAAATTCACTGATGACCAAAGCCCATAAATGTCCTTGTATTAAAATTAGCCCAGTGCTTGCTTGACCAAACAACTGGGCACAAATACCTGGCTGAGTTGATACATTAGCCTAACCATCACAGTCCACCCTTTGTCAACTCAGCACCATACACATTACCTTAAGCCATACTTAGTCTCTCAGGAAAAACAATAACAGGCATGCATAAACATATATTTCCACCTGACAATGTTCAACAGTCCTGTGTACAACCAGAAATGCATTAATTCCTTATAGAATAGGGTGCAATTCCTTGGGTAATATTCACTCTTAAACTTGACATCCTTAAATCTTATAACATGAAACTCATACAATTTGTCACATGATAAGGGAAAAAGTTGGGTTGGGGATGAAAACAAATTCATTTTGTGTACATATACAATCATACTCATAATAAAACAAGGAAGAAAGATTCATGACTATTACAATCCTCATTTCTGTAACTGGTAGTGTGGATGAAGTTCATATTTATCACTACATTCTTGCACTAAGTATTCCATGTTCCCATTACCCTCTGCAAGCACTTCAGCTGGCCGTGGTTCTTTGCCGAGTGGGGTGACCCAAACTTTCATTCCTGAAGATTCTGGGCCATTGTTAGTCCTGCTTGTATTGGGTTGTTGCAATTTTCCATTGACTTTAATTACAGGGCATGGCAGTACTAGGAGACACCCTAGAGGATCTCCTGCATTCCAGGCAAACTCTTCTTTCGCCTCATTATGTAGATGCAATCCTATTTCCCTTGATAGTTATGATCACTCACCTCAGCCAGTACAGTAATTTCCTTCTTTGCCTGTTGATTCACAGGTAAGAGGAGGCCAAAGTGGCCAGGTCTTAACTTCCAGTTCAATGGAATCATTGTTGTGTTTCCAGGTGGCAGCACTCCTCCTTTTAGGACTAAGATCTGTAGACCAGCAGAACTTAGGGTTGCAGGGATAGGAAGCAAAAATTTTCCTAGTGGGTCACTAGGGGTAATAGTGAGTGGTGCCACTCCCATTTCCACTTCTTGATTCCTGGACCCATAAATCTTGGCTATGGGAGAAACAGCGCATAGAGTGGATGCTGATTTGGAGCATACACAGCCTTCTGGAGAACATTGCCCCAGCCTTGCAAGGTATTGCCGCCTAGTTGGCACTGTAATTGAGTCTTCAAAAGGCCATTGCACTGTTCTATCAATCCAGCTGCTTCAGGGTGAAGGGGAGCATGGTAAGAAGAGTGGGTTCCATGGGCATGTTCTCATTGCTGCACATCATTTGCTGTGAAATGGGTTCCTTGATCAGAAGCAATGCTTTATGTACTGCCATGGTGGTAGATAAGACATTGGGCAAGTCCACAGATGGTAGTTTTGGAAGAAACATTGCATGCAGGAAATGCAAATCCATATCTGATGTATGTGTCTATTCCAGTTAAAACATGGTGGAAGTAGTCCAATGTAGCCAACCTGCCACCAGGTAGCAGGCTGATCACCTTGGCGAATGGTGCCATATCTGGGGCTGAGTGTGGGTCTCTGCTGTTGGCAGATTGGACACTCACCAGTGGCTGTAGACAAGTCAGCCTTGGTGAGGGGAAGTCCATGTTGCTGAGCCCATGCATTACCTTCACCCATACCTTCAGGGCCACTTTGTTCATGAGCCCATTGGGCAATGACAGGAGTGGCAAGGGAAAAAGGCTGAGCATAAGCCACAGAGTGTATCATCTTATCCACTTGATTATTAAAATCTTCCTCTCTGGAAATCACCATCTGGTGAGCATTCACATGGGACACAAATATTTTCATGGCTGTTGTCCACTCAGAAAGGTCTACCCACATACCTTTCCCCAGAACTCTTTGTCACCAATTTTCCAATCATCTTCCTTCCAAGTCCCTGAAGATCAGCCAAACCATTGGCCACAGTCCATGAATCATTGTATAAACACATCTCTGGCCACTTCTTCTTCCAACAAAATGAACAACCAGGAGCACTGCTCGAAGTTCTGCCCACTGGGAGGATTTGCCCTTACCACCATCCTTCAGGGATGTCCCAGAAATGGGCTGCAGTGCTGCAGCTGTCCACTTTTGGGTGGTACCTGCATATGGCACAGATCCTATCCACAGCCTGTCTTCTGGTAACCTATATTCCAGATTCTAACACTATGAGTTAGCTAATTCTAATTATTTCATATTAGTGAAATCATACAATATTTGTCCTTTTGTGTCTGGCTTATTTTACTCAACGTGTTCAACGTTCATCCATATTGTTGCATGAATAAGAATTTCATTTCTTTGTACAGCTGAATAATATTCCATTGTATGTATATATAACATTTTGTTCATCCTTTCATCGATTGATGTACACTTGGGTGGGTTCCATCATTTGGCATTTGTGAATAATGCTACTATCAATATCAGTGTGTAAATATCTGTTTGAGTTCCTGCTTTCACTTCTTTTATGTATATACCTAGTAGTGGGATTGTCAGGGCATATGGCACTTCCATATTTAAATTTCTGAGGAACCACCAAAATGTATTACACAGTGGCTGCACTTATTTTACATTGCCACCAGTAGTGAATGAAAGTTTCTTATTTCTAAATATCTACTCCAACACTTAAAATTTTTCATTTTTCAATAGCAGCCTTTCTAATGTATATTAAGTGGTATCACACTATGATTTTGATTTGCATTTCCCTGATGGTTAATAATGTAGCATCTTTTCATGTGTTAGTTTTGGCCATTTGTATATGTTCTTTGGAGAGCTGTCTATTCAAGAATTTTGTCCATATTTTAATGGGCTTGTTTGCTTTTTAAAAAAATTAAGTTGTTGGATTTCTTTATATACTCTGGATATTAAACCTTTATTGGATACGTGATTTCCAAGTATTTTCTCCCATTGGGTATGTTATAATTTATTTTCATGATAAAACACTTTGAGGCACAAAAGGTTCCAGTTTTGATGAGGTCTCATGTATCTATTTTTGCTCTTGTTGATTCTGTTTTGGGTATAAAGCCTAAGAAACCATTGCCTAATTTTCTTTTATTATAGTATCTTTATTTTGCTTTGTTTTAAGGATGATGTTGGCCTCATAGAATAAATAAGGGAGCGTTTCCTCCTCTTTAAGTTTTTGGAAGAGTTTTAGCAGAATTGGAGTTAATTATTATTATTTTTTAAAAATAGTTCAGTCTCATTTTTATTAGACAAAGAGCAGAGTTACAGAAAAATCTTGCAGTAAATACAGAGTTCCCATATACACCCTTATTAATACCTTGCATTAATGTACTGCATTGTTAAAATTGATGAATGAGTATTATTATAACTATATTCTAATACTATATATAATAGTACTATATATAGTACTATTAAATATAGTCCATGGTTTACATTAGGGTTCCTTGTTTATGTTATGTTTTGTTTTTTGTTTTTGAAACTTTTATTCTAATAAAATCTACACAATCTAAACTTCCCCTTTTTAACCATTTTCAAATATATTATTAAGTGCTGGTAACTTTTTTCATAATGTGCTACCATAAGGACCATCTATTACTAAAACTTTTCCAGCAACCAAAATAGAAATTATATACAATATAAACATTAACTCCCCATTTCCTACCATCACCCTAGCCACTGATAACCTATATTCCCCTTGTGAAGCTGTCTGGTACTGGGCTTCTCTATGTTGGGATGTTTTTAATTACTCTTTCAATCTCTTTGAAACTAGTAATTGGTTTTTTGAGACCTCCTATTTCATTTAGAGTTAGTGTAGGTAGTTTGTGTTTTTCTAAGAATTTGTCTATTTTATCTATGTTCTCTAATTTATTGGTATGCAGTTGTTCATAGTATCCTCTTATATGCCTTTTTATTTTAGTGGGGTCAGTAGTAATATCACCTATTTCATTCTAATTTTCATTATTTGTGTCCTTTTCTCTTTTTTCTTCATCAGTCTAGCTAACTGTTTGTCAATCTTATTGATCACTTCCAAGGACCAAATTTTTGTTCTGTTGATTTTCTCTATTAATTTCTTGTTCTCTATTTCATTTATCTCCACTCTATTTTATTTTATTTTTTAATTTCCTTCCACCTGCTTGCTTTGGGTTTAATTTTTTTTTTTTTTTCCTAGTTCTTCCAGTTTTGAGATTCGGTCTCTGCTTTGAAGTCTTTCTCTTCCTCTTCTTTTTTTTTTCTTATACTTGTTTTTTAATGGTATTTAATCATTTACAGTGGTATATATTTACAAACTGTTTAAGACTGGTTGGTGATTTAGTCTAATCTTGGGTTTTCTTTTAAAATTGAGAATAGAAGAACAAGCTATGAGTTCACAAAGAGTATTTCAGGATATATTGACTATAAATTCAAAAAACAAAAACCTGCACTGACATCAATCCTATAAACAGCAAATATGAAAGTGACTTATTCAAGCCTTTAGTTCACATTTTTAAAAAGCACCCTCATTTCTTTAAGTTAATTGCTATAAAAATGGTTCTTGATAGTCCATTTTACACACGGGGCAGCATGAAGTAAAATAAAACTGCATTACAAAAGAGTTGGTCACAGGTAACAAATTGATTCCTCAGATGATACTGATTCCAAAGCTCTCATTATCCTGCATATCTATTCTCTTTTATGCTTTCATTTGCATTTTCCTTTCTTTTAAAAGAGCCCAAAATATAAAAGTTCACCAAAATTCTGAAAGTCACAGTTTGTATAAGCACTGGACAATAATAGCTTTGGCATTTGGTATTGTAAAGTCACTTTCTTTCCTAATATTTTCTTCATTCTGGATGAAGGTGAGGTAAAACTGAAAGAATAAGATTCCCAAACACAGTCATGAGTTGTGAACTCTCCTAGTGAATGTGTGTGAGCATGCTGCAGAGCTGCCTTCTGTCGAGCTGCAAGGTGCTGCTGCTCAGCATGACCCGGAAGAGTGGATCTAGGTAGAGCAATGCTAGCTCAAGGATGATTTGTTGAAGACTGGTTCTGCGTAAGAAATTTTCTTTTCTCCTTGTCCACTTCTGCCAAGATGGCAACTCTGTTTTTATTTTGACAACCTTGTTCTGAAGAGTTTGATGCCATCTTCCTATTTTTTTGTTTCTATTATGTTCAGTGGCAACTGGTGAGCACTTTACAATCACCTGGACTAGGGATGTAACAAAGCTGTATTAGCATTTCAGGAGGGTCCTTGCCAGCGGCGTGCAGCACGGCGTAAGGCTGGGCCTAGGCTGCAGCCAGGACAACGGAGTAGAAGCGGAGTGAAAAGTATTTGGAGGTAAGGTGGGCCAGTAGGATGCTGCTGCCCTGCGGAAGCAAACACGGCTGCGGCAGATCGGCTTTCGGGCCACACACCTCCAGGCCTGAAGCCTTGGAGCCGCCAGAGTGTCAGAGAATGTCCAGAAATGACTTGCAGTTGTTCTCACAGTTCTCAAAGCGAGCGCGACCACTTAAAAGGTCTGGCCAAAGGATCCAATGTGCCGCACTCCACCTTCCCGCCTTTCTTTCTTCTTTTGGAATATAAGCTTTTAGAGCTATACATTTCCCTCTCAGCACTGCCTTTGGTGCATACCATAAATCTTGTTATGCTGTATTTTGATTTCATTCAACTTCGATATTCCCTAACCGCCCTTGTGATTTCCTCATTACCCCATTGGTTAATTGGCATGTTGTTTACTTTCCACATATTTGTGAATTTTCCATTTCTCCCTCTGTTAATGATTTCTAGCTTCATTCCATTGTGGTCAGAGAAGCTATACTGTATGATTTAAATGTTTTTGAATTTATTGAGACTTGTTTTATGACTTAAGATAGGGTCTCTCCTGGGGAATGGTATATATGGACTGGAAAAGAAAGTGTATGTTGTGCATAATCATTGCACTGGTTTAGCAGATCATTCAAGACCTCCATTTCTTATTGATTTTCTGACTAGATGTTCTAGCCATTATTGAAAGTGGAATTTTAAATTCTCCTACCATTAATGTACAATTGTCACTTTCTGCTTCAATTCTGTCAGTATTTGCTTCATATATTTTGAGACTCTGCTATTAGGTGCATACATGTTGATAATTACTACAACTTCTTGTTGAATTGATCCCTTTATCAGTATATAATGACTGTCTTTGACCCTTATAACACATTGACTTACAGTCTTCTATTTGATATTAGTATAGCTACCCCAGTTCTCTTTTAATTGTTACTTGCATGCTATATTTTTTTCATCCTTTCACTACCAACCTATTTTTATCATTGAAATTAAGGTGAGTCTTTTGCAGATAGCATATAGTTGGTTCAACTTCTTATATCCATTTAGCCAATCTCTGCCATTTGACTGGAGAGGTTAATCCATATACATTTAAAGTCACAACTGATAATGCAGGGCATTCTTTTGCCATTTCACTATTTAGTCTTTCTAAGTTATACCATTTTTGTCCCTCATTTCTTCCATTAATGTCTACTTTCATATTTATTTGATTTTTTGGATTGCAGCATATAGATTATCTGATAATTTCTTTTTCTTTCTTTTTTTTTTTAATTATGTTCTTTTCATTGTGGAGAATAAATTGCTTTTGGCTATATGAATACCATAATCAAATAAGAAAGAACACATCCTTTGCATATCATTCAACATTTTTCCCATTGACTCAAGCAATATCTTTTTAAATCAATTTTATTGAAGCCTAATCTTAAATTATATTATCCATATAAAATGTACAGTCATTGGCATCTGTTATAATCACAGAGTTGTGCATTTATCACTGCAATAATATTATTTTCATTACTCCAAAAACAAAACTATCTATCCCTTAGTAGTCAACTCTCAATCCGTCTATCCTTCCCCTGCCATTCATAACTGTTAATCTATTTTCACATCTATAATTTATCTATATTTACATTTTGTATAGGTGGAGTCAAACAATATAGCATTTTGTGTCTAGTTTCTTTCACTTAGCATGCTCCCTTTCTCATTTTGTTTTTTACCATTGATGAAATATTATTAATAAATTACTATTCCCTAGTTTGCTTTGATTGTATTTTTTCTCCAAATATCACCCTAATATAAACATTTTGTAGCATTATATTTTCTATCAGGATATTGTTTTCATATATTTTCCTTGTGGTTACCATGTGTTAAAATTTAACATCATAAATATATATTAATCATATTTTATTGATACCAACTTGACTTCAATATAACCTATTGACTATACATTTATTCCACCATCCACACATTTTTGTAATTGCTACCACTTTTATCTTTGTTCATTGTGTAAAAATAGATTTATCATTATGTTTTATGCATTTGCATTTTAGCACCTGTAGGAAGTAAGAAGTGCAGCTACATCCCAAACAATATAATAAAATAATACAGGCATTTATAATTACCTAAATGTTTACCTTACCTCAGGTCTTTGTTACGTTTTTCTTTAACAAATCAATTTTATTGATACATATTTTTGAAACATACATCTATCCAAAGTATACAATTAATGGTATTTGGTGTAATCACATATTTTTGCATTCATCACTTCCATCATTCTTAGAGCACTTCATTATACAAATAATAATATACAAAAAACAAACAAAACTCATCACTTCCCAATCTGTTTCTCCTGCTGTACATAGCTGCTATTCTTTTTCCTCCTCTGTAGTATATTTGTATTTATATTTTGTAATAACAGTTTTATATATGCAATATCAACCATATTCGTGTTTTACATGAGGTTTTACTATTTAATACGTTCCCATGTTACAGTTTCTAGATTTCCTTGCAGTAATATACATGACCTTAGACTTTCCCTTTCAGCCATTGTCATGCACATATAATAGTTCTGCCAGTTACAAACACAATATGTTAACCATTTCTATTCGTTTCCAAAGATTTACAAACATCCTTTATATCAATACTGCACAAATTAACCCTCAGCTTTCCATTCTTTATCCTCATTCTATTTTCTAGTGAACTATATTCTAATTATTAACTCCATGAGTTTACACAATATAATTAGTTCATAATACTACAATCAGGCAATATTTGCCCCTTTGTGTTTGGCTTGCTTCACTCAACAAAATGTCCTCCATGTTCATCCATGTTGTCATCTGCTTCATGACTTCATTTCTTCTTATAGCTGCATAATATCCTATTGTGTTTATACACAACAAATCGTTTATCCATTCTTCAGTTGATGGACACCTGGGTTGTTTCCAACTTTTGGCAATTGTAAATAATGCTGCTGTGAATATCAGTGTGCAGATGTCTGTTCGTGTCCCTATGGTCAGTTCTTCTGAGTGTATACATAGTAATGGTATTGCCAGGTCACATAGCAAGTCTATTTTCAACTTCCTTAGGAACTGCCAAACAGACCGCCACAGTGGTTGTACCATTCTACATTCCCACCAAAAGTGAATGAGAGTTCCTATCTCTCCACATTCTCTCCAACATTCAACAGGTTTCTGAATTTTTAATACTGGCCAGTCTAATAGGTGTGAAATGATATTTCATTATAGTTTTGATTTGCATTTCCCTAATTGCTAGTGAGGAACATTTTTTCATGTGTTTCTTTGCCTTTTGTATTTTGTCTTTGGACAATTGTCTTTTCAATTTTTCAGCCCCCTTTTTAATTGGGTAGTTTGTCTTTTTATTAATTGTGTGATCTATTTATATATCATGAATATTAAACCCTTATAGGCTATGTGATTGCCAGATATCTTCTCCCATTGAGTTGGCTGCTTTTTCATCCTTTTGACAAATTCCTTTGAAGTGCAAAGATGTCCCATTTATTTATTTTTCCTTTTGTTGCTTATGCTTTGGGTTTCAGTTTTAAGAAACTATCACCTAGCACAAGGTCTTGAAGATGTTTTCTTACATTTTCTTCTAGGAGTTTTATGATTCTCACTTTTATGTTTAGTTCCTTGATCCATTTTCATTTAATTTTTGTACAAGATGTGATATGGGGTTCCTCTTTCTTTCTTTTGGATATGAATATCAGTTCTCCAAGCACCATTTGTTGAAAAGACGATCTGTCCCAGCTGGGAGGGCTTGGCTGCCTTGTCAAAATTCACTTGACTTTAGATATGAGGGTCTGTTTCTGAGTTCTTGATTCAGTTCCATTGGACAATTTGTCTGTCTTTATGCCAGTACCATATGTTTTTATCACTGTAGCTAATAATATGCTTTAAAATCTGGAAGTGAGAGTCCTCCAACTTCATTTTTCTTTTTTAAGATACTTTGCTATTAAGAAACTCAACTTTCCAAATAAATTTGATAATTGAATTTCCCATTTCTGCAAAAATGGCTGTTAGGATTTTTTCGGGATTCCATTAAATTTGTAAAATCAGTTTGGGTGGATTTGACATCTTAATGATATTTAGTCTTCCAATCCATGAACACTCAATTTCCTTCCATTTATTTAATTCTTAGGTTTCTTTTAGCAATGTTTTGTAATTTTCTGGATACGGTTCGTTTATGTCCTCGGTTAAGTTTAATTCTACATATTTGATTGTTTCAGTCAATATTAGGAAAGGAATATTTTTTCTGATTTCCTCCTCATATTGCATATCAGTAGTGTATAGAAACACTATTGATTTTTGCCTATTAATCTTGTATCCCGCCTCTTTGCTGAACTCCCCTGTTAGTAGCTTTGTTGTGAATGTTTTGGGCGATTCTGGATTTAGGAATATATCATTAGCAAAAAGTAAAATTTTACTGCCTCCTTTTTATTTGGATGTGCTTTATTACTTTATTACTAGAGCCTAATTGCTCTAGCTAGAACCTCTAGTACAATATTGAATAACAGTGGTGGCAATGGTCATCCTTGTCTTATTCCTGATCTCAACAGGAAAGCTTTCAGTCTTTCACCGTTGTGTACAATGCTAGCTGTAGGTTTTTCATATATGCACTTTACCATATTGAGAAAGCTTCCTTCTATTCCTTTCTTTTAGATTGTTTTTATCAAGAAAATGTGCTGTATTTTGTCAAATCCTTTTCTGCATCAATTGAGAGGATCATGTGATTTTTCTTCCTCAATTTTTCAGTGTGGTTTATGAAAATTAGAATGAAATGGGGAATATTCCTACTGACCCCACTGAAATAAAAAGGCATATAAGAGGATACTATGAATAACTGCATGCCAATAAATTAGAGAACATAGATGAAATAGACAAATTCTTAGAAACACACAAACTAGTTTATTACACTAAATGATTTTCTTGTGTTGAACCACCCTTGCATACCTGGGATATAACCCACTTTATCATGGTATATAATTCTTTTAATGTGCTTTTGGATTGTGTTTGCTAGTATTTTGTTGAGGATTTTTACATCTATATCAATTAGAGATGTTGGTCTGTAATATTCTTTTTTGTACTATCTTTGTCTGGTTTTGGTATTAGGGTGATGTTGGCTTTATAAAATAGGTTTGGTCGTGTTTTTTCCTTTTCAATTTTTTGGAAGAGCGTGAGCAAGATTGGTATTAGATTGTCTTTGAATGATTGATAGAATTCACCTGTGAAGCCATCAGGTCCTGGGCTTTTCATATTTGGGAGGTTTTAGATGACTCTTTCAATCTCCTCATTTGTGATTTGTTTATTAAGGTCTTCTATCTTTTGTAAGGTTAATTTAGGTGGTTTGTGTGCTTTTAGGAATTTGTCTATCTCCTCTATATTTTCTAGTTTTTTGGCATACAGTTGCTCATAGTATCCTCTTATGAACTCTCTTATTTATGTGGGGTCAGTGGTAACGCTCCCTCTCTCATTTCGAATTTCTTAATTTGAATCTTCTCTCTTTTTATTCTTTGTCAATCAAGCCAAGTGTTTCTTGATTTTGTTGCTGTTCTCAAAGAACCAGTTTTGGTTTGGCTGATTCTCTCTATTATTTGTTGTTGTTGTTCTCAATTTCATTTATTTCTTCATTGACCTTTACTATTTCTTTCCTTCAGCTTGGTTTGGGATTAGTTTTCTGTTCTTTTTCTAGTTCCTCCAGGTGTGCAGTTAGATCTTCAATTTTAGCTCTTTCTTCTTTTTTAATGTAATCAATGGGGTTATAAATTTCCCTCTCAGCACTGCCTTTGCAGTGGCCCATAGGTTTTGATATGTTGTGTTCTCATTCTCATTCATCTCAAGATATTTGCTGAATTCTCTTGCAATTTCTTCTTCAACCCACTGATTATTTAAGAGTGTTTTTTAATCTCCATATATTTATGAATTTTCCATTTTTCCATCTATTATTGATTTCCATCTTCACTCCTTTATGATCAGAGAAAGTGTTTTGTATAATTTCAAACTTTTTAAATTTATTGAGACTTGTTTTGTGTCCCAACATATGGTCTGTCTTGAAGAAGGATCCATAAGCACTTGAAAATAATTTATTTCCTGCTGTTTTGAGGTGCAGTGCTCTATATATATCTATTAGGTCCAGTTCATTTATTATGTCATTCAAGTTTTCTGTTTATTTATCATCTGTCCTAATATTCTATCCAGTACTGAGAGTGGTGTATTGAAGTCTCCTACTATTATTGTAGAGACATCTATTTCTCCCTTTAGTATGCCAGTGTGTGCCTCATGTATCTTGAGACACTCAGCTTAGGTGCATAAATATTTAGTATATTCATTTATTCTTGGTGAATTGCCCTTTTTATTAATATATAATGACCTTCTTCATCCCTTATAACGGTTTTGCATTTGAAATCTATTTTGTCCAATGCTAGTATCACTACTTCAGCTTTTTTTTTTTTTTTTTTGGTTACTATAGGCGTGGAATATCTTTTTCCAACATTTCACTTTTAACTTGGTTCTGTCCTTATGTCTATGGTGGGTCTCCTGTAGACAACATATGGATGGTTCAATTCTTTCAAATCCAGTCTATCAGTCTATGTGTTTTGATTGGTGAGTTCCAGCCATTAACATTCAATGTTATTACAGTAACGGCATTACTTACTTCATCCATTTTGTCCTTTGTTCTCTGTTGTCATATGGTTTTATTGTCTGTCTTTTTATTCTTTAATTTACCTTTCCTAATAATCTTTATTTTTACACTCTTCTCCAAAAATCTCACCCTTGTTTTTTTTTTTTTCATTTCAGGCTGCAGCAATCCCTTCAGTATCTCTTTTAATTCTAATCTTGGTAAAATATTCTATCAGTTTTTGTTTGTCTGTGAAGACTTTGGACTCACCTTCATATTTGAAGGATAGTTATGGCAGATATAGATTCCTGGCTAGCAATTTTTTTTTCTCTTTCAATATCTTAAATACATCATAACACTTTATTTCCTCCTCCATGGTTTTTGATGAGAGGTTGACATTTAACCCTTTAAGGTTCCTTGAATGTGATGCTTTGCTTTTCTCTTGCTGCTTTCAGAATCTTCTCTTTATCTCTGATATTTGTCATTCTGAATAGTAGGTGTCTCAGGGTAGGTCTGTTAAGACTTATTCTGTTTCAGGTAGGTTTCCTTCTTGGATATGGATATTTATGTCTTTCATATGGGTTGGGAAGTATTCAGTCATTATTTACCCAAATATACATTCTGCCCCTTTTCCATTCTTTTCTCTTTCTGGGACACCAATTACGTGAATATCTGTGCATTTTGCATTGTCATTCAATTCCTTGAGACTCTCTTCCACTTTTTTTTTCCATTCTCTTTTCTTTCTGTTTTCCTGTCTTTTCCTGTTTAGATGTTCTGTCTTCGAAATCACTAATTCTGTCTTGGAGCAATTCAAATCTGTTTTTATGTGTATCTAATGTATTTTTAATCTCATCCATTGTGTCAATCATTCCCATAAGGTCTGTTACTTTTCTTTGCAGGCTTTCAAATTGTTCTTTTTGCTCTCCCAGTGTTTTTTAAATAGACTTTATTTCTTTAGTTCTATTTTCTTTCAATTCTTTGGATTGATTTAGCCTTCCTGGGTTCCTCTTTTTTGGGGGGCTGGTTTCTCTCTGAGATCAGCTGCTCTGCTTTCTCCACAAAGCCAGCTGTAGATTATCTTCCTCATGGATCTGCTTCTCTGTATGTTTACTTCCCAGGCTCCAGGATCAAAGCTTGAGCATCCATTCTCTGCAATTTGGTTTCTGTGTGAGTCCTTGCCCAGCAAGGTGGTGGGGACTCAATGTCCTACTGATGTGGCCCAATCAATTAAAAGTGAAACCTCTGAACCTGATATAATCTAATATGCCTAGAGAACAAGACCAGTTCACAAACATAATCCAGTATCTATTTTTGGAATTCATAAACAATATCAAACTGCTACATCACCCCACTTCTGGTACCAAGCTGTATTAATCAAGATTCTCTATGGAAACAGAACTGAAAGGAGATATCTGTAAATAGTATGAGATTCTTAATTGTTTCACACGACCATGGGGATTCATAAGTCCAAATTCTGTAAGACTTTTTGCAAATCAGGGACTTAGATGAAGGTTCTCAATGAGTTTCCTAGGAGACACTGGCTCTCTGAATTAGAGTTGGCAATTCTCTCCTTGAAGGATGAAATCACTTATTCTTTTAAGGGTCTTCAACTGATTGGATGAAATGTCACTAATTGCTGAGGGCAGTCTTCTTATTTGATTATAGATGTAATCAGCCATATATTCAATCAACACATTGATGATTAAAGTCCATCAAATGCCCTGGTATTACAATTAGCTCAGTGCTTGCTTGACCAAGCAACTGGGCACTATTACCTTGCCAAGTTCACACATCACCCTAACCATCATAGTCAGCATTAACATAAAAATTTAGGGACAAAAAAGATATAATACTTATAAAAAACTAAATAGCAAAATGACAGAAGAAGCTTTTGCATTATCATTAGTTACTGTAAAGGTAAATGGGTTAAATTCTTTTGTCAATAAAAGATATTGGAAGAATTAATAAAAAAGCATGTCCCAACTATATGCTGCTTACAAGAGACTCATCCTAAATTCAAAGCCCTAGTAGCCTTAAAGTGAAAGGATGGAAAAAACAAATAATGCAAATAGTGAAAAAAAACAGAGTTGGGATAGCTATAATAATATCAGATAAAATTGGCTTTAGGACAAAAATTATTCTGAGTGACCAAAAGGTCACTACATACTGATAAATAGGTCAATTCAATAAGAAGACATAATAATTATAAACATTGAAGACATCATGTTCAGTATAACAAGCTAAACACAAAAGGACAAATATTGTATGATCTCACTGATTCTGAAATAATTACAATAATAATCTGGAATATGGATTACCAGGGGTTGGGTGAAGGTAGGGAATAGAGAGTTAAGACTTAAAATGTAGTTTGTATTTCGGAAAATGGAAATATTTTGCTAACTGATGCTGGTGATGGTAGCACAGCATTGTGATTATAATTAGAAGCACTGAATTATATATTTGAATGTGGTTAAAAGGGAAAATTTTAGGTTGTATGTATGTTACTAGAATATTTTTTTAAAATCTATGTATCTGCCCAACACAAACAGTAAACCCTAAGTTAAAATATGGACTGTAGTTAATATTACTACCATAAAAAAAGTTACTTCATTAATTGTAACAAATGTACTACACCAATGCAAGTTGTTAATAATAGGGTAGTGTATGAGAACCCCAAAATTCCTGGCTATTAGCATTCACCAGAGAAACTGGATAATTTTTAAGAAGAAAAATATCTCAGAGAGGATGAGCTACATCTAAGATTGCAATTGGATGTTATTTTATAGGATGAGTGCTTTTTTTTCCCCATTCAAACCTGATACATTTGAGAGCAAAGGAAGATGCTAAAATAATAATGTCTTAATTTATCTATGCCTAAAACAAGATTATCCTGGGAAAATTGAGTCATTTTTTTTCCACTAAGGTTGAAAGGCATGATGTTCCAGAACTAAAGTCCCTGTCTAGTTCTGAAATATTCTCTTAGGAAACCCAGGATTGAACAGCTCTCAATGATATACCTGGAAACTAATACAATATCCATTTCTAGTATAAACAACCCAAACTTTAAGACTTTCAAATGCAGAAAAGATCAAACATGTCACAGAGAATTGAAGGTGTCTCCACCCTCTATTTGCCTCTTAAAGAGTATCCTAGGTCAGTGATAGATGAGGAACTTAACAATTCTCCAGCATATATAGGAGCTTAAATATATGCTGTTATCGAGAGCTTAGCTTGAAATACTTTGCCCAATTTTTAACAATAATCAAATCAGAATATTTACTAGTTTATAATAGTTATACTAGTTTCTACTTTTTACAAGTAGACACATTGGACTTTCCCTTCTATAATATGCAAATGACTTTGTAAATTCTCACATAAAGTTATAGTAACATGTGCAGTTTGAAAAATTATTATACATTGCCTGAGCTTCAAAGTTTCTTGTTTGTCTAAGTCTAAAGATAACTTTTGTTACTCTTATTATTTTTTCAATTGTTAATCATATATATAACTAGTGTAAATACACTTACAGCACTGATATAAGTAGTGTTTTAATTTAGTCTTTGCATCCTTATTTTCTTAACTTTATTGGCTTAAAGGGTCTATGAATTTAAAAATTTTGATAGCTTTAAGCAATGAAACTGGCACAATTTATTGTGGGGTTTAGTTTTAAATTATATACAACTATTTTTAAAGTGATTTAATGATTTTAATATATTAACAGAGTTGTGCAACAATCACAACAATCAGTACATTTTCATCACCCCAAAGGAAAACACTTACTCTTCATCCTACCTCTAGCTCCTACAGATGTTTGTGTTATTAGGTAATTGTTTATTCTGGATATTTTATATAAATGGACTTATTATTCTTAAACCCATTTTTCCTAACATTGGTTATTATTCAAAGATTATTTCAACAGAATCCAAGTAAAATTACTGTACTAAGTCAAATCAGCACCAATTTTACCATTCTGCCATTACATGCATAGAAAAAAAAAAAATTAAGCTATTTTTTTATAATTTACAAGGAGAACAAGGTAAATAAAATTGCTATAAAATAAAATTACAATCAGTAAGCTATAATATTGCAATAATGAAAAGGAGCAATGTTAGTATGCTTAATAACCTTATTTAAAACTAGCTAAAGTACAGCTATTGTTTCTTTCTTTTGATAATCCTTCCCTGCTTACTCATGTTCCTCTCACGTATGCATCCTAACTCTTTAATTCAGAACTAAAAGTTACATTCCAAACCCTTTACTTAGCTTAGTAGGAAAGAATTAACTTATACATTTCAATAATATGCAGTACTTAATTCTACTTTTCCCTCATTTAAGCTGCATTTCCTAAATATTGCATAAGCCTGTGGTAATTTGATTTCATGGTTTCACTTAAATTATATACATTAGTGCCACTGAAATTAATCTCAATATAGCATTTTTAAATAATTAGAAGAAAAGCAGACTGGAAATAACTTAAATTAAAACACATATCAAAATTATATGGCTTCCTAAAAAAGAATAGTCTTTAGAAATAATTACATTTTAGGAAGGAAAAAAAGCCTATTCCATTGCAAAAGTGGTTTATAAGTTAAATGCTATATTCAAGAGAAAAGCTAAAATGACTATCCAGAAAAAGTATATTTAATTGTTCTATTTAACTTTGACTTTAGTGTTAGAGAATTATTTTCCTGATGTTCAATACCTTTGAGGGCCCTTTATTGATTTTATATTTCCTTTCCTGGGATAATACATATAGCTATGTCCAGTTATTCTTTAATGATTAAATTCTGTGTGCTGCAATAAAAGTAAATTGACCAGGGAAAGGTAATTGACTGCTAGACCAGGCTTTGGTCCAATGATGTCACCTGCTCTCTCTCAAACTTAGTCTGACTTTTTGAAATATTAGGTCTGTATATAACTTCAGCATTCCAGAAATACTGATGTATTTTACCTGTAATATAGCATGACAGATTTAAAAATATTAGTCAGTTAATCTCTAGGTTCCTTTTGACTTTAATCTTTTGTTCTTTTTAAACAAAACTTTAAAAATGCTGAAAATATACAATCTTAGAGCAACTTCCAGTCATATTCCACTGTGATGGGTAGTAGTATATTTCAACTTGGCTAAGCTCTACTACCCAGTTATTTAATCAAACACTAACCCAGGTGTTGCTGTGAAGGTATTTTGCAGCTATAGTCAATATCTACAATCAGTTGACTTTAATTAAAGGAGATTACCACCACCACCACCACCACCCCCTCCCCCGCCCAGTGTGGGTTAGTCGCATTCAGTCAGTTGAAGGTCTTAAGAGTAAAAACTGAGCTTTTCTGGAAAAGAAATTCTTCCTCAAGATTACAACATTAGCTCCTGAATTTCCAGCCTGCTAATCTGCCCTATGGATTTCAGACTTGTCAGGCCCTTCCCCTGCCTCAATTTCATGAGCCAATTCCATGAAATAAATGTTTTTTAAATCTCGAGAGAAAGAAGGAGAGAGAGAGAGAAAGAGAGAGAGAGAGAGAGAAAAGGAAGGAAGGAAAGAAGGAAAGAAGGAAGGAAGGGAGGGAGGAAGGGAGGAAGGAAGAAATGAAGGAAGGAGGGAAGGAAGGAAAGAGCCTATTGGTTCTGTATCTCTTCAGAGTCCTGACTGATACAACCATTGCTGAAAAATTCACTTTTTCAGCAAGATTTCAGGATTAATATACTTCTTCCATTATTATTCACACACACAAGACACCAAATTTTCCTTTTTTATTATTGTAAAAAAATGATTAAAGATGAAAATTGTTTTGACTACATTTTAGATATATAGGGTAATTACGTACTTTATTGTCCAAACCAGAGTTCTTTTGAGAGTGAAATAAGCTGCTAATATAGTATTTGAGTAATCAAATGCAAAGTTCTTGGACAAGCTGAGACATGTTTCACCTTATTTGCAAGTAGATAAGTAGATCTGAATACAAAATATCTTCAATCAAGCTTTAAAGATGATCTATTAAATACTTTAATGAACACGTGATTCCAGTGTTTATTTTTTATGTATTTTTATTTATTTTTATAAAATACTTAGATTACATAAATTGTTACATAAAAAATATATAAGGGATTCCCATATACTCCATTCCCCAGACCTCCCACTTTTTCCCACAGTAACAACTTCCTTCATTAGTGTGGTACTTTCATTGCAATTGATGAACACATTTTGGAGCATTGCCACTAAGCATGGACTACAGTTTACATTGTAGTTTATACTCTCTCCCACTCACTTCTGTAGGCTATGGAAGGATATATAATGGCCTGTTCTGTCACTACAATGTCATCCAGGTCAATTCCAAGTCCTGAAAATGCCCCCATATTACACCTCTTTTTCTCTTTCCCTGACTTCAGCACCTCCAGTAGCCACTGTCTTCACATCAATGATATAATTTCTTCCATTACTAGAATCACAATAAATCTATAGTAGAACACCAGTGAATCTAGTCTAGTCCATATTTTATTCCTCAATCCTGAGGATTCTGGGATGGTGATGCCCACTCCAACTCTAACTGAGAGGGGACTTTAATCACATATGGCTAATGGATGGGACTTTCTTGCTTGCAGTTGTAGACTCTCTCAGTTACTTGGTGTGGTGGCTGTTCATCCTCACCTCCCCATCAGCTGTCCTGAGTGAGTCCAATGAACTGGAGAGTAGGTGCTGCAACTCCACTGAGGCTCAAGGTCCAGCCAGCACTTGGGCAGCCCAGAGATTCAAGTCTCCTGTATGTACATCTACATACTCCAGCAACAACTCTAGGTTCAAACAAAAGGGGCAGAAGATTCATGTGTAGAGAAGTCACATCTTAGTCGAACTCTGTCAAACTCTGGAGCATAATCTCCAAAGTAGGGCCCACTGGCAAGGCACCAAACTACAGAACTATCCACCATTACCACAGGACCTGGGTGTCTCCAGAACCCTCAGGAGACCCACTGTTTGAGGTAGTGTCCACTTTGGACATCAATGAAATCCTGCTGAGATGTGCATAAGCATTACCTTTCTGATGACCTCCCAACTCACTTTGAAGTCTTAGCCTTATAAACTCATTTGTTTTTACATTTTTCCCCTTTTAGTCAAGATCTTTTTCCAGTTTTATCACCAGCCGGTGCTTGGTAGTAATCCCTCGGTGCCATGGAAGCTCATGCCCGGGAGTCATGTCCCTCACTGGGGGGAAGGTAATGCATCCACATGCTGAGTTTGGCTTAGAGAGAGGCCACATTTGAACAACAAGGAGGCTCTCAGGAGGTAAATCTTAGACACCCTACAACACTAAGCCAAGCTGCAAATTCAAAAGCAAAAGGCTCATAAGCATAGTTATCAATATCATGGGCCCTTCGATGGACCATCCTTCTTCACTAGTCATTGCCCCTGTACTTGGGGAATTCTTTTTGCTATTCCTTTAGAGAATGTGGCAGAGCTCCCCAGGATGGGGATTCAACAATCCTTTGGCTGTTGTGTGAATCTCTACCACTGTGATAATGCCCCATGAAGATTTGAACATATTTATATATCTTATATGTATGCCCAGGTGAACTTGCTCCCATGTGTCCTGATCACTGACACGCCACACCATTCATCCTCCCCTGCCATAGTTGTAATCCTTTTGTGATCCAAAACTTCTTCAAAAATGGAGACAAGAATGTCAAATTGAATTAATAGGAAAATGAAATAATAATGATAGGTTTAAACATATGAAATAAAATACATAATAATTTAGAAAAACTAAAACTAAAATGAAGTTTAACAAATGGGGTACTAAAAAAGTGAAAAATATTAAAATGAAATTTTTTTTGATGTTTTGCCTTTCATCACTGTAATATCTGCTGTCCTGTATGTACAGTGGCATTTTCTTCCATTTCTTCCTCAGTGTCTTATTTTTTTTTTTTTTTAATCTTCAAAGAGGTTTTAGGTCACAGTAAAGTTACATACAAAATATAGGGGAGTCCCATATACCCAACATCCTCCCCCTTTTCCCTCTTCCCTATCAATAACCATTTTACATGTGGATTGTACAGTTGTTACAACTGATGTACAAATATTGAAACATAGCTACTAACCATGGTCAATGGTTAACATTATGGTTTACATTTAAGATGTTACACTTTCATAAATTTTTGATGAAATTTAACATGGCTTGTATCCATCATTGCAAGATCATGCAGAACAATTACATTGCCCCCTAAATTACCCCTCTTCCATCTAGTCTATTCCTCCCTTCTTTTCCCCTCAGGGTCCATGGCGACGACCAGTCTTAACTCCTTGAAGGACAAAGTTCATAGATATTTCTACAATGATGAGGGCTTGACACACTAGTCTGTCCTCCCCAATTAGGAACTGCCCATGCTCTCAAGAGACAATTTCCCTTCTGATTGAGAACATATTGGGCCTTCCCAGCATGGGAGTCCAATTCCTTCCCACTCATTTTGAGGGTCTCCCCCCATTGATACAGCACACTATGACAAAATGATCACACGCATATTCTCTTGAAGATTGCTCCACGTGTGCCCTGTCCCAAATGCCCCTCCCCATCCAACACCCTAAGTTAGTAACCATTCTTTGTCATATTGCCAAAAGGATTTTCTCATCATTGTAGTTTCACCCATGTACCCACCAATCTCCAGTGTTCACCTGCTCCCTCTCCCAACCTTCCCCCCAGTTTGATGGACCAAACCTCCTGTCAAGCTTGTACCACCCAACCCAATAGCATCCCTACACCCCTGTCATATCCCTTCACTGCCCAACTACTCACTTCCAACAGATCATAGTTTTCACTCATATGGGTGTTGGTGCACAATCTTCTTTTCCCTTTCTATTCCCTTTAAACCTATCTTATACGCTCCAGCTTTCTGAGTCAGCTAGATTTGCTTAATTCATATCAGAGAGGTCATGTAATATTTGTCCTCCAATGCCTGGCTTGCTTCACTCAACATAAGGTACTCAAGATTCATCCATGTTATCCCATATGTTAGTACTGCATTGCTTCTTACAGCTGAGTAATATTCCATTGTATGTATATACCACATTTTGTTTATCCATTCATCTGTTGATGAGCATTTGAGTTGATTTCAACTTTTGACAATAGTGAATAATGCCGCTATGAACATTGCTGTGCATATATCTGTTCATGTCCTTGCTTTCAATTCTTCTTGGTATATACCCAGCAGTGGAATTGCTGGATCATATGGCAGATGAATAGTTTTTTGAGGAACTGTCAGACTGTCTTCCACAAGGTTGCTCAAGTCCTTCCAAAAAATTGAATAGGAAAGAACACTTCCAAACTTATTCTGCAATGCTGTAGCTGTTTGATATTGTTTATGAATTCCAAAAATAGATATTGTATTATGTTAGCAAACTGGGCTGTTCCTCTGGGCATATTATGGTCTGGTAACTGTAAGTTTCTACTCCAAATAAATACCCTTTATAAAAACCAACAGACTTCTGGTATTTTGCATCAGCACCTTTTTGGCTGACTAATACAGAATTTGGTACCACAGAGTGGGTTCATGCTTTTGTAATTACCAAAATGCTGGAACGGTTTTATAAATGGAGGAAATGTGAGATATTTGAAAGAAAAGACCTAGACTGCTTGGAAGAGACTTTTTATAATACCTTAGAAGTAAATGATGAAACCATTATTGGAAACTGCAGGAAAGGCAATCCATGTTTTAAAGTTTCAGAGAACTTAGCAAGATTAACTCCTGGTGTTTTATGGAAGGCAGAATTTGAAAATAGCAAGCCTGTACATTTAGCTGAATAACTTTCCAAAGGAAATTCAGAAAACATGGCTTAGCTTCAACTTGCACCTTATAGCAAAATGCTAGATGAGCAAGATAAACTGAGAACTGAATTGTTAGGCACAAAGAAACCAGAAACAAATTCCAGAAATTCCAAGCCTCTGGAAATCAAGTCTGCAGATGATAATGCCCCATTTGAGGACTTAACTAAACTTGGAACTTGTAAATCAGAATTGAAGATGCAGTTAGCTAGGAAAGACTTGTGGAAAGTCTTACTGTCTGATGACCTGGACTCCTATTTCTTGCATGCTAAATCAACAAACTTTTTGAGAGAGCTGTATGAACAAAACTACTGTCAGTTTGGACTAAAAGGGATTTTGAGGGGGGAGATTGAAGGGGAAATGACTTCAAGAGAAAAACTATGGAAGCTGAGATCTGGAATTAAGACATCTCCTCAGACCTAGAGAGGAACCCCACCCACTTGTACAGAGAGGGTGAGTTTGCCCCAGCAATTAAACAGGGTGGCTGTTCCTGCCTGATGTTCAGGGAGAATTTTGCTGCTCCAGGGTACAAAGAGGGTGGAGCACATTCCCCAAGGATTAGGGAGGTTAGGGTCTTCACCCCATAGGTCTGAGAGGGGTGGGCCTGTCCCCCATGGATTGAAGAATGCCTGGTCACCAACTTGTTGGTCTGAGAGGGTTGGGCCTGTATGCCAAATGTTAGGGAGAGTGTTATCTTCACTTCACTGTACTAGGGGTGTTTAGACTTGAATCCAAAGATTAGGTAATGTGTGGCAATCACCTCAACACTCTTGGAGGTTGAGGTTTGGAGCTTGGTCACCACCCAGATGCTTGATGAGTGTGGAACCAAGATAATGGCCATTGGGCAAGCCTGTGGAAAGGGTGGGTCCCCGTGAGGCCCCAGGGAGAAGAAATCATTGTCTTAAGAATGACTCTCAGACTTTGTTATTTAATGAAGTATGCCCTGCAGGTTTATGGAACTGTTCCGGACCCATAAGTCATGTTTCCCTCCCAATTTCTCCTTATGATAACACAAATGTTTATCCTTTGTTTGTCCATTTGTATAATGAAATCATATCAATGGTTTTATAATTTTCAGAGGTCTACAGCAGATGGGACTTTGCCCCAAGACAAACTGTATTTTCTTTAAACTGATTATGATATGATTTTGTACTTAGTATTATTACTGAAATAAGTTTTTTTTTTTTTTTTGTATATTGTAATGTGTTTTTAAAATTCAGAGGGTGGAGTGTGGCAGTTTGATATTGTTTATGAATTCCAAAAATAGATATTGAATTATGTTTCTAAACTGATCTGTTCCTCTGGGCATATTATGCCTTGGTAAATGTAAGCTTCCACCTCAAATAAATACCCTTTATAAAAACCAACAGATTTCTGGCATTTTGCATCTGTGCCCATTTGGCTGACAAATACAGATGCCAACAGGACCCTAATACCAAAACCAGAAAAAGATACTGCAAAAAAAGAAATTTACAGACCCAAATCTCTAATGAATAGACATGCAAAAATCTTCTAGAAAATAATTGCAAACAGAATCCAAAAGCACATTAAAAGAATTATACACCATAATAAATTGGGTTTTGTCCTAGGCAAGCAAGGGTGTTTCAACACAAGAAAATCAATTAGTGTAAAAAACTACGTTGATAAATTGAGGAAGAAAAATCACATGATCCTCTCAATTGATGTAGAAAATGCATTTGACAAAATACAGCACCTTTTCTGATAAAAACACTCCAAAAGCTAGGAATAGACCTATGCTTTCTCAATATGGTAAAGTGCATATATGAAAAACCTACAGCTAGCACTGTATGAAATGGTGAAAGACTGAGAGCTTTTCCACCGAGATCAGGAACAAGACAAAGATGTACACTGTCATCACTGTTACACAACATTGTGCTAGAGGCTCTAGCTATAGTAATTAGGCTAGATAAGAAATAAAAGGCAGCCAAATAGGAAAGGAGGCAGTAAAATTTCAGTATTTGCTGATGATGATATGATCCTATATCTAGAATCTCCTGAAAAGTTCACAACAAAGATACTAACAGATCAGTTCAGCAAAGTGGTGGGATACAAGAATAATATGCAGGAATCTGGGAGGGTCAAGATGGTGTTAGTGTAGGAGGGCACAAACCGCAAGCTCTCAGAGCAAGGCAGATTGTGGATGGGGTCCTGCCTAGGGGTCTGTGCTGTGTGCGCATGGAATGAGAAGCTTGGAACATCTATCTGTGCTGATAAAAGGCATGGTTGGAATGGTACAGATTCAGAACATAGAAAGAAACAAGGAAATAAAATAAGAAGAAAAAGTGCCAAAGAGAAAACTTAACTCACATGCAGAACCATCAGCTAAATAAACTCTAGAGCATAGAGAAAAGCTAATCAACTGAACAAACCCATAAAGATAATAGGATGACCAGAGGGCAACAAAAAAATACAAATGACTCTGA
Organism: Tolypeutes matacus; assembly: GCA_026826555.1. NCBI lineage: Eukaryota > Metazoa > Chordata > Mammalia > Cingulata > Chlamyphoridae > Tolypeutes > Tolypeutes matacus. The sequence goes on along the minus strand of JAKSZT010010858.1, from coordinate 4,998,931 downwards.
GAAACTGGAAAACATGGACCAGTCCAATGAACAAATTAAAAACCAGGAAGTGATGCAGAACATCAAACAACTAATCAAAGCTATCCAAACAAATATCATGGACCAACTTAAAGAAGTGAAGGGAGAGATTAAGGATATAAAGAAGACACTGGGAGAACATACTGAAGAAATTGCAAACATGCCTAAAAAGATAATGGATATGATGGTGAACAATGGCACAATCCAAGAAATCAAAAAGACGCTGGATTCACATAACAGCAGATTTGAACAGGCAGAGGAAAGAATTAGTGATATGGAAGACAATACAGCTGAAATCAAAGAGATAGTAGAACAGATAGACAAAAAGATAGAAAAAATACAGCAGAGACTCAGGGAATTAACCGATAACACAAAATGCACAAACATATGCATTATGGGCATCCCAGAAGGAGAAGAGAAGGGAAAGGGAACAGAAGGAGTGCTGAAAGAAATAATGGCTGAAAACTTCCCAACCCTATTGAGAGAGATGGATGTGCAGATCCAGGAAGCACAGCGCACTCCAAACAGTATAAATCCCAACAGGCCATCTCCAAGACATATACTTGTCAAGATGTCCAATGCTCAAGACATAGAGAAAATACTCAAGGCAGCAAGAGAAAAGAGAACCATCACATACAAGGGAAGCAAGATTAAGTGCTGATTTCTCAGCTGAAACCATGGAGGCAAGAAGGCAGTGGTATGAAATAGTCAAAATACTAAAAGAAAAAAACTTCCAGCCACAAATTCTCTATCCAACAAAACTGGCACTCAAAAATGATGGAGAGTTCAAAACATTCACAGATAAACAGAAATTAAGAGAGTATGTCAATAAGAAACCAGCACTTCAAGAAATACTAAAGGAATCTCTACAAGTTGAAAGGAAAAAACAAGGGAGAGAGAGATGTAGGACAGTTTAAAAACATGTATGTATTGTGAAAATTTTGATTTTTACCCACAATAAAAAATAAAATAAAATAAAAAAATAAAGTCAATCACAAATACAAAAAAAAAAAAAAGAGTTGGAAAGATAAGCCTCAAAATAGTATATACATATAATTGTTATTTAAATCTTCTTTTTCAGTCTTTATTGACATTTTGGAATATACCTAATTTTAAATTCCCATAATCAATAAAAAACATTCATTACTACTAAAAAAAAAAAAAAAACAACTGAAAAGACAAAAAGAGAAACAAAACAACATATGACATACATTAACCCAAAGAAAAAATGGCTAAAGTAAGAAATTTGTTACGAGTAATAACACTGAATGTTAATGGATTAAATTCACCAAACAAGAGACACAGATTGGCAGAATGGATAAGAAAATATGATCCATCTATATGCTGTCTACAAGAAACCCACCTTCGACACAGGGATTCAAGGAGGCGGAAAGTGAATGGCTGGAAAACCATTTTACAAGCTAACAATAGCCAAAAAAGGGCAGGAGTAGCTATTCTAATATCAGACAAAATAGACTTTAAATGCAAAACTATTGTAAGAGACAAAGATGGACACTAAACATTAGTAAAAGGAGTAATCTCTCAAGAAGAGAGAACAATCATCAACATTTATGCACCTAATCGGGGTGCCTCAAAATACGTGCGGCAAACTCTGGAAAAACTAAGAGGAGAAATAAATTCCTCTACAATTATAGCAGGGGACTTCAACACACCACTATCATCATTAGACAGAACATCTAGACAGAGAATCAATAAAGAAACAAAGACACTCAAAATACATTAAAAAACCTGGACTTAATAGACATATACAGAACATTACACCCAAATACAACAGGATTTACATTCTTCTCAAGTGCACATGGAACATACTCCAAAATAGATCACATGCTAGGCCACAGAACAACTCTCAATGAATTCAGAAAGATTGAGATTATACAAAGTAATTTCTCTGACCACAACGGAATGAAATTGGAAATCACTAAAGGCCAGAGAAAAGGTTAGGCACAAGGATATGGAAGTTAAACAACACACTCTTAGACAAATGGTGGGTCAAAGAGGAAAACTCAAAAGAAATCAGTAACTACCTTGAAACTAATGAAAATGACAACACAACATATCAAAACCTATGGGATGCAGCGAAAGCAGTCCTGAGAGGGAAGTTCATAGCCATAAATTCATATATTAAAAAAGAAGAAAGAGCTAAAATTGAAGACCTAACTGCACACTTGTTGGAATTGGAAAAACAACAACAAACTAAACCTAAAGGAAGTAGAAAGGAGGAAATAACCAAGTTTAGAACAGAACTAAATGAAATAGAGAATAAGAAAGCACTGGAAACAATAAACCAAACCAAAAGCTGGTTCTTTGAGAATATCAATAAAATTGACAAACCCTTAGCCAGACTAACAAAGAAAAACAGAGAACAGATGCAAATACATAAAATAAGGAATGAGCAAGTTGATATCACTACTGACTCCACAGAAATAAAGAGTATCAGAAGAGGATACTTTGAAACATTATATGCAAACAAGAATGATAATTTAGAGGAAATGGACAAGTTTCTAGAAACCCACAAACAGCCTACATTGATGAAAGGAGAAATAGATGAACTCAACAGTCCAATTACAAGTAAAGAGATAGACTCAGTCATCAAAAACCTCCCAACTAAGAAGACCCCAGGACCAGATGGCTTCACAGCTAAATTCTACCAAACATTCTGGAAAGAGCTAACACCAATTCTACTTAAACTCTTCCAAAAAAATAGAAGTAGAAGGAATATTGCCTAACTCATTTATGATGCCAACATTACCCTAATACCAAAACCAAATACAGATACCACAAGAAAGGAAAATTACAGACCAATTTCTCTAATGAACCTAGATGCTAAAATCCTCAACAAAATACTTGCTAATTGCATTCAACAACATATCAAAAGGATTATACACCATGACCAAGTGGGTTTCATCCCAGGTATGCAAGGATGGCTCAATATAAGAAACTCAATCAATGTAATACACCACATAAACAGATTGAAAAAAAAAATCAAATGATCATCTCTATAGATGCAGAAAAAGCATTCAACAAAATACAGCACTCTTTCCTCATAAAAACACTATAAAAGATAGGAATAGATGAAAACTTTCTGAATATGATAAAGGGTATATATGAAAAATCCAAAGCTAACATCATTTTCAACGGTGAAATCCTAAAAGCCTTCCCTCTGAGATCGGGAACTAGACAAGGATGCCCATTATCACCACTCCTATTTAACATTGTCTTAGAAGGACTTGCGTGAGCACTGAGACAAGAAAAGCACATAAAAGGCATCCAGATTGGAAAAGAAGAAGTAAAAATTTCATTATTTGCAGATGACATGATCCTATACATAGAAAGCCCTGAGAAATCTACAACAAGGCTTCTAGAACCTATAAAGGAGTTCAGTAATGTTGCAGGCTATAAGATCAATGCTCAAAAATCAGTAGCATTTCTATACACCAATAACAAGCAAACTGAGGAGGAAATCAGGAAAAAAAATATCATTTACAATAGTAAATAAAAGAATCAAATACCTAGGAATAAATCTAACTAAAGATATAAAGGGCTTATATACAGAAAACTACACAACAATGTTAAAAGAAATCAAAGAAGACTTAAATAAATGGAAAAATATTCCCTGTTCATGGATTGGAAGACTAAACATCATCAAGATGTCTATCCTACCCAAACTAATCTACAGATTTAATGCAATCCCAATAAAAGTCAACACTGTATTTTTTAAGGAACTGGAAAAACTAACCACAAAATATATTTGCAGTGGCAAGAAGCCCCGAATTGCCAAAGACATATTGAAAAAGAATAATGAAGTTGGAGGTATCACACTACCTGACTTGAAAACATACTACAAACCTACAGTGATCAAAACTGCATGGTATTGGCACAAGGATAGACCTATTGACCAATGGAACCGAATTGAGAATTCTGATATAGATCCTTGCATATACAGTTATCTGATATTTGACAAGGCCATGAAGCCCACTCAGTTAGGAGAGAATGGCCTCTTTAACAAGTGCTACTTGGAGAAATGGATATCCATATCCAAAAGAATGAGAGAAGAATACCATCTCACACCTTATACAAAAATCAACTCAAGATGGATCAAAGATCTAAATATAAGAGCCAGAACCATAAAAACCTTGGAAGATAATATAGAGAAGCATCTACAGGACTTTGTAATAGGAAATAGTTTCATGAACTTCACAGCCAAAGCACGAGCAGCAAGAGAAAAAATTGATAAATGTGATCTCATCAAAATTAAAAACTTCTGCACCTCAAAGGATGTTATTAAGAAAATAAAAAGGCAGCCTACCCAATGGGAGAAAATATTTGGCAACCATATATCTGATAGGAGCCTAATATCCTGCATATATAAAGAAGTCCTACACCTTGAAAATAAAAAGACAAACAACCCATTTAAAAAATGGGCAAGTGACCTGAAAAGACACTTCTCCAAGGAAGAAATACAAATGGCTAAAAAGCACATGAAAAAATGCTCAACATCGCTTGCTATCAGGGAAATGCAAATTAAAACTACAATGAGATACCATCTTAGACCCATCAGAATGACAGCTATGAAAAAAACAGGAGACACTAATTGTTGGAGAGGATGTGGAGGAATAGGAATCCTCATCCACTGCTGGTGGGACTGTGGTATGTTCCAGCCACTGTGGAGGGTAGTTTGGCGGTTCCTCAGAAAACTAACAATAGATCTTCTGTATGATCCAGCAATTCCACTGCTGGGTATATACCCAGAAGAACTGAAAGCAAAGACACAAACAGATATATGCACACCAATGTTCATAGCAGTATTGTTCACCATTGCCAAAAGTTGGAATCAGCCCTGGTGCCCATCAACAGACGAATGGATAAGCAAAATGTGGAACAAACATACAATGGAATATTACTCAGCTGTAAGAAGGAATAAAGTGCTAACACATAATAACGTGGATGAATCTTGAAGACCTTATATTGAGTGAAACAAGCCAGGCACTGAAGGATGAACAGTATATGACCTCACTGATTTGAACTGGGGAAAGTGAGCAGTCTCTGAGAACCATTGTCTGAAAGATAGGTTAACAAGGGAGAGAAAGAGAAGAGTAGGCTTTGAGCCATCACCCATATGTACATAATCTATGGTAAAGGGATAGAGTATAGTTGCATATTGAAGGATAGGACAGATGGGTAGCGATATTACTGGGTTTGGTGGTGCAGCGTTGACAGGTGGGTAGATTAGGAAGGGCAGGTTCAAATACCCAGGATATGTAACTATGAATCTTGACATTCCATGAGTCAAGACAGGGGAGTGTCATATGCCCCAAGGGGGTGGGGAGGAAGGAACAGTTAAGATCTAATAGGGTATTTAGTGGCCATGGGAAAGGTTTTTCTTTACCTTACAATAATTGACACAGGACATGGTAAATATCATCAAAACTTATTAAACTGTATCGTCTAAATTGTAAACTATACTGTAAATCATTGACAATGTTTAGTTGCTATATTTTGCTATCTGTATAACAGTTATAACAATGCTAACATCCAAAAAAAAGGGGGGGGGGGTTAATATGGGGTGGGGAAGGGGAGGGGTGGTTTGGCATCTGGCAGTCTCTGTTATTCCTGTGTGTGACTTTGCTGTGACCTAAAACTTCTTTGAAAATTAAATGAAAATTTGGGAGACACTGGGCATTGAGAGGGGGAAGGTGCCACGGCACACCAGATATCCTATAACACAGTGATAAAAGGAAAAAAAGAATATATATATATATATATATATATATTTTAAAGGCATTTCTTTTGCTTTTTTTTTTTTCCATTTTTTTCAATGTCCCAATCCACTAATTATATTTTGTTTTCTTTTGTTTTTTGTTTGATTGTTTGTTTGTTTGTTTGTTTTTCCCTGAGTTTCCTTATGTTTGTCTCTTGCATGTAAGCTTATCATTGTTGTTTCTTTTTCCTAGTAAGTGTGTTTGATTATTATATGGGCTACATGTTCATGGAAGATTTAGATCACAGAAGGGTTACAATGGGTACTGCAGGGGATTATTGGTGGGGGGGTGTCTGGGAGGGGGGATTCATGGGAGTAAGTTCATCTGAATATACATGAAAGATATACAAAATTGTTCAAAAGATCAAAGGATGGGGCATGGTCACGGTGGGTGGACAATCACACAATAAATGAGGGAATCTGAATTCCTAGCCTGGAAAGCTCTGCCACATTCTCCAAGGGAGCAGCAACAGTCCTCTGAGTGCAGGGACAGTGTCTGTCAAAAGAAGATGGCCCACTGATGAGTTCTTTTTATTGATGACTACTCTTATGAGTCTTTGCTCTTGTAACTGAAACTTAGCTTACTGTTATGGGGTGCCTAAGGGTTGCCACCTTAGAGCCTCCTTGTTGCTCAAATGTGGCCTCTCTCTAAGCCAAACTCAGCATATGAATGCATTACCTTCCCCCCAACGTGGGACATGACTCCCGGGGATGAGCCTCCCTGGCAATGAGGGATTAATACCAAGTGCCAACTGGCAACACAACTGGAAAAAGACCTTGAATAAAAGAGGGAAAAGGTAAAGAAAAATGAGTTCAAGTGGCTGAGACTTCAAAGAGAGTCGGGAGGTCAACCCAGAAGTAACACTTACACACACCTCAGTAGGAGCTCATAGAACATCAAAGTGCATATCACCCCACACAGAGGGGCTCCTGAGAGCTCTGGAGACACCCAGGTCCTATATAAGGGGGTATAGCCCCAGAGAATGACACCTTATCAGTGGGCTCTATTTTGGAATCTGTGCTCCTGAGAGTGACAGAATTGGACTCAAATAAGTCCTCCCTGCACATGGTTCATCAGGCCCTTCTATTCAAACCTGTATGTGATGCTGGAGTTTTTAGGTATACTTCCAGAGACTGGAGCCTCTGGCCTACCTATGTGCTAGGTGTCCATGGAATCTCAGTGGAGCTACAACTCCTACCCTACAGCTCAATGGACTCATCCAAGTCACCTGGCGAGGAGACAACGATGGGCAACGGCCATCCCAGGGATTGGAGTGGGTCTGCACCTGCAGGCAGGATCATCCCACCCACCATATCTATGGGATATAAGCCCTCTCTCACTTGGAAGTACAGTGGACATCACCATCCCAGTCCCCTCAGGATTGGGGGAAGAACTATGGACTAGAGTGGACTTAATGGTATTCTGTTGTACACATATGGTGATTCTAGCAATGGAAGAAGTTATAACAGTGAGATGGAGCCGGTGGCCACTGGACACTTTCAGGGCAGGGAGAGGATGTGAAGTTGAAATACAGGGGCTTTTTCGGGACTTGGAGGTTGTCCTGAGTGCCGTTGTGGCAATGGATGTAGGCCATTTTAAATCAGCACACACCATTCAGAACTGTATGGGAGAGAGTGTGGTCTACGATGTGAACTGTGGTCTATGGTTGATGGCAAGGCCCCAGGATGTGTGAGTCCATTGAGGGTGATGGGCCACACTTGTGGGAGATGTTTGTGTGGGATGTGGTGGGAGGTGTGGGAGGTGGAGAACATGGGTATCCCTGTAGGTTCCATGTAATATTTAGGTAATCTAAGCACCTCTTAAAAAAAAAAATAACATTTTTGTAAGCAAATGCACATATATGCATATATATTTATATATCATTTTACAAATATTGGTATGTATTGTGAAAAATTGATTTTTTACATACAATAAAAATAAATAAATTTAAAAAAAAGAAGAATATGAAAATATCAATAGCATTTTTATACACTACTGATGTGCAATCTGAGAAAAAAATCAGAAAAAAATATTCCATTTATTAAAGCAAATAAAACAATCAAATATTTAGGAATAAACTTAACCAAGGACATAAATGACTTGTGTTCATAACTCTACAAAACATTGCTAAAAGAAACTGAAGAAGATTTAAATAAATGGAAGGACATTTCTTGGTCATGGATTGGAAGACTAAATATCATTAAGATGTCAATTCTACCCAAACTGAATTACAGATTCAATGCAGTCCCAATAAATATCCCAACAGCCTTTTTTTGTAGAAGTGGTAAAAACAATTATCAAATTTATTTGGAATGGTAAGGGTGCCCAAATACTTAAAAAGATGTTTTAAAAAAAAAAAAAAGAAAAATGAAGTTGGAGGACTCTCACTTCTGGACTTTAAAATATATTACCTAGTTACAGTGGTAAAAACAGCATGGTAGTGGCATAAAGACAAACACATTGACCAATGGAAGTGAATCTAGAACTCAGAAATATACCCTCACATCTATAGTCAAGTGATTTTTCTCAAGGTGGTCAAGTCCTCTCAGCTGGGCCAGAAGAATCTATTCAACAAATGGTGCTGGGAAAACTGTATATCCATATCCAAAAGAAAGAAAGAAGACCCCTGTCTCATACCTTATACAAAAATTAGTTCTAAATAGATCAAGTTGACAACCATAAAACTCCAAGAAGAAAATGTAAGTAAACATCTTCAAGATCTTGTGGTAGGTGGTAGTTTCTTAAATCTCACACACAAAGCATGAGCAACAAAGAAAAAAATATATAATTGGGACCTCCTCAAAACTAAACACTTATATACCTCAAAGGTCTTTGTCAAAAGGGTAAAAAGATAGCCAACTAAATGGGAGAAAATATTTGGCAATCACATACCTAAAAAGGGTTTAATGACTATGATATACAAAGAGATATTACAACTCAACAATAAAAAGACAAACTACCCAATTAAAAACTGGACAAAAGACTTGAAAAGACAATTGTCTAAAGAAGAAATACAAATGACAAAGAAACACATGAACAATGTTCAACATCACTAGGGATTAGGAAAATGCAAATCAAAACTACAATGAGATATAATTTCATACTTATTAGACTGGCTGCTAATTAAAATGTCAGAAAACTATAGGTTCCATGTAATATTTTAGGTAATCTAAGCGCCTCTTAAAAATATATATATATATATAAATATTTATATTTATATTTATATATATATAAAAATAACATTTTTGTAAGCAAATGCACATATATGCATATATATTTATATATCATTTTACAAATATTGGTATGTATTGTGAAAATTTTGATTTTTACCCACAATAAAACATAAATAAATTTTTTTAAAAATGTCAGAAAACTGTAAATGTTGGAGAGGACGTGGAGAGATAAATAGTGAATGCTTATTCATAGTTGGTAGGAATGTAAAATGGTACAGACATTGTGCAGGATTGTTTGGCAGTTTCTATGGAAGCTGAATATAGACTTGCCATGTGACTCTCAATACCATTAGTAGGTATATACCCAGAAGAATTGAGAGCAGAGACATGAACAAACATCTGTACGCCGATGTTCATAGCGGCATTATTCATAATTGCCAAAATTGGAGACAACCCAGGTAATCATCAACTGACGAATAGATAAGCAAAGTGTGTTATATTCACACTATGGAATATTATGCAGCAGTAAGAAGAAATGGAGTCATGAAGCAGATGACAACATGGATGAACCTGGAGGACATTATGTTGAGTGAAGAAAGCCAGTCACAAAGGGGCAAATACTGTATGATTGCACTATTATAATCTAAACATACTGTGTAAAGCCATGGAGTTAATAATTAGAATATAGGTCACCAGAAAATAGAAGGAGGGTAGAGAGTGGAAAGCTGAGGGCTAATCTGGGCAGAATTGTTTAAAAGGTTTTTTGTAAATCTTTGGAAATGAATAGAAATGTTTAAAGTAATCATGGTTTTGTAACTAGCAGTGCTATTGTATGGGTATGACAGTGGTTGAAATGGAAAGTCTAAGATCATGTATATTAATGGAAGGAAAGCTAAGAACCGTAACATGGGACTGTATAAGATAGTAAAACCTCATGTAAAACATGAATATGGGTGATATTGCATATATAAGAATGTTTTTACAAAATATAAATACAAATATACTAGAGAGAAGGAAAAAGAATAGCAGCTATATATACCAGATGAGGCATACAGAAATTGAGACGTGATGAGTTTTGTTTGTTTTTGTTTATTATTATTGGAATAATGAAAGTGCTCTGGAAGTAATTGGGGGTGATGAATGCACAGACATGTGAAAACACCAATTACCATTGATTGATTGTACTCTTTGGATGGATTTATGCTTTATTAATATGTATTACTAAAATTGAAAAAAAAGTGCTTAAGAAAAGAAAAATATGAATGTACAAAATAACTTAGAGAAGGAAATGAAATAGCAGCAATGTATAACAGGAAAAGTTTAGAGAAATTGAGAGGTGAATATTAAGGGGTACAGTTTTTGTTTGTCTGGTTTTTTAATTACTATTAATATTGTAATGAAAATAGTCCAATAATGATAGAATTGATGAATGCACAACTATGTGATTATAAGAAATACCATTGGTTGTACAATTTGGATAGATTGTATGCTTTATTAATATGTATCAATAAAACTGATAAAAACATGGCATTTTAGGGCAGTGAAATTATTTTGTATGACACTATACATGACATTATGCATTTTCCAATAGAACAGCCATAGAACTGTATAAACAAAGAGTGAACTCTTAAGTAAACTATGGGTTTAATCTCTAATAGTGGATCCATATTGGTTTAACAATTATAACAAATATAACACATTTATGCAATAAGAAATTACATGTGAAAGGTGGGATAGTTATAGGAACTCTGTATTTTCTGTGCAATTTTTCTATAAATCTAAAACCAATCTAAAAATAAAATTTATTATTTAAAGAGAAATAAGGTAATGAAATGCTTGAAAGAAGGGGAAAGTTGTTGTGAAAAAGCCATATGCCATTCATTTTTAGCAATTGCTTGATTTATATTATATATATATTAAATAATGTTATTTTTTACTGTTTTTCTAGCAACAGAATAGGAAGGAAAATTGATTATTTTCTGCCATTTTGCTAACATAGTCATGGTCAGAGGGGTGGGGATGGAGAAGGAATTATCTCAAATATCAAGAAGAATATGTCCTAGACTTTGAATCCATGATATCACCCATTGTTCTCTAATACATGCTGGTTTCTCTACTATGAATGAAAATAGTACATTAATATATAATAACACATTTTAAAGTGGAACCAAAAATTACACAAACACTATGAATTCCCAGCAAACACTATGAATTGACTAAATATCTAAGGATAAACAATTGAAAATAAACTAGCCTAATTAATGCACAAAGTAGGGAAAAAACCGTCTCCTAATAAAAAGATACTAATTTATGTATCTCAACATATCTCTACAAGAGGGAAAGAGAGGTATAATATGGGAGCATTTTCAGGACTTTGAATTGTCCTGAATAACATTGCAGCAAGAGATACAGGCCATTATATATCCTGCCATAACCTACAGAATTGAATGGGAGAGAGTGTAAACTACAATGAAAACAATCAGCCATACTTAGTGGCAATGCTCCAAAATGTGTTCATCAATTGCAATGTATGTACCACACTAATGAAAGAAGTTGTTAATGTGGAGAAAAGTGGGAAGTGTGGGGAGTGGGGCATATGGGAATCCCTTATATTTTTTAATGTAATAGTTTATGTAATCTAAATGTCTTTTTAAAATAAATAAAAAATATATTTTAAAAAATAAGAGTTATCCGACAAAGTGGAACCTTAGTTTTCACCACCTACATCTATTTTATCATCATTATTTCTATTGTTAACACAGATAAATAGAAGTGATTATTATATAGTAAGAAATATGGCAAATGAACACTTCTCCCTGTGCTCCATAATAGAATGTCATTGCTTTAATTTTGTTAGGTGTCACAAAAAATTTTTATTTAGGAACAATATCCCCTCCATTGTTTATTAAAAAAATAAAATAATAAAATGTATTGAAGGACTGATACATACAACATGTTTGATGATCTTTGAAGCCATCACATTGAGTAAATAATCCAGACAAAAAATGAAAAATATTATATAATCTGAATGACATGAAGTAACTAGATCACATGAATTTATAGAGTCTGGAACAAGAATACATGATAAAAGGGGCCAGGATGGGGCAAGAAGTGGAAAGTTAATGCTTGAATGGTACAAAGCCTCTGTTGGAGTGATGAGAGATTTTTGGTAATGTATGATGATAATGGTAGTACTTCACTGTGAATGTAATCAACATCACGAAATTATGCACTTGAATGTGGATATAAGGAAAAATTTCAAGTTATATATATGTTACCAGAATATAAATTTTAAAAACCATAGAACAGTGTAACACCAACTGTGAAGGACAATGTAACTTATGGACTGTTTTTAATACCGTAATTGTAATAATATATTTTCATCAATTGTAACAAAAGTAACACAATAATACACCCTGTTAATAGGGAAAACTATGTTTGAAGAGGTGGGGTATATGGGAACTCTGTACTTGCTGTATAAATTTTCTGCATACTGACAACTTCTTTTTTTAAAAAAAGAACACACGCAAAATATCTCCACACTTATAAAACTACTGTGCCATTATTAAAACCCAATCTTTAACTTAATTCTATTAAAAATATTATATTTTAATTGTATTTAGATGTTGGATAAAAATATTACTTTTAATTTTTATGTTATGAAAGCCATTTGTGAAAATTATTTTACTCACATAGAAACTTTGAAAGAAAGGGAAAAAATTTTTCCTGGTTTGTATATAATGGACCAAGCCAGATTCTTTGCATCATTAATCATAATGGCATGTTGTCAGCTTGACAATGACACATAATATGAGTGACACAAGCCATTAACACCTTTCAAAATGTAGAGCTAAGTGGTAAGATATTAACCAATGCCACTCATTGCTACGTATGCTAGTCATTAAAAGATATGAATGGACTAATTAAGAAGGACTATGGCTGATGATATTTCCTGGGATGTTGGAGGAATTAGGAAACCTAATTTCTTCAAAATAAATATAAAGCAACTTTAATCAAAATTTCAAAAATGATATTGGACTGAAATAGTTTACTTACCATGCACAGTTTTTTTATAACACTTTCATAGATAGCGTTTGCTCATTATCGTATATCAGCTACTACTATGCCCATCTGATACATAAGAAAAGAAACTGAACCATAAGATGTGTCATTATGAGGATATTGGAATGAAAATAATTTAAAGAAAGTAAATTATTTAGAGTAGTGTGATTTAAAAGTGCTATAAGATTGAGTAGTAAAGACTCAACAAGCTTTTTGATTAGACTTAAAGACATAAATCTTTCCTAGCCCAGTGTATACGAGATTTTTTGGTAAGTTCATTCCTACATTTATTGCCTCAAGTAATTTTCTTTATTTGACAATGCATTTGGACATGTAATGGACAATCCAGTAAAATATTTCCTAGCTGCCTTTTGTGTCAGGTGTTTGAGAGACAGATGTCTGTGTCTATACTTTCAGTTCCTTCTTTAATCTTGTAGTTACAAAATATCAAGCTTACTATGTATACTGTTTTCTCCAACTTCTGCCAAAAAATATTTTCTACTTCTCCCTGGTCATATGTTAAACAACCCCTCAAGGTTCAAATAATTTTATTACCATGTAATGTTTATTGTTATAGGTTCTTGAGTGTGTCTTCAGCTAGAGAGGAGCAGAAAACACAGCTGTTCTACTTAAAGAACTCATAATCTCAAAGGAAAACAAACAAGCGTTCAAGTAACAAAACATTGTCATGTTTATTACAGTAAAGGTAGCACAGAGAGGAAAAAGAATAAGTTTGCCTGTAGAAATGAGATTGTTTGAATTACACATGAACCTCTATCTGGAAAAATATATTTATACCATATAAGACCAAAAAAATATTGTGATCGAGAAACTAAAATTAGTTTCTACATATCACTAGGGAAAATACAACTAAATCAACATACGGGGGGGAAAGTTTGACTAAGTAAGCTGCAGAAGAAAATATCTGAAATTCCAATAAGCATATGAACAAATGAACTTCACTGGTAACCAGGGAAGTACAAACTAAAATAAGGAGGAAATATATCACACTTATGACAGGCATAAACCAGTTAACACCCCAAAACTGTTGCCAACAGCTAAGTTCCTCAAGAAATACTAACCTTGATTGTAATGGGGAGCAAAGTGCCCACTTATATATTCCTGATGCAGTTAAAAAATTAGTACACCAATTTGGAGAGCAGTTTAGCAACACCAAATAATTGCTAAGAACTGCATTGCTACTAATATTTACTCACATATGTACAAAGAAACAAGCATAAGATATCTTTGTAATGATCTCTAATTGGCAATACTCTAAATGTCCATTAACCAGAGAAGTGATATATATGTCGTTGCTTATATATATTCACTTATTTATAAAACAGAATAGTATTTTCTACTCATGCTAAAAGAACAAAATATGAAGAGAAACAAATTGCAGAAAGAGAAAGATATTAAGATTCCATTAATATAAACTTTTAACATATGAAAAATAACTCCACATAGTTTATGAGGTCAGTGTATATGTACAATAAACTATAAAGGTATACATGGACAAAACCATGTACATTTATAACTTTAAAGAAAAAATGAGGAGACAGGGAGGTGGGATTGGGTAGTGGCAACTATAATTCTAATACTGCATATCACTTAATCATTAACCTGGATGGCTGGACCACATGTATTCACATGATTTGGGGTAAACAAATAATTTATTGTCCAAATCTGGCCACTTCAAGGAAGGAGTGAAATGGGATGCAGTGAATCATTACTTCAATCCTAGGTCTAAACCAGGATTGTCTGAGAACTCATAACTTATGGACATCCTATTTTTATTATTTTCTTGTTTGTAATGTATCATAATAAGAAGATGATGCTATTCAGATTTATTCGCAATGTTGATTTTGACTTTTTAAAAAAATGAATAAAGTTAAGATTAGGCATTGTGACAAAAGGAATCATGCATGATTTGTTTTTTTTAATTTCTTAACAAATCAAATAAGAACAAATATCTCAAAAATTTGCTGCCTTATTAAATGCTTGAGTCTAGTTTTATTAAGATATATTGATTTGTGTGTGTGGGGGGGACCAGTACCCAATACAGTCAGTATTTCTTAATACTCTTTTTACTAACTCTTTAAATAAAACATAAAATTTAGAGAGAAAAAAATAAAACTTTTGCTCATTACTTAGAGCAGAAATTTCATAATAGTTGCTGTCAGCCCTTAGGCCAGTGCCTTGACTGTAGTAGCTTATCTTTAAGCCTGCTTATGTAGGAAAGACAAATAAATATACGCTGTGATATTTCCATCCTTACTTAAAGATCTATCCAAGTATTCCATTACATATACAAATTTAACTCTCTTCTAACCTTAAAGAGACCAAGAAGAACATCAATGTCTCCAAAAGTCTTCCTTGATAATTACAGACCAAAGGTTTTGCCCCTTTCATTAGACTCCCAATATGTACTTTGCTTCATATTTAACACATTCTGTACAATACAAAATTTGTTTGTATAATATTCTACTTCTATATAAATTTTTGATACTATTTAGTTTATAGTAGTAATTTATTACTTCTGGTATTTCTTAGCGCAATAGGCAAAATATTTTGCATAGAGAAGGAGGCCATTACATATATTTTATCTTTTACTGAGTGAATACAAGTAGAAAAACACATGTAATGCAAAAGTGTGAACATGGTACTTCCTTTTGCTTATATATTTTGATAATATAATATTTTCCTTTCTTAATGCTATTATGGTAGAGTAAAAGGAATTAGAAATGTACATGATTTTGAAATTTAGAGATGCCTTATTTTAAATTCTTCTCTTAATGACTTTCTACCACTAGCATATTTCCATTTTAATTATTCCTCTGTCTTCCCAAACATTCTCCCATTGGCTCTCAGCTTAAGTTAAAAACCCTACTGCAGGTGAAAAATCAAACAAACAAAAACATCCATAGAATTTCATCATGATGCCTTAAAAATTTTGGAAGTTCAAGTCTTATATTCCTACTAATATTTTAATCTTAGCATTAATTTTATTCCATTTATCCAGGTGGCATCATCTATGCCTTTTGATGTTCATTGTCATCTTTTAGAAATAATTGTTGAGTGAGCAGGCAAGCCAATTCTAGATGTTTCCAAATAACCAGAAACAATGTTGTAGTGAATGTGTGTTGATGGTTCGGAGTGGCAAGGTGAGGGTATGTGGGGTAAGGGAGTATTAGCAGGAAGGAGAAAGAGGAAATGGAAGTTGGCATGATACCCTTCTCTAAAAATAATGACTTTTCAACAATTTTTAAACGTGTTATAGTAACATAATTTTAAGGCAAATTAAAGAATGTTATATTAATAATATTGAAAGCAAGATTGTGAAAACTGTAAAAATAATCAAAACATTGCACCTTTACATTCATTTGTTATTTCTACAAACTATGGGGAAGGATGCATACCCTCAGTCTCACCAGATCATAGCCAGGGATTTCTGTGATCTTGAAACTGGCTGTATCGAGTCAAGTAACAAGTTACAAGTCATCAACAAATGGGTAAAAGATGTTTTCAGGCATGATCTCATACCATTGAATAAGCACATCGCTATCTTCTGAATGACCCTGTAAAAGTAGTTTACAATTGGTCCTATTCAAATTGGAGAAATGCTTTCTCAAGTATTATTTCTATAGGAAGATGTTGAGATGTGTCCGGCATTGAGATGGAATCAGCTAAACTAGTCTATTTATTGTAACTATTCACCTTCAAGCACAGTACTAAATGCCTTTTCAGATTTGCAGGGCACATTTTTGAATATTGCTCTCTGCCACTAGCGAACAGTAGGGCAAAATGTCTCATTTTCTTCTTCACTGCTCTATGATTACTCAAGTAGCTTAAAACTTTATGTATTCACATTTGTGTCTATAAAGAGGTAAGCATCCCTGTACTCAGTGGAGAGCAATTATATAGATTTTGTTTGATTTCACTAAGTGCATTTTTCTGCTAAAACCTTTTTCTATATTTAGAACTTCAAAAGCTAGCTGGCCTAAACTTCTAAGGAAAACTTTATATCTCTTACTGAGCAGTAAATATATAGGTGCAATACCTAACTTTGTTGGTAAGTGCATAATTTGCAATCAATCAATAATTCAATTATGGATAACAAACATAAGTATGACTTTACATCTTAAAAGATGTTCAAGAGAAACTATATAAAATACTAAGAGTGTGAGAATAGCTATTAAAATTTTCATTGTACTTTTAATGGTTATTTGTATTTTACAAACACATTCACTTGCATTATCTCAATTATGTTATTTGTACATAATCATACCTTCAAAATGATGGCAATATCTAGTTCAAAGACACTTTTTCTGAAATTAAAAAAAAATGTCTTAGACATTCTCTACAGGTTGAATGATGCCTACTTATTTAAATTCTGTCTTAGCAGGGATTTATAGACACCTTGAAATAGGATAATATATAAAAATTATGGAGTCATGCAGTGAGTCTTGTGTGTGTGTGTGGTAGGAAAATATCAGCATCTAATTCTTTTTCAAAAACCCTCTGACCAATATCGCATTTTATATTTCAATAGAATTTAAAGACTGACTTAAGAATAAGCCATCCATATTTTTATACACAGAGATATTCTGTGAGTGTTGTACAAAAATATGTGCAATTGTCTACAGATACAAAAAGCTAAGGATGCTGCAGGAATGGACATTGGGGAAGATGGCCCTCTGGAGTCTTATCTTCTGGACATGGAAACACACAAGAACTCATCACAAGTTTGATGTAGCAAAGGAGCACAAGCTTGCTGGAATTCTTTGATTCATAATCTCTCTGTAGTTCCTTTCACAAAAAGAGAGAGTTAAAAATTTGGCAACCCTAGCAAATCAATTTTAAAAATAATTGTCTCATATTGTGGTGGATAGACCATTAGGTGACTCCCAAGGATATTCCTCCTCCTGGTTTTCATGCCTTTATATAATCTCCTCCTCTTGGATTCAGGCAGAACCTTTGACTTGCTTCTAATTAATCAATTAATTTGGTTATATTATGTGGCAAGACATCATTATGTGTAAAAGACTCCATCTCAGCAAACTGGAACAAAGATTCTCCTAGTTGGCTTAATTTGTTGAGGAAGGCCACATGGCAAGGAAGTGCAGGTGGCCTGGGGAAACTGAGCATGAGTGGCTTCTAGAACCTCAGAATGGCCTCTAGACAACAGCCAGCAAAAGTTGAGATGTTCAGGCATACAGTTATAAGTAAATGAATTCTGCCTGCAACCTGAATTAGCTTGGAATTAGATTCTTTTCTAGTCAAGCTTACACATGAGAATTTCACCTACCTGACACTGGTAATGCAGGCTTATGAGATTCTAAGCAGGGCATCCTGCTAAGCTGTGCCCAGACTCCTGTACCACTGTAAGGTAATAAATGTTGGTTTAGCCTCTAAGTTTGTGATAATTGTTTATGTAATAATAGAAAATTAATATACCCAAACATATAAATATACATACATACATACAGCCAAATCAGATTATAATGCAGCAAACTTTTTATCAAATAGAAATGTCCAATTGTATATATGCCACCAGTTTTCTCATCTTTTTTTATAATCAGTGCCCAGAAAATGGGTTTGAAAACATGGTGATTAATTTTCAGTCATCTTCGGACACAAAATTTCCAGGCCACAGAAAACATCAAGTCACAAGATCATTTTGCTCTGCATTGTCCTGAGTCCAAATAGATCTTATATGGCTATTAGATGGAAGAATGCAAGGTTTGGAAGGGAGAGCCACATGTGTTGAACAAATTTAGGAGTGACATTCAGGCATACTTCAAGTGGAAGTTTCAAAAGCTGATTCTAAACACAACTCCTCACCTCATTCTACTGAAAACATAAAAAATTAAGTAAGAAAATTTCTCAATCTCACAAATACTCTAACAATTAAGATTTATGAAGCAGAATCCAATTTATAATGATAAAAAGATATATGTGGCTAAGAATAAACTCATTTTTATAAACTAAAAATGTACTTTTACTCCCAATAATGAAAGACAGCCTATATGAAAAGATGCATAATTTTAAAGCAGAAGACTACATATTAATTTTGGTTGATGTATTGAGACATTGAAAAATATATTTTACAGATGCCACTCTCATAAAGATCAATACATTTTGAATGTATTCATCTCAGAAACAGACTTAAAATAAACATGGTTTGTCTATCAAAATAACATGTGTTTCCTGCCAAACAGGGTTAGTGGCTGAAGAGGTGTCTATTAAAGCTTTCAGCCTTTACTCCTGCCAAAAATATGCTAATAGCATAATCTATTTATGGAATATGCTATAGATAATAATTAAGTGGTCTCTGTAAAACAGTGCATTTAAAGTTTTAGAATATACCTAAACTCTGTTAATCAGAAAACAGAATGTAATTAGCAATAATTTATATACCCTCACTGCAATAAGGAGGAAGAAACACCTGAAAAGTGAAACACTGGTATTTGCCATTTTTTCCTCAAGAAAGGTATTTCTACTATAGGTTCTATGTTCTGCACATGCACAGGTTGGTCACTGATAGTCCTGTATCTCTTTCTAGCTCCCTAGGCCTTACCAAAGCAAATCCATATATTGGGATCATTCATTCAGGCATTAGATTTTAAAAACATATTTTATCTTCCTCCCACAAGATGGCTCCCTTGTCTGTCTGCTCGTTGTCTGCTCATCTTCTTTAGGAGGCATCTGGAACTGAACCCTAGACCTCACATGTGGGAGGCAGATGCTCAATTGCTTGAGCCACATCTGCTCCCCTCTGGCATTTGATTTTAATACACAAATCTAATATGTTTGATCTGTGGTTGCATACTGGAAAACATGCTTCTCTTCTTATTTCTCTCTTCCTCAAAAAAAAAATATCTGAATATTAAAGAAATTTGAATTATTTGGAATAAAAGATTGAATAAATTAAGGTTTAATTTAAAATGAAACATTATAACAAAGTCCCTCAATTTCATTGATAAAAATCAATATGTAATTAAAGGAAAATTTATAAAAGTCCTTGTAGAAGGAAACAGCAATTTAAAACAGTAATTTGGTTGGCTGTAATTTTTCATGAATCACCATTGAAAGACAAATGATGAAATTACTTTAATCTTCATTAAGGAAGGCTAGACAATGGGACTCCATATTGCACTAGTCAGATCATGTATAGAGTAAAACCCTACAATAATTCCAGTTGTAAAACAATCTCATTAGGACAATAATCAGCCATCCAGTCCAATTCTCAGAAATGATCAGTCTAATGCTCTTACCCTGGAGACATGTTGAGAGAGAGACAAGAATGAGAAAGTAAAGCCAGGAAATTTCTTCTTGGGAACCTCATTTTGAGGCTAATCCCATATTCCCTACTCTTCTTTCAGCCCAGTCTCTGTGGAACCCTAAACTGACCCCAAAGAACTAAGTTGCCTTGACTCTCTGTTAGTGTCCTGGAAGCTCTCCTTAACCACAGAAAACAGAATCATTTGGAATACCCAGTGGATCTCTGGGGCACTTGGGCTAGTAGCTGCCTGGGTTATATTGTTATTTGTTTAATCCTGAGACATCACAGGAAAAAGTTTAAAGAATTAAAATTTTTGGATCTAACTTATTAAATAGATCCCCAAAATAAAGATGATTGAGAGGTGAGAAACTCTTTAGAAAATGTAAATAAGTTATCATTGGTCCTAAGGAATATAGCACAAAAATTATATAGTTGCAGAATATGTTCTGCAATAAACATTCTAAGAATGAGATTGACCACTTAGCTAAATATTTGAAAAAAATATTCTAAATAACCAAGTATAGGTGGATTAGCTGACCGACCCCACCTAAGGAATCCCATTTCTGAGATTTTATTCATCTTCAGATTCAGAATCATTTTAAATTCTAGTGTAGATTGATATTGTGACATTGTTCATAGGAAAAGAATGATTCTTCTTTAGGTGTAGAAGAATGGAAAGTGCTTGGGTGTTAGAGTTATAGAGACTGGATTTAAAATCCTCATTCAGTCATTTTCAAAAAAGTGACTCCAGGTAATTTACATAAGCTCTTACAAATTCAGTTTCTCCATCTACAAAATGGAGACTATAAAATCAAATTACTGAGTAATCAATAGTATTGCATGATTGTAAAGTGACAACCACAGGACTAGAAAATCAATGACAATAGAGAATGTGGCAAATATTCACAAAAGATGCTCCATGCTTAAAATAGATAATTGTGTGGCTAACCTATGTAAAATGTATAATAGAATCCAACATGACTACTACAATCTGTAAAGATACATGGAATCTAGATATTATGTTTATGAAGCAATTTATCTTCTTATGTTTGTGTTCTCTTTAATTAGTCTTTTGCATTGCTGTGAGTAAATCTCTTGTTGGTTTTTATGCTTTGGACTTATCCTAATGCCTTCAAATATAGCATGAACTCTTGAGGCTGAAACTATTTACTAGGACTTCTATTATATGTTTTCCATTGCTTAGATAGTTGACCTTGCCTTCAGATAATGGAACATTGATAAATATTACTTGTGTTGATTTATGGTAGAGGTAAGTTAAGTTGTGACTACTTTAATGATGTATGGATAACTTAGAATGAACAAAAACTATGCACTTCTATTTCTATTTCTTAACACAATTTTTAATATAGTTGTGCATCATCTGTTTCATGTTTTGTGTTGATAAAACATCACTTGTTAAAAAGTCGAGCTATGCACACATTTTTGCTCCATCTGCTTGAGTAAGAAAAATACAGTAAGTAGGAATTTTGTTGGCAGGGAAAGTTTTCCATATGAATTAGTATTTTTATTATATTTCAATCTCAGATGAGAGCAGTTGAAACAAAAAATGCTCAAGGTTGATCACGTTTTATTTTATTATTATTTTAGTTATGTGTCACAACAGCCTAATTTATGGAAATTGTAGTTCAAAGATAAGATTCTAGAATAAGCAATTTTAAACAAACACTCAAGTTACATAATTCAATTAACCACAATCCACCCCCCCACACCAAGATGGTTCCCTCATTTGTCTGCTCTTCTCGTTGTTTCCACTATTTGTTTGCTCATTGTCTGGTTGTTGTGTCCGCTCATTGTGTCCACTCATTGTCTGCTTGTCTTCTTTGGAAGCATCAGGAACCGAGCCCTGCTCATTGCATTGCTTATTGCATCACCTTGTTGCATCTGCTCGCTGTGTCTGCTCATCTTCTATTGTTTGCACTGGGAACTGAACCCAGGATCTTTCATGTGGGAGGTGGACATCCAACTGGTTGAGCCACATCTACTCCCCAACACAATTTTTTGATCATCTATTTTGTCTGTGGTGCAGAGTTAGATTTTGGGGATAAAACTATAAATAGCAATAGTCACTGACCTCAAGGACAGATTATGAGATTATGAGACAGAATATGAGTAAACAGATATTCATTATCTAATGAGGTAACAGTTGCTATGGAGGCAATTATAAAGCTACAAAGTGCTATAAGAACACAGCCAGTAAATTAATTAACTCTGCTTTATCAAAGAGTTGCAATAATCCCTCAAGAAAAAGAGCTAATGTCAATATAGAAAAAATATTAATATTTTGGATGTAATGAGAATTTAATAATATTCCATGCAGAGATGTTCCAAAGAAAGTGTGAAAAGCTGTTCTTTCAACTCATGAACTTTGAACTGAAGTTCCATGCCTAAAGGCATTGTCAGAGATTTAGAAAAGCAGATAGTTGCTATAAATTCTAAAGAGCAATACATTCTATGGAGCGAATGCTAGCAAACAGATTTTATAGACTTTCCTCAACTAATGAATAAAAATAGCAGGAATATTTAAACTTGACAAGTTGTTAAACATTCCCTATGAATTAGTGAACTTGTTCTCAACGTTTTCACCCTGAACAATGCCTCAGTTAAAAAAAAAAATGCAACTAAATCTATTTTGCCAGCAAGTGCTCATTTTCTGCTTTTAAAAGACTAGTCTGATTAGATTAGGCCCACCTGTATAATCCAAGTTTATTTCTCTATTTTAAGGTAAACTGATCAGCAATCTTAATTACAGCTGCAAAATTTCTTTTATTCTGAAACATAACATATCCATAAGCATGTTATCACATTCATAGTACCCACAATTATCGGGAGAAATCTTCTGGTAGGGTTGCCATTTTAGAATTCTGCCTACTGCAGCACAATTTCAGTCAGTCCTCCAATGTTTCAGTCTTATCCATACTTCCTGTCTGCCAAGTTAATTTTCACCTTTGGTGGAACCAGGTAACTGGATTTTCTGAAATTACCAACTTGCTTTTCACTGGTAGCCTCCTCTGCAGGGAAATGGGTACTCACTTTTCAACTCTGCTACATCAACTAACATTCTCTCACTTGCTTTTCACTCTAGAACACTGAGGACATCTCCCTCTTTGTTACCTGATTGCCTATTCTCTGTTCTTTTTTTATTTCTGTGGCATCATTTGCATATTCTCAAATGTTCTCAGAGATAATTGCATCATTCAATCCTCTATATGTGCTGGGGAAGTCACAGACACATTCAGCAGCCATCTCCCATCCACACCAGCCCTTCCTTTTCTTTGTGTGCAGATGGTTCAATATTTTTCCATTTTGCAGCCTGGGAGAAATGTTGGGTCTAATGGAAAGGACTGACCTTACCTTGAAGTCCAAACCAGGTACAGGCAGCCACAGCTGCTTAACAGTGTGGGAACTGCGCAAAGTTTGCTTGATGCATGTGTTTTGCCCAGTGACAGGACCCCTTGGGGTGATGAAATAGTCTGCCCTCAGGCAATCCAGATCTCTTTCCTCTCCTGGGGTGTAGATGCTATCCACAGATTCTGACCAGGGCAATTTGGCCTTCTCTGGAGACTGGTCACCAAGGGATCTCTTCCTTTGCCATTTTGAACACTTTGTGTATATAAGTAGTAAAGCAGCCATTTACTGAAAAAGTTTCTGTTGTGCCTGAGCCTGTGTTCCCAGGGGGCACTGAGTAACAACCCACTCCACAATATGTAAACAGATGTCCACATCATTTGCCCAGGTTGTACTGAATGCTGATTAGGCAGAACTAGTAAGCAATTAACATAAATGACTATGTAGTGTATATAAAGCCAAATAAATTTGGGCATTTTGAAGTTAGCTTCTGCAAGTAGGTGCCTTGAAAGTTTTACGAGAAAAATAAAGCATATGGTGAGAGGAAAAAAAGATTTGAACCCAAGACTTTGCAGGGGCACTAAGGAAATAAGTCTGTTAAATTATTTCACCTTACTCAACTTAAATAAACATTTGCCACACCCACTTGGTATAAGACATTATTCTAGGCACTTCTCTGTCAGAAGTATCCATACTTGGTGTTCCTGAGCCTAGCAACCATAAAATACCTTCCCTTTTGTCTTGCCACAGCTACCATTTATCCTTGTCCTGTCTGTCAGTTACTCCTATGCGTCCCCTTCCAGATTTATCTCCACAGGAAAAGACTCTGCCAATCCCATTTAAATATCATATTTTTAATTAAAGGAAGAAAGGAAGAAGTCCCATATATAAGGGAAGAAAAATGAAAAAAAAAAAAAAAGGCTCTTTTTAAAACTATATCTTATTGGGGATCTTTATTATCTTCTTCCATAATCCACTACTTAACAGGTTTGCCCATCTTATATAACAGATTTCCAAAAATAAATCATATACCAGGATATTGACTATACCCAAGTGATCTGTTCTTTTTAGGGTATTGTTTGAGATGGTCTCTGGAGGGACTAACTTTAACAGTTTTTCTTCTTCCTTTCCTCCAAGTGCTAGAACAAGTTATAGATGCAAGCACTTATCTTCCCTTCTTATAAAATTAATTTATATATTTTAAACATAGTTACTGAGGGCTGGTAGTGCATGAATCCTATGCTAGGTGCTGGTAATTTAAAAATAATTATAGTAATGATCATAATACTAATAAAAGTAAAGGCAAAAACAACCATTTATGGTACACTTGTTGGATAACAAACATGGTGGTAAGCATTTTACATACATTAAGAAAATGCTGGAAATTTCACATTTTGGTCCTCATTGAAGAAACTGAAGGTAAAAATTTTCAGCAACTTAAAAAAAGTAAATAATCTAGTATCAAGTCTGAGTGCCTGTCTGGGCTCTATCACAAAAGACCATGCTCTTAGCTGATTGAGTATGTGGAACCATGTTAAACTAAGATACCCTTATTTATGGGTCTGGGGTAGTGTGCTTAAACTTCAATGTAAGTTTATAACTTAAGGTAATACCTAAAAAATTAGAGATAAAGACACAAAGAAATGTGATCTCTCAAACATTTTCAAAATGTTATAGTTTATCTGAATCACATTCCTTTCTGAATTTAAGTCCTCACAATCTCAGGGAATTAAAGTATATCAAGAATGGACCGTGGAAATGAATGAGGTAGAACTTTGGCGTATATCATTTCTTAGCAGAAGCAATGCCCGGATTGTTACTTGAGATAATCAAAAATCATCACGAAGGCAGTGATTTCCCAGTGATAAGAAATTTTGGAACAAGGGTAAAAAAATAAGATTGGAAGCCAGCAAACATGTATGTTCTGTAGTAGACATTGCAGATTGTCTCTCAGTTATCCATTCCCCCATTATTTCTTGCTAACGTAACATACATTTCTTATGGTTTTCACCACCAAGAAAAGGGGACTATATCATCAGTTTCAGGGAAATCATGATTTATTTAATCCAATCAAACCAAATATTCCCTTTACTAGTGATTGATTTTGTCTTAGGTAAATTACTTGAATCTTGACCTGATAAAATAGCAGATGTAGTAAGTGGATGATTTCTCTGGAAAAGATCACTTTACTCTAAAATAGATATCATAAAAATGGGACCTTCTGTACCTAGGATTATATTGACTCTTTAGGTATGTAAGTATAAAATAATAGTGCAGGTGTTTAGGATAGTATAGAAAAAAGTTGGAAATAATTTGAATCCTTGAGAATATCGTGGAAAGGCTGATTCAACTATCCGTTAAAATTTACCCTTCTTCTCAACTCATGTATGGTAAAATACATTTACTGACATTTTAAGCCAATTTAAATTATGGATAACTGTCTCATGGCCAAACCATGCTTCATGATGCAACTCTCTTAAAACAAACAAACAACAAAAATAAAGTAGGTTCTGACTAAGCCAGATCTCTAAAACATCAAGAAGAGCTTTTGTTTCATTTTGAACATAAATGCAGTCACTGACCTACTGTTCTCCAGATCCTTAAGATAAAAGCCAAGTAGCAAGGGGAGTGAGTAGGAGATTAGCTAGCTTGAGTGAACTAACTCAACAATAACAACTTGGAATTTATTCTCTCAGGTCTGGAATTAGCTGTGTAGAGCATACGGATGCTTGCAGGGAATTTATGAAGTACACTTTGCTGATTAACAGAAGCTGTCTTTCAAGGTTTCATTCAGGTAATTTGTTCCTTTTCAACTTTGTTTAAAGCAAATTAAAGAACTAAGGACTAACACCCATAATTACTTATCAATAGAAAGTAAGAGAGAAAATGAAAAAACATTTAAATTCTTCTCTCCTAGTCCCCATGCCCTTTGATCTTTGTCTTATTGATGTGATCCTTGTTTCCTTTGACTGAAAAGAATCTTATTAGATGTTCTGCTTTCATGTAATCAAAATAAAATGTGAGAGGAATCAAAACTCTTTCGTTCAAAATTGATGTTGAAATCCCTTGCTTCAAGTTAGGCAAAGTTTAATCTAATGCTGTTTAAACAGACAAAAAAAAAAAAAAAAGCATTAAGTTTCAATTCTGTTATGCATTCACACAACAAATATTTACTATGCATCTATTTTTTTCCAGGTATTCAAGATATAAATAAAATCTTCTTAAAAAGTGTCCCTCCCTTATCCAACTTACATTGTACAGAGGAAATTAAAAAAACAAAAACAAATCAAGTAATATACTTATTAAGAAATTAATAAATGCAATGCAGGAAAAAATAAAGCAGAGAAACAACAGGAAAATATACTCATGTGTGTATGTTTGGGGGTGGAGGGATATTTTATGAAATGTCATTGGGAAAACCTCATGATTTAGAAAATATTGAGCAGAAACCTAAAGCAAGTAAGAAGGCAAATTGTATAAATATCTGTTCAAAGCATATCCTAAGCAGTGAGACAAGCAATTGCTAAGGCCCTGTAGTGAGAGAAGAGAGTGGCATGTCTTAACAAGGGATGAGAACAGAGAAGGCATATGAGAATTGGGTCTTCTGGGGCATGGCAGACAATTAATTTCAAGGATGTTGGTATTTATTCAGTGTGAGATGGTAAGCCAATGCAAGATTTTGAAAAGGGTATGAATTACATTTTAAAATAGTTTCTAACTGATTTTTCACAGAATAATTCTTTGTTGCAGGGGGCTGTCCTGTGCATTAAAGGATGTTTGACAAGATTCGTGGCATCTTTCTGCCAAGTGTCATATCTTCCCTCCAATTCTGACAACCCAAAATGTCCCCAGACATTTCCAATGTCCCCTAGAAGGTCAAAATCACCCCTATTCAAAAGCCGTTTAAAAAGGATCACTCTTGTTGCTTTCAGAGAAGAGAATCCAGTGGGCTATGGTACACTCAAGAATTCAGTAAAAGATTTTTTCAATCATTTAAAAAAATGTTTATAGTTGTATGGACCATCATTGTAATAAAAATTGTGAGGACTGGCAAGGTAGAGCCCACATTATTTGTGAATATGGAGTAAAAGAAAAAAAGATCCTACTCACAAAAGATTCTACTTACAATGGGCCACACCCACAGGAATGGAATAACTTTAAGAACTTACTTTTCTGGGGTACATACAGCTTCAAATCATCACACTAGGGATATTCAAACATTATAGACATTATAAAATTAGGGAGATAAGTGGAAAGTAGAGACGTAGTCTGAGAAATCAACAGTGAGGTAAGAGTGAATCAATTACAAATGATAGACTGGAAAGACGTGAAGAAGCTGTCAAATATAGTTAATAGGTCAAAGAATAAAAGACAGAGAATTTACTTAGGAACTTGGAGGCTATTTGTGACCTTATTATCTGTTTTGCTGAATTAGTGCAAAGCTCATCCATCACAGTGTAGTCCAAGCAGAATGAAAAAAGAGAAAAGAAACACAGGAGATATTGACAATTAATTTAAGGCATTTTACTAGAAGGGGAAGGTAGAGGTTGTATATAACTAGAGGGAAGTAGAATATGGGTGTTATTTATTTGTTGATTTTTATTCATTTGTTTTAAAAATGGAAGGAATTTGGACAGTTTTGCATGCTTTTGGGAGTGATTCATTTGGAAGGAGAAACTGCTACAGAAGAGAGATGGCAAATGTTGAAGAGAAATACTTGAGGAGGCTAGAAGAGATGCAATCTAATTCAAAGAGGATGGGTCAGATTAGATGGAATTTTAAGAGCTCATTTGTGATAAAGAGAGTGACCTGAGCATATGGTTAGCAATAAAGGTAGGTTGGTATGGAAATTGGAGCATGTAAAATTTCTCTTCGGATTAGTTATGTTTTCTCATTGAAATTGGAAACAAGAATTGTAGCTGAGAAGGATGTTTCAAAATAGCCCTCAGGTATTTTTTTTGTTTGTTTGTTTTTTTCCTGAGGTTTAAGAAAAAAAAGCAATGTGAAATAGTAATTTAGAAGAGTGGACGATTGTACTGAAAAACAGAGTAGGGTTTGGGGCACCACTTAGGGCTCATCTGTGAGTGTGTGTGTGTGTGTGTGTGTGTGTGAATTATTCTTTAGTATATAAAATGTACAGCTAATATTTTCACATTCAGTCTGTATTCATTGCTTGGATGTTTCATTAAGACCCCCTGCACACTCACAATTTTATATGCATATTTACATGTTCTCAAATATAGCTCATTTAGAAAATGTACTTTATTAATCTTAGATCTAAATATAACTTACTTTTGAACGGATATGAATATCTCTTAAATCTTTGATGAGATATCAAAAGCTGAATGCAAAATAAAATAGTCACCATTTTGAAGAAAAGATGCCTTACAAAAGGAGGTATCATAAAATAAGGTTAAATTTAGTCATAAATTATATGTCTAAATTAGTGTCCTTGTGAGTTTTTTCCTAAGCAAAAATGCAAGTTATGTGAGAGCATAAAATTTGGATAATTATTTAATTTTAAGGTTTCTATCATAAAAGCTCTAAACTAATGGAAGATTTTTCTTAATTTTTTAAAAAGGCCTGCATGAAATTTTTGGGATTAGATAAATTAATTTATATTGGATCTTTCATGAAGAGCTTCAAAGGTGACATTTGATCTCGATCTTAAAGAAAGTATAGAATACCAGAGTAGAGAATTTTTCATACAGGAAAATTAGTATGCTCCAATATAGAAGTATACATTCTATATATTTCTAAAATATTTGGAAATTACATTTAGACAATAAGCAGCCTCTGTTCATTTTTAAGGAGAAACTTTAGAAAGTTAACCGCATGGAGGGTAGACTCAAATTGAGACACTGGAAATAATAAGGTTAATTAGATCATCAACAGACTTTCCTAACCAATTGAATTAAGAGGAGGGAGTGATAAGTGAGAGAAACAAAGAGTTGCATTCCAATATTAGTCCTTTGAAATCATTGTCCAATGACTTTAGGTGACCTAAGCTTAATGGTTTTAGTTAATACATTCAAATTAGTCATATACAAAGGTGAATGTGATTAATAGAAGGAATTCACCAAAAGACATGAAAGAAATACCTTCTCTCTACTTTGATGAAGTGCAATAATGCCTAGATAACTGAGCTTTTGGCCACCTTAACACAAGTGTGTAATCAGATTTTATGATAGTTGCTTGTGTAGGGGGTTGGTTTTGGTTCATAAGTGGGGAAAAGGAAAATACAGTCCACATTTCCTTCACTCCTTATGATTCTGTGATTTACACTTTTACTTGAATACCCTGATGCTTCTTTATTTCTAGATCCTACAGTGCCATAGGCTTCAGAAAGCAGCAGTTAATGAAATAAAAGCCTTGAGCATACAAAAATGTTCTTTTATTAGCTCTACAGTTGATTTAGCTGAACTTCTAGGAGTAGTAAATCCCTTATCTGCTGGAAGGGTTAGAGGCTGACGTGGCAGTTCATACACTAAATCCAAGGACTACAAAATAAATACCCTCAGAAAATTAAAAATCGCTTTATAATAAACTGTCTTATCATAAAGCAGAACCATGACAAATAACAGGCCATCTCTAGCCTAATGTAAAGAACTACAAATAATAAGTGGGCAAAATTAATTCCAATGAAACTCATGACCCCCTGATACCCTGATGGTATTAGTATAAACTGATAGGATTTCATCAACGGCTATATTTTTTAAATAATTGCACTCAAAACACTAGATTATTATTTCTATTTAAGTCTTTAGTTGTAGCTATTTTCTTAATCACTGACAACAGTAATGCTGCCAGGAATAAATATGCTACTGAGGCTTTATCTCCTTATAGATCTGCATGCAAACAGTCAGACAGCTGCATTTTTCACCTTCCCAAACTACAAGCTAAGTTAAACAATTGATTTAAATTATAATCTGAATATTCAGGAACATTTACCATAAATAATCCTTTTCAATTAATTATAATTTAAAACGAATACTTTTTAATGTAACATTCAGTGAAATATTATTTGCATTTTCTTAAGATTTCACAATACTTCATTTAAAATTTGCCAGCACATGGAAAATCATAGTTTTCGAAATCAGCATGAAATAAAATGAGCTGTGATGAAAATGAGAATTTCTCAGAGGAACAAAGCAGAATCTACAAAAGATATTAATAATGTTAAGTAAAATAAGGTGGTTACCTCTATTGGGCATTACTGGGAGAAGACCCCTTTCTGAAAAGGGCTTTTCTAGAAGACAAAAATGGAATGATCCCTACAGGGCTGTTGATAAGCAACACCTGGTGATAAAACCAGCTTCAGTACAATAGAGAGAGCTTATTAGATTGAACAAGCAAACCATACCTAACAATGTATCTCCTGCTCCCCTCTCTGTAAGACAGGCTATGTAAAACGGTAACTTAATGACAATCAGAACATTTCCTCACTTGCTTTGGCATTTGCCCTGTATGAGCTTCCCCTTTTCACTCCCAGAGTTCCCTTCTACTCTCTGAATGGGATGCTGTCCGATTAATGAATCATTCAATAAAACTATGAGCTCCTAACTAGCACGAAAAAGTTTCCTTTTATCAGTAAGAAATTTTTTTCTGACCGCTAAAAAACCAAAACATAAATAAACAAAGAACAAGAGAGAAGTAAAAAAATATGTGGAATACTGATATAGATTAATTTATTTTATGGCCTTATATCTACAATTTTATCTGTAATAAATTGGAAACTGTGGAAATTTTAACTTCATTTATACACTAATCATAATATGACTATGTAAAACTTCATTTTTCTGTTTTATAAAAAAAAATTTTTTTTTTTTCAGATTTTATTTTTCTTGCAAGAGTAGCCAAAATTGATTGGGTCTTGTGATGCAAACAAAATGGCAGCCAAGTTTAGAAAGCAGCCCTTATTCTTTTAGATCTCAACCTATTCTTCCCTATTTGAAGTGTTTTCAACATACACATTTGTTGCTAAGAACTAGTTAGGAGTGTTTTGATCCCAGGAATTAAAAGAGAAAATGCCTCAAACAAGTTTCCAGTAGCTACTGAATGCAGTGGTGTTAGCCATGGAGCAGTAGATTGAGATTGTAAGATAACCTGGAATAGTGATGCAGTGCGACCTCCTGCATGTGTGTAGGTGTTTTTATTTAAAGCAATAAAGTGTGAAATAGAAAGGTATCTATCTCTTGTTTAATGACTTTTATTAAGGTCCTTAATCTCACATCTCTAAAATAAAGATGATAAAATAATAAAATAATGTAGGTAGAATTTACGTACCTTTAAGGTTTTTTTTTTTAGAACTTACCATTTCTAGGACAAGATATGGCAATTTTGGCTCTGAGGTGAAAGCTAATTTTCAAAATATAATATATTTGTATGAGACTCAGTGGATAAAATATTAAATTCTTATCAGCCTCCCCCTAATTTTCTCTTCCTCTTTGTTATAAACACACAGAGTTTTGTAAGTCTTTGTCTCTGTGGGTGTGGAGAAATTCAAGTCAAAAGGGACGTTTGCTTTTATGGATGTCCAACTCAGTGAAGAGATAATGCAAGCAGTTCTAGAAGGGTTGAAGAGAAGCAGAGGGTTTGGGGAAAGGACTACAAGGAGATAAATCTCCTAGGTTTGGAAAAAGGCTCTGAACTGTGATTCCTGCCAGCTATGATGACAGTTTCCTGGCCATGCCCTGATTCCTGGCTCTGCCCTGGAGAGGTGGTGAAACCTCAAAGCAGAATGGCTTAAAGGTAAACCCAGGGATGCTGGGCCATCAACTCACCTGTTCTCAGCCTCATCAGAAATTTTCAAGCACTTTTTATGACATGGAAACAGCAGAGAAATATGTATAGTAATAGGAGTTTCCCCAATGAAAAATAAGACCGAAAAAACTTTACACGATATGGTATAATAATAGACTGGATGTTGAAATTGTCAACTGCTGAATATTAGGAATTTACTATGAAATTTATTTTGATAAAGGACAGGCAGGCAGACAGATAAAATGATAGAGGATGACAGAAGAAAAATATCAATGTCTTGCCTAGTGCAGTCTGGGACTGAGATTCAAATCCACAATGTGTTATTTCACTTTTTAACAATCAAAAGTGATAAAGCCCTGAGCGCAGCGTTTAATTTTGTTCTATTTAAAGAATTCTTAATATTCTTAACTTGTTTCCACAATTTTGAAATAAATATTTTAATATTAAGAGATAGCTCCTGTGATATATTTCTTCTCTTTCAACAATGGTGCATTAAGTATGAGCCATAATGTCAAATGTCCGTGGGCTACCATATTTGCAAGCCTAAAACAGAGAACAGAATAAATTATTTCTCTTCGGCAAATCCTTTCTGGTCATTTCCTTTTTTTGCTTAGCATGCATTTTTTTTTCCTTTACAAAAGTCCATACAGGGAAGCGGCTGTGGCTCAATCAGTAGAGCTCCCGTTTACCATATGGGAGGCCCTGGGTTCGGTTCCCGGGGCCTCCTGGTGAATGCAAGCCCGCCCACACGGCGTGGTTAGCTGACCCAGCGAGCACAAGCAGCAAGGGGAGGATAAATGGATAAATAAATAAAATCTTAAAAAAAAAAAAAAATGTCCATACATTGTTATGTACTCACACCTCCCGCAGGGCAGGCTATGATCATTTCTGTCTGGAAAGGCTGGCTGCAACATGTAGCATGGAGGAGGCCGTGGGAGAGCTGCAAAATGTGTGCCTGTATGAGCTACTCATTTTCATATGATGAGTCGGGAATCAGAAGTAGTGTTTTTTCCCTAATTTTTACTTTGCCTTTTACATCAAGCATTTTACAAATATTAAGAAAGTAACACAATCACAATTCAATTTTGTTAATATTGTAACAGATTTTTTAAATCAAATGTGTTCTCAATTAAGATGATTTTTTAAAGGCAAGGTGGATTATGCTTTCTTGCTTGGGAGTACTGTGAAGGATTGGAATAACTTCCGGATTTAAAAATAAAAACGATTTTACAACATTAAGTGTATACATGTTCCACATTTTACTCTTTTAGTGGGTTTGGTTATTGATAGCAAAAAAATACATAGACATCTATTGTTAATGTTCTTTTGACTTCAAAATGACACACATGAGGACTAATTAAAAGTTAATTAGTTAGCAAGTATTTCAAATGATACCTCTCTATTTTCATATATTATATATACTTCCATTTTCAAAAGCTTGAAAAAGCAGGTAGGTCCCTCTCCTGCCAAAAAAATTAACTTTCATTGTTTGCCAGGGGAAATTTCTTCTATATTTCAAGATTCTTTTTTTTTTTATTCTGTGAGAAATCTTCTTTGAAAGAAGTCCCACTTTCATTTTCAGATCACAGAACTATATTTGTTTCTTGTCCATTCTCACATTTAGATAAAACAACTGTGTTTTTGAATGCAGACATAAGCCACCTGGCTTGCTTTTCATCTGCAGCCTAATGGGTGAATGGAATGAGACTGTCAGCAGCTTGAAGTGAATCTAGAAAGAACTGTTCTGATAATTTCTAACTCCTGAAAATAGCACACTGCCTTTCTGGTATTGTATTCAATTTATTTAAATTGTCGCACTGATGGAAAATCATTTTTCCTTCTGTTGCTATTTCCATTATTTTCAACTTCTTTTGCCATTTGACTGGATTCACTGACTCTCAGATCCCCATCACCTGCCTAAATACATTTTTGAAAACAGATTACTTTCCCAAAGATGGAGGCTTTACAATTTTTCACAGGCCAATTTCAATTGGACATCCAATTAATTATTAAAATAAAACATATATCCATAACATGGACATTTTTGCAAGTGGAAACGCATTCACAATAGCAATGCATTGGCAAATGTAAGCATACCACATAGGATTTGAACTCAAGCAGTAGCCCCCGCAATATGTACTGACAGAATAATTACCAGCTGGGTAGCCATGAACCACAAGTTCCCCACAATTTTGTCAGTTATTTATCATTTTGAAGGAGAAAAGCCATTGTTTAGCTTCAAGATTCTTACTTTGTATTTTTTATTTGTTAGGGTTTGCTTTCTAATGGGTTTATTCTTAGTTGTCCCACCTGGTTTCAGAAGAGATTTGAAGTGACTTAAATACATCCAGTACAAAGGAGACATTGAAAACATTAATTGGGAAAATTAATGGCATGAAGCGAAAATGGCAGAGTGAAAGACAACAAAGTCCGTAGAGAGTACAAAGTGCATGCTTTGGTCACAATCCTTTACCAAATTGAATGTTAATGGAGAGCTGAAAATGATCTCAAACCATTTTTGAGGTGAGTGCAAAGGAGATGGCATAGTTGATTTAAAAATTCATGATGATAATAAAATCAAACCAGTTACTCATGAGAAAGGAAATCAGGCCATTACTAAAATTTACTTCCAGTTAAAATTCAGTGAAATCAGTTCCTCGGGGGTCAGAATACCACAGCCCACAGAGTCTTTGCTGTTGTTGTCAAGAATATCTAGTTAAAATAGTTAAATGTTTTCATTGTATTGGAGAATAGTAATAATAATAATAACAACAAAGGCAAGCTAAACACCATGAACTCCACTCAGGAATTTTTCATATACTGACTTTCCATTGATTTTGACTTGCAAAAGGGAGGGAGGATGTGGAATTGTCCAGTGGGAAATGTTATCTGAGCCACCAAAAAACTTTCCACCAACTCTGATTCTCCTACAAATATTAAAGTAAAACTCTTATGAGCCTCAGGAACTAGAGGACTCTTCAACTCGGGCTGTTTGGCTTATAGTGATTTGTTTACAACAAAACCAAAGTCTGAGGAAAATCAATACTCTTCCTAACAAAAATCTACACAGTTTATATAAATCTATAATAGGGAATCACTTTTGACCTAGAATAATTACTCATAGCTTGCAGTTTATAAGAAGTATGAAGTAATATACAGTGCTGACTCTGACTCCCCAGGTAGATTTGTGCTTTAAAATATTCTGTATTTATGCCGTATGTTTTAACCCAAAACCATTCTCTCTCTCTCTCTCTCTCTCTCTCTCTCTCTCTCTCTCTCTCATCCTCTATTATCTCAATAGCTAAATTGAAACCAGTACTTTGCCAATATTAGGATTTAATTCCCCAAACCTGATCAATTGTTCCTTGAGGTGTGTCTCCTAAATAAGATTAAAACAGTTCTCAATAGGCGTTCCTACTTCAGAAACAGTAACATGTTTTGCTTTGCTGTTCCCAAGCTTTGCTTCCCATTAGAACCATACTAGAATGACCAGGACCTGCTTCCAGAGTTTCTGATTTAATTATCCTTAGATAGACCACAGTGAATTGGTATTTTTAAAAGGCAAGTGAGGCAATTTTAATAAGCTAAGATTTATCATGTTAAACCAATTAGTTCTACTTTACCGGAACATTTAAACAGATATAGTGAGAAAGCTCCAGTCCCATGAACTGAAAAAATCCATTTGTTTTCCTAAAGTTTTCAATTATAACCAGCCAATTCTTCTAACATTTTATTTTCCTGACAGTGTTGATGTAGTGGGACATCCATCTATGAAAACAGAGGGATAAAATTTCTAATACCTAACAGGAAATAAAATTACAACCCAACAGAGGAGTGAAGACATGCAGGTCCTAACTTATGGAAGAGTAAAGTTCATGAGATAAATCTTTGGCACTTGAATGAGTTCCTAATATTTAAAAAAAGTGCAGCCATTGAATTTATTCTGAGTACACATGCAGCAGTAAAGAAGTCCTCTTTACAAGAGAAACCCTTCCTACATATAGCAAGCCAAAATCTATTCTATCTGAGGAAATAATGTCAACCTAGTTATTTAGAATGGAAAGTCTGCAAGAATTCTGGCTTAAACCATCTGTATTGAATTGGGCTTTATTTGGTGATCAACCAAATAAAGGGAATTCTTCTAGCAAGTGTTCCAAACACCAAATAAACAGTTCATAAAGCCTGTGACTGGCAAAACAGTGTTAGACAACTAAGGAGTGCAGTCTCATGAACTAATCTTTATTCAAAATGAAGCCAAATGAATGTCCCTTTGTGAGAAGATCAAAGTGGGCACTAATTAGGAACAAACTTTCAACCATGTCTTGGTGCAACCTGTAAGCATACATCTTCTCCTAGGATAAAAAACAAGAAGTCTGGATATTTTCACTGTGCTCGAGCATATCTAGACATGATTAAATTACTCTTCACAGACTTTAACCTTCTTCCATATTTCTCTTGGGGAGAATGTCATTAGATTGAAGACAGTCCTCATTATTAGTATCTTCCCTACTTTCCAATAGAATTCCTAAGTACGACAGGTTCTACTATATTTCTCAAAGCAAATATTTTATAAAATCAATAAAATTAGTGGAAACTAATATTTGATGGCTTTCAAATTTCATTTTTGTTTGAAGAGAAAGCAATATACCACACGCAAAAATAGATTGCAAATATTAAAATTGAAAATGGCATTTTCTCAGTTGTGTGGTTAAAATTAGAATCAATAAAAATAGCCTGCGACACCAAGATGAACTAATTTAAATAGTCTTTCAGATTTTATTTTAAGAATGTAAGGATTCTCAAATGTGTTAATCTGATGAAGAGCAAAAACATGTTGCAAGATACTGAAAAATATATTTTCTTATAAATCCTTGTATTGTATACATTCAATACCATGATGAAATATCCATACAATATGGTAAAAACATATAAATATATATACATAAATTGTTTACCAAAAAAATTCTAGTGCATTTTTAAGTTTTCAACTTACCCTTCATCCACCATGACATGACTTTATTCTTTCAAATTAGGTATCAGAGAATCAACAAAACAAAAAATATTTGAGTAAAATGTGGAAGAGCACCTGTGTTGTTGGCAGTAGCTAAATGTAAGTGACATTTACAAAATAAATCCTATTTATCACAACAGCTTCTACTGCTCTGAGAACAGGGGACTGTTTCCAAATTGCTTTATTAAAAAAAAAAAATGCCAACCTGCTTCTCTTCTGGGTCTCACTGCTTCTACTTCTGTCTGCTCAGTGTGGCTGGCTCTCTCCCAGGATCATCTCTGAGTTCCTAGTTTTTTTCTCTGTGCCTGAGATTTTATTCCTCTATTTATAAAGGACTCCAGTAAGAGGATGAAAACACATGCTGGGCTATGCTTTGCTGGAGCAATCTAATCAAATGGCGCTTAATCGATCTAATCTAATGAAAGGTTCACCAGTTTCAATTTGAGAACATGATTTTCTGGGGTCCACATAAAGACTCAAACCAGCACAGAAACTATACATATTTTTAATGTGGAACACTTTTTCTTTTCTCCAAGTTGCTGTAAAAGATAATGGCATAAAGTAATAATTATAGAACTATATTAATTTTATAATGTATAATGATGTAATTATATAATGATAATAGCACAAAGGAGGAGTAGGAATGGAACTATAGAGCAAAGTTTTATAGAGTATTGGAAATTAAGTTGGTGTTAATCAGAATTAGATTGATATTGTTTATTAAATCAATTATAATAACAAATAAAATAACACAAAAATAGAGTAAAAGTAAAAGGTACTAAAAATTGACAAAGTAAAAAATATCTATTTAACACAGACCAAAAAAAAGGGAAACATAAAAAAAAATAAAATAAAATGGCAGTGAAGTCCTACCTTATCAGTAATTACATTAAGAATAATAGTATAATCACTGAAGTCAGAAGGAAGAGATTGGAAGAATGGATTAAAAAAAACATGATTCAACTATATGCAGGCTGCAAGAGACACACTTTAGATTCAAAGTTACAAATATGTTAATAGAAGAACAGAAAAAAATATATAGCATGCAAACATGCTAAAGAGAAAAAGAATGTCTATGAAAATATCTGGTAAAATAGATTTAAAAAGAAATTGTTAGAGTCAAGGAAGAACTTTTTTAATTATAAAAGAGTCAAGAAGTAATAACATTTATAAACATATGATGTTTATATGTTCACTTAATCCCCCGATTAAATGAAGAAAATATGAAAAAACTGAAAGAAGAAATAGACAATTTAAAAATAATGGCTGGGGTTGGGGAATGGTGTGGTTCAAATGGTTGGATGTCCATCCCCTATATGGAGGGACCCGGGTTCAAGAAGCCCTGGGACATTCTGGTAAAAGAAAAACAACAACAACAAAAAAAACAAAGAAGCAAAAAAATAATGCCTGGGAATTTGAAATCTTCATTTTCTATAATGGATAACAGAAGTAGGCAGGAGATCAACATGTAAATACAAGAAATGAAAATTACTGAAAAGGACTTAGAACTAACAGACATCTATAAAAGTTTCTACCCAACAATAGCAGAACAAACATTCTTTTAAAGTTCACATGGGTCATTCTCCAGAAAAACCTTTGTTAGATCGTAAAGAAAGCCTCAGTAAATTTAAAAGGATTGGAATCATATAAAAATCCTACCACAATAGAATGAAATTAAATCAATAATGAGGAAATTTTAGCTTTTCATAAATATGTGGAAATTAAACAAAACCCTCCTAAATACTGTAAATATACTCCTGAATAGATCATAGAAGAAATCACAAAGGGAATTAAAAACTTTGAGGTTAATGAAAATGAAACCAAAATATCCAAACTTGTGGAATGCAGCTGCAAAAGTGTGTTCAGGAAAATGTTTAGTTATAAAGGCGTATAGTTAAAAGGAGGAAAAATATCTAATCAATAACTTAACCTTCCTTAAGAAATTAGGAAAAAAAAAAAAAAAAGAAAAGTAAATCACAGTATATAGAAGTACAGAAAGTTTGATACAAATAAAACCAAGGAAAACATACCTATTACTATTCACATCACAGAAATAAAAATAATTATACGGGAATATTATGAAAAATATTCTGTCAACAAATTAAATAACTCAGATGAAATGGAAAAATTCTAGAAGGACAAAAATTACCAAAACTTACCTAAGATAAAATAGAAAATCTGAATAGAATTATGAAAAATAAACGCATGGAATTATTACCAAAAATCTACCCAGAAAGAAAAAAAAATCCCCAGATGGATTTATTTATAAATTCTACCAAATGTTTAAAGAGGAATTAACACCAATTATTGACATAATCCCCCAAAAATAGAGAGGAAACATTTCCTAACTCATTCAATGTGGCCAATATTACCTTGATATACAAAACAAGAAAACACATCACTAGAAAAGAAAACCACAGACCAATGTCCATTGTGAGAAAGGATTACTTTTTAAATCAAAATACTGGCAATCAAATTCAGCATCATATAAAAAAAAAATTACACAACATGACCAAATGGAATTCATTCCAATAATGCAGGGGTGTTTCAACACATGAAAATCAATCAATATCTACACTACATTAATTTAAAAAAAGGAAAAATCTCATCATAGTCTCAATACAAAAAGTATTGGTCAAAATACAAACACTTTTTTATGATAAGGTAGGAAGAGAAAGAAACTTTCTCCAATTGTAAAAAAATATCTTAAAAAACTGACAGACTACATCATATTTAATGGTGTAAGACTGGAAGTTTTACCCCTGAGATCAGGAAAAAGACTAGGATGTCAACTGTTGCTACTACTATCCAATATTGTATTGGAGGTTCTAGACAGGAGAATTCAAAAAGCACAAAAGATAAAAGACATTTAAATTGGAAATTAAGTAATGAAACTATTTGTATTTACAGATGACATGACCTTGTAGGTAAAAAATCATAAGCATTCCCCTATAAGTATTTGAACTAATTAAAATATTTAGCAAGGTTGCAGAAAAAAAGATCACAATATATAAAAAATCTTTTCCATTTCTATACACTGCTAATGAAAAATATGAAAATGAAATTGAGGAAAATCTCATAACATCAAAAAAGTAAAATGCCTATAAATATGTTTTACAAAAGAAATGCAAAATTTGTACATTGTTGAAAGAAATGAATTAAAACCTAATAATTGGAAAACATCCCATGTTCATTGCAATATATCCTAAACTGATCTGGAGATTCAACACAATCACTATCAATCTCCTAGTTGCCTTTTTTTTGAAGAAAAAGAACCAAAAATTAATATAGAAATGCAAGAGACCCATACTAGCTTCAAATTCATGGAAAAAAAGAAAAAGATAGAGGAATCACATTTTCTGGTTTCAAAATTTACTACAAAACTAATCAAGATATTGTATAGAGGCATAAAGTAGACATATGCATCAATGGAATAGAATTGAGAATCCAGAAATAAACCCAACATATGTGATCAGTTGATTTTTACAATGACACCCTCCAAATTCAAAGGAATCTGAAAAAAAGAGTCTTTTCAAAAAAAATGATGCTGAAACAACTGGGAAGCCACATACAAATAAATGAACTTGGAATCCTACCTTACACCATAGATAAAAATGAACTCAAAATAGATCAAAGATGTATATTTATGAGTTCAAACTATAAAATTCTTGGAAGAAAACATAAGCATAAAATATGAGTTCAAATCTCAATATTCTTGGAAGAAAATATTGGCATAAAATTGTACTAGGCAATGGTTTTTAGATATGATACCAAACACCAATAATACAGGGAAAAAGGTACTCATCAGAATGAAAAGATTTTTGTGTTTCAAAGTACAACATGAAGAAAGTGAAAAGACAACTCAAGTAATGGGACAATATATTTGCAAAGCATATATCTGATAAAGAACTTGTATCAAGAATATATCAAAAACTAAAAACTCACAGTAAAAAGCCAAATATCACAATTAGAAAATTAGCAAAGGATTTATAAGTGTCCAGTCATCACATAAATAGATGTTCAACATTTTTAATTCCTATGGAAATGTAAATCAAAATTACAATGTGATAGCACTTCACACCCATTAGGTTGTCTATAATAAAAAAGACAGAGATTAACAAGTGAAGAGGGTGTGGATACATTTTCCACAAAACACACAGCACCACACACATACATAAACACACACACCCCAATAAACAAAACCACAAGTTTATTCATAGAAACTCTATTCACAATAGTAAAAAGGTAAAAACACCCCAAATACCCATTGATAGATGAACAAAATATGGCAAATACAAACAATATAATAATTTTCAAACATGGAAAGGAGTAGAATATTAATAAATAGTTCAAAATGATTGAAAATTCAAAGCATTAGGTTAAGTGAATGAGTCAATTTAAGAATTATTTCAATCTGATGCCAGGTTTTTAGAATAAAAATATGAATAATATGTAGTTTCCAAATTAAAGTCCAATAAGAAGTGAAAAAACATGCAAACACATGATTGCAAAAATATAATTTTAACTTATAACACTTATTTAACTGTTTTGTTTAGAGGTCCTCCATTCACCTGAAATCACAACTGTCAAACAATAAATTATTTAATATGTATTTGTTTCCCAAAATCTGTCATTA
Source organism: Tolypeutes matacus (assembly GCA_026826555.1). Classification (NCBI taxonomy): domain Eukaryota; kingdom Metazoa; phylum Chordata; class Mammalia; order Cingulata; family Chlamyphoridae; genus Tolypeutes; species Tolypeutes matacus. Next base: position 4,956,837 of record JAKSZT010010858.1, on the reverse strand, counting down.
TGCTTTGCATATTATGGCAAAATAATAGTATTTGAAATATTTCATAGTTCAATGATGTTATTTTGAATAGGTGAATGAATTAATAAATAAATGGACACATAGAAATTGGCATATTGATAGGCTTGATAATAACTTAAATTCAAGGTAAATATATGCCAATTTAATCTTTGGTTTGGTTTGGTTTTCCAAATTTTTGGTTTCTTATTCTTTTAAGTTTACTCTTCCTTTTCTCATATTTTATTTTGTACAGTTTTAACCTTTTCACAGATTTATGGTCTCATTGAAGCTAAAACTATCTCATTAGTCAATGTGTTAGTGTCCAAAGCATATCTAGATAATATTTAGTCAAATACACTCTGCTATATTTTTTTAAAACTTTTTTATAACTTCCCACCCCTATCCCGAGATGGCTCCTTGGTCTGTCTGCTCACTTCATTTTAAATTACAGGAAATTTAGCCAGTTCATTTTATAACCACAATGAACCAATTTTGGGGTCTGAGTTCTAGATTAAATTACTTATTTTAAATACTATAATGAATGTCTGCATCAGAGGAGGAATAGGGGCACTTTCAGGAGAGGGCTGAAGACCTAACTGCATGCCACCAGCAAATCAAGATAAAAAAACAAACTGATGTAGGAATCACATCTGATCATGTCAATCTCCAATACTAACAGATTGAAATTCAAACTCTATTGCATCAAGTCCTTCAAAACCTAGTTTCAGACTTTCTCATAATGCCTCACAAGTCCTTTTAAAACACCATGATTTTAAGTCACCATTTTCTGGAAACACTATATCTTTTCCCATACTGCTACATTTGATTAACTGCTTTCTATTATCCTATTTTTTTTGAAAACTTGAAACCTAATGTGGCAGTAGACATGTCAACTCCTCCATCAAAATCCCATTATGGGTGTAATATGGGGACATTTTCGGGACTTGGGAATTGTCCTAAATAACATTGCATTGACAGAAACAAACCATTATATATCTTGTCAAAACTTGCAAAATTGTGTGGGGGAGAGTGTAAACTGCAATGTAAACAATAATCTATGCTTGTTGGCAATGCTCCAAAATGTGTTCATCAATTGTAACAAATGTACCACACTAATGAAGGATGTTGTTAATGTGGGAAAATGTGGGAGGGGTTAGAAGTGGGGCTTATGGGAATCTCCTGTATTTTTTAAGTAGCATTTATGTAATCTAAGCATATTTTTAAAAAATGAAAAAGTATATATTTTTCAGATCCCATTATGCTGGGAATCAGATGTAGCTCAGTGGTTGAGCCCTTGCTTTGCATGAATGAGGTCCCAGGTTCAACCCCCAGTTCCTCCTAAAAAAATTCCATTCTACTACCACCAAAAATAATTGCCCCTTGTGGTACGTACCCCCAGAAAAATATGTTCTTAAACCTAATCCAGTCCTGTGGGTGTGAACCCATTATATGTTGAATCTCTTGATGAGGTTCTTTCAGTTAAGGTGTGGCCCACCTCAATCAGGATGGACTTAATCTTATTACTGGAGTCCTTGATAAGTGGAATGAACTTCAGAGAGAAAAACAGGAAGCAGCCAGAAGTTGAACATCAGCTGAAATCAGAAGAGAAGGGAGAGACCAAGGGAATCCATTCTGTGCCTTGTCAAGTGACAAGATACGGACCAAGGATCATCAGCAGCCAGCCCCAGAATACCACAGTCTTTGGGAAGGAAACATCACCTTGATGATTTCTTTAGGGTTTCTCTTTGCCTCAAAATCATGATTCAATAAATTCCTATTGCTTAAGCCGACCCATTGCATGGTATTTGCTTGAGCAGCCAGGAAACTAAAACAACCTTTCATCCAATTTGTGACCCTACATTATTTAATTTTAATTTTAATATTGGGTTTCTTCCACAGTACATACCATGTCTTTGTTAAACATAAAGTATTATCTCAAAAATTACACCATAGCACCATGATAGAGTGAATTTTATTTCTCATTTCTTTTGCTAATTTCTAATTGGTTAAATTAAATTAAAATTTTTTGAAATACTGATGAACATCAGGGAATGATATAGCATACAAATAGGCCTAGAATGAAAAAATAAGTAAAACTTATTTATTAAGTTTATTTTAATTAGCTTAACTTTTAATAGATTTACAAGTCACTTTATCTAACATATTTTCAATTCTATTACCATGTATTGGCTGACAGGGAATTTACATTCTCTATGCATTTGTGGAAAACAAAGGTAACCTTTGTTACAAACACTGACTGGTCAACTTAATTCCCAGAAATTTTCTGTTATATTCGGTTTTTCCAATTATTTTATTAGATTCTCAGAGATCTTGAGTATAATTATGTTTCTTCTGTTTAGTAATAGTTGTCCTACAGTCAAATCTTATTACTTAAAATTGGTATTTCATCTTGCTTAAATTATTATTTGGTATCTTTGCTGTCATTTCTTAAATATAGCATATAATTTTGAAGGTAGGCAGAATATAAACAATTAAAGAAATAATTTTTCAGTTTGGAGAGCCATTTACTGTACTTAGTTTTAAATTAGGCTTGCTTGGATCTACTTCTTGTAGATAATAGGTTGTGACTATTTTTTAAGATAAGTTGGAAAAGGAAAAATCAACTTTTTGGTGGTTTTGATGATCAAAATGTTAAAAACCTCATGTTTAGCAATATGTGTTGAATTTTCATATGTTTTAAAATGGTCCAGGGTATTTCAATAAAAATAATCATTGCCATAGGAAATTAGCTCATTTGAGAAGTATATTTATTTAAATAAGCTCTATTTATACTTATAAAACTTTAGATTTTTATACAAAATTATCAAAATTATGAAGTATTTTTAAATAACATTTTAGAGATAAGTGCTCCATTCAAATAGAGTAATATATTTTTCCTCTAAGTCTTATCTCTATTGTATATTTATCTATTTCAAATTCCATTTGTGCTTTCAGTTTGCCCACTCCATTCTCTAAAGCTGCCTTGTAACAAGTTGACATTTTATGAGTAATATGTGAGAATTTGCAAGTGCAAGGAAAGGTACAATAAAATCTAATAAACAATCAAAGCCCAGATGCACTTTATGTCTAAAATTCTTTGCCCTGCTCTACAAGAAGAGTTTGGTATCATTCTGATGGAACCCTTTGTCACCGTCCTCAATTTTATCCTTTTTTTTTTCCCAAGTAACAGCTAGAGATTATAGGAGTATTTGTTGGAAGCAAAATGAATGAAATATGCTTGGTTATGGTTGGTTCATTCTCTTTTTTCTCATCTCTTCTACAATTCATGAAGTACCTTTTGAATTTTGTAAAGCAGTTTTCAGATCAGTTGGAAGTCAGCAAAAATTTAACTTTAATGAGTTCATTTCCCACAGAAATTGGCTTATTACCATGCAGACTTCCAGTGTTATATTCCAGTGATTTAATAGTCATGTCTCTATTCTTTTACAAATATATTCTTTTACCTGCCACATGTGCAAATAATGAGAATGGTAAGTCTGTCTTTTTTAAGTAAATGAGAGTAAGAAAAAATAACTTTCAGTAACTTAGCTAAGTAAAATAAATATTTTATGCAAAGATATTACATGATAGCTGATCATTTTTAGTAACCCTATTTTAGTTAAAATAAATGTTATAGTCATTATTCTATTGATAATAAAATCCTAAACAGTAGGGATATATGAAAAAAAAGGAACTCTATATAATTATGAATATAATGTTCTTTAGAGAATAGTTCATAAAAATGTTATGTATTCAACAGATATAGAAATGTTTAAAGCATATTTATAGATGAAAAAATAATATTTAAGAACAAGTGATCAATACTATTTAATTTGCTAGTTTATTTTCTAGTGTAAATGTTTATCATGATTTGTATAGTAGATATTAACTAATAAATGCCCTCTCCCAGTTGTTTCATTGCCTTACTTCATAATGCTTACTTAATACACCTAAAAGTGATGTTAATATAAATAATTTACCTTCAAGGGAGAGTCCCATGAAATCATATTATTTCAACTAATTCTAAAATTTGTTCTTATATAAAAAAATGGATGAAACAGCAACTTATAACCTTATCCATAATTAGAAGTTTTGTCTTTTAACTGAGGGAGTAGTGAATAAAACATGCTGTGCACTGATATAATCACTGCAAAATAAAAAGAGTTTGTATTCTGTAATTATAACTATATTTAGCAGTATAAAAATAGATCATATTAGAATTATGTTAAAATATTGACCTGAAGAACATATTATTTATTGGAGGAAAAAAAACTTATAATTTTTATTTTGCAATGTATCGCTTTGAATACGATTTGAGAAAAATTGTTTCTTCTTTCATCTCTGCTCTTTAATAGAAAAGATATTTCTCAAAAATAGATTAAACATTAATGACAAGCATTTTAATTGCAAATTATATGAGACAATTTACAAATATAAATAATATATTAAGGAGAATATACTATATGTAATAAGCATGAAGTTTAGTGTTTTAATTTTGTAATATTTATATTGAATGTCAAGTATTCCTTTGGTTTAAAGGCAAATAATTACATACATATTTGTGGTAGATGTTTTCCTACCCCTGTACAATATCACATCAATCTTCTTTGGGTTTTAAACAGAAATATCACTTAATGATTTTTGATCATTTTGATTTTTCATCTTTTCAGACATCAGAAATTGTGATGGTCTGTCATTGTTATTCTGTTGGGTATATTGAGGTGTATGTTAGTTGTATAAATTGATTCTTCTAATATATTCTGGCCTGAAAAATGGTTACTAAGTCAGAAAACTATGTATTCTATAGAGGATAAGTGAGGTTTTTGGTTGGACTATGCACTGTAAATGTTATATGAGAAGGGTTAGTCAGACAAGTCTGCATATATGTGTTTTTATGTAGATTTAGGTTTTAATAATTCCAGTATTGAAAAATATATTTCAGTATGATGTAAACTTTAAATTCTTTTCTCATGAAAGGTATCAGATAGGTGGATCAAAGTAATGTCTTCAAATTTAATGATGTGGCAGATACAGTTAGTGTTCTCTAAAATACCAACATCTTCTGTTTTAGTTTGCTAATGTTGTTGGATTTTTTAAAATTTTAGTTTTTTATTTTTTAAAAGATACTTAGATTATACAAATGTCACATAAAAAAAATAGGAGATTCTCATATAGGAAAAATATAGGAGATTCCTCACATCCTTCATTAGTGAGGTACCTTCATTGCAATTGATGAACACACTTTGGAACATTGCCACTAAGCATGGATTAAAGTTTACATTGTAGTTTACACTCTCTCCCACCCAATTCTGTAGGTTATGGCAAGATTTATAATGGCCTATATCTGTCATTGCAATATCATTCAGGACAATTCCCAAGTCCCAAAAATGCCCTGAATTACACCTGTTTTTCCTTCTCCTTACTTTCAGAGCCTCCTGTGGCCACTGTCTCCACATCAATTGTATAATTTCTTCCATTGCTAGAATCACAATAGATCTATAGTAGAATACCAGTAAGTCTGCTTCAGTCCATAGTTCATTCCCCAAAGGTATGGTGATGTCCACTCCACAGCTAATTGAGAGGGGGCTGCAATCCCATGGGGCTGATGGATGGGACACTCTTGCTAGCAGTTGTAGACAGTCTTGGTTCCTTGGTGTGGTAGTTGTCCATCATCACCTCCATGTTAGATGTCCTGGGTAAAAAATTGCATTTTAACCCAATTTATTAGCCTACAAGTTTACAGTTTTGAGGCTGAGAAAAATGTTCAAATCAAAGCATCATCAAGAGTTGCTTTCTTTCTGAAAAACAGCTTCCAGTGATCCTAGAATTCCATGTTACATGGCAAGGGACATGGCAGGGTCTGTTGGTCTCTCCCTTCTCTTCTGGGTTTTGTCACTTTCAGTTTCTTAATTCCATGGCTTTCTCTATGTCTGAATTTCATTCTCCTATAAAGGGCTCCAGTTAGATGATTAAGACCTATCCTGAATGAGGTGGGTCATATCTTAAGATCCTACTCACCAAAATATCTTACATAAAATGGGTCCACACCTACAGAAATTGATTAATTTTAAGAACATACTTATTTGGGATATATACAGCTTCAAATAATCATTTTTTTTTTCCTTTAGAAACTCCAACTTCCCTTGAATTGCATTAAGGGTGGAAATAATTTAATCACTTCCAGAATAGGTGCTCATGGGTTAAAGTCTGAATATCATTAAAATGTTAATTCTTCCCAAACTGATTATAAATGCAAAATCCCACCAGGATCTTGGAAAAAACAAAACAAAACACTTATTGATTTCAAAACACATGGAAATGCAAAGGACAGAGGACAGCCAAAATGACTTTCAAAAATCAAAGGTGGAGAGCTAACATTCTGCATTTTAAGATTTATTATTAAGCTAAAAAATCCTTTGTGTAAATATTTACAAATAAGCAATTGGACTAGAACACAGAATCCAGAAATTGAACTGGTCATACATGGACAACTGAACTTTGATTTAGATATAAAGGCAGAGATGGTAGAGAAAAGAATGTCTCCAACAAATGATGTTGAATGAGCTGGGTATTAATACACAAATCAGCAACAACAACAGCAGGAAAACACCCTGCAGTCCATACCTCATAGAATATGCAAAAATTAGCTCATGACTGACAATAGGCCTCAATGTAAAATCTAAATCTTTAAAATATCTAGACGTTAACATGGGAAAAATCCTTTGGGATACTGAGTTTAAAAAATTCTTAAATGTGACAAAAATTATTATTCATGAAAGAAAATACAATGAGAAGTTGGATGACATTAAATAAAAAAACATCAACTCTTCAAAGACCCTGTTTAGTAATGAAAAACCTGCCACAGACTGGGATAAAATATTTGCAAATCATAGATCTGAAGAAGGAATTGTATTGAGAAAATATGAAGAGCTCTCAAAACTCAATAATAAAACACACAACACAAAAATTTGGCCATAGATTTGAAGACACACTTCACCAAACAAGATACATGGATGGCAAATATGCACTTGAAAAGAAGTTCTGCATCATTAGGCATTAGATAACGGAAAATTAAACCTCAATGTGTTTTCACCACAAAGCTATCAAAAAGGCTAATATTGAAAGGATTGATCCCACTATATCTTCGCAAGGATATAGAGTAACTAGAGCTGTCATACACTGCTGGTGGGAATACAAAATATTACATTCATTTTGGGAAAGAGACTGACAGTTTCTTAAGAAGTTAAACATATATCTTCCATAAGAACCAATCAGTCCACTTCCAGATATTTATCCAAGAGAAATGAAATTACATGTTCATACAAAGACTTGCACACAAATGTTAATAGCATATTTATTTTTAATAGCTAAAGTTAGAAAGACAAATGTCCATTGACAGGTGAAAGGATAAAGAAACTATAATATATCCATACACTAGAACACTACTCAAAAATAAATGAATAAATTATTGATACAGAATACTACATGGATGAATTTTAATTATGTGAAGAAGAGTCTGCCTTTGGCTTCAAAACTCCCCATACATTTGGATCCTGTTCCCTGTGAACAGTGAGGGATTGCAGAGAGGTCCTGTCTATTATGATTGGCCTTCCATATTCTATAAAGAAGTTCTATCAGCATCAGAGAGTTAGGAAGCTTTCCCATGCTTTGTGACCCAGTCGGTTTGTTTCAAAATTAAAGGTATAAATACTACCCAAAATACCTGGTAGATCCATATCCTTTTAATTAGGGAGATCTTTGGTTTTTATTCACAGTGAGTCCCTTACTAAATTCTGATTTGGGAACAGGCAGAACTTAAACTTGACAAATACCTACAAGGAAAAGATGAAAAGGAAGTAAGAAAAAACTCTTTCCTATGAAATTAAATTGAATTTAAAAATTTGAGAGTCACAGATAATCAAAATTGTTCAAGGGGCTGTGTAAGCAATAGGAGGGAAATAAATCAGGGTGGCAGTCTTTGGGTAGAGAAACACAAAGCCTGCAGCAGATCACTTGGGAAAAAACACAGCACAGGCTGGGTGCTCCAGGGTCCACACTACACCTGACTGACCATGGAGAATTACTAAACTCTAAGCTTCAATATGCAAAGTATGGATTATAATTTTAATTATTCTCAGGATTATTATAATTATCAAATGGGATAACTGACATACATTGCCTGGCATAGAATAAGTTCTAAATAACTGCTGATTCGTGTTAAAGTACATCTTGCATTAAATATTAATTAATAAAACTAGTAATTCATATTTATATTTATGTTAAATAAAATAAACCTTTTTAAAACTTTGTAGTTATATATGTAATGTATTCAGCTTTACCTTCAAGGCATAACACATTTTGATGGAAATTTTTTACCTTATTAGGTATCTGAATAAACCCATTTCAGTGAGAAATAAGAATTTCAACATCATGATATATTTTATAACCAGTATAAAAATTCCAATTAATTCCATACCAATCTCATAATACAATCTGAAACAATTTGTTTGAATCATAAATACTATTTTTAAATGGATCCTACATCCATAACTTACATGACACAATTGTATGAGTTTTTGTCCTCTGATAGAGCTATATGAAATGTAATTTGTTTTGGAAGAAAAAATATTGCAGCATATTTCATTAAATACAAACAAAATCTCCCACCATTTAAAAGTGCTCATTACTCTCAAGTTTAACAAATTACAAAATCATTTTGTCAGGCATTGCACAGGATTACAAACTTTGTTATGTCACTAATTGTTTCGACATATATTGGAATTTATTGTTTACCTGTTATTTAGAGCGTCTGCCATCTGATGAGCATAGAGGAGATTATCATCAAAGCTTTACTAGCTTGTTTGATAATCAACTTTTTATGTTTATAAACTTCATACGTTGCAAAATATTCTATGTTGGTGGCAGGCTAAACTGCTGTCTTTTCCAGGGGATTATGAATGCCCAGTTGGATAATGTCTTTCAGTGCTATTTACTGAGAAGAATTTCTTTCAAAATACATTTTCAATAGCTGCTACCTGTTTCTGAGTGAATTACTCCAGGTACCAACATATCTCAACAGAGAATGCTAGGAAAATATATTCTCCTATTTATTTTCTAGAAAAAAAATTTCTATTATGATAACTTCAGGTATAAAACCAAATACTAAATAAATAAATGCATACATGCATAAATAAATACAACCATGTTCCTAGTTATCCATATAAATTCTCATAAATAATTATTTTTGTGTTTCAACTATATTTCCACATACATTATCAATCTTTCTTCCAGTAGAACATTTACGTTTGTTCCTCCTCCTGGTGTGTGTTGTTTTACTATTTATTTATTTTTCATTTACTTGTTTTAACTTTGTTGAGGCATATTTTACATGGAATAAAATACACTGTACATTTACCATTATACAGGTTTGGACAGACCTATACATGGGAATATCAACCACACCAGTCAAGATGGAGTACACACCTTCACACCCAAGTGTGCCAAGCTGTAGTCAATTCTTTATTCAACATTGATCTGCCTTCTTCCATTACAGATAAATTTTGCCTGTCTAGAATTTCAAATAAATGAAATCATATTATATCTGTTCTTTTGTGTATGACTTCTTTCACTCAGCATAATGTCTCAGAGATTCATGCTTGTCATTGCTTTGCATTAATATTGTTTCTATTTTTATCACTAAGCAGTATTTGAACAGATGAATATATGAAAATGTGCTTATCCAGTCATTTCTTGTTAACATTTGGGTTGTTTATGTTTAGCCTAGTATGAATACAATGCTATGAACATTCATATAAATTACTTGTTGTGGACGTATGTTTTTGTGTCTCTTGGAAAAATACTTAGGGATAGAATAGCTGATGAAATGATGTGTATTAAGTTTACAAGAAATCATCTACAAAGTAGTTGTATCATTTTACACTTTCACGAGAAATGTATGAGAGTTCAAATCAGTCTCAGTCCTTGATAACAACTGAAGTTGCCATTTCTTTTCATCTTAACCATTCAAGTGAATGTATAATGGTAGCTCCTAGTGGTTTTACTTTTGCATTTTCCTGATGAATAATGATGGTGAGCCTCTTTTCATGGGTATATGGCCTTATACATTTTATTTTGTGAAGCATCTGTTCAAGTAACTCATCCAAATTTTATTTTGTTATATTCTTTTCATTGAATTTTAAGTGTTATTTAAATATTCTGGAACAAGTCATATGTCAGCTATTAGTTCCCAACTAATTGCTCTTACACAACAAGTTCTTCATAACCCGGGTTTAGGAATATGATGTGATACTCAGGTGGTTGTTCTCTCCCTATGATTGCAAAATTTGGTAATTAGCCAAAAAATCAGATGGGCTCAATGCAGATATCAGGGAACATTTAGTCTTTATAGTTCCCTTCTCTCTGTACTTTGTCCCAAAAATCCCAAACATCTTAACCTGTTGGAATTTTAATATATTGCCTTAACTCTGTAAGACTGCACTACTCTTCTTGGATGCTTTCTTCCTTTGTCATAATTCAGAAAGTATTACAGGTAAAAAGCTGGGAAAATTATAGGGCTTTTCTCATTTGTGTCCCTTCTTTCAGAGATGACCATCTTGTATTTCCAGATGTCTAGTATGCGAAAAAAAAAAAGTTAAAAATGTTTCTCTATATATTTTTTCTAGTTTCCTAGTTCACTCCAGTTCAAGAGAAAGTCTGCTACCAGTTACTCTGTCATGGCCAAAAGTGAAGGTAGAACATTCATTCATTAAGGGCAGGAAAAAAAAAAAAAAAAACAGAAAAAACATACACAAATGTGGTGAGTTTGTGTGCATTAATTTCAGATTTTATGCTAATTGTTTGACAATATTCCACTTGCTCATATTCATATTTCACTTCCTATACACATTCATGTTCATTCATATATAAAAAGCATTTTTTGCCCATTGACTTGCATTTACTCTCCTATGAACATGAACAGGAACACTAAGTACTTTGTTGAAATAATGAAAAGTAGTTCAAAATCCAATGTAATTTTTACATCATACCTGAGTTGACAAGATAGCTTTTCAGGTAGGTTATAGTAACTTACAATCATGCAGTCAGATTTTTAACTCCGGGGTGGGGGGGGGGGAGGTTGCGGGGAGAACAAAAAAATCAGCACACACCCTGCATTTTCCTCAGTCTATCTTTGCGTTACCAGCTTGCTGCAGAATAAGAAAGAAGCATCATATTTAGGAAAATGAAAATAATTATGCATTCAGGCTTCCTGTTTCAACTTCCTTTGCTTATATACTATAGAGAGAAATTAAGGCCATTACTGCTTCCTTTTCTACTTCATGCTTTGTTCTATAACCAAAATAAATCCAAAAATTTTGCCTATAAACATCCCTTAAAAATAAACATATCACTGTGCACCAATTAACAATTCTTCTCCATACAATTTACGTAATCAAATTGATAGCTAGTAAATTTATCAACTTGATGCTAAGTTCAAAAGTTGAAATAGCAAAATCTGTAGCAAATCTTTTAGCTTTATGTGGTACTCTCTCAGGTAAGGTAGAAGGAACATTAGTGAGTTATTCTGAGAAGCTAACACTAACATTCTTACCTCACTCAACTTGTTAATATAGGGCTCTGCTTTACTGCTTTCAAAATATGATTTATATCATATATAATTCATAAAATGTGTGTTATTATTGATCCTTGTAATTATTTAGGAAATCTTTATAAGACCTTGTGAAATCAGGACCTACTCAGAAAATTTTCATAAATTTAATATTTTAAAACATAAAAACAAAGGTCAAAAGATATATAAATGTGTATTTTTTGGGAATTTGATGCCTCTAAACACTCTTACATCATCCAGCTTAGGCACAAGTCACCTTTCTCTTATTGGTTCTCTGTACAGCTCAAGCCCTATTCTACCTCAGCGGTAGAAAATTATTATTCTAAGCCAGTAATTTTGGAGCCATTCATTTGACAAAGGAAGGGTTTTGAGCATGGTCATTGTTGAGAATCTTCTAAAGGAAGTATTTAGTTTGCTAAAAGGCTACTAAGGCAATATAACAGAAATCAGTTGGCTATTACAATGAGAATTTATTAACTTATAAGCTTACAGTTCTGAGGTTGAGAAAAATGTTCAAATCAAGGCAACATCAGGAAATGTTTTCTCCCCAAGCTGCAGTTGTGGGCGATCAGGCACATGGCAGGCCACAATGGTTGTATCTGAGGGTCTCTATCTTCTCCTCCAGGTTCTATTGCTTTCAGTTTCTGATTGAGTCAAGCTTTCTCTCAGCTCCTGTGATTTTCTCTCTCCCTCATTCCATTGAGTTCAGTTTCTGGCCTTTGGGACTCCCTCTCTCAACTTCTAGGAGTTTTTCTCTGTGTCTCTGCATGTATCTTCTCTTTATAAAGGATTCCAGTAAAAGGATTAAGACCCACCCTGGGTCACTCAATCAAATCGAAGGCCCTTAGCTGAAGTAAGTTAATCAAAATGTCCAACCTATGATAGGAACAGATTAGTTCTAAAAACATACTCTTCTGGGGTTCTCCCAGCTTCAAACTCACACAAGAAATAAAGGAAAATCTTCTAGGTTTCTTGGAGGAAGTCCTTCCTTACTCTGCCAAAGAAAAATGAAGCTGTTGGATGGAACTATCACACTGTGATATCTATAACTATTGTAGATATCCTTGAAACATTAGGGACAATAAACATATGTCACAGAAAGGGTGAGCAACACATGACATTGTGGTACTATGGCTTTAACCATCAATGTCTATGCTTCCTCTGCCTTCATAGTTTCAGACTAATTCAATATCTTTTTTTGTTGCTTCCTATTATTATTATGTAAATTTTAACATACAGGTTTAATGGAGGCATTCTAATTTCCAGTTAATAATTTAATATTCTAACAGAGTTAGAATAGTTAACTAGGCAATTATTTAGTTAGTACATGTAATAATAGGTGACCATCAAAATGTTGATATCTAAAAATGTTAGTCATAGAAAACTTTTAGCAAACAAACACACAGAGACAAAAGAAAGGAAAAATATGCCCTATGTCTATAGTTATGGAATTGCAGTTTCTTTTTCTCTTTCTTTTTCTCTCTCTCACTGATATGGTATTTGTTTTCTACAATTGACATGCATTTTTATATTTAATATTAAAACCAAAAGTTGAAATATAAAATTCCAAAATCCTCTCAAAATTAAAAATAGTTAACCAAGGATGTTTGATTGATGCCTGGGCCCTTAGTCTGAATCAAATTGACAATGAAATAAAATGTTCACATAAAAGTGTATTTGAAAAAAGGAACACTTTAATCTGAGACAAACAAAATATCCTGAACAATATGAGAAAAAAATTCAATCTTATGAAAAGTAGTTATGTAAAAAATAATGAGTTTGATTTCTGTAAATTAATAGATTTAGCAATTATATATTAAAGAAATGTAAGCTATCTTTCAAATATATGACTATCTGAAATCAGATTATATATATATACAAACTATTCTTTGATAAACTTACAGTTCTATATCAGAAAAAATGAATTTCAATATTCAATGATTACTTTCTGTAAATTTACACTTTAGCAAAACATGTTTAAAATTAATTCAGAACAAAATGACTGATACATATTGTGTATCCCATGATACATAATATTTGAATTTATTCACCCTTAATAATGATCTGCTGATGAGATTTTAGTCTTATTCCTCTTCTTAGAACACTTTCATTATATTTAAATTTACTTGAAGTTAAATGGTAAGCAGGGTAGATTGATATGCAATAAGTTAATTATTATTATAATAAAGACCACCTTGAATCTAGTCACTATGTTAAAATAGTATTTTTAAGAACTTTTCTGTATTATTTCCATTACTTTTCACTGTGATCAGCAGTACTGGTGCAGATTTGCATTCCAAAAGAGAGTTTCAAATGGTATCATGGATTTATTTTGAAACATTAAAGCTAAGAAATTCAAAGTTAAGCTCATGTTCGATTTAGATATAATCCCGATTAAAACTAGGCTGTTTTTAAAAATTTGCATATTTTTCATTTATAATGCTCTCTAATAGAGTTGGCTTTAGTGTGCAAAGGGACAGAATAAATGCTTTAAGCTTCAAGGTTTAAGGAACTTTGTACAACCCTTTGTCCATCTGTGACTCTCTTTACTTTAGCTCTAACTTAGCTGTAATGTCAGGTACCCTAAGGTGTATTTACTCTCAAGAACTCTATTTCTTTTATTCAACAATATTCAATACGTACCTACTAGGTATGGCACTTTGTATATTCCTGGAGCTTGAGAGATAAAAATCACAGACTCTCACCCTTAAAAATCTCATATTATGATGGGATGACAAAAAAGTTATCTCCAAATTTAAATTTCTGAGTGATAAATACTTTGAAGGATATATTCCCTGGGTGCTTTTGCAACACAGAGAAAGGACATGTAAGTCAGACTGGGGATGCACAAGGTAGTATTCTGAAGGCTTCGTGGGGAAGAAAATCCATTTGATTCACAGAGGCAGCAGAATAGGAAAGGAATTTCAAAGCATAGTCACCCACCTTGCCTTCTATTGGAACCCCTTTCTTTTTTTTTTTTTTTTTTTAATATACTTTTTATTTTTTTAAAGATACTTAGATTACACAAATGTTACACAAAACATATAGGGATTTCCATATGCCCACTCCTCACACCTCCCACACCCTGCCACATAAACAGCATTCTTCATTAATGTGGCACATTCATTGCAATTGATTAACGCATCCTAGGGCATTGCCATTGAGCATGGACCATAGTTCACATTGTAGTTTACACTCTCTCCCACATGTTTCTGCAGGCTATGGGAAGATATATAATGCCATATATCTATCATTGTAATGACATTCAAGACAATTCCCAAGTCTGAAATGCTCCCGCACTACACCTGTCTTTTTCTTCCCCTGCCCCAAGAGCCTCCAGTGGCCACTGCCTTCACATCAATTTTGTAATTTCTTCCATTGCTAGAATCACAACAAGTCTATAGTAGAATATCAGTAAGTCCACTCTAGTCCATAGTTCATTCTCCAAACCTGAGGATTCTGGGATGGTGATGTCCACTCCACCTCTGATTGAGAGGGGGCTTCGATCCCATACTGCCGATGGATGGGACTCTCTTGCTTGCAATTGTCGGCTCTCTCGTTTCCTTGGTATGGTAGTTGTCCATCCTCACCTGCTTGTTAGTTGTCCTGAGTGAGTACATTGAACTGGAGAGTAGGTGCTGCAACTCCACTGAGGCTCAGGGCCCAGATGGCACATGGACAGCCCAAAGATTCAAGTCTCTTGGACATACACCTACCAATTTCAGCATCAAGTATAGGTTCAAATAGAAGGTACAGATGAACAATGTGTAGGGAAGCCATAACTGAGTCCAACTCTTGTCACTCTCAGGAGCACAAACTCCAAAGTAGGGCCCACTGGCAAGGCACCAAACTCCTGAACTATCTGCCCAGACTACAGTGTCTGGGTATTTCCATAGCCTTCAGGAGCTCCACTATTTGAGGTAGTATCCACTTTGGCAGGCAATGAGATCCTGCTGAGATGTGCATAAGCGTTACGCCTGGGATGACCTCTCAACTCGCTTTGAAGTCTTTTAGCCATATAAACTCATTTGTCTTTACCTTTTCTCCCTTTTCTATCAATCTTTTCTTCCAGCAAAGAAAGCATGTGAGTGAAATTGCTGAGATGACTATGGTTCCTCTCCCCTACCCTCAACGTATCATTTCCTCATTAATAGATATTTCCTCATTAATAAAAAAAGCAACTCTGGGATGTTCACATAAAAACAGTCATAATTAGAGGAAAATAATGGTAATTTTGTAAAATGAACTTTGTAGTTTCTATATTTTTATCCAAAAGAAGCAAAGAAAAAAAATTTAGTAAGAAAAAAAGTGAAATATAAAATGTGCATTAAGATATATATATATTTTTTAATTTTTAGAAATCTTAACCTAAAGATATGGAACTAATATTCATTGATATGGCATTAGAAACTGGTATGCTATGGAGAATTCTGAGAGTGCTTTCACGCTATTTTCTTTGCTACAACAAAGCAGAATTTCCTATAGAGAAGTGAAATTTGATCAATGTGGTAATGGTAATGTAAATATCAGAAAATTATTATCCAAAGGAGATGCCATTGAAGACAGTTACACAAATGCCATACTTTCAATGAATGATTTTTACTGCGCTCATTCCAATTATATAAACAAGTTTTATTCCTTTAATTAATTTGCATGCCTTTTACAAAAAGGTTGCTTACAAAAAGGATGCAATAATTTACAAGAAAAGAAAATATGTAGCAAAAACATTAAATCCAAGGTAAATGGATTTTTACCTTGGACACTAGGTAAAGTGTCTTATTGTATGTGTATATATTGTGTGTGAATGAACGTGCTCACACATTCATATGATTCAAACAATGTGAAGAAATGACCATTTATAGACTTTCAACAAGGCTGAAGTTTTACAGAATTGACTTTTGTATTCAACTTAATCCTGAAAAACAATAAATCATTTTCTCATAAATGTCAAGGAGAAATAATTATTTAAATGTAACAGTGTTTATCTAGCCCTAGTGACATTTTTCTTATGTTTGTGGGCTTGCTGTTTTAAGAATTCTGCTAAAGAAGCACAATTAGTAAAAGCACATTTTGTTTAAACCTAGACTTCCATTTACCTGTTCCACTTCATAAATCAAGAACACAGGAAGCTTAGAAAAGGGACTTCTCTTTACTATCTATGACTATTATGTATCTCTGAGCAATTTTAAATGGTTAGAAAGCTATGTGCAAAATTTCATAGCTAATATGTTATTCTTGCCTGATCTTGATTTGAGAAGATAATTCTCCTTCTTAAAGTTGGTTCAGGCAAACTAAGAAAGAAACATGATATTGAAAGTTTTCATCACTTTCTTTGATTCTTTGTATAAAATAGAGGCAAATGACAGTTTCATGGTTAATTTAATGCTTCAGAATTTTAGTAAATCAATTATAGACGTCCAGGCATGGGATATATGCATCATACATTTTATCACTTAAAAGAATTTAAAACATTAAGATACTTTGGTTAAGAGGAGAAAAATATTAATATTTTAAAAATTATGATAGATTCACATGGAACTGATCACTTTTTAACGAAAATAAGATAGAAATGTTGCTTATCAAAATATTTCATTGCTCTGGGTAAATAATAAATATTATTTAGTTCATATAACAAAAATAATAGCACAATAGAGGAAGAATAAACAAAAGAAATATTATTTTGTCATTGTTTAATTTTAAAAAACAGTACATGTTTTAACAATTCAGACAATAGTGTTGTATTTGAGAAAAATTATAGAGTTAATTTAAAGACAAATTTCAATCTTTACATTCTTTTTTACTATCTAACATATTGTGTTATTTTAAGATATAGGAACATACTTAAAAGATTTATATATCTTCAAGTTAACATGTAACTTGATCATGTTAACAAGTTAACAAGTGGATGCTAATATTCAGCTTTATGTAATAAACACTTTTATATAATTTTTGAAATAAAATCTTAGTTAAAACAATCTGATGAAGAATAAATATTTTTTTTATTTTTACTCTATGAAATTTGTAATGTTGTAGATGAATCCATAGAAACAAAATACATAGAATATAAAATTAAATGAACATTGAGGAAAACACATAAATCTTCCAAAAGAAAACTGCACTTTAAATGTTAGAATGTTCAAGCTTAACTCTAATTTTAAATTATTTAGGAAAATGAAACCACACACTATTAGAATAGATTTATCATTGGCATAAGAATTTTAACATGGTGATCTAACCCCTTCTGTAATACCACTTTCAGTCAATAACTCTTCATTATTTAATTGAAATGTATCCAGTTTTGTATAGGTTCTCATATGAAAGTATTCTGATTTTAAATTGCTTGTACAGCATACCTACTTATCAGTAAGATTAAAATTAATATTTAATTGTGATTGTAATTATGGTGCAATATCTTATGCTTACCCTATATTTTGGCTTTTCTCTTCTTCCTTTCTTACAAAGCAGTGTTTTTCTCAAACTTTATTGTGCATAAAACTTCTTAGGAAGATTGTTAAAAATAAGACTTCCAGTACCTAACCATTGATTTTCTGATTCAGTAGGTTTCCATTTCAGAGCCAAAGAATCTGCATTTTTGACAAGCACACCAGACAATTACCATACATATGGGCCCTGAACACTGTTTTTAGAAATACTATTTATCTTAATTAATCATGCCCATGTTTCTTTATGTTTAGCTTAATTTCAGACCTGCTATTTCCTCCCACCTTGCCCTCTCTCTCTTTCTCTCTTTCTGCAGTAAACTAAACTTGGACGACTTGGAGCAAAGAAATATTAGAATGTTGATGTGATTATACATAGATATAAAATACTTTTTTGAAAATCCCTATCCAGATGCCTTAAAACCATAGTGGGAAATCAATAAATGCTATTTTAAGCATTGTAATTATATTCTTGACTCCCCTATTACGGCTTTTATTCTTACCTAATGTTTATTTCCATCTAACTCTTCCATTTTTAGGTGTCAGGATTTTGAAACAATATTTTTATAATTTCACTTCCTATTTTCAAAATGATATCTACCATGAAATAAAATCATTACTGCATTTTATTAAGTGAATGATGCCATTATTTTGAGTATCACTAAGATTGAAGCATATGCCACCAATTAAATTATAATTCAACATGATTTTTCATTGTTTATGAATTTTAGAGACATGAAAATTAAAAATTCACATCTGGGAATCATGAAAATATGGTAATGTACAAAATAATAGTTTAATTGTTTTTTAAGCAATGCGAATCATTTAACTTGCAAGTATGGTCATTAAGTATTTTAGTATCAATTTCAGGGGAGCTCAGACCATGCTATATTCTTTTGGTATTATTATTACAAAGGTTTTAAGATGTACTTACATTCATTGACTTACTTGTTGACCTCCTATTCTGCCATCAATCTCAAGTAAATGCTAACTTTTACAAGTAAATTTTCTACAGTAATCATGATCATTTGATTCCAAATACTTAAAACCACAAATGATGAGCAGTTGGAGACTGGTTTAAGTATCCATCACTATTTAGTTCCAGTTCTTTCTTTGTCAGTTAACTTGGCATGCAACTTAATATCTGTGTGCTCAGTTGTTTTAATAGTAATGTATGCAAGTCTATATATAACAGGTTTTAAATTGGCTTAAATATTTCCTCAATATTCTATCTCTTTGGCCCAGCTATATTTATGAAGATACATAATGTTTAAAACCATAGTTTTCAAGGCAGCATTGAATCAGAGTCACCAGATGTGTATTTTCAACCAACACATACTCATTCCAATTCTATTTCATCAAAATGAGAAGAAATCCAGATATAGGTTTACCGCATTGGTGCAGTGGCTCAAAAGTAGACCACAGACTCCAAAATCCCTCCATCATTTGTATTGTCACCTTCCATCTTTATACATTACCCCATTATTGCAACACTGTTGCTACAATCCCAGGGAATAAGAAGTTGGAAAGGTTAAAGAGAAGCTAAGGCTTTCTTTTAATGAGACTGTGGGAACGGGCACTTCTGACAAATTTCATTTCTCAGCAGTCGGCAACAAGTCCACTTCTCATTTCAAGAAAAGAAGAAGCTTGAATTATGTTTTACTGGCCCTAGAATTTGTTAAAAAGTGTATTATGTATGCAAATAGTAGCACTTTCCACAAGCTTCTACCTAATTTGAGAACCACAAGGATCCAGTGCTGACTTCAGGGCTTAGGACTTAAGTTGTGCATATTTTCCATTCTTCTTTATCTAGGTAAAACATACTAATTTAATGTTTTGATGGGGTGGGTGATTTTATTTTAATTTAGTGAAAATAAAAAAGCTAGCATTTGTTGAGCATTAATTTGTGTTTTCCACTATTATAAGGGTTTATACATATTATCTCAATTTAAACCCCACGCACAATCCTATGAAATAAGAATTAATATTTTCATTAAATGTAAAGATGTGGAATTTATCAAAGAGAGGTTAATTCATTTACTCAAATTCATGTAATCAATAAACTCTTGACCTTTCTAACATAACATACTTTGCTATGTAATATTGCCAATCAGTTTGATAAAAAGTATATGACAAAGAGTGGCTTTTGTCTAATATTAACATCTCTAACTAATATGGAATTTTTAACCAAATAAATTTTCCAGAAAGGAAAATAGGCTTTACTTATTTAAAACTCAAAATTCAAATTTTTAATAAAGAAATCCCATGAGGATTTAAAGTTATAAACCATAAAAGTCTCTTTAATCAATGACTACTCCCTGTTAATAGCCAAAAGTGGATTTAAATATATTCATATCACACCTACAAAAGATGAAAGTAATCATATCTTTTTACTGTATCTTAATTTCTACCTGTATTGTAATAAAGGTCCTGAGAGAGTCTTTCATGATGGAAAGCCTGCATATAATGAGAGAGCCAACCCAGGAAAGTATTCTGCATTTATTCAAACTATAAAAATGCTAGTATCTAGAGAACTTGTGCTGAATCAACTTTATTTAAATGCAGTATTGCAGCATGTTCACAATAGAAACCCATACATATTCCTCTTTTCCAGCATGATAATATAAGCCTTTATGTTTTTCAGAAAGAAAATTGTCAAAACATTAAAGTAGGAACTCTTATTATTCAAGAAATTGGGTGGAAGAAATGTGATGATTCTGACTTCAATGAAAGCTAAGTTTTATTTCAAACAGTGGATTCATTTTTATTGGCAGTGTATATTTTATGGTAATTGCCAGTACAGTTTATGCGGGGAAGTCTGAACTATGGACTAATATAAGTTTCATTAATTCTATAAAAAGAAAGTAAGGTAAGTCTATTTCATCTCAATATCAGATATCCTCATTTTTTATTTAATTATTTCACAGTTTCCAATAGGTAGAATTAAAGGCTGAATGTTTTAAGAAAATTCAGTTTAGCAGATTTGTTATATTAACCATATTTGCATGCATTCTTAAGTCTTTTAAAAAGTCTTTTCAACACTTGTTAAAATATCATTAAAATTTTTTTTCCATGTTGTTTTTAACTCCTGGGTTAAATATTTTATAGACCTTATCTTTGCAATTGCCTCCAGGCAACTTTCTTTACAAAATGTATTCCATTTTAATCAAGTTAATTCCCTTGAGCAATTTCCTTGAGCACCTACCACATGCCAGAGACTGTTCTTGATGCAGAGGATAAAATATTTATTTAATATAAGACCTGCTTTTGATAAGCTTATTTTTTACTTAGTTCATCTTTTATGATTAAATATCAATCTTTACAAAGCTAGTTTTCTCCAATAACTAAATTGGACTCTAGTAATAACGTAATTAAATGTAATTACAAAATAAACTTTTCTGGTAATGTCTTTCCCATTTCAAAGACCCTGTAATTGATGTTGCCTTGCATGAATATAAGGAAGGAGGGAATGTGATCAGAGATAATGGTTTGGAATATTGCGAATGGCTAAATCATGACATAAAATTCAGAGTAGAGAGTCTATGTTTTCACATAAGTCCAACGGGAAGAGAGGTTAAGCAAGGAAATTGCATGATGTAGATTATGTTTCCAAAAATCATTTAAAAAGAAAGAATAAAAGACTTAGAGCATAAAGTACAAACTCCAGATGGGGAAGCTAGAGAAATAATACCCTCAGACAAAGATACCGTAGTTAGTTTAAGGTAAGTAAACGTAAATGTACCTTAGCAATTAAGACTGACAGAGTGAAGGATTTTAAAAGCAATTCCAAAGAAAATACTGATTATTAGATTGATGGCTTAATTCTCAAGAGTGAAAATATAATCCAGAAAGCAATAAAATCATTTAATCAAAGTGCTGAGAATAAAATTTCCAAACTAGAGTCAGATACACATATAAACTATTATTTGATTAAAAATCAGTTTTAAAATTTCAGGAAAAATTAGTGTTTGTGATAGATGAACAAAAAGAACTATTAAAGTTGTTACAAACTTGACCTCGTAATTTATATAGCCTAAAAGCTACCACCTGAGGGCCTCCTTGTTGTTCAAATGTGGCCTCCTTCTTAGCCAAACTCAGCATATAAATTCACTGACTTCCCCCTGACGTGGAACATGATTCTCAGGGATGAGTCTCTCTGGCATCGAGGGATTAATACCGAGTGTCAATTAATGATGTACTTGAAGAGGGACCTGGACCAAAAGGGGAAAGTATTAAATGCAAATGAGTTTTTATGGCTAAGAGATTTCTAAGGGATTCAGGAAGTCATTTCAGAGGTTATGCTTATGCATGTCTCAGGAGAATTTCACTGTCTGCCACAGTAAACAATGCCTAAAATAAGGGTGCTCCTGGGGGCTCTAGAGACATCTATACACTATAAGCAGGGCAGACAATCCCAGGAAATCAACACCCTGTCAGTGGGCAATATCTTGGAATATATGAGATTCCATCTCCCCCAATGTATCAGAGTTAGACTCATTTATAATTTTCCTATACGTGGTTCTTCTATCCCATTTATTTGAACTTATAAATAGCACTATACTTGTTAAATATATGTCCCAGAGACTTAAATCTTCAGTCTGTTCATAAGCCAGGTGAGCCTTGAAACAGCAGAGTTGCAGCCAACTCCTACTCTCCAATTCATCAGACTTCTCCAGGACAACTACAAAAGGATGATGATGGACAATGCCCAATCCAAGAAGCAGAGAGTATCTTCGACTGCATGCAAGACAGTTTCATGGATCTGCCCCATGGGATATAAGCCCCCTCTCAACTGGAAGCAGAGTAGGCATCACTATCCCCAAATCCTCAAGGTAGAGGAACAAACCAACATAAGGAAAGAATACAACTATGGACTAATGTAGACTTATTATTATTCTAGTTATTTAAGAACTTGTAATATTAATATAAAGACGTTGGTCACTAGAGGTTCTAAGGGGAGGGAAAGGGAACAGTAGGTGTAAAATGGGGCATTTTTGAGACATTGGAATTGTTCTGTGTGGTATTACAACGACAGATACCAGCCATTGTACATTTTGTCAAAATCTATAAAATTGTGCAGTGCAAAGTGTAAAATATAATGTAAACTATAGACCATGGTTAGTAGTAATGCTTCAATATATGTTCATCAATTATAACAAATGTACTACACTAATGAAAGGTGTTAATAGGGGAAAGTGTGTGGGGGGAGGGGTGGGATATATGGGAATCCCCTATATCTTCAATGTAATATTTATGTAATCTAAATCTCCTTTAAAAATAAAAAATAAATAAATAAATCTAAAGCTGGAATAATCCCTATAGAAATAAAAGCACCCACATATGTGCACACAAAAAAAAAAAGAAAGAAGAAGAACAAAGCTGAAAGATAGAAGGAACAAAATGTAAGAAGATATTTGGAGGAAAAAATGTTGAATACATAACTATTTTAAAAGATGCAATAATCTAAAATATCTTTGTTATTATTATTACTATTATTAACAGTAATTCAGGAGTTGGAAATATTTTGTAATGGGACCAAATTTCACATAATGTATTAGATGCAATACAGGAGAGAGTGAATGTATTTAAAGATTTTAAAGATCTTTATATTGTTCAGAAATTTGCAAAAATAAGCATATTCTAAAATTGTGGTGATGAATGCACAACTCAGTGATTATACCAAAAGCCACAGATTGTACATTCTGAATGGATTATATGATATGTGAATATACCTCAATAAATCTTTTAAAAAAACAGGTGTGTATGCTGTTTTTAAAAGGTAGATGTTAAAAAAGAAAAATAAAAGAACGTAAACATTTCAATCTTTTGTGTTTTGGGAAAAGCAGCTAAAGGAAATGAAAAGTGAAAATGTGATTAATTCAATTAGGAGGCGGAGAAGGAGAAAAAAATCTATAGAAAAATGTAGGATAATAGCACAAAATAGGATGGTAAAAATGGTAAAAATTATATTAGTCATGACAAAAAATTACAACATTCCACTTAAAGTCACTTTTAAATTTGGTAAATCTTATACATTTACATGTAGATTATTAAAGACACATTGAAATAAAAAAGATAGGAGAGTTAAGAGGAAGATTGTGGGAAGATGGCAGTATAGGAAGCACATTGTACATTTTAATATTTTAAAGTGTTGACTTTGAGATTTATTTCCTGAAATGTCTGTTTCTTGATTTTCTATATAGCTGGTGATAAGACAGATTATCTTGAGACCAGGACTTATTCCTTCCACCAAAACAACTACTAAACAGGCAGGAAATGTCTGAAACAACTATTTTGAAACTCTGAAGGCCAGAAGAACACTGTACAACATCCAGGGAAAAGAAGAAGAGGCAGATAATTTACAATAAAGAACAATAAATTTCTCTATCTTTTTGATGTCTACAATGCACATCCCCAATTCTGGCAGCAGGTTCCTTTGGGGTTCAGCCCTTGCTAGATTTCTAGTGACAGAAAGGGATGTAAAAATCATCTTCTCCAAGAAGAGGTGTGAGCATAGCCAATCACTGATCATAGCTTTTCATTAACAAATTCAGATAATTGGGGACCAAGCTCTGAGGGCAGTCATTTTTCAAGTTACCCCAGAAAAATAAGGTGGCAGCCATTGTTTCAACATTCCCTTGTCAGAGGCAGTGGAACTGGAGACTTAAAGACACTTTGCTTCCTCAGGGCTTCAGGGGATAGTTGAAGGACTGCATTTGCTGAGCAGGCCAGGAAAGTTCATCTTTGGGGACCTGTCAGAGAAACCCTTGGTGCCCTTTCTGATCCTTTCCTGAGGGTGCTATGGAGCTGGTTTACACCCCTTCATGGGTCCCTGGCCTTGTTTTGGCTGGGAAAGATTGACTGGGAAATTTCTCTCTGTGGTGCCTCTACTTCCAGAATTTGCTCTCAAGGCAAAGGAAGCTTGAGACAGAAAGAAAGAAAGAAAGAAAAAAAAGTCTATAAGAAACTATACAGGTGGACAGTCTGGGACAAAAAGCTGCCAGTTTCAAATATCCAGGAGAAGAAGTCTGTCTCTCAAGAAACAAAGGGGACAACTAAACTCCTGTAAACAAGGTACTCCAAAACAACTAACAAGCAAAAGCCCAGGACAAGACAGAGGCCTAGAATGACAGGAAAACCACTGCAAAGTGAATTTTCCTTGGGCAGACCTTCATTATAGGAGGGCTGAGGCTCAAGAAAATCTGTCTTATTACCAGCTGTGTAAAAAAATCAAGAAACAGACATTTCAGGAAATAAATCTCAAAATCAAAACTTAAAAATATTAAAATATACAATGTACAACAAAACAGTACAAGTCAAAGAAAGAAGAAATGATGGTCCATTCAAAGGAAAGAATAAAATTCCAGAACACATCAAGGAAGAAAACGGGAATGTGGACATAACTGAACAATGTCTTCAAAAAATTATCTTAAAAATTCTCAAGGAGATGAAGGAAAACACAGAGAAAGAAATCAAGGATACCAAGAAATCAATGAATGAGAAAAATTAGAGTCTTAATAAAGAGATAGAAATTTTATAAAGGAAAGAAACAGAACTACTATAGTTGAAGAACAAAATAACTATAATGAAAAATTCCTAGGAGGGTCTCAAAAGCAGATTGGGGCTGCAGAGAAAAGAATCAGTGAAACTGAAGGCAAGATACTTGAATTGAGGCTGAGGAGAAGAAAGAAAAGATAATTGTTAAAAGCAACACCACTGGGACACTATCAAGTGTATCAATATATGCATTATGGAAGTCCCAGAAGGAAGAAAGAGAGAAAGGGGTAGAAGAAATATTCAAAGAAATAATGAGAAAGCACTTTCTAAATTTAGCAAAAGACATGAATAAGAATATCCAAAATGCCCAGAAAATACCAAACAGGATAAAAACAAAGAAAATTACACCCTGTTTTAGTTTGCTTAAGGGATTCCAATGCAAATAGGTTGGCTTTTATAAAGGGAATTTATTTGAGGTAAAAGCTTACAGTTACAAGCCATGAAAAGTCCAACTCAAGGTACCATGAAAGGTGCTTTCTCACCAAAGTCAACTGCCATATGGTGAAGCAAGATGACCACTGTATTAGCAGCCAAAAGGGTATTGATTCAAAGTACCAGAAATTTGTTGGCTTTTATAAAGGGTATTCATTTGGGGTAAAATCTTACAGTTATAAGGCCCTAAAGAGTCCAACTCAGGATACTATAACAGGTACTGTCTCACCCAAGTCAGTTGCCATGTGCTGAAGCAAGATGGCAGGTGATCTCTGTGAAGATTCAGCTTTCCTCTTTCTCAGCTACAGGCTGGCATAGGATTTGTTTCTTTCCAGGCTCAGCTGCAAACTATTAGGCAAATGGCTCATCTCACTGCTTCTTCTTTTGTGTGTCTTCTTGGGTGAGAGTCTGTTTCTATCAGCCTACCAAGGGGGTGGGGACTCAACACTGAGTCACACTGTACTCTACTGATGTGAGTACAAATCAAAAGCCCTAATCTTACATAATTTAATCAAAGACATCTGAGCTGAATCCAACACAATCAAGGAGTAACATACCCAGAGGAACAGATCAATTTACAAACATAATCCTTCTTTTTGGGGAATTCATAAATAATATCAAACTGCTACAACCACCAAAGATAATATAGGGGATTCCCACAAACCAAACTCCCTCCTCCCTTCTCACTATCCCCTAACTTTTCTGTAACCTAAAGCTTCTTTGAAAATAAAGTGAAAAAAAAAATTAGACACTGGGGAGTCATATGGAAGAAATTGCCATTATACATAAAAGATAACAGATCTTATAGTAATGAAAGCACAATGAAATATATTTTTTTATTTTTTATTTTTGTATTTCACTTGTATTTTTATTATTATTATTTTATAATTATTATTATCTATTAATATTCAGGATCTCTTCTGGGGGCGGTTTTGGATTGCAAAGGGTCACAACTGTGGCAGGGGAGGATCATTGGTGTGGATCACTGGTGATGGCAGATGTGTTGGGAGGAGGTGTACCTGGGACATGTCTCTGTGGCATATAAATATGTTCATGTGGTCATGAGGTTTTATCTCAGTGGGTGGAGGCCCACATAATAACAAAAAGAATATTGTATTCCCACCCTGGGAAGTTTTGCCACATCCTCTAATAGAGCTACAAGAATCTCCTGAGTACATGTGCAGTGCCTAGGTAAAGAGGATAGGCCAATATGCCAGGTCCATGATACTGATGATTGTACTTATGAACCTTGTTCTTGTGAATCTGAAACTTAGTTTAGTATTATATAATGTCTAAGAGTTGCCTCCGGAGAGCCTCCTTTTTGCTCAAATGTGGCCTCTCTCTAAGCCAAACACAGCATACAAATGCACTACCTTTCCCACCCCTACCCCAGAATGGGACATGACTCCCAGTGATGAGCCTCCCTGGTACTGAGGGATTATTACCCAGCACCAACTAGTGATACATTTAGAAAAAGAGCTTGATCAAAAGGGGGGAATATTAAATACAAATGAAATTTTATGGCTAAGAGATTTCAAAGTGAGAAGGGAGGTCATTCTAGAGGTTACACTTACACATGTCTCAGGAGGAAATCATTGACTGCCACAGTAAGCAATGCCTCAAGCAAGGAAGCTCCTGAGCACTCTAGAGACATCTAGATACTGTAGGCAGGGCAGACAATCTCAGGAATTCAGCACACTGTCAGTGTGCTTTACCTTGGAATATATGCTGTCCAATGTAACAGAGTTAGACTCATTTATAATTTCCCTACACATGGCTCTTCTGCCCCTTTTATCTGAACTTATATTTATCACTGTACTCATTAAATATATGCCCCAGAGATTTAAATCTTCTGTCTGTTCATATGTCAGTCGAGCCCTGAATCTCGGCAGAGTTGCAACACCTACTCTCCAGTTCACTGGACTCACCCAGGACAACTAACAAAAGAAGATGATGGACAAAACCCATGCTAAGAACTAGGGAGTATCTTCAAGGGCAAGCAAGACAGTTCCTTCCATCTGACCCATGGGATCTAAGCTCTCTCTCAATCAGAAACAGTGGGCATCACTGTCCCCAAAGCCTCAAGGCTGAGGAATGAACAAACATAAGGGAAAAATGCAACGATGGGCTAAAATATACATTATTATTCTAGCAATGGAAGAAATTATAGCATTGATTAAAGGCACTGACCACCAGGGGTTCTGAGGGGAGGGACAGGGGAGAATTGGTGAAACATAGGGCATTTTGGGGACATTGGAATTGAACTTCATGACATAGCAATGATGGATAGAGGCCATTATACATTCTGTCACAACCTTTAAAATTGTGTAGTGCAAACTGTACTATGACGTAAACTATATACCATGGCTAATAGCAATGCTACAATGTGTATTCATCAATTGTAACAAATGTACCACACTAATAAAAGGTGTTGTTATTAGGGAAAAGTGAGGGCACTAGTATGTGAATCCTCCTGTGTTTTTGATGTAACATTTATGTAATATAAAGCTTACTTCAAAGTAAAAAAAAAAATGACCACCAATCTCTGCTGAGGTCTCTGCCTTTCTACAGCTATTGGCAAACCTGGCATTGTCTCTTATTAGACCTCCCCTCTCAGTCACAGCACTCTACTCTCTTCCCAAGTTCAGCTGTAAGCTATCAGGCATATGGCTCCTTTTTCCCTAGGCCTCCTCTCTTAGAGTCTCTCAGGGCATCTCTCCTTGCAGTTCAGCTGTGGACAAGACTGGAGTCTTTCTCTCATCATTGCAGGATCAAAAATGGGGGCTTCCTTTATCTGTATCTGTGTCTGTCACTCTCTGTGTCTCTATTTATATCAGACCCAGACAGAGGACAGAGACCCAAGCTGGCTCACGTGTCACTGAGGTAGCCCAAACAAATTCCCTAAAGTGATCTTACCAAGTAGTCTAATCAGAGGACCTTCAACTGAATTTAATGTAATCAAAGGGTACCACACCCTCAGGAATAGATTGGTTTAAAATATGAATCTTTGGGGGATTCATAAAATAATTTCAAACTGCCACACACTCTTTTATGTATGATCACACTTATCAAGGAAAAGGACAGAGTTCTAGGAGACACAAAAGAAAATCAAAATGTTACATACAAGGGAGTCCCAATTAGATTGAGTGCCAATTTCTCCTCAGAAATCATGGCAACAAGAATGAAGTGTGTTGAAATACTTAATGTGCTAAAATAAATTACTGTATTATCACTAGTGACTTTAAATGTAAATGGATTAAAGCCTCCAATCAAAAGGCAGAGATAGGCAGAAGGAATTAAAAAAACACAACACAACTGTATTAGTCAGCCAAAGGGGTGCTGATGCAAAATACTAGAAATCTGTTGGCATTTATTAAGGTTATTTATTTGGGGTAGAAGCTTACGGTTATCAGGTAATAAAGCATAAGTTATTTCTCTCACCAAAGTCTGTTGCCATGTGTTGGAGCAAAATGACTGCTGATGTCTTCAAGGGTTCAGGCTTCCTGGGTTCGTCTCTTCCCAGGAGTCCTTTCTCTCTGGGCTCAGCTGCTCTCCTCGCTCCACAAGGCCAGCTGTAGACTATCAGGCAAATGGCTTATCTGTCTTCCCCAGGCCTCTGCTGTATCTAATGGAGACTTGTCTCCTTCTTCACATATCTGTTTCTTTGCATGTTTACTTCCCAGGCTCCAGGATCAAAATTCAACTAATTCTTGTGCTTTTTCATTTTCTCTGTGAGTCCCTGACCACTAAGGGGATGGGGACTCAATGTCCTACCGATGTGGCTGAATTAAAGCCCTAGTTATAATTTAATCATGTAAAAGTGAAACCTCTGAATTCAATACAATCTAAGGGTATCACTTGCCCAGAAGAGCAGAGCAGTTTACAAACACAATCAGTATTTCTTTTTGGAGGTCATCAATAATGTCAAACTGCCAAACCAACTAATGCTGTCTGCAAGAGCCTAACCTTATATTCAAAGATACAAGTAAGTTGAGGATGAAAGGATGGAAAACAATATATACCATGCAAGTAGTAAAAAAAGAGAGCAAGGGTGGCTATAATAATATCAGATATAATAGACTTTAAGTCAAAAACAGTTATGAGGGACAAAGATAGTTATTATATACTGATAAGGGGGGGATTTAACAGAAAGATGTAACAATTATTAAAAAGTATGTGAACATAACAACAGAGTCTCAAAATATGTGAAGCAAATTCTAACAGATTTGAAGGAGAAATTGATGATTCTACATTAATAGTAGGACACTTTAATACGCCACTCTCAATAATGGATAACATATAAAGTCAGAAGATCCATGAGAAAATACAAGACTTGGTGGGCCACACTTGTGGGAGATGTTTGTGTGGGATGTGGTGGGAGGTGTGGGAGGTGGGCAACATGGGAATCCCAGGGGGTTCCGTGTAATATTGTCAGTAATCTAAGCACCTCTTAAAATATATTTATATATATATAAATAACATTTTTGTAAGCAAATGCACGTATATGTATATATATTTATATATCATTTTACAAATAGTGGTATGTATTGTGAAAATTTTGATTTTTACCCACAATAAAAAATAAATTAATTAAAAAAAAAAAAAAGAAAATACAAGACTTGAATAATACTCTAAAACAACTAGACTTAGTAGACACCCAAGAAAGATAGAACACACTTTCTTTTTGAGTGCATATTCTACAGGATAGACAATATTTTGGACTAAAAAATATTTTAGAATAGTTTGAGCAGAATAGGCATTTGTCTTCTTAGAATGCTTGGTAGAATTCCCTATGAAGTCACCTGGTTCTGGCCTTTTCTTTGTTGTAAAGTCTATGATTACTGATTCAATCTCTTTATTTGTAATGGGTTTGCTGAGCTCTTCTATGTCTTCTCTAGTCAATGTAGGTAGTTTGTGTGTTTCTAAGAGTTTGTCCATCTCATCTGGGTTATCTAATTTATTGGTGCACAGTTGTTCATAGTATCCTATTATTGTCCTTCTTATTTTAGCATTGTTGTTGGTAATACCCCCCTTTAGAGTTCTGATGTCATTACTTGTACAGTGGTACCTCATGACTCATCATTAATTGGTTCCAGGAGATTTGATGTGTACCAAAAATGATGAGTATCAAACCAATTTTTACCATAAAGGATAATGTGAATAAATTTAATGTGTTCCCAAACCAAAAGCACATTTTTATGGCAATATGTAAAAAGATAGGGCTGTATATCATTATTTTACATGTAAAATAAACCTAAAAATTAAATAGATTTAATTAGATTAAATAAAATAAAAACTTCACTTTACCTGTACTGAGAAGAGTCCATGGCCTAATGGGATGTTGGGAGGAGAGTGGTGATGAGGAGAGGTTACATGGAGTGTTGCTTGGAAGTTGAGTTCCCCTCCAATAGAACACCAGGCACTTGCACTTCAGGTGTTCTTTCTCTTTTCTGCCTCTTTCAACTTGTACCACAGACTCTGACACACTCTTTGTAACCTTATCTCAAAACTTGTCCGATGTGGACTGCTTCTGTCTTCTCTTCAGAATTCCTTGAAAGTGAATCTATTGTAGGTAAAACTTTTTGATTATATTACTTCAGTAGGGCATGACACAGGATGGGTCTTAATCTCCTTACTGGAGTCCTTTATAAATGGGATGAATATGGAAAGAGACACACAGAGGAAAAATATCACAGGAGCAGAGAGAGAAAGCCACAAAAGCAATGAGCTGCAATCAATGGAACCTGGGAGAGAAGAATACAGAGCAAAATAACAAAATCCAGAAGAAAAGGGTGAGATTAGCTGAAGTCTCAATGTACTGATCTTTGGGAAGAAAGCATCCACTAATGATGCCTTCACATGGACACTTTCATTGGCTTCAGAACTGTAAGCTTTCATCCTTATCAATCTCCATTGTAAAAAGCCAACTTATTTCTGGTATATTGCTTTCAGTAGCTTTTAGCAAACGGAAACAGATTTTGCTACCAGTACAGTGGGGTGCTGCTATTGCAAACACCAAAAATGTAGGAATGATTTTATAAATGGTAAGGGGTATATTATGGGAGAACTGTGAGGTCCTTAATAGAAAATGTCTAGATTGCTTTAAGAGACTGTAGAAATATGGATGCTAAGGTGTGATGATTAGGCTAATGCATCAACTTGGCCAGGTAATTGTGCCCAGTTGTTTGGTCAAGCAAGCACTAGGCTAATTGAAATACAAAGGCATTTATGGGCTTTAGTCATCAGTAAGATTACTGCATAGATGGCTGATTACATCTATTTCACCAGGGAGCTTGCCCTCAGCAATGAGTGATGTTTTACCCATTCCGTTGGATGCCTTAAAAGGGGAAGTGATTTCAGCATTCAGAGAGAATTTCCCAGGTCATCTTTGGACAGCCAATGTCTTATGGGAACTTATCAAGGACCTTCATTGGACTTTCATCAGAGCCCCTGGTTTGCAGCCTGCTTGCAGAATCTGGGCTTGTACGTCCCTATGGTCACATGAGAGAATTTTATAAAATCCCATACTATTTACAGATCTTTCTTGCTGATTCTGTGCCCTAAAGACCACTGACAAATACAGCTTGGTACTTACAGTAGGGTGGGTTTTGAAGAACAGACTCTTGAACATGGTATGTTTGAAGTTATTCTGGGAGATTTGCAATTGGCTATCTACTCTAATTTGACCCAAGGGTACTAACTACTTACTTTCCAATAATGTAAGGCCAATAACATTATTGGCATGGGTGGAAAATGGAGGGAAATGGAGATATACAAAATATCATCACTGGATTCCCTTCCTTCAATGCTTCTAAGAGGCAATGATCTGGGTGAGAGTGTTTTCAACACCTTAACAAAGTTTTGTGGAGTCAAAAGATACAATGATATTGGCTGGCTCCTCTTAGATACTCTGGATACAGTTACAAAAGGAAAAGATGAGCTAAAGCCTTCAAATTTGCAACTTAAATGCCACATGAATGATGTGAAAGTTTCTATGTGTGCTCTGAAAGAAAATCTTGTTTCCTGCAGCAACAGGCTTGAGATATTGGAAAACCAGACTCAGATTCTCATTGTACGAGTAGCAGAGTTACAAAGTAAATTAAAATCTCAACCTGACAAGGTATCTGCAGTTAAAGTGAAGGCATTGATGGAAAGGTGTGGAACCCAGAGGATTGGGATGAAGACATATGGGATGATATGGTAGGGACATGGGAACCCTAAATTCTATGAGACTTTACCAGATAAACCTGTGATGGCCTACCCTGTGGAACCACACTCTGTCAACCTTGTTCACCCAGGCTTCAGCCTGCCCCAAGGAGTCCCGACCTCCTTCCAGCCCTGAGGCACTTACCAGCCAAACTCCAGCATGTACTGTCCAACCTCCACCCTGCCCTGAGGAATCTGCCTTCCAACCACTGCCTGAAGAGATTAATCCTGTTTTACCATTTGAAAATGAAAAGGAAAGCCCTGAAGTCAGTAGCTTGCAAGGCATGTCTAATCCTTCTCCTTATTCACCCCCACTCTCCCCTTTGAGACCTATTACTAGACTAAAATCACAAAGGTGAAATACAAAGTGTGACTCATGAGGAAGTACACTATGCTCTGAAAGAACTGCCTGAGTTTTCCAACTTATACGGGCAGAAATCAGGGTAATATGTGTGGGAATGGATACTAAGGGTATGGGAAAATGGTGGAAGGAATAAAAAGCTGTATCAGGCTGAATTTTTTGATATGGAATCACTAAGCAGAAATTCTGGATTCAAAACTGTAGCTTGAGGAGTTAGAAAGGGCTCTAACAGTTTGCTCTGGTGGCTGAATGAAGCATGGAATAAATGATGGCCTAGTGTGACTGAGGTTGAGATGTCCAATTTGCCTGGTATACAGTAGAAGAGGGAATTCAAAGGGTTAGAGAGATTGGAATGCTAGAATGGATTTACCATTTAAGAGCTGCCCATCCACTCCAGAAATGTACAAAGGACACACCTTTAGCCAGGACTGTGAGGAATGAATTTGTAAGACTAACTTCATCTTCCCTGAAGAGCGCTATAGCTGCTCTTCTCTGTAGTACAGATATTACTGTAGGGAGGGCTGTAATGGAATTAGAAAACTTAAACATTATGGAGATGATCAGATCTCAGTCCAGTAAAAGTCAAGTATCCATAGTTAATCGCCAAAGACAAGGTGGGCATGGTTACCCCAATGAGAGGCATATTCAAAGCAGCAGTCAGAATGGTATGAGTCAAATAGAGTTATGGCATTGGCTAATACATCATGGGGTACCTAGAGGTGAAATAGATGTGCAGTCTAGTAAATTTATTCTGGATCTGTGTAAGCAGGAGAGTTCTAGTTTGAGTGAACAAAACTTTAACTTGAATTACACATGCAGAGAATCACGGCCCCTAAGTCATTTCCCAGAATTGAGACATTTTACAGACCCAGAGCCCCTTGAATGAGGAGAAAGCCAGGTCCACTTGGGAAAGGATCCTGTTTAGCCAAAAATTTATACTGTTAATCTTCCTCCCAGCTTTCCACCAGGAGACTTACAGCCTTTATCAGAGTAACCGCATTGGGGAAAAGGAAATGATCAGACATTTTGTGAATTATTAGACACTGGCTTAGAAGTGACAATAATTACAGGAGACTCAAAACATCACTATAGTCCTCCAGTCAGAGTAGGGGCTTATGGAGGTGAGGTAATTGATGGAGTTTTATCTCAGGTCCATCTCACCATGGATCCAGTGGGTCCACAGAACCATTCTGTGGTTATTTCTCCACTTCCAAAATGCATAATTGAAATAGACAAACTCAGTAACTGACAGAATTTCCACATTGGATCCCTGAATTGTGGAGTGAGGACTATCATGGTAAGAAAGATCAAATGGAAGCCGCTAGAACTGCCCCTACCTAGCAAAATAGTATATCAAAAGCAAGACCAGATTCCTGGAGGGATTGCAAAGATTAGTGCCACCATCAAGGATCTGAAGGATGCAGTGGTGGTGATCCCCACCACATCATTATTCAACTTTCCAATTTGGCCAGTGGAGAAAAGAGATGGATCTTGGAGGATGATAGTAGATTATTGTAAACTTAACCAGGTGGTGAGTCTAATTGCAGCTCCTGTCCCAGATGTTGTATCATTGCTTGAGCAAATGAACACATCCCCTGGTACCTGGTATGTAGCTGTTGAACTGGCAAATGGTTCTTTCTCAATTACCATTAGTAACAATGACCAGAAACAGTTTGATTTCAGCTGGCAATGCCAGCAGTATACCTTCACTGTCCTGTGTCAGGGCTATATCAATTCTCCAGTCCTGTGTCATAGTCTTATCCACAAGGACCTTGATCATCTCTCCCTCCCACAAGACATCACACTGGTCAATTATTTTGATGATATCATGTTGATAGGACCTAGTAAGCAAGAAGACACAAAAGCCAGACTTATTGGTAAGGCATTTGCGTGAAAGAGGATGGGAGAAAAACCCAACAAAAATACAGAGGCCTTCCACCTCAGTGAATTTCTAGGTATCCAGTGGTGTGGGGCCTGTCGAGATATTCCTTCTAAAGTGAAGGATAAGCTGTTTATCTGGCCCTTTCTATGACCAAAACAGAGGCACAATGCTTAGTTGGTCTCTTTGGATTTTGGAGACAACACATTCCTCATTTGGGTGTGCTACTCCAGGCCATTTACTGAATGACCAGAAAAGCTGCTAGTTTTATTGGGGACCAGAATAAGAAGAGGCTCTGTGATAGATCGAGCCTGCTTTACAAGCTGCACTACCAATTGGGCCATATGATTCGGCAGATCCAATTGCTGGAAGTTTTAGTCACAAATAGAGATGTTCTCTGGAGCCTTTGGCAACCTCCTATAGCAGAATCACAATGCAGACTCTTATGATTTTGGAGCAATGCCCTGCCATCCTCTGCAGGTAACTACTCTCCTTTTGAGAAACAGCTTTTGGCCTGCTACTGGGCCTTAGTAGAGACTGAATGCTTAACCATGGACCATCAAGTTACCATGAGACCTGAGGTGCCTTTCATGAGCTAGGTATTGTCTGACCCACCAAACCATAAAGTTGGGTGTGTACAACAGCACTCCATAATAAAGTGGAAGTTGTATATACGAGATAGGGATCGAATGGCTCCTAAAGGCACAAGTAAGTTGCAAGAGGAAGTAGCCCAAATGCCCATGGTCACCACCCCTGCCATGTTATGGTCTCTTTCCCAGCCCATAGCTTTGGCCTCTTGGAGAGTCCCTTACAATCAGTTGAGTGAGGAAGAGAAAACTCGGGCCTGGTTTACCGATGGTTCTGCATGAAATGCAGGTGCAACCTGAAAGTGAACAGCTGTGGCACTGCAGCCCTTTTCTGGGACATCACTGAAGAACAGTGGTGAGAGCAAATCCTCCCAGTGGGCAGAACTTCAAGCAGTGCACCCAGTTGTTCATTTTTCTTAGAGGAAGAAATGGCCAGAGGTGCATTTGTACACTGATTCACGGGCTGTTGTCAATGGTTTGGCTGGATGGTCAGGGACTTGGAAGGAATATGATTGGAAAATTGGTGGCAAAGAGGTCTGGGGAAGAGGTATGTGCATAGACCTTTCTGAGTGAAAGTCAAAAAACATGAAAATATTTTTGTCCTATATGGACGTTCCACAGAGGGTGACTTCAGCAGAAGAAGATTTTAATAATCAAGTGGATAAGATGACTCACTCTGTGGCTAATGCTCATCATTTTTCCACAATCATTCCTGTCATTGCTCAATGGGTTCATGAACAAAGTGGCTATGAATGTAGGCATGGAGGTTTTGCATGGGCTCAGCACCATGACTGACTTGACTATAGCCACTGTTGAATGTCCTATCTGCCAGCAACAGAGACCCACACTCAGTCCCTGAGATTGCACCATTCTCTGAGGTGATCAGCCTGCTATCTGGGGGAAGGTTGTTTACATTGGACCACTTCCACTATGGAACGGGCAGTGATTTGTTTTAACTGGAATAGACACATACTCTGGATATGGGTTTGCATTTCCTGCACACAATGCTTCTTCCAAAACTACCATCTGTGGATGTACTGAATGTTTTATCTACCACCATGGCATTCCACACAACATTGCTTCTGATCAAGGAACCCATTTCACAGCAAATGATGTGCATTAATGGTCACATGTCCATTGAATTCACTGGTTTTACCATGTTCCCCGCCATCCTGAAGCAACTGGATTGATCAAACACCAGAATGACATTTTGAAGACTCAATTATGGTGCCAACTAGGTGGCAATACCTTGCAGGGTTGGGGCAATGTTCTCAAGGAGGCCATGTATGCTCTGAATCAGCATCCATTCTATGGTGCTGCTTATCCCATAATGAGGATTCATGGGTCCAGGAATCAAGGGGTGGAAGTGGGAATGGTACCACTCACTATTACCCCTAGTGACCCACTAGGAAAAATTTTGCTTCCTGTCCATACAACCTTAAGTTCTGCTTGTCTACATGTCTTAGTTCCAAAAGGAGGAGTGTTGCCACCAGGGAACACAATGATTCCTTTGAACTGGATGTTAGGACTGCTGCATGGCTACTTTAGGGTCCTCTTACCTCTGAATCAACAGGTAAAGGAAAGAATTATTGTACTGGCTAGGGTGATTGATCTTGACTAGCAAGGGGAAAATAAGACTGCAACTACATAATGGGATTAAAGAAGAGTTTGCCTGGAATACTGAGATCCTCTATGATATCTCCTGGTACTGCCATGCCCTGTGATTAAAGTCAATGAAAAGTTGCAACAACCCAAATAGGCAGGACTAACAATGGTCCAGAATCTTCAATAATCAAAGTTTGGGCTCCCCCACCAGGCAATGAACCACAGCCAGCTGAATTGCTTGCTGAAGGTAACAGGAACACAGAATGGGTAGTGGAAGAACTTAGTGATAAATCTGAACTTCAACCATGTGACCAGTTACAGAAATGAGGACAGGAATAGTCATGAATCTTTATCCCTTGTGGTGTTATGATTATGACTATATATGTACATAAAATGAATATTTTTGTTTTCTTCCCTAAACTTTTCCCTTCTTATATGACGAATTGTATTAGTTTCATGTCAGAATATTTAAGGATGTCAAGTTTAAGAGTGAATATTACCCAAGGACTTGCACACTATTTGTAGGGAATTAATGCATTTCTGGTTGTATACAGAGAGTTGAATATTGTTAGGTGGAAATATATATATTTATGCATGTCTGTTATTCTTTTTATTTAGAGACTAAGTATAGTTTAAGGTAATGTGTCTGGTTGCCAAATTGACAAAGGGTGGACTGTGATAGTTAGGCTAATGTGTCAACTTGGCCAAGTAGTTGTGCCCAGTTGTTTGATCAACCAAGCACTGTGCTAATTGTAATACAAAGACATTTATGGACTTTAGTCATCAGTGAGATTACTGCCTAGATGGCTGATTACATCTATGCTCAACCAGGGAAATTGCCCTCAGCAATGAGTGAAACTTTATCCAATCAGTTGAATGCTTTAAAAGGGGAAGTAATTTCAGCATTCAGAGAGAATTTCCCAGCTCGTCTTTGGACAGCCAAGTTCTCCCGGAAACTCATCAAGGACTGTTGATGGGACTTTCACCAGAGCACCTGTTTGCAGCCTGCCTGCAGAATATGAACTTGTGCATCCCTACAGTCACATGAGAGAATTTTATAAAATCTCATACTAATTACACATATCTCCTGTTGATTCTGTTTCCATAGAGAATGCTGGCTAATACATAAGGGTACTTTGGCAAATTTGACTGCTTATTTCAGATAGAAGGCAGAATTTGAAACTGATGAGCTTGGTTATTTAGCTGAGGAGATTTCCAAACTAAATGTATAAAGTTCAGCCTGACTTCTCCTTCCAGCTTATAGTAAAATGTGAGAGTAAAGGGATAAGCTTGGCACAAAGAAATTGATGGCTTGAGAAAATCTCAGCTTCCATAAAGTGATTCTCAAGAGAATAGTTTCCCATGTGAGGAACTAACTGAACATGGAAACAGTCAGTCATTTATATGCAAGTTAGGTTTGGAAATTCAATTATCCATAAAGGATCTGTAGAAAGCCTTACTGTCTGATGGTTTGGACCCCTGTGTGCTGCATGCAAAACTGACATGTTTATTGAGAGATCTGTATGGATGGAGGCACTGCCAGCTTGGACTAAAAGGGACAGAGAAGGGACACATTGAAGAAAAATAACTTCAAAGGCAAAGCTATAGGAGCTGAGATCTGGACTGAAGAGGTCTTCCCAAGCCTGGAACAAAGACCCACCCATGAGTGTAAAAAGGATGAGCATGCCCTGGTGCTTGGAGAGGGCAGGCCTACTACCATGTTCAGGAAGAGTGCCTGGCCACCACACCAATGCTTGGAGATGTTGAAGCCTTCACCCCAGTGTTTGGAAAGAGCAGTTCTTCTGTGCAAGCCCTTATGAAAGTTGGGTCTTCTGCTCCATCAGGCTCTAATGGCAAGAAACTCTGGTTCCATAGATGACTCTCAGAACTTGAAATCCAATGGAGTATGCCCTGAAGGTTTATGGAACTGTTTAGGACCAATGACCTTTCTTTCCTTCCAATTTTTTCCTAGAACAATTAGAATTTATATGCTATGACTGGCCCTACTTTTTATATTGGAACCAGAAATGTTGTTTTCAGTTTCACAAGTCCACAGCCTTAGGAGAATTTTGCCCCCAAACAGACAACACCTATAAGTGATTTTGATGAGACTTTGTACTTAATATTGTTACTGAAATTATTCAAGGCTTTTTGAAATATTGTGATTGAATGAATGTATTTTCATATGGAAAGACAATGTCTTTTGGGGGTTCAGAAAGTGAAGTATGGTACTTTGAGGCTTTTATGGATATCAGAAAAGATCATGTCCTTAGAGCTAATCAATTCTTATGGATGCCAACCTTCGGTAGTTTGGACCTTTTGATCAGATTATATCAGTAGGGCGTGACCCAATTTGGTTCTTAATCCTCTTAACAGCTGCTTTTAGCAAACTAAAACAACACGGATACCCAATGTCACAACTGTTATTTAACATTGTACAGCAAGTTTTTCCCAGATTAATTAAATAGGAAAAGATATAAAAGGCATTTAAACTGAAAATGAGGAAGTAAAATTTTCCTTATTTGCAGTTGATATGATCCTATATTCAGAAAATCCTGAAAAATCCACAGCAAAACTCACAAAGTTAATAAATGAATTCAGCAATGTCAGGGTATAAGATGAAAATCCCAAAATCAGTAGTGCTTCTATACATAAGCAATGAAAAATCAGAAGATGAAATCAAGAAAAAATTCCATGCACCATAGCAACTAAAACAAGTGTTCTTAACAATGGGTCCATGAGCCTGAATTGAAATTAAAAAAAAAAAAAAAAAAACATTATTCTTGTGGGGATGATATACTTATTAAATAGTACACAGTATCATGTGGGCTTAGTAAGGAGTCCGTGGTTTTCACCTGACTGGCAAAGGGGTCTGTGGAGAAAAAAAAAAAAAAAGATTAAGAACTTCTGGACTAAAAGAATCAAATATCTAGGAATCAATCTAACCAAGGTTGTAAAGGACATGTACACAGAAAACTATAAAATATTGCTAAATGAAATCAAAGAAGACCTAAATAAATGGAAAGATAAACTATCATCATGGATTGGAAGATTAAATATCATTAAGATGTCAATAACACCCAAAGCAATTTATAGAATCAGTGCAATCCCAATCAAAACTCCACTAACCTTCTGTGCAAAAATGGAAGAGCCAACCCTTAAATTTTTATGGAAAAATTCCCTAATAGCTAAAGTCATCTTGAAAAAGAAGAATGAAGTTGGAGGATTCACATTTCCTGAACTTAAAATTCATTACAAATCCACAGTAATCAAAACAGCATGGGGTTGGGGAAGGCAGGAAACGAACATGGCTCAAACATCTGGGCTCCTGCATCCCACATGAGAAGTCCCAGATTTGGTTCCTGGTGCTTCCTAAAGAAGAGGAGTAGACACAATGAAGAGACACAACAAAAAGGTACAACAACAACAACAACAACAAAAAGATACAACAAACAGACACAATGAGCTCCTGACCCCCATATGAGAGGTCCCAGGTTCAGTTCCTTGTGCCTCCTAAATAAGATGAGAGGACACGATGAGTAGACAACAAGCAGACACAATGAGTAGGAAGAGGATGTGGCTTAAGTGGTTGGGCACCCGCCTCCTACATGGAAGGTCCCAGGTTTGGTTCCCAGTGCCTCCTAAAGAAGACAACCAGACAAGAAGCACAAACAGCAAGAAGGAAAAACAAGCAGATAAAGGAGCCATCTTGGAGGTGGGTGTTAAAATAAATAAATAAATACATACATAAATAAAAATAAATAAATAAATAAAACAGAATGGGGGAGCAGATTTAGCTCAGTGGTTGAGCTCTTGCTTCCCTTGTATGAGGTACTGGGTTGGATTCCTACTACTTCCTAAAAAAAAAACCAACGAACAAAATTATGTTGCCTCAAAAGGCTTTAACAAGAAAGCAAAGTGACAATCGACACAATGGGAGAAAATATTTAGAAACCGCATATCCCATTAAGGTTTACTATCCAGAATATATAAATAAATACTTGAACTTAACAATTGAAAAACTAACAACCCAATTAAAAAATGGGCAAAAGCCTTGAATTGAAAGTTATCCAAAGAGTATATCCAAATGGGTAAAAAACCCATGAAAAGATGCTCAACATTATTAGTTATCAGGGAAATGCAAATCAAAACCACAATGAGATACTATTTCACAGCCTTTAGAATGGCTGCTATTAAAAAAATAAAAACAGAAAATAAGATTTGGAGAAGATGTGGATAAATAGAAACACTCATTCATTGCTGGGGGGAATGTAAAATGGTGCAGCCACTGTGGAAGACAATTTGTTGATCCCTCAAAAAGCTAAATATAGAACTAGCATATGACCCACTAATCCCACTACGAGGTACACAAAAGAATTTGAAAGCAGGGACTTGAACAGATATTTCCACATTGATGTTCATGGCGTTATTAACAATTGCCAAAATATGGAAGCCACCCAAGTGTCTATCAACCCATGAATGGATGAATAAAATGTGATATATACATGCAATGGAATGTTACTCCTCAGCCATAAATGGGGGTGAACTCCTGACAGCATGGATGAAACTTGAAGACATCATTTTGAGTTAAATAAGTCATGCACAAAAGGACAAAAATTGTATAATCTCACAGATCTAAAATAACTAGAATAAGCAAAATCACTTATTCTCTCATGGAGTCAGAATCTAGAATAGAGGTTACCAAGGGATGGGGTATGGATAGGGAATGGGAAGTTAAGACTTAAAATGTACAGTGATTCTACGTGGAATGATGGAAATGTTTTGGTAATGAGTGGTGGTGATGGTAGCACAAAATTTGGCATGAAATTAATTGCACTGAAATATATATTTTAATGTGATTAAAAAGGGAAATATGAGATTGTATATATTGTAACAATATATTTTTTTTAATTCCATGTAACTGCACTACACAGTGAATGCTATGTTAAACCATGGACTTTAGTTAATAGTACAATTATAAAATTGTGCTATCATCAATTATAACAAATGTTCCAGAGCAATGCAAGGTGTTGGTAGCTGGGTGGAATATGGGAATCCTGCATTTTCTGCATTATTGTTCTGTAAACCCACAAAATCTCTAATAAAGAAAATAGAAAACAACAACAAAAAAGTTAAAAAGTTAAAATGTTAATAGAAAATGGTTTGAGAGGTTATTTACATATACATGTATATGTATATAGATATTTATAAGGTATAC
Source organism: Tolypeutes matacus (assembly GCA_026826555.1). Classification (NCBI taxonomy): domain Eukaryota; kingdom Metazoa; phylum Chordata; class Mammalia; order Cingulata; family Chlamyphoridae; genus Tolypeutes; species Tolypeutes matacus. The sequence continues at coordinate 4,913,929 of JAKSZT010010858.1, read as the reverse complement.
ACTATAAAATAGATATATATCTGATATATATTTATATGTATACACATACACATACAAAATTAATCACATTAATATTAGATAAAATTATCATATATAAGAATCATTGTTATAGATAAAGAGAATCACTAAAATGGAATAAATTTAAAGTATCAGAAAGCTATAGTAGTTTTAACGGGGTATGCATCTAAGAAGAAAACATTAAGAATACATAAACAAAATGATCAACATAATTGCAAAGGTAAACTGACAAATTCACAGTAGTAATTAGAGATGGTAACACATCCCTCATGATAATAATCAGGCAGAGAAATTTGGTAAGGTTTTAGAAAATTGGAACAATGCAAATAATAACTTTGATCTAAATACATATAAAAAAACACTACATCTAATGCATAGAAATACAGGTGATTTTTAATTACACAAGGAATATTTTTGCTATTTTAACACAGGCTATACTATTAAATAACCTCAACAAACTACAAGGACTAAGAAAGTTGAGACTATCCTTTGTTCAACATTTAACTAAATTACTATTATTGACACATATATCTGTCAGAACTTAAAAAAAATAGCTTGATAATAATGCTGTGTTCAAAGATGAATTATATTATAAATATGAATATATTTGTAACTGAACATCAACAAAATATTTTATATTAAAGGTTTTGCTACGCAGTTTCTTGGGTCATTAGAGGAAAATATAAATTCCTAAAGGCATATATTTAGTTGTATGCATTTATCACAACTCAGGCAATTTTCACTTTAATATGTATATATTCATTGTGTTCATTTCGTATGAAAAGAAAACGAAACAGTCACCATTTACTGAACTCCGGTTTATTGATTTCTGTAGTTTACTCAGAGATGCTTCAAATCATGAGATGGACTGATGAATGAAGACAGACTTGATAACAAAAGTATAGTCAAACATTAATTTTAGAATATAGGATGTGATTCTATAAATTTTCACTGTAAAATTCTTTCACTCTTGTTGTTTGTTTAAATTTTTTATAATAAAATATTTTTAAAAGAATAAAGAGTGTAATGAGCACAGGTTAGGAGTTATCTACCTTATTGCAACAAGGTCATAGAGGGGATTATACCATTGTGAACCAGCCTGTTGCAGTTGAAGTAAAACAATGGCCACTCATCTTTTGTGGACACAGACAAGATATTTTGAGCAGTTATCACTCAGAAGGAACAAAAAAATTCCTCTTTTTATTGTCATGTTGTCTCTTTAAATTGCTCTCAGCAAGCATTTAGTTGTCTAGCATCTTCATAAACAATGTACTGGATTCACAATCAAGAAACCTGAATTTTAGTCTTTAACTTGGGAACATCATGTGACACCAGAAATCTATTTCACTCTGTACAACATTCAATTATTAAGTATCTACTAAGGTAAAACACGGAGTTAATCCTGTAAGTATACAAATATGTATAAATCTCTGCCTCATGGGCTAAGGACAATAACTTAACATTGCAAACACGTGTGAATAACATTTAACATATTTGAATAAGTAGTGTGTACTAGATAGTAGAAATGAAGAGGGTGAGGGTCAGAATTCTATAATGGAATGATGTGAGAGGTGTGTGACAGAAAGTGAGAAAAAGGCTCTAACCTTTCTCCCAGTCATTGCTACAGGAGTTCCATATCTCCATTTAGCAACATGGTTTCAAAATTGTACATTAAGGCATCCCAAGCCATCCCAAGGCACTCCATCAAATTCAAATGCAGTGTTTTAAATTTTTGAGAAAACATATCAATACTTGACTAGTAGAAGGAAGTTCACTGTTTCAAGATTAACAGTGTATCAGGATTCACCAAAGAAAAAAGGTAAAACAGCATCAAGAGATTTATTACAAGAAATTATCTTATGCAACCATGGGTACTGGCTAGTCCAAACTCTGTAGGGCATTGTGCAAGCTAGAAACTCCTATAAATGTGGCTCTGAAATCTGGCATGTCCTGTGTCGTCCATGGGAATCTGGCTGACTGAATCTGAGGCAGATATTCTTCTTTCTGATTTCTGAAAGTCTCAGTAATGGCTTTTAAGACCTCCAGATGATTGGATGAAGAGACTCACTATATTGCTGAGAGCATTGTACTTTGTTGTTTGTCGATGCATTCAGTCATTGATGTAATCAATGGATTACAGAGACAAATCCAGGTACAAAATAACTTCATAGTAATAATAGGCTAGTGCTAGCTTGACCTAAAGAATGTACACCATAGCCTAACCAAGTTGACAAATGAAGTTATCCATCACAGTCCACTCTTCATCAATTTGTCATCTCTACCACATCATCTTACCTATTTTCCAGATAAAGAGAAAACACAGTTATATTTTAATATAACATGATACAACTTTCCTGTGTACAACTGAAAACAAACTAAGCCTTTCCCCAGAAGAGGATGCAAGACCTTGGGTGATATTCATTCTTATCCATGAGGTTCTGTAACTTAAATACTATGACTTAAATACTATGACAACTTATGTTATATGATAAGGGAATAAGAAAGGGAAGAAAACAAAGAAATTTCTTTCAAATATATTGTCAACAAAAAAGTGAAGAAATACTTGTAATAATTACAGACTTCATTTCTACAACTGGTCATGTAGTTGCAACTGACATTTATAACTATCTTCTTCCACTATACATAACATATTCCATTTACCCTGAGCAAACACCTCGGCAAATCATGATTCTTTGTCTGGTGAGGTGACCCAAACCTTCATTCCTGAAGGTTCTGGGCCATTAGTAGACCAGCTTGGATTAGATTTCTAGAGTTTTCCATTGATTTTAATCAGAAGGTATGATAGTACTAAAATACACCCTAAGAGATTTCCTTTATTCCATGTGTACCCTTTCCTTACCTCCATTGTGCAGTTGCAGTTCTATTTCCCCTGGGCTCAATTGCCCCAGCCACTACATAAATCCCTTCTTTGCCTGTAGACTCAGAGGCATGAGGAGCCCTGAGTGGCTAGGTGGCAGTCTTAACTTCCAGTTCATTGGATTCATTGTATCTTCTGGTGGTACTATTCTTCCCTTTGGGTATAAAACTTCTAGACCAGCAGAACATAAGGTCATGGGGACAGGAAGTGAAAATGTTTCTAATGGGTCACTATGGGTAATGCTGCATGGTGTCCCTCCCATTTCCACTCCTCACTTCCTGGACCTATGAATTCTGGCTATAGGAAAAACTGCCCTGTAGATTGTACACTGATTTAGAGGATAGTTAGCTTCCTGAAGAACATATCCCTACCCCTGCAAAGTATTGCCACCCAGTTGTTGTCATAATTGAGTCTTCAAAAGGCTATTCCACTGTTTTATCAACCCAGATACTTCAGGTGATAGAAAACATGGCAAGACAGTGATTTCCAAGAGTGTAGGTCCATTGTTGCAATAAATTTGCTATAAAATTAATTGATCAGAAGCATTATTGTGTGGAATATGATAACAGTGAATAAACCATTCTATAAGTACACAGATGGTAGTTTGGACAGAAACATTAAGTTTGGGGATGGCAAACCCATTTTCAGAGTAAATGTCCTTTCCTATAAGAAAAAAAAGTGCTGCCCATTCCATGGTGAAAGCAGCCTGATGTAAATTAATCACCAGGAGCAACTAATCACCTTGGGGAATGGGACTTTATTAGGGACTAAGTGCTGGTCTCTGCTGGTCTCTGCTGCTGGCAGATTGGACACTTACCAGGGACTGTAACCAGATTGGCCTTGGAGAAGATTGGCCTTGGAAATCCATGTTGCTGAACCAGTGCAGAACATCAATCCGCACCACTATGACCATTTTGTTCAAGAGTCCATTGGGAATTGTGAAGAATGGCTGGAGAGAAAATACTGATGGGTCAGAGAACAGCTTATCCTATCCACATGATAATTGAAGTTTTTCTCTGCCAAGATCACTTTCAGGTAAGCCTTCACATGGTACAAAAACATTGTCATGTTTTTTCCCATTCAAAATGGTCTATCCACATAACTTTCTCCCAGACCTCCTTTTCTACAAATTTCTAATCATGTTCCTTTCAAGTCCCTGACAACAACCAAACTATGGGCCACAGCCCATGAATCAGTATATAAATATACCTCTGACCAACTCTCTTTCTAAGCAAAATGAATAACTAGGTACATTGCCCAAACTTCTGCCCACTGAGAGGATTTTCCCTCACCATTGTCTTTAAGGGATGTCTCAGAAAAAGGCTGTAGATTTACAGCTGTCCATTTTCAGGTGGTGCTTACATATCACACAGAACCATCTAAAACAAGACCTGAATTTTCTGTTCCTCAGTTGTGGGGCACTCCCCAAGAGATCATAGGTATAGGCTGGGCGAAAGAAGGATATGTGGCAGAAATGTGGGCCATGGGCATGTGGGTCACTTCTTTTTGTAACTTAATTGTGCTTTCAGAGTGTGTTCAAGTCTGATACCATTTCTGGTAACAGGATAAAAACTGTTTCTCAAAACAAAAGTAGTTGTCTGCTGAGGATGGTAAGGATTTGTTCCAATACCTCAATGGTCTTTTCTATGATTATCCAATAAGACCCTGATGAAGGCCTCAGATCGAATCTCTATTTGACATTGAAACTTCCAGCATCACTGAATCTGCTGGACCATATTGCCCAAGTGTCAGAGTAACTTGTATGACATCCAGGACCTGTTAAAAGTCTTGCTTGTTCTTGTTCCAACTCAATTCTAGCAGTATTTTGGGTCACACAGTGAATGGATGAGCAGCACATACAAATGAGGAATATGTTGCCTTCAAAATCCAAAGAGGTAAACTAGGTGTTGTGTCTCTTTTTTTGGTTGTGGGAAAGAGCAGATGCAACAGCTTATCCCTAACTTCAGAAAGGATACCTCAACATGCCCAACAATCACTGGACACCAAGAAATTTCACTGAAGTGGAAGGCTCTTGAATTTTTGTTGGATTTATTTCCCATCCTCTGAAACACAAATGTATTACAAATAATCTGGAGTGGTTGCTACTTTTTGCTCACTAGGTCCAGTCAGCATAATTTAATGAATGTAACGGATATGTGTGATGTCTCATGGAAGGGAAAAGGTTACCAAGGTCCCTGTGGACTTGATTATGATATAGGGCTGGAAAATTCATATACCCCTGATGGTAAGGCAGTTAAGATGTATTGCTGCACTTGTCAGCTGAAAGCAAACTCTTTCTGGTGGTCTTTACAGGTATGAAGAAAAAAGCATTCACCAAATCAATAGCAGCATGCCAGATATCAGGGAATGTGCACATTTGCTCAAGCAATGGCACCTAGAAACATCTAGGACAGCTATGGCAATTGGAGCCACCACTTGTTTAAGTTTACAATAAATCATCATCATCCTTCATGATCCACCTGTTTTCTTTACAGGCCAAATAGGAACGTTGAATGGGGATATGGTAAGAATCTCTACCTCTACATTCTTCAAGTCCTTGAAGTAGCACTAATCTCTGCAATTCCTCCAAGAATGTGATATTGCTTTTGGTTTACTGTTTTGCTAAATAGAGGCAGTTCTAGTAGCTTCCACTTGGCCATGCTTACCATAATAGCCCTTACTCCACAGATCAGGGAACACATGGGGATTCTGTCTATTGCTTAATATGTCTATTCCAATTACAAATTCCAGAACTAGGGAAATAATCATAATATGTGGAAAGGGACAGTCTGAACATAGCCTGCAACATTTCCCTGTGACCCACAAGTAAACCCTATGCTCAGGACTAGATAAGGGTAGCCTGGTTCCCAGGATGAGAAGATAAATGCTGAATGCCCCTTTCTTGGATTTGCCTGGAGATTAAACTCATCCCCTAGCAAGTAGTGGACTGCTAGCACACACCTTCTCCTTTAACCCAGAGGATTTGTAAACATTCACTTAAGGTTACATGGCTCAGTGTTTGCCTTTTACAGTACCTGGATGATCCATGCTGCTATATCTGTCCCTACGGATATGGGTCCCTCACTTACAGTACAGAAAAGGGTGCATGTAACCATACCCCTGTATTGACTGTGGAGCAAGACTCACTGACCGTGGGGTACTGACACCTACTAGTGAAGCTGACTTTGCTTTGCTTCTTCTCTATGTGAGCTAATGTTGTGCATGTGTAAGCCATATCTTTCTAGGTGACCCTGATACCTGCATTGGAGTATATTGACATCCCTTTGCTATCCTCTATACAGTAAGACTCTGCCTCTGGAGGTGGTGACAAGTCTTCCCAATGGAATCATTTTAGGGACTCATTGGACTCACTGTCAAATGTACCTGATCTAAAACTCCACTGATTTCATGACCTCCATAAGCACCTACTATGGTGGACCACAGTGACATTCTGGGGTCATTGAAATTAGGGTCAGTTCAGAGCTGGTGTCCAGTAATTCCCAAAATGTCTGATCATTTCCTCTTTCCCAATGCAAAATCACCCTGCTAAAAGGTCATGGGTCTCTACAGGTAAGGCTGGAAGAAGGTTAATAGTATAAATTTTTGGCAGTGTAACAGGGTCCTACTCTAAGGTCAGCTGGCATTCCCTTCATGTAAGGAGGTCTCGGTCTATGAACTGTCTGATGTCTTGGAATTGATTGAATGTCAGTTGTTCTCTGTTTATGTGATCCAAGTTAGGCTTTTGTTTGCTTTAACTAGAATGCTACTGCTCATACATATCAAGTAAGAATTTAGTAGACTACCCATAATTTCATTTCTGAGCAAATCATGATCAACTAGCCAATGCCATAGGTATCTGTGAGTCAGACTGCTCTGAATACTCTGTGACTCTGTTCTCCATTATGATAAACAAATCCACCTTGTTTTGGTGATTAAGAACCACCACATGGTTCCTGACTACCTCTTGAGCTACAACGTTGAATTCAGCATCTCTGCTTAGTGAGTTCATATCAATAAATTCAACCTGATGCAACTTTATGTTCCTTCTCCCATTAACCCACACTCTATATCCTTCCCCATAGATATTCTCCTGATTTCCATCTTTATAAATTGGAAAAATCATGCAGTTCTTTTGTACTATAATGCACCTCTTCATCAGCCATACTTTATACCTTACTTTTCAGGTCCTGTGTGGGTGGGTCTTGAGAAGAATAGTCAGTGTATTGCAAGTCAACTACCTCAAGAGATTTAGTACAGATTCATCTGGTAAAACAAGGGTCATCTCCTCAAATGGAAGTGCAAATACTACTTCCTCAAGGGAGGCCATTGCAGGTTTACCTGTCAAAGTAGATTTAGTAGAATTTAAGGGTTCTATGTCCCCAGCATCATTATGAGCATTACATATGTCCCCATTGCATTTTCTAGATCCTATTCTTTTCCTATCAATCCTCTCATTTTTATAGAAGACACCATGCAATATTGGGAATTCAATTTGCATTGTAATTCAGCAAATCATACAGTTAGAATATTTTGTTTGTTTTCAGAAATCTCAACTCTGTGGCTACAAGTCACAAAAGTTTCTCTTACATAAGAATTTCCATGTCATTCATAAGGGCTTGAAATGAGTATTTGAAACTGTGAGCTCATCCTTTCCTTTAACTACTTTATCTAGTATATTTAGGAAGAATCAACCAACATCGTTATACATTTTAACTTCACAAAAAATATGCTAAGGTATCAAATATACTGTCATCCAAGACCTTGCCTTTTATTAAGCATTTGAGTAGCAGTATCCAGTGGGAATATTTTGCATATATTTATGGCCAATTCATGCCATGGACTATCAGTGCCCCATTTATCACTGGAAATAAGGTCATTAGGGCCTTTAAATCTAATCAAATTAGAAAATCAACTCCCCAAACCTAGAACCAAGTCAGAAACCTCATGCTTATGATTCTGTTTCTCAATAACCATTCTCAGTAGCAAAATCTGTATTAGTCAGGGTTATCCAGAGAAATAGAACTGACAGGAGTTATTTAAGTATTAATGTATTTATTATAGGAATTGTCTCATGTGGCCACAGGAGCTGACAAGTCAGAATTCCACAGAAAAATACACAAGCTGAAAACTCTAATGCAGGTAAAGTTGCAACCCCTAGAAGAAGTTGATTTTCTGAAGAAGAGACAGAAATTCTTCTTTCTGATTTTGGAAATCCTTCTGGCTTAAAAGGTTTCCAAGTGATTCGAAGAGGAGACTCTTCACATTGGTAAGGGCACTCTCCTTTGTTGACTGTAGATGCAAACTTTTGTAAATGAAATCAATTATAGATGCAAATCCATTTATGAAATACCATTAAAGTCACAATTAGTCCAGTGTTTGCCTAACCAAACAACTGGACAACATAATCTAGGCAAGCTGACATATTAAATTAGCCATACGCTGTATGATGAAAACTAATAAAAAGAAACAACTGAATGAATATTTCATTGTTTTCGTATATGGTTCTGTTAATCCTCATCAAAATCCCAGTAGGTTTTTATTTTTTAATTTGACGAGCTAAAAGTAAAATTTACATGTAAAAGTATATGTCATAGAAAAGCATGTATTTAACTGTATAGTAGTCTTTTTCATAATTACTTTAAACTAAAAACAACAAAACAATCCTTCAACTGATGATTGGATAAACAAATATGATATACATCAGATACAATACTTTGTGATAAGACCAAATTACTGATAACGTTCAATGACATGAATGGATCTCAAAACAGTATTCTAAGTTAAGAAACTCTAGCAAAAAATGGCTACTACTTTATTATTTCATTTACACATCATTCTCGAAAAGGCAAAGATACAAGGAAAGAAATCATAGCAGTGGTTTCTAGTGCTGTAATCAGTCACCTCCCTCTATGCCCAAGCCCTAAAACCACAGCTATGATTTCTTTTTGTGATTATGTGGTGGCAGTTACACAACTCTATGCATTTTTCCAAACTCATTAATTTTCAATTTAAAAGGTTGAATTTTTTTTGTCTATGAAATATACTTCAATAAATCTGACTTTAAAGAAATCCAATTTTACTTTAAAATTTTTATATCATACCCAAAATGACATATGGTCATTTGTTTACAGCTTTCCAAGTAATGTCTCAATATATTCTATTATTATAATTCATTGTTTAATGATCACTCATATCCATTTGTGATCTATTATAAGAATTAAATATAATATATATATATCAGATTTCTGGCTTTCCCAATTATCATATTTATAACCTTATGCAAATGTTTAAAATAAACAGGTTTATACCACATTCAATGAAAAGTTTATTTGAAGCTAAAATATGATAAATAATATATGAATTGTACCATGTGAACAAAAGTGGATGCAATAATTACTAACCCAAAGCTTTTTCCTTCTTTATATTATTTTCTGCAGCAACACTTACTTGGCCAAAGATGAGAAATGTCATCAATCTCCCAGCTGTTAAGATTCTTTTAATTCATTCTAATACATTTAATGGCTGCCAAATGTAAAGTATCATTCTCTACTTTTATTATAACCTAATCTGTCCCAACTTTCTTCCCCCAATTAGTATTTAGCTGCACATAATTTTATATATAACTCCCATTAAACTTTTATCACACATCTGGCACATAATATGGGCTCAAAAAGTATTGCACAATAAGAGCAATTTTATTATTTTACATAATAAGTGATTTAAAGGAGATTTTTCTTTTCCTTTGTAGAAATTTATTTTACTATCCATTTCAAAATCTTGGACAAAAATTTCTGAGTATGCTATATTTACAGGCTTATTTTACAATATATTTCACTATTTTTTTGTTTTAAAGGGTTTTTATATATTGCATATTAAATACTAGTGTTCAAATATAAATGTCTTAAAATCTCATATTATGTCAGACATCATGTTACCTTTTGGGAACTCAATACTGCATAAAACAAATATGTCCCATACTCTTTATGGCATATAATATAAAATTGATCATTTTTACATGTAAATATAAATGTTATACTTTATTTAAGTCATATAAAATTGGATAACATATGCACATTTTAATGGATAAAAATTAGTCCTTTCTGTTGAAAACTCAAGACCTTATATAGTACTCCATAAACCACACTTTTTTTTTTTATCATGATAGTTTGAAGGTTTTATGGACCCCAGAAAATCATATCCTTAGGGCTAATCCATTCCTGTGGGCATAAGCCTATTGTAGGTGGGAACGTTTTTAAAGTTACTTCAGTAGGACATGACCCAGGGTAGGTCTTAGTTATCAAAATAGAGTCCTTTATAAGCAGGATGAATACAGAGAATGACACAGAGAATACAGAGATAGAAACCCATAGAAACTGGGAGAGAATGCCAAAGAAGCAAAGGAGATGACAGAGACTGGTAGATGTTTTCAAGTGCCTTGCCATGCAAGAGAGGAGACCAGGACTGCCAGCAGCCAGTCTTCAGCAGGAAAGTATCTCCTGATGATGCCTTGATTTGGACATCTATCCCAGTCTTGGAACTAAGTATGCAAACCAATAAACCCCAATTGTAAAAACCAACCCATATTTGGTATGTTGTTTTCGGCAGCTTATAGCAAACAGAAACAGATTTCAGTTATGGGAAAGTGGGGTGTTGTGACTGTAAATATGAAATGTTAAAACTCCACTCCTGAAGGGCATGAGTTGGTAAAGCCATGTGAACAAAGAATGCCCTGGGCAGAGTATCAGTCATAAGCTTTATTGGAACTTACTAACAGTAGAGATTTTTTGATGGTGGCCAGTCAAAGACTGAATGAAGATAGTGATCCACAAAGAGATAAGAAAATGAGGGGTGATCTATAAGGGGTTTCAGAACAAGGATATTCCATAGGGTATGAGAACAGAGTTCCTACTAGAATCAAGTGAAGCATAAACATGGGGTGTGGTGATGTTTTCACTATACTAGTAAGAAGGACATTTACCAAGGACATTTACTGTTTTGGGAAGATTATAGTTTATGAAAACATCTATACATTCTCTTCCTTCTAGGGAGGGTTGTTAATGTTTAACTTATGTCTAGGTCATGCAGGCAGCTACATGCTGAAGACTTAAGGGAGGCCTGGGAACACACAGTCCGCCCCCGTGTAGCAGCCTACACTGACCATAGGACAAGCATTGCTTCCACATTCCACAGCAACAGTATAAAATACAACAGCCAAAACCATTATGTGTCTTTCAGTGACAATTGCAGTTCCACCTGGCACAAAAATAGTCAATGGGTAGAACCACCAGAGGGCACACTTTACTCTATATCTAACCTTGATAGTAAAATTACACAACTCAGGGGGTAACCACCCTACATCATGGATTCCCTCTTTTCATTCCATGCAGACAGGGGTGATGTGATCAAGTGTGACAAACTCAGCCATTAACCATGGTAATCTGGCTCCTCCCTCAATGTTCTGATGGAGATAGAACCTGTGCACAGGATACTGGGGAGTGTCTGGATGTCACCTAAGTGTTCTCAGAATGTGGTGCCTATATTTCTGTATCACAACCATGCTTGATGAGGAGGCAGTTAAGAACATGGCTGTTAGGCAAGCCCTTTGAAAATGTGGGGTTGTCCAGTCCTTGAGGACAAGAAACCATTGTTCCATAGATAACTCTCAGACCTTGAAATCCAATGGAGTATGCCCTGCAGGTTTTCAGAACTTTTTGGGACTCATAACCCCTGTTTTCCTTTCAATTTCTCCATATGGCGATGTGAACATGTATCCTATGACCCCTTCCCTTGTATATTGGAAACAGGTAACTTATTCTTAGTTTCACAGGTCCACACTGAGGAAAATTTGGCCCAAAGATGGACCATACTTGTAGCTGAATTTGATGGGACTTTGTACATAATACTGTTAGTGATATAATTTAAGGCTTTTAAAAAATAATTATAATGGAATTGATGTATTTGCATATAGAAAGAACATGTCTTTTAGGAGTCCAAGGGTGGAATGTGATAGTTTGAGACTTTTATGGACCCTAGAAAATCATGTACTTAGGACTAATCCATTCCTGTGGGTGTAAACCTACTGTAGGTGGAAACTTCTTTCGCTTAGGTTACTTCAGTAGGGCATGACCAAGGGTGGGTCTCAATCTTCTTACTGGAGTCCTTTATAAGCAGGGTGAATACAGAGAGTCACAGAGAGAAACCCACAGAAGCTGCGAGAGAACACCATAGAAGTGGATGAGAAGGCAAAGACTGGCAAATCCTTCGAGGTACTTGTTGTACACCAGAGGAATCCAGGATTACCATTAGCCAGTCTTTGAGGAGAAAGAATTACCTAATGAGGCCTTGATTTGGACAACTTTCTCAGCCTTAGAACTGTAAGCTTGCAAGCCAATAACTCCCCATTGTAAAAGACAATCTATTTCTGGTATATTGCTTTTGGTAGCTTTTAGCAAACAAACATCTTTTCAATTTTTTCCATCTGAAATAAATATGTATCACTATTATGCTGCTCCAGGGACATTTAATGAAGTCTATGTGCAGTTTGGAAAATAATTGTTTTTCTTTTCTAAATCTTGGCAATATTTTTATTTTTATTTTATTTTTTTGTTCTCCATCTAGGATAATTTTTTCAATATTGAAATGACTCCGTTTCTTTCAATTCAATTTTAAAATGAATGCATTTCTAAAAATCATTATGATTTGAGGGTTTTTAAAATCATATTTATTTACTAGTTTGCAATGTTTAAGACTAATAAAAATACTGGTGGGCTTTGTTGGACTTGTCTTCCATTTATCCTCAGAGATAAATTTGGTGATCCCCAGGTCCATTAGTGAAGTGCCTACAAAAAAATAGGATATAAGGAAAATAAATTGTCCAACTGAATAGAAATGTATAAAATTTATAAAGATTAGTGAGTTTGGGAAATTCATCTGAATACCCCAAATCCAATGTGAAAGAGCTTGGTCTTCTGGCATACAAGGAGTCTTGAAAGGAAGGGATTTGCCAGTTGAATTGAATTGAAAGTATCTGTTGTTTTTTCTTTGCCACAAGAGTCCTTTACTTGAACTCTAATCGATGAAGATGGGTTAGCACAGGGGATTCTTCTTAGTGCCACTGCAATTTTTTGAAATCACCACATCCAGCACCAATTCTGGAATTGTTGCTATTTACAACATTTCAGCTTCCTAGTTCAGCTCTGTTCAGCTTTGAACAGAGTCATAAGTAAGCATCAGTAAGCTCTAGCTCACTATTGGAACCCAGCAACCAGAAAGAAGTGAAAGAGGAATTGACATCTCCAAGTGAAAAGTATTGATGGAAAAGATAGTGATAACCTTAGTGATAACATTGAACTAAAAAAAATAAACAAATAAACAAGCAAACAAATACACAAATGGGCAAATTACAACAATAAAAACAAAACAACTTCTGGAAAATGTAAACATTATTTAGAAAATAAAAATTATAGAGATGAATTGAAGGCATATAACTTCTGATTAAAATGAAAGAAAGTACATAAAAGACCAAAATTTAACAACAAAAGTATTTTTCTTAAATAAATTGATAATTGAAATAAAATAAATAATCCTAAAGGTAATTATGAAATACCACAAAGGAAAATAAATGAGTTTAATAAAACAGAAAAAAAAAATACCAGAGTAGAAAAGCATAAAAAAGTTTGTGTTTAAATTTAACATATAATAAAATCAATCAAAACATTACATGCCTAATTAAGACAAAAAAAGAAAAAGGAAAAATTACATTTTTGGAAATGAGAAAGGAGAAACAATGATATATGCAATAAAGACAAATGGAATCTATAAGAATACTGTTTGAATTTCCATTAAAATTAAAATATCAAAAAATGATTAATTAAAAATATAAAATTATCAAAAATGGTCCTAAAATTGATAATTTGACTGTTATATTTTGAGGTGAGACTTCAGGTTTTTATATTTTCAGAGATTGATTTCGATTTAATTTTTATGGAATGGGTATTTCTACAGGTATTTAAACAAGTCCTGTCCATAAAATAGCAACAACAACAACAACAATAAAGTGATCAATAATTTCATAGTTCATTTATAAAGTCAGCATTATTCATAAAAACATGGTAGTGGAAAAAAATATTTCAGTGGAATAACATAGAGGATCTAAGGATTTATCATAATATTTATGGGATTTCTGTTATTTCATTAGCCAAATAAATACCCAAAAGGAAATAAAAGGTTGGATATTTATTTCTCACTAAAACTCAAATAAAAATAAATTTGAAATAAATTAAGATATTTCTTTAACAATTATAATCTCACCATCTCCTGAGATTTGGTGAGATATTTTTAAGCAATCAAGAACCAGGGGCTCTACAGAAAAACAAAACAAAACAAACAAACAAACAAAAAAAACCTAAACTACTTTTAAAATGAAAACATAGATTTTAAAGTGTATTGGCGCTCAGGGCCCCAGGATGCCCCACCTCCACCCCCTCAAATGAAACACAGTCCAAAACTTGGAGCTGCCAGCATTACCCGGACACTCACTATTTAAAAAGTAACAACCTCCAGGAGGAAAGAATGTACAGATGGTGCTGCAAACTCTAATCTTCTCAAGGCTGTATACCCCCTTCCAGTGATAACATCACCAAACACCCCCTTTGTGCATCTCATTGCAGAAAGTCTGTTGCAATACCCTATGGAATGTCTTTGTTCTGAGACACCTTAAATTGCTCCTCCTTTTCTCAGCTCTTTGCAGAGTACTATCTTCATTCTTCAATGGTTGCCATAGAGTCTTTCCTGTTCGTAAGTTCATAAGTTGGTAAAGTTTATGCCTGATGCTTTGCCTGGTGCGTTCTTTGGTCTTGCTGCTACCCCAACACATGCCCTTCAGGAGTTGGACTGGAACAGTTGGCGAGCCACAAGCCAGGAGACTGAAGGACCACCGACAGTGGTAGGCATAAGCTCCAGGAAGGAAGAAGCTGTGGGGAAAATCCCAAGTTGGCCTATAACATCCATGGGGTGGTTGCCCTCCAGGACAAGTGGGGACTGCCAAGAAGATATGGAGATGCCCTGAAGACTACAGCAAATATACTGTGCTACAGCAAGTAGCAGAGCAGCTGCATTTAAATAAGAAAAGGGGAGACTGCCAGAAATGGCAGCTATAGCATGGTCCTTGTTAGGAGCTTTGCAGGTGGCTACCAAGGCAGAAAAGGTTGTGAAAGCTTCTGTGTGCCTCTTAGAGGAGGAAATAAAAGTAGAAAGAGATCTGGGTCCAGCACAGGCAGAAATGAAAGATTCTTTAACTGGTCACCTGTGCAGAGTTGATGATCAATTAGAAGCCTTAGCATGCAGATATGCTTGTGCTAGAGGCTGCAGGTTACGTTGGGGCCAGGTCTGAAGGATATTAAGTACCTCTGGGTGGGACCCTAAGGCATGGACTTATGGACTCCTCCTTGGATGAGGAAAAGGATGAAGAGTGGGAGGTCAAAGAAGATGAGGAGCCCCCAAGGGTGCATCCCATAATAAAATAAAATGGAAGGCCTTATAGGACCAGTCCCTTGGAGTCCATCAGTCATGAACCCCTGAGCAAAAATTGCATGTGACTATGAGAGACTACACTGTTGCTGAGGTACAGTAGGGCAGAGGTGCAGGCAGAAATCTAGAAAGTTGCTTCCTAACTGGCTTCTAAGTATATGGGACGCTGGAACAGAAGATGTTGTAATATCTGGGGTAGAGATGAGCAAATTAGCCTCTATTACCATTCACCTTTCTCTGGGTCAGCATCCAAACAATGCATTGCTGCTAGTTTGGTAAAGATGCCCTCATCCTGAAAAATTGTGGTGACTAAACAGTACAAACTCCCTGGAGGGCACTGCTACAATTAAGGAATTAGGAAAAATGGGTATAATAATAACTACTCACAGTCCTTTCAATAGTCCTATATGGACAGTATGGAAACCTCATGGAACATGGCGCATGAGTGTAGGTTACCAGGAATTAAATAAAGTAACACCACCACTGTATGCAGCAGTCCCAAACATCGCCAGTTTATTGTAAGAAGTTAGTACCCAGTTATGTCACTATCACTTTGTTTTAGACCTTGCTAATGCTTTCTTTAGTATCTCCTTAGACAAGTCAAGCTAACCTGCTTTCATCTTCATGTGGGAAGGTCAAAAATGGACTTTTACAGTGCTTCCCCATGGCTATGCGCATACCCCATCTTTCATGGCCTCATGGCAAGGGATCTGGCTGCATGGGAGAAACCTGTGGCTGTAACCCTATTCCATTATACTGATATTATTATGTTAACCAGTAATTCTCTTTCAGAATTAAAGGAAGCATCAGCGACTATAGTATCTCATCTTGAAAGCCAGGCATGGGCAATTGGGACAAGCTTCAAGGTCCTGGCTGCTCTGTCAAATTCTTGGGTATTTTTTCATCAGGTAAGACAAAAACTATACCCTTTACTATAGTCAATAAAGTACAAAATTTTCCCACACCACAAACTCCAAAACAATTTGTGGCTTTTCTAGGATTGCTAGGGTACTACCTTTCATCCCTCATATTAAAACCATTGTATGTGTTAAGCAGGAAAGTTGTGCATGGAAATGGGAGCGCTCCCAGTAGGCTGCTTTTAAAGAAGTGAAGAGGGCAATAATACAGGCTCAAGTGCTAAGGGGAGTGGATCTTGCCTTACCCTGTGAATTGGATGTGGCCAGCACCAATATTGTCTTTGGGTGGGGTTTGTGGCAAAAGCAACATTCAAATTAGTACCTCTTGGGTTTTGGTCACAATTGTGGAAAGGGGGTGAATTATGATATAAACCCTTAGAAAAGCAACTATGTACAGCATACCATGCCTTGTTACAAGTGAAGGGCTTAACCCAAAATTGTCCTTTCACTCAGAAGACTGCCATCCTTACCCAGGGGATTGCAGATACTGGAAACAAGCCTCACTCTGGAAGTGCACAATTAAGTACTTTATCAAAGTGGAAAGCTTACCTGCTTCAATGCAGTATCTTCAATTCTTGTTCATTAAGTACTGAAAATGCATGAGATCTTAGGCCCAGTGTCTTACGTGGCAGATTCTTTGGCCTGAGTTACAACCCCCCAGGTGCCCACTGAAGTGCCCACTACAGAAGGCATAGGAACAGTTCTGGAGGATGCATGGTACATGGACTATTCAGCTAGTGGACAGCCTCACATGTGGATGGCTGTAACTGTGCAGCCCAGCACTGACACATTTTGGTGGGAAACAGGCACCATGCAAAGCAGTCAATGGGCTGAGATAAAAACCATGTGGATGATTATAGTTCACTAGCCTGGAGATGCATTAACAATCTGTACTCATAGTTGGGCAGTATACAAGGCCTTACCACCTGGATGACAACTTGGAAACAGGAATAATGGACTGTCATGGGCCACCCTCTGAGGGAGAGATCTGTGGAAGGACATCTGGGACACCTGCCAATGGTGACAGGTAACTATCTATCATGTCCTTGCCCACTCCTCAAACACCCCTCTTGGGAATGTTGAGGCAGATGCCCTTGAAAATATCCAGAGCCATGCCATTGAGACCTGGGAAGTGGCTGAGTGGCTCCACATGAAAAGCAGACATAGTGGCTACCAGACCCTGTGGTGCTTACCCTAGCAGTTCTAGCTGTCTGTTGCTCACCAGAAGCTCATGGACATCACCTATTAGTGTCCATCATGCTCACTCCAATGACTGTGACAATTACCTCACTGGATGGGAATACTAGCCAAGCAAAGACTCCAGTTGTACAATGGCAAGTGCCACTGCCTCGGAAGGGGCAGTGAAGGTATGCTTTCACTGCCGCGGACACTGCCACAGGACCACTATTAGATTCCTAGAAAAAGTAAGTGCCCTATATGGGTGCCAGCCCAAATTGACAGTGACTGAAGAACTCCATTTACTGGTCACCTCATGCACTCTTGGGCAATGAACCAGGATATTGTTTGGACTTCTCATCTGCCTTATAACCCCACTGGTGCAGGATGTAAAGAAAAGATGAATGGCCCTTTAAAGGAACAAATAGAAGGAAATAATGGATCTTTTACATTGGACTAAGTGGCTGTATCCACCCTTAACCCATTTAAATTCAGCACCGTGGGCTGTGTCACCTGCTCCAGTTGAAATGCCAATGACAGGACCAATGCAGGCATTGAAAATACAAGTTAAAGGGCTAGCTTCCTTACAGCCCAAAATGGGAAGTAATGTTAATCGATTGTTGCCTATACCTCAAATTATACAAACTAGGGGACATGAGGTCCTTTGGCCATGGGACTGGCCTATGCAACCTCTCTGGTTAGGAATCTTAAGCCCGTGGGGAATAGGAGCCACCCAAAACAATGTTGTAAGACCACAGTACACATAAAAAATGCCAGCAAAAATCTTTATTAATAACCTGGGGTCTCTTATTCCCACTGGGACTTTATGTGCATGTATGTGGTCTCTTCTTATGCCTAAACTAGTTTTTGGTGTCACTGAAGAAAGCTCAGAGAATTTAGAAGGGGAAAATATATATGGTATAAGAAGCCTTCTCATAAAAATCCTCCTACCTGGCACTTTATCTACCAATGGAAATGTTGTTTGTGTACTATTAGACCAATAAAATCTTCCCCTTTTTGTTCCCCATAAACATTTTTCTTTTTGCCCATATTGCCCTATCCAATACCTTCCTGCAGTGGGTGTCAGCAGTAACTTATGCTGACTTAAGCCCATAAGCAGTAACTTATCAGCAGACCCAATGTTGGGTTTGCACAGACCTGCCATCCTCGGGTGCTACTGGCCTTCCTTGGACTGTCACTCCTGCAAATTGAATGGCATGGAACACCTTTCTGGCATGGCAGGACATGACTTATCAACAAATTTGCAACAAAACCTTCTCATTTAAGACTGTAATTCAGCTGCTGTCTTTCAATGAGACTCATAATTATATTTTTCCCTTGTAAGGGAACAGGTGAATAAGTCTAAAGCTTTAGTAGGATATGCTGTATATGATAGTTTATGATGGTTAGTAGCTGAATCTGTCACCCTAGATCATGTTGCCTGTCTGTATGGAATGACAGAAGGGAATCCATAATATGGGGTAGTTACCCCCTGAATTGTGTAATTTCACCATCATAGTAAAAAATGATAGCTTTTTTCAATGGCAGGCCTACTGCTTAAAAACTGGGGCTTATCTGTCCTCTAAAGGATGGTTGTGGACTTGTCAACAAAACAGGTGGCCATATTTGCCCTACAACTGGACCCAACAATGTATTTGGGGACAGCCCTATGTCCCTGCCAAATTATATGATTCATTACCCCATACTCCCACTAATTGGGAAATGGTTAAAGCTAGGTATAGATTAAAGCACACCCCCTGGTGATTCTATCCATTAGCTGCTTTTGCTCCAGGTGGTGCTGTCACTGAAAAAGAAACAAATGCTTTTGCTAATCATACAGCTCAGGCACTTAATGATTCTAATGTAGCTATTTCCTTGCTGAATGATGAAAGGACTCAACTGAATAAGGTAGTGTTGTAAAATAAGATGGCTTTAGATATTCTTACTGTGGCACAAGGTGGGACCTGTGCCCTCATTATTGTTCAATGTTGTGTATATATTCCTACTCACTCCCACAATATTTCACAAGCTCTAAATCATATGCAAGAGCACATACAACACATTGATAAATTAGCTACTGACCCTCTATCTGACTGGTTTAATTCCCTTTTCTGGACCTGGCAACATGTCTTCATAGATCTACTAGCTTTTAACAGCTGTCTGTTATACTGTTACTGTGGACTGTGGATGCAATGTGTGTTCTATGGTCAACCCAGGTGCTGTGTGAGGATGGATTGTGGGAGCCCAGGACCCTGGGATGTCCCCCCACTTAAATGAAACACAGCCAGAAGCACATAGCCATCAGCATAACCTTGACATTGACTAGTTAAAAAGTAACAGGCCTCCCCGAAGGAAAGAACGTACAGATAGCACTGCAAGCTCTAAACTTCAAAAGGTTATATATTCCCTTCCTTTGATAACATCATCAAACACCCCATTTGTGCGCCTCATGTAACTCTTGCAGAAACTCTGTTCCAATTCCCTATGGAATGTCTTTGTCCTGAGACACCTTACATTGCCCCTATTTTTCTCACTTTTTTGTGGAGCACTATCTTCCCTCTCTGCACTAACGCCATCAAAGGGCATTTCCTGTTTGTATGTCCCAATAAAGCTCCTGTCTAACCCTTCGCCTGTGCATTCTTTGGTCTTGGGACTGCCCTGACCCCTGCCCTTCAGGAGATGGGTTGGAACAATAGTCATTAGAGAGGAATATATTAGGAAAGAAATGTAATCCATATTTTGTTGTTAAGCCCTTAAAACTTAACGAAAGACACATAAGTATGGGCAAAGGATGTAGATAAGAAATTTTTAAAGAAACTATTTAAATAGCCAAATAAATATGTTAAAACAAGTTGCTCAAAATTTTTTTCTAAAGGGCAGATAATAAACATTTTAGGCTTTACTCTCTGCCACTGTATTCAATTCTAGCACAAAGGCAATAATAGACAACAGTAAATGAATGGGTGGTAGGCTGGGTTTGGCCATTTGCTAACTCCTGTCTGATAGGATTTAGAATTTTAAAGGAGATAAAATAAATTCTATCAGGTTGGGGAAAAAATGGACTTCTACAGGTTGTGGCATAAGCATTATTTTTAATAGATTTCTTGAAAAGCAGTGCTTAAAATAATACCTTTGATACAGCAATATCTTTGATATAGCACTCCTAGAGATCTATTCCATCTCATGGATTGATGAACCAATTGTCATATGGATATATAAGGACATACACACAAGGTGTTCTGTAGTGAGGGAAAAATGGGAAGATTATAAATGTCCATCAGTCAGGGCAATATTCCATACATTGTATGATATACTTAACAGTGGACTATTAGGCAACAATTAAAGAAAGGAACACACTGGGGATTTGTGGATTAGAGGTTGAAATTACAGAGATGGGGATGTTTTTATGGCAAAATGACAAGGAAGGGTCACTGGTTTAGGGGGTTAGTTGGAGGGAGGCATTCAGGACAGGGCACACCTACAGCAGACTTCTAAGGAGTTTATAAGTGTTCATTCTGTCATAATGTGCTGTATCAGTGGGTGGCGACCCACATAATAAGCGGGAAGGAGTTGGACTCCCATCTTTGGGAGGACCGATTTGTTCAGAAATAGACAGGCGGGAGTCTCTCAAGAGCAAGGGTGGTTCCTAATAGGGGAGGACAAACCAGTGTGTCAAGACCTCTTGTTGCATGTAACTATGAATCGTGTCATCCAATGGGTCAAGCCAGGGGGTCATCATGGGCTCAGGGGGCATGGGATGGGAGGAATAGAATAGATCAAACAGGGGGTATTTAGTGGTCAATATATTTGTTCTTCATTACCATACAGTGAAGGACACAGGACATAGTAATATCATCAAAATTTATAAAAGTGTATGGTCTAAAATGTAAACCATAGTGTAAACCCTTGACAACTTTTAGAAGTTATGTTTCACTATTTGTATATCAGTTATAACAATGCTACCATCTGCATATAAAAAGGTATTAATATGGGGGGGAGGAAAGGGAGAGGATGTTGGGTATATGAGATTCTCCTGTATTCTGTGTGTGACTTTGCTGTGACCTAAAACTTCTTTGAAAACAAAATGAAAAATAGTGAGACATTGGGGAATAAGAGGGGGAAGGTGCCACAGTGTAGACTGGACACCAGATATTGCAGTGATGAAAGGCAAAAGGTAAAAAATATATATATTTTTTATATTTTTCATTGTTTAATATCCCAATCATTTAATTTGATTTTATTATTAGTTTTTTATTTTTATGTATTTTATCTCTTACATTTATACTTATCATTATTATTTCATTTTCCTATTAATTGTACTCAGCTACTGTAATGGCTTCATCTTTGAAGAAGCTTTGGATCACAGAAGGGTTATAACAGGGGTGGGGGAAGATCATTGTGTGGTGTGTCAGGCATGGGGGATGCATGGGAGGGAGTTCATCTGAGCATAAATGTAAAGTATATAAAAATGTTCAAATATTCACAGGGCATTGTCACAGTGGGTGGAGAATCACTCAATCAATGAGAGAATACTGAATTCTCATTCTGAAGAGCTCTGCCACATTCTCTAAGGGAGCACCAACAGTCCCCCAAGTGCAGGGGCAGTGTCTGGCAAAGGAGGATGATCCACTGAAGAGCCCTTGATATTGATGACTAGCCTTATGAGTCTTTGATCTTGAAATTGAAACTTAGCCTATTGTTATGGGGTGCCTAAGAGTTGCCTCTTGAGAGCCTCCTTGTTACTCAAATGTGGCCTCTCTCTAAGCCAAGCTCAGTATATGAATGCATTAGCTTCCTCCCAGTGTGGGACATGACTCCCGGGGATGAGCTTCCCTGGCAACGAGGGACTGCTACCAAGTGCCAACTGGCAATGAGACTGGAAAAAGATCTTGAATAAAAGGGGGTAAAGGTAAGGACAAATGAGTTTATATGCTAAGAGACTTCAAAATGGGTTGAGAGTTCATCTTAGAGGTGACACTTATGCACATCTCAGTGGGATCTCAGAGAATTACAAAGTGGATATCACCCCAAAGAGTGAGACTTTTGAGGGCTCTGGAGGCACCCAGGTCCTATGTCAGGGAGGCTAGCTCCAGAGTTTAGTGCCTTGCCAATGGGCCCTACTTTGGAGTCTGTGCTCTGATTAGTGACAGAGTTAGACATAGCCATGTCTTCCCTGCACATGGCTCATCCATCCCTTCTATTCAAACCTATATTTGGTGTGGAAGTTAGTATGTGTATGCTCAGAGAATTGAGTCTTTGGGCTGTCCATGTGCCAGTTGGGCTCGGAACCTTAGTGGAGCACCAACTCCTACTCTACAGCTCATTGGACTCTCCCAGGACAACTGGTGAGGAGATGAAGATGGACAATGGCCGTCCCAGGGAAGGGAGAGAGTCTTCCACTGCAGGCAGGATAATCCCATCCATCTTCCCTATGGGATATAAGCCCCCTCTCAATTGGAGGTGGAGTGGACATCACCATCCCAGACTCCTCAGGAAGGCAGGAAGAGCTATGGACTAGAGTGGGCTTATACTATAGACATTTTATCATTCAAGCAATGGAAGAAATTACAACACTGATGTGGAGCCAGTGGCCACTGGAGGCTCTGGGCACAGGGAAAGGGAAAAGCAGTTGCAATACGGGGTTTTTTTTTTGGGACTTGGAAATTGTCCTGAGTGACATAGCAATGACAGATATATCATCATATAGCATGCAGCACTGTGTGGGAGAGAGTGTGGTCTACAATGTGAACAATGGTCCATGCTTAATGGCAAAACCCCAGGATGTATTTATCAATTGCAATGAATGGTCCACACTAATGAAGGATGTTTATGTGGGAGGATGTGGGAGGTGTGGGGAGTGGGGCATATGGGAATTCTTATATTTTTTATGTAACATTTATGTAATCAAGGTATCTTTTAAAAAATAAAAACATATATATATATAAAATAAAAACATATATATATATATGAAAGGAACAAACACAGTAGAAACATGTGCAGGAAAGGGTTAAAACACCAGCCCTGAATTGCTCAAACTCTGAGCTTTCCCATGAAAGGTGCATCTTCAGAATTTTTCCTTGGTTAGCTCATGATAGTTGAGTTCTGAGCCCTTGGAATATTCTGAATGAAAAGAGTTATTTATTTATTTTTGTATGTCCAAAGATTAGGGCCACACAACACAAGTTTGATCAGATAACAAAGTAATTTATGTTAGCAATGTAATTTATGGTGAATACCTGTTTTTGCTGTGGAGCAAGGGCAGGGCTAGAGTCTAAGTTTCTGAAATCAGCCACACCGGTGATGAATGCCTATGTGACTGACTCCAAATAAATCCCTTGACTCCAAGGCTTCTCATACATCATTACTGGAAGAATAATACACTGCCATCAATTACTGAAGGTAAAAGTTACCATTGGAATTTAGAAATTCCAATGAAATACACATAATAAAACACAAAATAAGGAAATACAAAATAATGGGAAACAAGTTAATGTACAATCCCTTCATTATCTTATATATAGTTTAAATGAAATAAAGGTTCTGCATCCAGCTGGGTTTTGGCCAGTCCAATGTGTATGTGCCAGCCCAGACCACTGCCAAAAAAAGAATTATGCTGGAAACACAGATAGCATGTCTGTGAATTTGGTAAACAAGAAGGTATTCCAGGTGAAGGGTTAAATGAGCAAAACCAAGAAACTACTAAATGAAGGATGTATAGTGTAAAGGAGTTGTCTCATTTTGTGCATGGATATGATCTGCTTCCTGAAGAAACTTTACTAAAATGGATTGTGAGAATGACAAGTTAGGAGTGGTTTCCTTGGCACTGAATGATGAAGAATAAAAAAACAAGTTTCTTCTGATGCAGGACACATGGGTACTTAAAATAGCCTCTGTAAGGCTCATTTACTTTGGGAAGAGTAATTGTCCTTCTCCTTTAAATGCCAAGTAGCACTCCACAGAAACAGTTAATATTCTGCATATGCAAGCTTCACTATATTATTTTTATGATGATCAGGATGTTCATCCACTTTATAAGCCCCTTACACAAGTCATGGGAAATGCTCTGATTTAAGAAGGTGACTTTTGCATGGTCAAGACATGTAATTTTGCTGAAAAATTAAGCAATACCCTGAAAAGCTGAACAGATTTATTATCTCAGGTTCCCATTACAGGTGTTAAAGATGTTAAGAAACTTTAAGTGATTTACAAAAGCATTGGGAAAGACAAAAGATATAGTCAAGGTACCCATCCTAGCTGGACAAAAAGTTTTAAGTGGTTTTTAAGAAATGGGATGATAAAGCAGACATTGATGGGGTCATCCCAAAGGTTTTAATGCAACACTGTTGGAAGTTGGGTGGATTAATGGGAGCCCCTGATGTTCCCCACCAGGGGCCCTAAACAAATCCACTCCATTTACTCTAGGTTGTGATCCCAAAACCTCTTGGTGAAATCCTAACAGAGGCCACAATTAGTTTGGGAGGATATAGTGTTGCAACAGTTGAAACACTTGAGCTAAAAGGTGGATACAAATTGGAGGGTTTGAACAGATTTTATATTAAATAGCTTACTGTGTCACCTTTATCTGAATATATTGTTGGAATGAATGTTATGTCAGACTGAGGAGTACTTCCCATACATAGTATTGTGAAATAGAAGACCCATAAGTACACTGTTTAACTAGTAGTAATTGAACATGCTAAATGGAAACTTACAGAATCCCTGAATGTACGTGTTGTTAATTTGAACCTGCATGGGATACTTGGTGAACAAAAAGTTATTACCAATTTAACTGATTCTTTAATAAAATATGGCATACTAGTATCAAAAATTCTCTCTATAATATCCCTGTGTGGCCCCTGAAAGGAGCAGATGACTTATGGGGACTAAGAATAGACTATGGAGGTTCTAATAAAGTAGTACCACCTATAGCATCAGCAGGCACTGATACGTTTCAACAGTGTAATATATCATAAAGAACCTTGCTTTGCCTTCATGTGGAAAAAATCCCAATTTACATTTACAGTATTGTCACAGAGTTATTGGAATTCAACAGTTTAGAGTCATTATTTTCTAGAAGCAATTTGGATTTTGTGCCAGTTTTAAGTGTGATAATACACTCCATTGATGATATCATATCAAAACTGGAAAATAGGTTAGGATTAATTTAAAAGCAGTGGTGACACACCTGACTAATAAAGTCTGGTTGATAAATCCAGCAAAAACCCAAGGGTAACCCAAAATGTGAATTGCTTACAAATAACCTAAGCATGAGCCACCAGTGATATTACACAGGCAACTAAAAATAAACTGTCATTGCCTATCCCTCTAACTAAGTAAGAAGCAGAGTGCCTTGTTGGGTGCTTTGGATTTTGGAGGATACATATTCCATATCTGCTATTGGATATTTCTTCCTCTGATCCATAAAACTAACCAAAAAAAAGACCATATTTGAATGGGGGTCTGAAAAGCAGCAGAATATGTTTGAATTGCAAAATGTGGTCTCAAAATCAATGCCTTGAATGCCTCATGCTACACACTTAGATATGATTTTGGAAGTATCTGTAACTTGCCCATATGCAGACTGGAGCTTATGGCAAAACCCATGAGTACCTCTCAGTGGTGGCCGCTGAGATTTTGGACCAGAAAATTTTGAAACAGCAGTAAAATACATGCATTTTTGAAAGATAATTACTGGCTTTCTATTTGGCATTAACTACCACTATGACTGAAGGACATAATCTCAAAACCTGAAATACTCATGATGTCCTAGATAATGTCAGAGAAACATTCTAATAAGGAAGGCAGTGTCCAGAAAAAATTCATAATAAAATGGAAATGGTTTATATAGGAACAAACCAACAGAGGAATGCAAAGAGGTAGTCATCATATTCAAGAACAGATTATCTCTTTCCCTCTATGGTCAGTACGTGGGTGATGCCCTATGAACTGCTCTCAGTTGGTCAACAAAAAGCTACTTGGCTGACAGATATCAGTTCCAAGGTGGATGGATCGCATCCTGTTTGGAAGGTCACTGCATTATGGCCAAGCCAACAGATGGAAAAACTTATTGTAGAAGATAAAGAACAAATCAGCTCAGTCGGCTGAATCATATGTTTTTTTCCTTGCAGTTGATGGGAGAATTGGAGAAGATTAAGAATCTCAATGTTTTGGTGTATACCAACTCATCAGCCAATGACCAACCCATATGGTCAGGTAGATGGGCAATGGAAAATTGTAATGTTAAAAGGACGTCCATGCAAACTACAGCTTTGGGAAAATAGACATGGGAATTTAAAGTGAACATTGAAATAGGATATATTGGTTCCCGTCATAAGAACCTCTTTCAAGGATTAGAAGGTGATTAGAACCAGTAAGTGGACATCTGGGTGCATTTGCTTGAGGTGGTCACGTGAGTCCATGAAATAAGTGGACAAGATAGAATTGCAGCAATGAAGAGATAAGATGATCATCATATTCCTTTTGCACCATCTGAGGCACAAAATGCTGACAAGAACTGTTCTGTATGCAAGCAAGAGAGAAAGAGACTGGAGATAATAAAAGGGTAGACCCCCTGGGGCAAGGCTCAGCTTATCGCTTAAGAACTTTACACCCCATAGCATCCAACAATGAGCAAAGAGATACCACATCAAATAGACATATCATGTTGCATATCATCCTCAAGGCATGGTTTGATAGAGAAATGGATCACATAATTAGAACATTTCTTGTCTAAAATAGGAGATAAAAGCTTGAAGGGGTAGGCTGTGTACTTACCTTCACAAGTGAGTGCTCACACTCACCATGAGGGGTATCAAGGACATAGCTCCACTAGATAGATTCCTCCATTTTGGGGGGGGATCTGGGGAAGCAGGTATGGAGGAGGATGTTGGGAAGTCTCTGAAATTTTTCTCCCCATCACCTCAACTTTCATTTTTCCTACTTAATCCTGGTAGGACCAGACATCTGGTCCTGGGACCAGGGCTGTAATCAGAGGTGCTGGAAACGGGGATAATCCCTAAGCAAAAACAAATTTTAAAAAGTAAGTATACCTTTAAACATTTTGTGCAAAATTTCTAAGGACCTATTGGGATTGACTGTGTCTTCAGCCCATCTTGCAAAATTGGTGTTTACAGCAGTTTCTAGTTGTTAGATAGCCTACTAGTTTTGTACCTGTGTAACTCTACCCTACATGAATATGGATGAACTGAGGGGAAAGCACTTACTAGACCGATATTGCTGCCAGCAATCTGTATCAGCATAGGTGAACCTACTGTCCCTCCCAAAGGTGAAAAGGCTTCAGTTATAATCAATGACAAATGGAGAGAAGGAGAAATAGTAGCTGAGGGTAAAGAAATTAAAAAAAAAAAAAAAAAAAAAAAAAAAGAATTATACAGCAAGGGAAATCCAATATTACATATTTGCCTCAAGATAGGCTCATAACAAGAGAGTGATATTTTTATTTATTACAATTATACCAGGTGGCTGGAAAGGTGAAATCATTTGTTTACCATGACCATTTCTGCTTTTAGAACCTGAAAAAGGTTGAATGGAGCCTGTAAATCTGAGTTGCACTCACTCTAGTAGACATGTTGGGCCAATTGTTGATGACTTGGTGGGACACTAGCAATGTGCTAGAATATTCTGACTCTAATTTTGAGGGTACATATAATATAAAGGATATCATTTGGGAAGAATTTTCTGAGAACTACTTCCCACCAGGCCATTGAACTGTGTGGTGTATTGCTACCACTGAAGATTACTGTAGAACTATAATCCTTGATGAGCAAATGTTTAGAGAGGTCCTTGGTCATAGTGGACAAAAGATAGCAGCTACATTCTTAACATGTAAAAAATACAGAGTACCCTCATTTTTATGGATGGAAAACTACTGCATAGATTAGGAAAGGACAAGGATTTCTGATGGGAATAAAAAAGTAGGCTTCACATGATGGGTCTGAATTCCTGAGATATGTCACCACCTTGACATGAGCAAATCTATCAGAGGCCTTATGGAATACTCAGGCTAAATTATATATTAATTTATGTAATTTGACCACTCATCCAACTCTAGTATAGAAGAACCAACATTTTTGGTACAAAACAGTTATCCTAACTGTACCCAAGCCATTAGTACACAATGGCAAACAATATTCAAGGTGGATTAAATAACATAGGCCATAAGGAAGAAAAGATCTTTTGGATGAGATAGGTGCCAGTCTAGGCATTGTGGGAGAAGATGACATCACTTTTAATGAAGAAGAGCATTCAGAGGAAATAGCTTTATTAACTAAAATAAGCAGATTAGAAGGGATGGGACTCAGTCTGGAAAGATGGTGAGGTTTTAACAAAGTGGGTCAAGCAGACTCAATAAATGTTCGTGAATAATGCAAGGTCCCAACATTGAGAAAGGGCTTATACCCTGTACAGGGCCTCTTACTATTTTATTATGAATGGAGGCCAAAGCAGCAATGGGATTATAGACCAACATTCTAACTGATGAGGCAAAAGAGGATCATTTATGAGAATTTCACAGGCCTTTAAATCTATGGAATTTCTCTAGGGACACAGCTATCTTGATGCACTATAACTGCCATCACTCCATTAATAGATCAGAATAAGATACATCTGTAGAGCAGTTAGCAGGAAAAGGAAATCTTTTGAATGACATTCATGTCCTCCCTGTAGGAGGAAGGTGGGCCCTACTAAACAATAGCACACAATGGAAACCAGACTCAGAACAAACTTGTGAAATGATACAGGGTAACAGGTTTTTGTCCCCAAGTGACTTTGAACCCAGAAATAATAGAATCATGGCCATTTGTAATGATGCCTGTCTGTAATAATATCTGGCATATGGCAAAGGGCAATTTTGTTGGGAAGGCAAAGCAAAGGTCTCTTTAATTCTTACTGATTTTTTTTTTTTTGTAATGACACAGAATTGTACCATGATTGAACTGCAACATATTATAATACTGGTGTTTTACCTTTTGTAATTCAAGAACTTTTAACGTAAATAAGTCATGAAACAGTACTATATTAGCCAGCCAAAGGCATGCTGATGCAAAGTACCAGAAATCTATTGGCTTTTATAAAGGGTATTTATTTGGAGTAAAAGCTTATAGTTACAAGGCCCTAAAGAGTCCAACTCAGTGTACGATAAGAGGTACTTTCTCACTAGTCTGTTGCCACATGTTGAAAAGACATGGTAGGCAATCTCTGCCTGGTCTCTCCTTCCTTCTTCCTCATAAGGCTCCATGGGCCCAGCTTCTTCCAATCTCAGCTGTAGGCTGGCATAGGGCATAGCTGCTCTGTTCTCTTCAGCTGCAAACTATCAGCAAATGGCTTATCTCTCTTCCTGGGGCTGTAGGATCAAAGTTCTCTCCTCTTTCATGTCTATGGAGCTCTCTCTCTTCCTGTGTGTCTTCTTGAGTGAGTGTCCATTTATATCAGCCCACCAAGGGTGCAGGGACTCAACCCTAAGTCATGTCCTACTGACATGGTTGAATCAAAGCCCTAATTTTACCAAGCAATTTAATCAAGCATGCCAGCCGAATCTAATGTGTTCAAAGGGTATCGCAACAGGAGGGAGAGATCAGTTTACAAACGTAATCCTTCACTTTTTGGGGATTCATAAATAATCTCAAATTGCCACAAGTACTGACACTGATGATCAAATGTATTAGGAGAGTCAATTAAAACCTTCTTAGGACATAATACAAATAGAAAGTGACTGGCCTGAGAAAGAACTCAGCCAAATATCAGCTAATTTCCATGCTATAAAATTCTGCAAATGTTATCACAAAATACATATAACAATAGAATGAGAGTAACTGAGTAATCAAGTTAGTACAAAAATATGAAAGTGTATGTAATGGTTGATAGGATATATTAGTTGTGTCTTTAAATCTATCCCTACCCTATTCTGATTTACCCAAATGTTAGCCATATTCATGCTGATACTATTGCTCTATCCTTTTAAAAAATTCTATTCTAAATATAGATGCTCAGAAAAAAATATGTTCAGTTTGAGATAAGAGTGACTGGTCAGGAAATGGTTAACTCAGCAAACCGGGGTTGCTCAAACCTAGTACATTCCAAAAGAGGATAGTCTTCAGGACTGATCCTTGTCTGTCTCCTGGAAGATAGCTTCTGAACTCTAAGAATATTCTGCCTTATAAGAGTGTCTTTGGTCCCTCCAACACCTTGTTTTCAGACTTGTAGCCACCAGAACCATGGGACAATAAATTTCTCTTGTTTTAAGATTTAAAAATAAATCAGTGTTTTTGTTTGCTCAAGGTCTTGAGCCACACTATATTTATGGTGAATGCTTATTTTGATCTGCCTGAGGCCTTAAGCCATGCTGTTTCCGTTTGACCAAATAAGTTTATCCTAACAATGTCATCTATGTGACTACCATTTTTGCCCAGGGTTTGGGTTGAGGGGCTGGAGTGTGAGAAGCTGAGTTCAGTCACATGGGAACCACATGCCTATATGACTAATCCCCAATAAAATCTCTGGACACCAAGGGTCTGGCAACTTTCCCTGGTTGTCAACATTTTGCACATGTCATGCATCCATGTTGGGAGAATTGAGTTCCTATGTGACTCCACTGGTAGAAGGCACCTAGAAGCTTGCATCTGTTTTTTTCTGAACTTTGCCCCAATGTATGTTTTCCTTTTGCTGATTCTAATGTGTATCATTTAAGTGTAATAAGCCTTAGCTATGAATATAACAGGTTTTCTGTTTCTGTGTGTCCTATTAGGAAATTATCAAGCCTTATAGTATTCTTGGGGAGTCTCTAACTCATAACTACACCATTTGCACAGGTACTGTACTTATCCAAGCAAACACATTTACCAGGAACAAATGATGTGAAGAGATTGCCATTAACACAAAGAAATTTAAAATTATTAATTTTCAGCACAAAAAAGTATCCTAAAAGCATCTACGCAAAAATTCTGACTACTACGAAAACAGAAAAATAATAAGTTTTACCTGATAGTTTTATAATACTAAACACAGGAAGTCACCAGTGTACCTTCTGCCTTCTACTCTATTTGAGGAAAAAAAAAAGGTCTATAGACTTCTGCAAATTTCATGTATCTAAATGCAATTGTACAGGATATTCTGTTTATTTCTGGAATGTAAGCACAATTTCATAACAGTAAAGCATTGAATCAAATTGATAACTCAAGAAAAAATTCCATTGAAAGATGACCTATCTTCAAAATATGAAATAATTTATGAAATAATAAAAGAAATTACACTATGTAAATATATAATATATATAAAATCAAATATATAATATATGATGAGCTCGAACCAATCAATAAGAAAAATAGAGAGCATTCTATTAGATACTTATCAATAGCACAATAACTGAAAATAAAAGAAAAATTCCAATCCAACACTTAAAATTTGATTTATATATTATATAAACTCTACAATATTGGAGAATTCATTAGGTACTACTATTCTAAATCAATTTGTCATTGAACATTAAGAGTCTTGAAAAATAGTATGTTCTGTAACTTACAACTCAACAGTTAGAAGCTTATTTGTTGGGCATATTTGGATAAGTTTTAATGTTATTGATGAAACTTAATTACAAATAGCATGCAATTGTTATTGGATCATAGAATTGTTGGTGATACTTATTACTTTCCTTTTCATTGCTTTATTTTTCCAATGTACATGCTTTCATTACTTTAATAGTCAGGAATTGTCAGTGAATTTATTTATAAGCTGTTTTTAAGTCTATTATTTATAAAGAGATTAAATCTCACATTTTTCTCATATTCCTTGAAGGGCTTTTATCATTTATGCTCTTGCTGGGGAAGTCAAGGACACACTCAATGGCCATTGCCCAGCCTTTTGCTTATCCCTCTCCTTTTCCCCTCTGTCTTGTTTGGGTGCAGATATTTGTTATGTTTCCACTTTCGTTTGTTTGTGTATAGGTGTGTGGTATGTTTCAATTTCACAGGAGACCACAGTCAGCCATGGGAGGCATTAAATCTTAACCAGTTCCAGCTGCTTGCTAGGGCACAAAGGTTGCTCATTAACAAAGCCTCCTATCTCTGGAGTGTATGAAAACCCAGCACTGTGCAGTTCAAGTGTCTCTCATCTCTGACATAAAGTGAGGTGTGTAGAGCTGCTGAGCAGTTGGCCTCCCTAGATTAACAGCTATAACTGCTCCCTCATCTCTGAGACAAAGTGGGGTATGCAGAGGAACCATCCTCTGAGCTTGACCTTAACAATTGACCTCCCTGGGGGACTGTCCAAGGTGAGATCCTTTCCTCTGCTCTTTTGGTCACTTTGTTCTATGTGAGTAATAAAGCGGTCACTTGCTGAAAGCCTCTGTTGTGCACGAACTCGGGTTACCATCATGCACTCTAAGCAACTCACTCTACAGTACTGTGACCTTGCCTGACCTCATCCCATCTGAGAAACCAAAGAGCAAGCCAGCCTTAATAGGTATCTTCTACAATTGTAAAAGATAAGAAGGAAATACGAGAGAATGAAATTCAATCAGCTTAAGCTGGTCACTATTTTTTTTCACTCATTGGATGTTTTGAAGCAAAATATTCTTAATTTTAATATATAAAATATGTGTAAATATCAATAGTTATGTTAATACTTTTGGTGTCCTGTTTAATGAACTTTCTCTGTGCCCAAGTCATGAAGATATTTCATTGTATTACCTTTCACATGTATATCATCTATTCACCATGATTTATTTTTGTGTACATTGTAAGGCTGAAATAATTGGATGCCAAGTTCACCAGTGACTTCAAATATGGGAGGTGTGGTTCGATTCACTGTAAGATACCCACAAGAATATTGTTTGCTGCAGATCTTTGTCCCATGCTTTGTTGCTTTTTATAAGCATTGTCAAAGTTGGGATTTCTTATATTAAACAGATGTACATAAAACATATGAATGAATATATATATATATGTATATATATATGTGTGTATATATATACTTTTCCAATTGTAAAATCTAAAGCATAGAGTTGATATGAATATTTTAACAATATCTGGTGAGCTTATTTGTGCTAATGATTGTAGAAATATGAGTGGAAAATAAGTTCGTCATTTCAATTACATTGAATTAAATTAATACTTTATGGAAAGAGATAATTTGCCTCCCATGCCCATGTAGACAACATTATGACTATCACTGTAAACTTGACCACAGCAATTACATAGGAAACTGGCCACAGCAGCAGCATATAGAGGACTCAAAAATACTACAAGAAAGTTCATACTAAATATGGAAGTGGCATTCATAGGGGCAAGATATTTCAGGATGCATATATGTCATCCAGTTGAGAAAGACGCTGAATATGAAATTTGTTTTTTTCTGTCTCACATATATTGATTATATTATCACTTAACTTATCACTAAGGTAATTTTAAGTATTTTAATCAAAAACAACATAAAATGGAATGACTTTTTGATAACGGGCTCACAAAATTAAAAGGCGATTGATGGAACAGAGGTGGAATTTGAATGGGATCTGCAATGTAAGCAGCCGGAATCAGACAATGGTCACTTTATAGGAACAGTAAACTTCATGTCCTGATGTTGACGTTCTCATGGGTTTGACATGTCACCGTTATTTGGATCTTTACATCAGTCAATTAGAGTTTGGGGTTCAGAAATAGAAAGTCTCTTTTAAGAATCCATATTAAATTCAGAGTTTGCCATACCAAGGAGAAGAGTTTAAATCTGGCCACTTCTCAGATATCATGGGAGGTGATAGTGAGAAAGACAGCAGGGATTGTCATTCTGCTGAGAATACACAAAACAGGAAATTTCCCCAAGAATAAGATGTGGTTAATGAAATAAATGTAACATGTCTGGTGCTATACCAAGCAAACCCTTGATAAATAATGTAATTTCTCCAATATTCCATTCTGTAAGGAGAAGTAGATATGCTCCTTTTTTTAAAAAAGATTTATTTATTTACTTTATCCATTTTAAACCCCCCCTAGATATGCTCTTGATAAAGTAATTTGTATTCTAGTAACTGAAAAAGGAAAATCTACATTTCTCTTTAGTAAGAGGGCATCTAACTTATTCAACATTCATATTTCAAGTTAGTCAATATAGTTCAAAGTTTAATACATCCAGGTTCTCTACTTGCAAGACTGTAAGTCACACTAACTGTGGATTGTCAATTTAATCAAACGATAGTCTGTTATCAACAACCTTATGCAGAAGTGTGATTCATGTACATGCACTGTGGAAAGTCAGGATGCTATATAGTTAGCCTTATGTCTTTTTAGACTTAGCAGGTTACATTTAGTGCAGCAAAATTTTCTGAAAAATAAACTTCTTGTGAGTTAATTATTTTTCTTTGTGATTTCTGTCTGGGATATATTCTCTAAGATAAATTTTCCTACATCCCCAACTAAACATCAAACATGAAAAGCAAAAGCAAAATGACATATTTAAAAGAAAATTATAACACTGAAGAAATAACTAAATCTAGAAAAAGATGAGGCTTCAGTGTCCCATGGGCTAATAGATTAATCACAGCATTAAGCTTCTTATTATATAAGAACTCTGTACGCAAGACTCTGCAAATGCATCACCCACTGGGGACAGCATGATGAACTTCCTGACAATACCCACATGGGCTCTACTCTTGTAGATGCTGATGATGAATGTAGAATCTCTCACCCTGAATTACAGTATGCTGGGTCTTTTCATATAAAGGTCAGGCTTCAGGCACTGGCATTCTGCCTATAAAACTTATCACATGCAGACAGACCATGTTTCTTTCCTCCCCTGGGAAATTGGACCCAACCAGCATTCAACCTGTAGCATGTCCCTGGTAGCCACACATCAAAGCAGACAAGACTGCTCCTCAGAGTAAGAGCACTCTAAGTATGCCATCTATCCCGGCACAAATGGAACTCTCAAAAGACTTACTTTGTTTTCATGTAAGAGAAAAATTGGAAACACAATTCATTTGGCAATATCTATGGCAGAGAATTTCATCTTTTCTATTTTTTTTTGCTGAGTTAATAGCAAAGTATATCAATCATCTTCCTTTCTCTCATCTTTATAACCCTTTGTATTTCACCCATTCCACCCCAAAACCTAGTCTTCTTTACCTATTCAGATCCAGTGAACTTCATCACAACTTGATCAGCTGCTCACTCCCATAACCATTTCCTATCGTTTATTTGGTCATTCCTAAAGTAATTTGCTCATGAAATCTCCAACTCCTGTGGAAAATTATCTGGCAATCATGTACCCTTAGTAATTGTCCTCTCAGACATTCACTTGGAACCTGCTCTGTAAAATCATAGAGGTTACATTCCCTTGAGCTCTCTATCTTTTTTTCTTTCCTTCTACTCTATCTTCATGCTCTTCCCAACAAAACTTAGCAACTACTCTCCAATATAGAGATATTGATGATATTGTCAAAAGAGTGGTAGAAGGAGTGGATGTAGTTTGACAAGTTGGGTGCCTGCCTCCCACACGGGAAGTCCCCGGTTCAGTTCCCGGTGGTTCTTCCTAAAGAAGATCAGCAGACAGACAAGATAGCCATCATGGGGGGTGGGAGGGGTGGGAAGAGTAGTGGAAATTTTGCACCCAGCAAAGCTGGGTAAGGAAATAGATGAAGGCAAGAGGGAGAAGTACAAGCATCAAGATTCGGAATGTATCGGTGAAATCCAAAAAATGTGTTAGAGAATTAGTAGGTGGTCACAAAGATTTCACAGGTAGGGTAATTTGGGTTTGGGACAATCAAAAGAATGGCTACTTGAAGTAGAGTGGATGTAAAAAAGTATTTTATCTCAAGACTCTTAAGACAATAGAAAACAAGTTTTCTTGTGTTGTTTCTTTGTTTTTCCATATAAATATTGAAATAAATTAGGATGATGGTGAGATTTGTGATGGGGAGAAACTTATTGAGAACTATACATTAAAGTATTCCTTGGTGAGGAAAATTGGGGGGTTTGATTAGTGATTTAAATATTATTAAATAATAGGAAGTAAAAGGATTGTATATTTGTGTATAAATTCTAATTTAAAGTGTAATACTTTCATTATGGTCTATATTTTTAAATCACTGAAATTAAAATGTTAATTCCTGGTTATTATTTAAGTCTTGGATCAAGTTTCCCTTCTTTTTCTGATTTCTCTCCCCACTGATGCTCATATATTTGGTTAGCTACTTCTCATTTGTTCTTTTGTATTACTCTAATATTGTACCTTTTCTATGATGTATACACATCTGTTAATACGTCTGTATCATCCACTTAGCTCTAAACCTTTTGAAGAAATAGTATATTTCTTGTTATCTTTAAAACCATGGTCAGTTCCCGTTATAGGTTTCTTGAATGAAGGAATGATGATCTTTTTTCAGCATTTACAGGATGTGTTGATTAGTATTCATGACAAGTCACATTCTTAATTCTAAGTTACAGAAGGGTAATCTTCAGGATTCTGTTTTTTTTTTTGGGGGGGGGGTTTGTTTGTTTTGTGTAGGACCCAACACATTTACACTGATACTTTTTACAAAGAAATGCAGACTTTTGGCATTATTGTGAGAGTTCATGTTACCAAAAGTTAAATATTTCATTGCCCAAGAATGTTCCAAATACGTATTAATTATATGAACAATATAATGCAGAATAGAAAAAAATAAATTGAAGTATAAGAAAATAATCATTGCTCAAATATTTATTGAATGCTTATGATATAAAAATATTGTCATAGACATTATGTTTATAATAGTGAATAAAAGAAAAAATAAAACCCCTGCCCTCATGGAGTTTATACTCTACTGAACATAGACTTTCATTTAAAATTTAATGGTTTTATATTATCACATTATTTTATTACAGCATACTACTTATTATGTGATATAAATATAGATATATTTCATATTTTTTAAATAACCTGAAATGTGCAGAACATGTTTAATTTTATCCACTGTTTCTATTTTCTTTTTGTGATTACTTTCAAGTTAAAGTTTCTTATTTTTCTGTCCTTATTATAAAATAAGAGTGCATTTTCTCTTCTTCTATTTTCCCTATAGATTCCAACCAGAACTCCCCTTTTCTAACATATAACCAAACTCTACAAACACAGCATGTAATATCAACATTTTCATATTTTTAACATATATCTGAATTAAGGTCATTGTGCAAAAATTGATTTTTACTAAAAATGAATAATAATTTTATTTAAGTATATAGTACAAGTTTTTGAAAGACTCTTAAAGATGCTTAATTTTCCAGTGTGCTAATAGTACTGATTTCCAGAGGTTTAAAGTCATCTTTTATAGAGAAAAGAGAGATCTAGCTTATAAAAACATATCATCCCAGTTCCTGGCACTAAAATCCACCTTGAAATTAAATGTTATCCATTTATTTTAAATTAAATTTTCAACCTTAATTGAGTTATTTTTAAAACTCATTTATAATGGAAACATATATTTTAAGCATTGGCTTCTGAGAATCAGATGGTTTTAAAACCAGGGTTGCCCCTGGCACTTTTATATTGTAGCCTTTCATTTTCATTAAATATGCTCTGTAAAATTGAATTTTGATGTAGTGCCTACCTTAGTTCTATCCTTCAGGGACTTATAAAATCAAGTAATTAACATATTTTGAAAAAAATCATTTGACTTCAGATTGTTATAGCACAGTTCTCCCACACCTTTGTGCCTGATTTGACCTGTGGTGCCTGACCCTGTAAATGATTGCTTCAAAGGATACTTCAAGCTCATTATACCACAGGAGTGTAGCACTTATCTCCCTTTTAACAAGCCATGTCACAGCAAGAAGACCTAATTTCACACATTAGAGGAAAAGAGACAGTTGGAATCTTACTAATCAGTGATGAGGGAAAGCACATGTGAAATGAGTTTAGGGTGGCTGAACATTTTTCCAATTACCAGGCTATATTCTATAGGGATAAATGATAATGAACAGAAGAATGGATATCTTTTGCTCCATTCTTTTCTAGAAAAGAAACGCAATGATTGTTAATATGGTATGTTCACTGATTTACCACATAAAGTATGTTAGAAAATGATCTAATGTTCAGAGT
The DNA here is from genome assembly GCA_026826555.1 of Tolypeutes matacus. Taxonomy (NCBI): domain Eukaryota; kingdom Metazoa; phylum Chordata; class Mammalia; order Cingulata; family Chlamyphoridae; genus Tolypeutes; species Tolypeutes matacus. Next base: position 4,875,334 of record JAKSZT010010858.1, on the reverse strand, counting down.
GTGCTGCAAGTTATTTCTAAGAAGGAAAAGTAACGCATCTTAAAATAGTAAGCACCACATTGGCATAAACAAATGTTGATCATGAATCAGTTCTCTAATTGAATTTTAATTTGATTAGAGAAATTGACTAAGTTCTATACACCACAATTAGAGATAAAATATATTAAAACGATTAAGTTGTTAGAAAACAAAAACACGATAGATTTTTATAAAAAATAAGCCTATGTAAAAAAGGAGAAAGATATCGTTTTAAAACAAGCATTAGATCATTCTCTCTTTCAAACGTTCGTTTATCTCACACACACAGAGAAAGGATCACTCATTTACAATAGTTGCTTTTCTCTGCATCTCTCAGATGCACATGGATACATGTAACTAAAAGTAGCCATTCATAACAAATGGATAATATCCTCCTTGGAAAATGACAAAAAATACCAGATAAAGTTATAAATATGGTCAAAGATATATTAGCCTTTAAAACTTTGTCTATTTGTTATAATAGACAAAATAATATAATAAAATAATATAACTTATTATAGGCTAATACTTATAATAAGACAATGTATATATACCAGATTTTACCGAAGGGATAGTGCAAGGAAAGGGAAACACACACACAAGAGAATTAAAAAAAAAAATGAGCCCCAAAAGCTAAATAATGTTTTTTGTTTGTTTGTTTGTTTGTTATTGACTTTCAATAGACCAATGGAAAATAAAAACACAAATTCAAAATGCTCACAAAGGTTCCCCTATTTCATGTTCCAGTTTCTTGATATTTTCCTATCGGCTTGAAATCTAAAACATTGTGAAGTAACATCTACCTTCCACAATTTGGCAACATTTTAAATGAAACCTTCACCCTATTCTCATGGTTTGGTCAAATTTCATAATTGTTCTTCCTTGATGTCATATTTTAAAACAATTCTGAGGTTTTCTGTCAAGAAAAATGCCCTGGAGGAGGAAATTTCCAGCAAGCTTGACCTTTTTTTATTATTTTTATTATTTTTATTTAATTTTTTAATTAAAAAAAATACTTAGATTACATAAATGTTACACAAAAAATATAGGGATTCCCATATGTCCCACCTCCCATACCTCCCACATCCTCCCACATAAACATCCTTCTTTAGTGTGGCACATTCATTGCCATTGATAAACACATCCTGGGGCTTTGCCATTAAGCATGGACCATAGTTCACATTGTAGACCACACTCTCTCCCACACAGTTCTGTATGTTATATGATGATATAAAATGGCCTATATCTGTCATTGCAATGTCACTTAGGATGATTCCCAAGTCCCAAAAAGCCCCTGTATTGCAACTGCTTTTCCCTCTCCCTGCCCCCAGAGCCTCCAATGGCCACTGGCTCCACATCAATGCTGTAATTTCTTCCATTGCTTAAATCACAATATGTCTATAACAGAATACCAGCAAGTCCACTCTAGTCCATAGCTCTTCCCCCAATCCTGAGGAGTCTGGGATGGTGATGTCCACTCCACCTCCAATTGAGAGGGGGCTTATATCCCATGGGGAAGATGGATGGGATTATCCTGCCTGCAGCTGCAGACTCTCCATTCCCTGGGATGGCTGTTGTCCATCATCACCTCCCTGCCAGTTGTCCCGGGTGAGTCCAATGAGCTGTAGAGTAGAGTTGCTGCTCCCCTGAGGTTCTGGGCCCAACTGGCACATGGACAGCCCATAGACTCAAGTCTCTGGATGTACATCTACACACTCCAGCACCAAGTATAGGTTTGAGTAAAAGGGACAGATGAGCCATGTGCAGGGAAGACATAGTTGTGTCCAACTCTGTCACTCTCAGGAGCACAAACTCCAAAGCAGGGCCTACTGGCAAGGCACCAAAATCCAGAGCTATACTGGATACCAGATATTCCAGTGATGAAAGGCAGAAGATCAAAAAAAAATTTTTTTATTTTTCATTTTTTTACTATCCCAATCTTAATTTAATTTTAGTTTTAGTTTTTTTTTAATTTTTATGTAATTTATCTATTACATTTAAACTTATTATTATTATTTCATTTTCCTATTAATTGTATTCAGCTATTATAATGGTTTCATCTTTGAAGAAGCTTTGGATGACAGAAAGGTTACAACTGGTGTGGGGGAAGTTCTTGTTGTGGAGTATCAGGGAGGGGGATGCATGAGAGGAAGTTCACCTGAGCATAAATATAAGGTACATAAAAATGTTCAAATGTTCACGGGGCATTGTCACAGTGGGTGGAGAATCACTCAATAAATGAGAGGATACTGAATTTCCAAGCTTGATCTTTGAGCCTCCAAGTTCTTTAGACTTGTCTATGAGGGAGACCACTTTAACCATTAAGACAAAAATCCAGTGATTGTGGCTTGCGCATTCCATGTGTGGTTTATTTTGAGAATTCACCACTAATGTACAGCTCTTTCTCTCTTTCTTTTTTTAAATAACACATATGCACACACATATTTACAAGTTAATTAAAAACCATGCTGGCCAATGAAGATCACAGAAGTTTTTAATAACTACATATCATTTTTACATGACCAATATAAATTATAATGTCAGAGAACAAAATTATTACTATTTGAAAAAGTGATTTTCAATATGTCTGGTCATAAATCATATTTTCTCTATTTACTTCTCTATTTTAAAAAAAATTACAGATTATTTTTTGTGCTAATATATTGTTATTACTCTCCATGTTTTATATTCAGTGGTATGATACAATCAACAGAATGTTTTCTGAGAACTATCTTGTTTTAATCCGGAAAATTTGTAATGAACAATGTATGAATAAATCAAGTGTAAGAGATTTTGAGAAAAAAAAAGATAGCAAACTGTAAAGAATTTATAATTATCTACTTAAAATTATATGCATATACCTAGAGTGAAAATATGGTATAATGAAAGGAGAAGGTTGTGGAAAAAATGAAAGAGGTATTAATAAGACAACCGGAAAGGAAGGAAGGAAGGAAGGGAGGAAGGAAAGAAGGAAGGAGGGGAGGGAGGGATGGAGGGAGGGAGGAAGGGAGGGAGGAAGGAAACAAGGAAGGAAGGAAGAAACAAGGTTAACTGCTATTTTCATTTTGGTATAATGGACAAGTACATTAGTACAGACTCTTCAAGGAGACTAAAGCAAGGCATCTCACCTAGCTTTTCAAGAAAGGAAGAGGAAAAAAAGCTTTTTAAAATAAAAATCTTCCTAATTAAAATGAACTGGATTATGTCAAATGTAAGATTGTGTATATGTATGTGTGAGAGAGAGAGGGAGACAGAAAAAGAGAGTTAGCATAGAGGAGAAAGAAAATATAGCAAATTTAAAAAGACAATTTTAACTCTGGAGAAAAGTTAATCAAAGGAAATGTTCAGATAACATATCTAGTTTGGAATGAATTATAATTCATTATAATATTAATTTATATAATAATAACCACATAAGTATAAATAGTTTTTAAAACCAAATATTTGACCATCCATTCTGAGTGTAATAGTTTGGAAGAGCATATTCATGTGTAGGGTATGTTTTATGTAGAGGACTGGAAGATTACAGAAAGATTCTCCAATTGTCTTCTATTATAAAAATTGTATAACTAATGTGTAACATTGAAAATAGATGTGCTAGTTAAAACATGGTAGCTAGGAATATAAATGTAAATGTAGGAAGAAAATATCTACTGTGTGAAAGGGTTGGTTCTTGAGCCAAAGTCAGGTCAGAAGAAAGGTGGATCAAAGAACTACTGTTTCCTTTACAGACATTGAATATTTATTTAATCATTTAAATTTTGTTTATGCATAATGGTGATTAATAAATAAAGGATAAAAATAATAGTAGGTAGTTCTGGTTCTCAGTAAGATGAAGTAAACACACACCATTCTGTCTCTTCTACTAAATGCAGCTATAAAACTTTGACAAAATGCTAGAAATAGCTATTTGAAAATTAATAGTATCAGTCAGATTAGGACAGAAGACCAGAAATTGTAGTTTCAATTAACCAGCAGTGTTTATCCTTTTCCCTTCTACTATCCCCCAGCCTGTCTCAATGAAGCCAGAAACACAAACGTGGGCACAGAGTTGTTGATAGTAAGAGTTCCAGCAGAAGCTGTGCAGGTGGCATAATGGCTCCCAAAGATGTCCAGCTCCTAATCTCTGGAACCTCTAAATGTTACCTTATATTGCAAAAGAGATTTTGTAGTTGTGTTTCAATCATAATCTTGAGATAGGGGAGATTTTCCTAGATTGTCTAGGTGGGCACTAGGTATAATCACAAGGGTCCTTACAACAGGGGTGAAAAGGAAGATTTGACTACAGAAGAAAATAAAGTAATCTAACAATGAAAGCAGAGCTTGGACCGATGTGGCCAGAAGCCAGGGAAATGCAGCAGCTACCAGAAGCTGTAGGATGCAAGGAACAGATTCTTTCCTAGAGCCTCTAGAAGGAACCAATCTGCTGACACCTTAATTTTGCCCTATAAGACTCATTTTAGACTTCTGGTTTCCAAGAATGTAAGATAATAAAATTATTTTCTTCTATATCACTGTTTGGGTTTCTTAGACTGCTAAAGTAAATATCATGAAATGGGTGAAGTATCATGAAATGGGAATTTATTTGTTACAGTTTTAAGGCTAAAAGATCAGCCTCAACTGTAAACTTGTAAGTTAATAAATCCCCATTGTTAAAAACCAACCCATTTCTGGTATATTGCTCTTGGCAGCCCAGCAGAATAAAACATTCTGGAAGACTGGAGCTCTCAAGCCGGCTGTGGGCAGTCCTTGGCTCCTCTGTCCCCTAGCAAGACAGATGGTGGCATCCCTTGCTCTCACCCTTCTATTCTGGGTGGTGTTCATGTTCAGCTTCTTGTTCCTATGTCCTTTTCTGTCTGAATTTCATTCTGCTTAGAAAGGACTCCATTAGTGGGTTTAAGTCCCATCTTAATTGGGCTAGGTCACACCTTAACTGAAGTAACCTCATCAAAAGGGCCTACTTACAATGGGTTTCTCCCCACAGGAATGGATTAGATTTAAGAACACGATTTTCAAATCCCCATAGTCACTAAGTTTGTGGTAATTTGTTACAGCAAAAATAGGAAACTAAAACAGAAAACCTCTAGGTTTGGCTCTATGGTCAAGAAGTAAAACTTATGACGCTCAGACAAAGTGGGAGAAATCCCCCTTTTTCTTTTTCTTTCATTTTCTCATTCTTTTGTACACCAGCCCCAAAGCTATCCTGTGAAAATGGCAGCAGGGGAAGCAACAAGAAAGTCCAGAAGACTAACACACCAAGGAAGGAAAATGTATGTGTCCTTTTGAAGGAGCTATTCCCAAAGAGTAAGATAAATCCCCATTACTTTTTCTCTTTCTTTTCCTGCTGCTTTGCCCCAGGCAAGGGCTCAGTTCTAGAAAGCTGACAAAAAGGGAAGTAACAAATACAAGACAGATACAAATACCACAGCAGCTTTGAAAGCTGAACTGAATCATAATCCACAGAAGACTAGTCAGACTTGAGGCCAGAAATTAATTGGACCAATTGCACACTAAAAGAAAAATATAAACATTTTTAAAAGGAATTAAACAAGCCACAGAAGTTCATTTCTTAACATTAAAAATGTTCAGCATACTTATCCAAAATTATTCATCCTACAAAGTACTAGGAAATTCTCCCTTCTCATGGGCAAAGAAAATCAACAGACACTACCACCAGATGAAGCAAATGTTGAAATTAACTGGACAAAACTTGAATGTAACTTATAAAAATGCTCTAACAAGTGAGGATGAAGTATCTTGAAATTAATGGAATGATTCAAAAAGGCCAGCAAAGAGAATATAAAAAGACCAAATGGAAGTTATAGAACCTAAATTACAACCAAAAGTAAAACCTCATTAGATGGGCCCAAAGGCAGAAAGGAGATTATAAAGGAATGAACCAGTGAAATTAGTGACAGAACAATAGAAATTATATAATCTGAGCAATGCAGAGAAAAAAGGTGAAGAAACAAACAAAAACAAAACAAAACAGGGAAACAGATGTGGCTTAAGCAATTGAGCTCCCACCTAACACATAAGAGGTCTGGGTTTGGTTCCTGGTGCCTCCTAAAAAGGATGAGTGAGATAGTGCTCATGCGATGGGCCGGCACAGCATCCTGATGCAACTAGATGACACAAGAAAAGACACCTGGAGGAAAATATAATGAGAGACACAACAAAGCAGGGAGCGGAGGTCACTCCAGAGATTAGGTGCCAACCTCCCAAATGGGAGGTCTCAGGTCTGGTTCTCGGTGCCTCCTAAAAAAAAAAAAAAAAAGACCAGCATATAATAAACAGATACAGCAAATGCAAACAATGAGGGGGTTGGGCAAAATAAATAAATAAAATAAATCTTTAAATAACAAAAACAAAAAAATCCAGAGAAACTGGGACCTGTGGAATAATGAAAATAATAATAGTGTTAATAATAATTAGTGTTAATAATACAAATGATAATAATATTATTAATATAGGTCTGGCATTCTTTAATTGGAATCTTTGTAGTAGATGAGAAAGAATGTGTGCAGGAAAAAAAATTGAAAAAATAATGGCTTATAATTTTATATTAGATAAAAAACATTAATTTATAGATTCAAACATCTCAGTACTCTCCAACAGGATATACATAAAAAAATACACACAGAAACATCAAAATCAAGCTGCTGAAAACTAATTACAAAAGAGTATCTCAAAAGCTTCAAGCAGGAAGTGGCATAATACTTATAGAGCAAATGAAGTAGCATAATATTTTTAAAGTATTTTTAAGACTATACTCATCTTATTGATTTTTGAAAGTATGTTTGTCAGTTGAAAGCAAAAGGTACAGCATCTTTTGACAGAATTTTCAATGTATACAGATAAAAAATATATGCCATAACAATATGAAAGTTTGAGAATAAAGAGATTTATATGTTGGTAATGTTTTTACATTTTAGTTAAAATAGTAAAATATTGAATCTATATAGGCTGTGAAGGGTTAATTATAACTATTGTACTCTCGTACAACTACATAAAAACCTCTACAAATAGATATAATTAAAAATAAAATAGATAAATTACTACTAAAAATTGTCTAATAATCCTCAGTGAAGGTAGGAGTGGAGAAAAAATGGAAAAAAATGAATATATATATACATATATATATATATATGTATATATATAATACAAATAAAAAACCCAAATCCAAAAGTAAACCTTAATCCAAACATATCAATGATTGCAATTATATGTACATTTTATGTAAATAGTCAAAATACACCAATTAAAAATGGAAAGTTTCAAAATGGATTTAAAATAATGACCTATTGATATGCCATCTATAAGAAATACGCTTTAAATTGTAGGTAGATGAACAGCAAAAACAGGAAAAAAGAAAGTTATGCCATGAAAAAACTCATCAAAACTAAGTTGGAGGAACTATATTAATATAAGACCAAATAGATTTCAGAACTATGAAAATTATCAGGGAAAAAGAGGACTATTACATAATGACTAAAAAATCAGTTCTTAAAGATGACATTAAAATTCTTAGTGTGTATGCACCTAAAAACAGAGCTTCAAATTACACAAACTAATAGAACTGAAAGGATAAATAGAAAAATCCATATTTTTAGAGGAACATTTTATTCAACACTCTTCTCAGTATTTATTAGAGTTAGTAGGAAGAAAATCAGCAAGATTATAGAGAAGCTAAAAACATTGTTAAACAACTGTTTCTAATTTACATTTATATAACACTCAACAAAAAACACATTATTTTCAAGTACATCTAGAACTTTCAACAGTTTGATCACTATCATGCATCAGAAAACAAAAGTTAACAAAGTTAAAGCATTTGAAATAATAAAGGGTTTGCTGATCATAATGGAAATAATTTAAAAATCAATAAGATAAAGATAAGAGGAAATCTCAAAGAAAATTTGAAATTAAATAGCACACTTTTACCTTAGAGCTGAAATCAATGAACATTGATTTTTTTCAAGGCTTCCAAGTCCACTCAATTGGGAAAGAATAGTCTTTTCAACAAATAATACTGGGAGAACTGGATATCCATGTGCAAAATAATAAGGAGGACCTCTATCTCACACCATATACAAAATTTAACTCAAAATGGATCAAAGACCTAAAAATAAGAACCAGGACTATAAAATTCTGAGAAGGAAACATGGGGAAGCATCTCCAAGATCTTGTGTTAGGCAATGGTGTCTTAGACTTTACACTCAAAGATCAAGCAACAACAACAACAACAAAAAATAGATAAATGGAACCTGAACAAAATTAGAAACTTTTGTGCATCAAAGGATGTTATCATGAAAGTGAAAAGACAACCTTTTCAATGGGTGAAAATATTTGTAAACCACATATCCAATAAGGGTTTAATATTAAAAATATATAAAGGAATCTTACTACTCAAAAATAAAAGACAAACAAAACAGTTAAATTATGGGCAAAAAGCTTGAATAGACATTTCCTCAAGGATGATATACAAATGGCAAAAATGCACATGTAAAATTCTCCATATCATTAACCATTAAAGGAATGCAAATCAAAACCACAATCAGATACCATTTCACACCAACTTGAAGAGCTACTATTAAAAAAAATTAAAAATAACAAGTGTTGGAGAGAATGTGGAGAATTAGGGGCAGTCATTCATTCTTGGGGTGAATGTAAAATGAGGTAGCCACTGTGGAAAACAGTTTTATGTTTCTTCAGAAAGTTAAATATAGAATTACCATATGACCTGCCAATCTCACTTTTAGGTAAATACCCAAAAGAATTGAAAGAAGGGACTCAAACAGATATTTGCTCACCACTGTTCATAGTGGCATTATTCACAATTGTCAAAATGTGGAAGCAACCAAAGTGTCCATCAATAGATGAAAGGATAAACAAAATGTGGTACATACATAAAATGGAGTATTATTCAGCTGTGAAAAGGAATGAAGTTCTGATACATGTGACAATATGAATGAACTTTGAGGACATCATATTATGAAATAAGCCAAAAACAGATAAATATTGTATGATACCACTGATAAGAAATAATTAGAATAAGCAAATTCAAAGAGTAAGAAACTAAAACACAGGCTTCCAGGGGCCAGAAATGGGGTAGGGGATGGGAAATCAATGCCTAATTTGCCCAGAATTTGGGTTAACAGAAAACTTTTGGTAATTGATGGTGTTGATGGTAGCTGAACATTGTGAATGTAATTAATACCACTGAATAATAAATCTTAATCTGATTAAAAGGAGAAATTTTAGGTGGTATGCGTGTTACTAGATTAAAAATAATTAAAAAAAAAAAAAAAAACCCATAGGAATGTACAACACAATGAGTCCTCATGTAAGTATGAACTGTATTTAATAGAACATTTATAATATTCTTCTCTCATCAATTGTAACAAAGTTATCACACTAATACAAATTATTAATATGTGTGTGAATATATGGGAACTCTATTTTCTGCATGATTTTTCTGTAAACTTATAATTAGTATAATACAAAATAAAATTTTAAAATAACTGGGCACCACCAAGAAAGTTTTGGACCCAAAACTGAACATCATAAATCTCATTGTCTTTATTTTGGTTAGGAATTAAACAAAATAGAGATGTATATGTCTCCAGAGATAGAGTTTTTTATTATAGCTATAAATCAATGGTTTTTCCCCTTACAGGGATGTTACTATAGCATTGCTTTATAAGAAAAACATAATGAAATAAATGGAAGGAAATCAAAAGCCAAATATTGGATATTGGTGTAGTATAAATCACAAAGGGGCATTAACAATAGTACATTGACATTAAATTTATCTATATGTGAGTGCAAAGTAAGTTACAAAATAATTTCATTTTAAAATATTACATACGTATTTTGTATTACTAGCTATTTTCTTAGTACAGACTAGACCTTATGGCAGATGTAAGGACTTCTCAGCATGACTCATAAAGACGTCTGTGAAATTGACCCCTGTTCTATTTTCACATGCTTAAATTAGGATTATATTTGAGTTCAGATATGTTAGCATAGAAAGGCTTAGAGTGATGGATGTGGTGCACACTTATTCTTAGATATCAGCTTGTGCATTGAAAACTTTGACACTGAGAACATGGCATGGAACAAGAAATGGATGTCCTTAACACATAACCAGATTCTTCAATATAACTGGGATTAGGAAAGACTGTGTGCCCCCAGAATGTCTGACATGACTTATTCCCTCTGACATTATCGTTACAACTGTCTGGATTTAGGATATAGTAATTTAAACCTCTTTCCAGAGCAAAATGTGTAGTTGTTTTATCCTGTATTGGAAATGAGATGATTTTCTTCCATATTCTTTAGATTAGTAAAATTTACTTGATCCATCTTAATTCAATTAATCATAGACTTTCCATTAATAGCAACATCCAGTGATATGATTTGAAACTCTTTTCATATAATCAGTTTATGGTTAATATATACACTTTTTACAAAAAAAAAATTTGCCCTGAATATTAAAGGCATTCAGAATATTGAAATGGTAAAAACAATTGGTAAGTATAAAGAATAGGACACATTTTTAGAAACATTGAAAGACAATAACTATTAAAAAGTAAGAAATTTCTTTTTAAAAAGAAAAAAATAGTAGAATAATTACAATGAGAAGATGAGATCCATGCATTTTATTTATGAGTTTTTTCTTGAGATGGTATAAAATTGCATTTGTTTAAAAGCTGATGGGATCCCTCATGGAAGGAATATTTTGAAAACGTTTGTAATAGAAGGAATAATTGATAGAAAAAGTCTCTAGGAACAGCAGAAATGTATTGAACACAATATTCACGTGGAGACCTAATTTTAGCCCAAAGGAAGGACATCTATTTCATAGCAATTGTTGAAAAAAGCAAAGTGTAGTGAGCCAAACTTCAGTTGCCAATTAATTTGCAGGCCCATCATCTTTTGCTCTCCCTCTGATATCATATGGACTAGAAACCTAGTAGTAGTCAGCCAAAGGGGTGCTGATGCAAATACCAGAAATCTGTTGGCTTTTATAAAGGTATTTATTTGGGGTAGACACTTACAGTTACCAGGCCATAAAGCATAAGTTACTTCCCCTCACCAAAGTCTGTTGCCACGTGTTGGAGCAAGATGGCTGCCAATGTCTGTAAGAGTTCAGCTTCCTGGGTTTCTCTCTTCCCAGGACTTGCCTCTTTCTGGGTTCATCTGCTCTGCTTTTTCCACAAGGCCAGCTGTAGACTATCAGGCAAATTGCTTGTCTCTCTTAATAGTGCCTCTGCTGCATCTAATCGAGCCTTCTCTCTGCTTCTTTGTGTCCTTATTTCTGCGGCTCAGCATCCAAAACGCTTAACTTCCTTCTATGCAGTATGGTTGGACTCAATATCCTACTAATGTGGCCCAATCAAAGTCTCAATCATTATTTAATCAAGTAAAAGTGAAACTTCTGAATCCAATATAATCTAATATGCCCTGAGGGACAGACTAGTTTACAAACATAATCCAATATCTATTTTTGGAATTCATAAACAATATCAATCTGCTACAAAACCTGAGAACAATTTTTCTCAGAATTCTTACCAATACAGTGCCAGGTTATACTCCACCATTGAGAGGCCCTTGTATAACGTAGAAATTGGAAGCTGCAATTGTCTTTAAGCAGGATAGAAATACTCATGAGCAGAGGGATTATATGATATTTCACCCTGATTCTGGAATTCTCTTGGAAATAATCCCCATGTTAGAGTTGCTGTCAGCTTAGAGTTTTTGTGGGGCTTCCTCATTTTCTGAAAGCCAACGGCCTTTCTCTCTTTCCTTCACTCTCCTAACTCTTCCATATGTTTTGCCAATATCAAATTCCCATTCCTTAATCCCTTCCTGCCTGAAAGGGCAATAGCAGTTTGTGTTTTCCTGAGTTAATTCTGATTGATAGAGGAGAGTGGATGCAAATATAATTATAGTGGCTAAAAATGTAAAGCCATTTCAATCTGGTATGTAGGAAGCAAATTTACCTATGAAAAAGGAGAGTTGACTTTTTAATGAAACAATTTTCCCAAAGGGAAGATGAGTGAGTGAACCAATTTGGCAAATATGGGTATAGCTTAGCAGCAATGGCAACTAAATAAACTTAATAAATATATAGTGGCCAAAATGTAGCTTTTTTCAGTAGCAACTGGTATTCCTTACAACGAAAGTGGAGTGAGGAGGAGAAGAAAGGGGTAAGGAGAAGACCAAGAGGACCAAGAAGTTAAGGATAATGGTTGAAATGATAGCTTATAATCAGAGGAAGTCAGTTTCCCTAAGGTACAAGTATAGGTATTGTGGAAACAACTAGATAAGCGTGCATGGGGCATTGGGAATTGTTTAGATTTACTGAGATGTATTTAGATATATTTTCAGTGATAGAATATTTTCTGGGGAGGCCAAAGCCTATAATATCACCATAATTTGGTAGCTGAATTGCAATCACGGCAAGCTGAGGAGGTAAAAGATGTCATCCTAGATTAATTCAGGATGATTCTGAGACGTGTTTAAGAGAAAGCAATCGTTAGATACTAACTCTCATTAAGGGAGGCAGAGTTACTGGGGAATCTAATAATAATAACAAAACAATAATAATAATATATGTTTTGAGTCTGAATTGACTCTATAACACTCTTCTGGAACACAACTCAGTTGTTCATGAAATTTAAGTCATTCCAAAAAAGTATTTTCTTCCCAGCCCTTAGACTGTACTTTTCTAACCAAACCTGAAAGACTTACTAACTATCTTATTCATACAATTTACTTCTAGATAAGGTCCAAGGAATAGGGAAAGCTTTGTTACTATAGATGAAGATTTGTAATATGCTTTTTAAACATTGTTTTCCTTTTTCTTTTTCTTTCTTCCTTCCTCCCTTCCTCCCTTCCTCCCTTCCTCCCTCCCTCCCTCCCTTCCTCCCTTCCTTCCTTCCTTCCTTTCTTTCCTTCTTCCTTTCTTTCTTTCCTTCTTTCTGTCTTTCTCTCTCTCTCTATCTTTCTTATTTTTCTTTAATTGAAAGCTAGTTCTGTAGTAGAGTGTTATATCTCTATATTTCATGGCAATATGATCCAAGTTATTACTCTGGCCTCTTAAAATATTACCTATAATTTGCTGAACTTAAATTAAATGAATAATAGTGTAATAATAAACTGTATAGGGTGAATTGCTTTATAACCTAGACAGTTGTCGGATCATTATGGTCACTTAAAATGTTAATAGCTGAAACACTATTATCAGAATGCATATACTCAGGATAAAAATATGAATAAATGAATTTTCCTTTAAATGAAACATGGCTTTTTGGGGGAAAAATATCACAATAAGTTCAATCACAATAAATTCCACAGGATTACCCAAAAACATACAAGAAGGCATGCCTACTTCTTCCACTACACATTTATTCTTTTCATCTATTTTGTGAAAAGTTGTTTTCAAGTTAATTCTATACAGATAAATAATAGGTGTGCCAAATATATTGAGTTGAGAATAGACAAAACTTGCAATTAAGTGACCCAAAATATACTCATGCAAATCTTTTTCTCATTTTTCTTTCTTTTTTTCCCCTTCTTCACATAACATGTTAGTGTTAGGCTGGGAGTCCAGGCCAAAAGGGTGTATGACTCAGCCCAGTCTCACATTCAGGGAGCAAGGGGCCTCCACCATAACAAAGGGTCCTAGTCTGCATGGTTAAAACTAGGCAAAAATATCTGATTTCTGGCACACAGGAAGGGTGAAAAGCAAAAAAGGAAGACAAGCAATTTCATTTTATACAAATAATGAAGTAGAAAATTTCCCTTTCAATCACGTTCCACTGGTAAGAACTAAATATCTAGGATATTCTTAGCTCAAAAGAAAGTTAAGTCATATAGTTTCTAGGTATATGGTGTCCAGGAAAACCTCTAATTATATGGAAGGAAGGAAGACAAAGTTTTGGGGACACCTAACAATTAGCCACACAAAGATCCCAAGGCAGGGACATCTGTTAGTCTAAGTCATATGAACCAGACATATTCCTCTCTATGCTTTACCTTGTGGTGCATCACTCTTATTTCTTATTTCTCTTTATTGTATACGTCATTAACTTAGGTAGAAGTGGAATTCAAGTATTACTTATTAATATAATAATGAATAAAGAATATATAATTTCTACTCCATCTGTTTCTTCTATTAGCTGATTTGGGGGAACTTATATAAACTACTTGGTCTTTAATTTCCACATGTGCAAAATGAAGTTAATAAAATCTATTGCATAAAATTATTGTAGATTAAATTTAGAGATAAAATGAGTAAAATATCTGTATACTCAATTAATCAGTGCTCACTTCCTAACATCCTTTAGTTTCTTTAGCAAAGTAATTCTTGTATCTTGTGAAATCCACCCCAACAATTTGTAGGTGTTTAAATTCCTACAATCTACAAAAGAATGCAGTTACAGCTTTTGCTTGAGTTCCAAGGCCAACTATTGCTCAATAAGGAGTCCAGCTTTGGCAAGTGTGTGGGAACATGCAATGACATACAAATTTCCCATTTGCGCTCATCTGAATAGTTATTGTACCATTTTTTTGATGGAGCTCTATCCTCAGATTTATACTCAAATACCTATAATCTATGGCTCCACATTAGAGAAAATGAAATTAGAATATACATCTTTATGAGTATGTTTTCTCAAGAAATAAAAAAATAAAATAAAAAGAAGAAGAAACTCCAAACACAATATCCAAGCTCAAAGAAATATTTGACTTTGGCTCTACATCAAAAGATTAACACAGGGGAGCAGGTGTTGTTGGTGGTTTGAGCACCTGCTTCCCATGTACGAGGTCCCTGATTCAATCCTCGGTACCTCCTACCAAAAAGAAAAAAAGATGGACACATTGATATTTAATTAAAATGGTTAATGTATAAATATATGCACCTACTTTATATTTTAATTTATTTTTAATTAACCTACAGTAAAATTGACATTGTTGTGTACAGTCATATGAATTTTAACATGTGTATATATTCATATAATCACCATTGTTCCATCACTCCAAAACTTCCTCATGTTTTTTGCAACCACAACCTAACCCAATCCTTAATTCCTGGTCACCACTAATTTTACCTCCAACACAATAGCATTTTCTTTTTAAAGAAAATGATACAAAAGTGAATGTATATAATAATTTGTGATTGGCTTCTTTTATTCAACAGTATTCCTTGGAGGGTATTTCAAGTTGTTCCACCCATCAATAATTTGTTTCCTTATATGGCAGAGTAGTGTTCCATTTTATGGCTATACCATAGTTTGTTTATCCATTTAACCATGTGGACCATTTTAGTTGTTTCCAGTTTGGAGCTATTATGAATACACCTGCTATAAACATTTGTGTACAGGTATTTGTATGAATGAAAATTTTAATTCCTCTAAATTCTTGAGAGTCATTGCTGGGTGAGTGTATGCATACTTTATAAGAAACTGGCAAACTATTTTCCAGAGTGGCTGTGCCATTTTTTATTCCCACTAGCAATGTATTAGAGTCCCAGTTACTCTATATACTTGCCAGTGCTTGGTATTTTTAATAGCCATTGTAATAGAAGAATAATGATAACTCATCCTAGTATTAATAGCTCGTTGGAAAAAAATATCTTTTCCTGTGCTTGTTTGCCATTCATATATTCTATCCTCTTTGATGAAATGCCTATTCCAATCTTTTGCCCATTCTTTTATGTCACTGCTTATTTTTTACTGTTGAGTTTTGAGTGTCCTTTATATACACTTGTCTAAAGACAAGTCCTTCATTGGATGTATGACTGCAAATTGTCCTTCCTGTGTATAGCTTGTATTTTACTTCTTTTAACAGTCTCTTTTCGCAGGGCACATGTTTTTTATTTTGATGAAGTCCAATTTATTATTTTTTTTTATTTTATGGATCATATTTGTGGTTTATACCTAAAATGGTGTACCTAATCATAGCCATAAAGATTTTCTCCTAACTCTTCTACTAAATATTTTATAGTGCTTTCATTTAGATCTGTGATACATTTTTAAATTGATTTTGGTATATCTATGAAATTTGGAGAAAAGTTCATTTTTAAGTTTGCATAAGTTTGTGCACTTGTTCCAACACCATTTGCTAAAACACTGTACTTTTTCCATTACATTTCTTTAATAGTTATCAGACTATCCAAGTTACCTCTTTCATCTTGGTCAAGTATTGGTAGTTTGTGGTTTTTGGAGAACTGGTCCATTTTGTCAATGTTGTTTAATTTATGTGCACAGACTGTTATATCCTCTGTTTCATTCATGATCCTGGTAATTTTTTTTTCAATTTATCTGTCTTGACAGAGGTCTATAAATTTTTTTGTTCTAGTAAATATGTCTTTTGTTTTCATTGTTCTTTATTGATTTTTCTATTTTAAAGTCACTGATTTCTCTTTCTTTTGAGGACTTTTTATTAATTTTTTTTTGTTAAAGAAGTTTGAAGTTTACAGAAATATTATGCATATAATATAAAATACAGAGTTCCAATATGCCACCCTATTATCAACACCTTGAATTAGTGTGGCATTTTTGTTATAATTCATGGAAGAACATTTTTATAATTGTAATATTGACAGTAGTCCATCATTTACAATAGAGTTCACTATGGTGTACTGTCCTGTATTTTTCTAGTAACATATATATATGAGCTAACATGTCCACTTTTAACAACATTCACATAATTCAGTGCTGTTAATTACAGTCACACGTTTGTGCATCACCAACATCCAT
This sequence comes from Tolypeutes matacus, assembly GCA_026826555.1. Taxonomy (NCBI): domain Eukaryota; kingdom Metazoa; phylum Chordata; class Mammalia; order Cingulata; family Chlamyphoridae; genus Tolypeutes; species Tolypeutes matacus. The sequence goes on along the minus strand of JAKSZT010010858.1, from coordinate 4,858,547 downwards.
TACCAAAACTTTACAATCAACTAAAATAGAAATTCTGCACAACTGAAGTATTAACATACTATTCCCTATCTCTGTATCAGCCCCTAGCAATCTGTATTATAGATTATGGCTCTGAGTTTGCTTGTAATTATTTCATATCGGTGAAATCATACAATATTTGCCCCTCGGTGTCTGACTTATTTCACTCGATATGATGTCTTCAAGGTCCATTTATGTTATCGCATGACCCAGAACTTCTTTCTTTTATAATGTTGCATAATTATTCTATTGTATGTATATACTACATTTTGTTTATTCATTAATCAGTGGAGGGACACTTGGGTTGCTCATATCTTTTAGCAATTGTGACTAATGCCGCTGTGAACATCAGTGTGCAAATATCTGTTCAATCTCTGCTTTCTGAAAAGGGGCTAAACTGTCTTCCACAGTGGCTCCACCATTTGACATTCCCCCCAGCAATGAATGAATGTTCCTATTTCTCCATATACTCTCAAACTGCCTGTAATTTTCTGTTTCTTTAACAGTAGTCATTACAGTGGGCATGAAATGGTGCCTCATTCTGTTGTCTGTGGTTTTACTTTCATGATGATAACCTTTAATGCATGAAAGTTTTTAATTTAAATGAGTTCTTATTTATCTATTTTTTTATGTTGCTGTTGCTTGTGCTTTAGATATAGTCTAAGAAAACATTTCCTAACACAAGGCCCTGAAGATGCTTCCCTATGTTTTCTTCTAGAAATTTTGTCCTATTTCTTATATCTAAGTATTTGATCCATTTTGAGTTAATTTTTATATGATGTAAGGTAAGGGTCACCTTTCATTCTTTTGCATATAGATACCTACTCTTCCTAGCACCATTTTTTGAAAACACTATTCTTTCCCAATTGAGTGGACCATGAACTCTTGTCAAAAATCAGCTGGCCATAATTGCAAAGGTTTATTGGGACTTTTTAAAATACCATGAGCAGTTTTAAATAGAAATAAACTCTGACTTCTTAAAAAAAAATGGATTCTCTTTGTTTATAAGTCTATCCTTGTGCCAGTTCTATGCTGTTTTGACTACTGTAGCTTTGTAATAAGTTTTAAAAGCAGGAAGTGTGAATCTTCCAATTTATACTTCTTTTTCAAGATGGTTTTGGCTATTCAGGCCCCTTCTATAGGATTAGATGATTGGATTTTCAATTTCTGAATTAAAAAAAATGGCTGTTGGAATTTTGATAGGGATTGCACTGATATGTAAGTCTATTTGGGGAAAATTGACATCTTATTTAGTAATAATACAATAAAGCAATTAGTCATAACAGATATATACAGAACATCAGAATACACATTCTTCTCTAGTACACAATGATCATTCTCTAGGGTAGACTATATGTTAGGTCCAAAACAAGTCACAATAAATTTAAAACATTGAAATAATACAATGTATTTTTTCTAATCATAATGCAATGTAGCTAGAGATCAATAAAAGAGGAAGAAAAGGAAAATTCACAAACGTGTGGAAATTAAACAATGTGCTCTTCTTAAATAACCTATGTATCAAACAAGAAATCAAAAAGGAAATTAGCACACAGTTAGAGACAAATAGAAATGAAAACATGGCATACCAAATTTTATGGGATGCAGCAAAGAAAATGCTAAGAGGGAAATGTATAGTTCTAAATGCTTACATGTAAAATCAGGAAAGTTCTCTAATCAGAGACTTAACCTCACAACTTGAAGATTAAGACAAGGAAGGGGAAACAAAACCCACAGTGAGCAGAAAGAAAGAAATAATAAAATTAGAATGGAGATGAGTGAAATAAAAAATAAAAACAACAGAGAGAATTAATGAAACTAAATTTGGTTCTTTTAAAAGATCAATAAATTGACAAACCTTTAGCTATACTGACAAAAAAAAAAAAAAGAAGATGTAAATAGCTAAAATCTGAAATAAAAGGGTGGACATTACTAAAATCCCAACACATACAAAACAGATTATAAGAGGATTCTATGAATAACAGTACACCAATATATATGAACATATATGGCAACCTAGATGAAATGGGTAAATTCTTAGGAAACTATAAGCTCTCTACACTGACTCAAGTGTCATATCTTACAAAACTGGGTGGGGCAGAGTGTCATCTATAATGTAAACTATAATCCACAGTTAGTGGCAAAGCTTCAATATGTATTCATCAATTGTAACAAATGTACCACACTAGTGAAAGACGTTGTTAATGTGGGAAAGTGTTTGAGGGGAGAGGGTGTGGCATATGGAAATTTCCTATATTTTTTATGCAACATTTATGTAATCTGAAGATTCTTTAAATAAATAAATAAATAAATAAATAAATAAATAAAAAGAAAAACTAGCTCTCAACAGATCAATAACAAGTAAACACATTAAATCAGTTATTAAAAAATAAAACCCCGAAACCTGCCAACAAAGAGAAGCCAGGACCAGATGACTTCACCAGTGAATTTTACCAAACATTCCAAGAAGAATTAATACCAGTCCTACTCAAACCTTTCCAAAAAATTGAAGAAAAGGAAACATTCCCTACCTCATTCTATGAGGCCAACATTACCGTAATACCAAAGCCAAATAAAGATACTATGAGTAAAGAACATTACAGGCCAATACCCCTTATGAATATAGATGCAAAAATCTCTAATAAAATACTAACAAACTGAATCTAATATAACATTAAAAGAATTGTACACCATGATTAAGTGAGATTTAGCTCAGGCATGCAAGCATGATTCAACTTAAGAGGGTAGGTTAATGTAATATACCACATTAATAGAATGAAGGAGAAAAACCTCATGATCTTCTCAATTGACACAGAAAAAGCATTTGAAAAAATCCAGCACCATTTCATTATATAAAAAAAAAATCCTAAAACTCTTAGAAGCTAGGAATTCAAGGAAACTTCCTCTACATGATAAAGGACACATGAAAAGTCACAGCTAAAATCGTACTCAATAGTTAAAGACTGAAAACTTTCCCTGTAGATTAGGAGCAAGACAAGTATGCCCACTGTCAAAACTGTTATTCAACATTGTACTGGAATTTCTAGCCAGAGCAGTTAGGCAAGAAAAAGTTGTAAAATGCATCCAAATTGGGAAGGAAGAAGTAAAAGCTTGCCTATTTCCAGATGACATGATACTATATAGAGAAAACCTCCCAAAACTGTAACAAAGCTACTAGAGCTAATAAATCAATTCCGAAAGTGATGGGGTGTAAGATCAACATGCAAAAACAGTTGTGCTTCTATATACCAGAAATAAATTATATTTAGAGGAAATTAAGAAAAAAAATCCATTTACAATAAGAACTAAAAGAATCAAATATCTAGGAATAAATTTAACCAAGGTATAAAAGACTTATAAATGAAGACTACAAAACATTTCTAAAAGAAATCAAAGAAGACCTAAATAAATGCAAGGATAATCCAAACAGTTTTTACAGGTGGTTTTCATCTTGCCTAGCCAGTTTGGCAAGACCGATTTGATGACCTGACCAAGTTAATACATAAGCAGTGTTAAGACCTTCTTTGAACTTTCCTGAAACCAAGGTTCCCCACAAAGATCTTGGCTGTTCAATCCAGAGAATCATCCTAGCAGTGCTATGCAAAGACAAGACCCTGTGAAATTTGGGTTGAAATGTCTCTGGGAATCTAGCTACTCTGTATCCTTTGCCTTAAATAAAAGTCACACTTGAACTCTTTGGAGTCTAGAGAGTCCTTCCAGATACCTGAACTAGGAAAATAATACACTGTGTTAAGTTCTTTGTCATATTCCGTGATATTTCACTAAGATAAACTCATGTAAATCCATCTGCTGAGCTAAAGCGACACAACTTAAAAATGTTAGGTTTCCTTCAAAATAGTGACATAAATATGCCTCAAATATACTATATTGTATTAGTCAGGACTCTTCAGGAAAACAGAACTGACAAGACTCTGTTTCTCTCTCTCTAAATATTTATTATAGAAATTGTCTCACACAACCATAGGGGTTGCCTATTCAACAGGCCACAAGTTGGAAACTACAATGAGGGTGATACTGAATTTCCTAGGAAAAGCTGGCTGGCTGCATTGGAGATAGAAGTTCTCCTTTCTCAGTGCTGAAATCTCCACTTCTCATTTTAAGATCTCCAGAAGATTGGATGTGGAGACTCCATTCATTGATGAAGGAAATCTGCTTTGTTGGTTGTAGATATAACCAGCCATAGATGCAGTCAATTGACTAGAGATGTAAATCTAATTATGAAATACTCCTTCAGGAACAATCTGGCCATGGTTTGCTTGTCAAACACCTGGACATGATAACCAAGCCAACACATGAAAATTTTCTTCATTTATATTAAAGTTTCTTACCCCCTACTCACTCTTCAGCAATCTTATGTATAAAATATCCTGCCTTGTGCAGTAAAATCCACATTAATATATATATATATATTAATTATATTTTTATTAAAAAGTTTTATTCACACATCTAATCTATCCAAAGTATAAAATCAATTGATCTCAATATAATCACAGTGTTGCGCTTTCATCACCATAATCAATTTTAGAACATTTTTATTATTCCTAAATGAAAAGCCCATACCCCACAACCCCCTATTATTGACAGCATTAGTGTGGTACCTTATTATATTTGATGAAAGAATATTAATTTATTATTATCTACTATAGTCCATAGTTTGCAATTCGTGTATTTTTGTCCATATATCACCCTATTATTAGTACCTTTTAATAGTAATGTACATTTTTTCTAATTTATGGAAGAACATTGATCTATTTGTACTGTTGATCACATTCATTGTCCACAACAGGTTTCACTATTTTAAACAGTCTTGTTTCATCCTCTAGCTTACCTTCTAGTGACATACATGACCCTAAACTTTCCCTGTTAACCTTAAACCCACACACATATCAGGGCTGTTAATTATAGTCACAATAATTTGCTACCATCGCCTCTATCCATTTCCAAATATTTACAATCAACCATATTAAAAATTCTCCATAAATTAAGCATCAGCTCCCCATTGCTACCACTATTCTTTATTCCGGTGACCTATATTCTAGATATTAACTCCATGAGTTTGTACATTATATTTAGTTCATATTAGTGAGATCATACCATATGTGCCCTTATGTCTCTGAGATATTTCACTCAACATAATGTCATCAGGGTTCAACCATGTCATTGCATGCATCAAGACTTCATTTCTTCTTACATCTGAATAATATTCCATCGTATGCATATACCACATTTTGTTTGTCCATTCATTGGTTGATGGACACATAGATTGTTTTCATCTTTTGGCAATTATGAATAATGCTGCTATGAACATGGGTGTGGAAATGTCTGTGTTCAATTCTTCTGAAAAAGGTAAATTCCAAGTAGTGGGATTGATGGATCATATGGCAGTTCTATACTTAGCTTCCTGAAGAACCACCAAACTGTCTTCCACAGTGACTGTACTGTTCTACGTTCCCACCAGTAGTGAATAACATTGTAGTTTTCTGGTTTTGTTTTTTTTTTTGGCCAGTCTAGTAGGTATGAAATGATATCATACTGTGGTTTTATTTTGCAGTCCTTAATAGCTAGTGAAGTTGAAAATCTTTTCATGAGCTGTTACAAATGGTTAGAACATTTGTATTTCCTTTTTGGAAATGTGAAAATTCAAGTCTTTTGCCCATTTTTAAAAAATTGTTTTTTTTGTCTTTTTATTGTTGAGTTGGAGGATCTCTTTATATATTCTGGATATTAAATCCTTTTCAGATAAATGGTTTCCAAATATTCTCTCACATTAAGTATGCTGCCTTTTCTCCTTCTTGACAAAGTCCTTTTAAGTCCAAAGTCTTTGATTTTGGGGAGGTCCATTTTAATTTATTTTCCTCTTGTTGCTAATGCTTTGGGTGTAAGGTCTAGGAACCACCCCTTATCACAAGGTCTTGAAGATGTTTCCTAGACTCTCTTCCAGGAGTTTTATGTTTCTGGCTCTTATAGTTAGGTCCTAGATCCATTTTTTTTTTTTAAGGATGTACCAGGGATTGAACCCAGGACCTCATAAATGGGAAGCAAGCACTCAACCACTGAAATACATCTACTCCCCAATGAAAGTTTTTTGTTTGTTTGTTTGTTTTTAGAAGGTACTAGGGATTGAACCCAGGATTTCATATATGAGAAACAGACACTTAACTACTTGAGCTACATCAGCTCCCCTTTGATCCATTTTTAGTTAATTTTTATATAAAGTGTGAGATAGAGATCCTCTTTCATTCTTTTGGATATGAATATTCAGTTTTCCCAAAACCATTTGATGAAGAGACTATTCTGTCCCCATTGATTGGGCTTGGCAGTATTGACAAAAAATCAATTGACCATTGATGTGAGTCTATTTCTGAACTCTCAGTCTGATTCTTTTGGTTGATGTATCTATCCTTATGCTAGAACAATGCTGTTTTGATCACTGTAACTTTGTAATATGCATTAAGTCAGCAATTGTTAGTCCTCCAAATTTGTTCTTCTTTTTCATGATGTTTATAACTATTCAGGGCTCCTTACCCAATTCAAATAAATTTGATAATTGTTTTTGCCATTTCTGCAAAGTAGGCTTTTGGAATTTTGTTTGGGATTGTGTTGATTCTGTGAATCAATTTGGGTAGAGTTTACATTTTAATGATATTTAGTCTTCCAATCCATGAACACAGAATGTCCTTCCATTTATTTAGGTCTTCTTTGAATTCTTTGAGCAATGTTTTGTAGTTTCTTGAAAACTGGTCCTATATATCCTTGGCTAAATTTATTTCTAAATATTTGATTCTTTTAGTTGCTATTGTAAAGAGACTTACTTCTCAATTTACTCCTCAGATTGCTCATTACTAATGTATAGAAATACTACTGATTTTTGCATGTTGATCTTGTATTCCACCACTTTATGGAACTCGTTTAATAGCTCTAATGGCGTTGTTGTAGATTTTTTTGGACTTTTATATATAGGATCATGTCATCTGCAAACAGTGAAAGTTTAACTTCTTCTTTTCTTACTTGTATGTCTTTTATTTCCTTTTCCTACTTAATTTCTCTAGGTAGTACTTTCAGTACAATATTGAATAATAGTGGCGAGATTGGGAATAATTGTCTTGTCCCTGATCTTAGAAGGCTTTCAGTTTTTCACCATTGAGTATAATGTAGCTGTGGGTTTTCCTTATATACCCTTTGTCATGTTGAGGAAGTTTCTTTCTTTTCCTTTCTTTTGATCTGTTTTTTATCAAGAAAGGATGTTGTAACAAATATAACAAATGTTGTAACAAATGTACCACACTAATGAAGGATGTTGTTAATGTGGGAAATTGTGGGAGGGGGAAGGAGTAGGGCATATGGGAATCCATTATATTTTTTATGCAACATTTATGTAATCTAAAGCTTCTTTAAAAAAATTATAAAAAAAGAAAAGATATTGGAATTTGAAAAATACCTATTTTGTGTCAATAGAAATGATCATGTTGTATTTCTCTTCCATTGTTAATGTTAACAAAGTTAATTAAGTTAGTTAACTTTCTTGTGTGGAACCACTCTTGCATACCTGGGATAAAACTCACTTGATTATGGTGTATAATTCTTTTAATGTGCTGTTGGATTTGATTTGCAATATGTGTCTATATTCATTAGAGAAATTGATCTGTAATTTTCTTTTCTTGTTAGTATCATTATCGGGATTTGGTATTTGGGTTAAGAGAATGTGTTCGGTAGCGTTCCCTCCTACTCAATTTTTGGAAGTGTTTGAGCAAGATTAATATTAATTCTTCTTGGAATGATTGATAAAGTTCAACTCTAAAACTATCTGGTCCTGGGGTTATTTTTTATTGAATGACTGTTTTGATGACTGTTTCGATCTCTTTATTGTGTTTTGTTTGTTAAGGTCTTTTATTTCTTCTTGAGTCAGCACAGGTTGTTTGTGTATTTCTAGGAAATTTTCCATTCCATCTAAGTTGTCTAATATATTGGCATACAGTTCTTCATAATAATCTGTTATGATCTATTTTTTTTATTTCTGAGGGGTCTGTAGGAATGTTCCCCCCTCTCATATCTGATTTTATTTATTTATATATTCTCTCTTATTTTCTTTGTCAGTCTAGCTAAGTGATCTCCTCGAAGCAATTTTTGGTTTTGTTGATTATCTCTACTGTTTTTTTTTTTTTCCTGTTTCATTTCCTTTTGCTCTAATCTTTATTATTTCTTTCCTTTTCCTTACTTTGGGATTAGTTTGCTAGGTTTTTCTGTTTGTTTGGTTGGTTGGTTGGTATTTTGTTTGTTTGTTTCTAGTTCCTCAAATTGTGTAGTTAGGTCTTTGGTTTTAGCTCTTTCTTCCTTTTTAATGTAGGTGTTTAGGGTAATAAATTTCCTTCTCAGCACTGCATTTGTTGTATCTCATAAGTTTGATATGTTGTGTTCTTACTTTTATTCATATCAAGATATTTAATGGTTTCTCTTGCAATTTCTTCTTTGTCTCACTGTCTAAAAGTGCATTGTTTAAATCATTATATTTGTGAATTTTCCAGTTCTCTGCCTGTTATTTATATATAGTCTATTATGATCAGAGCAAACACTTTGTATAATTTCAGTCTTTTAAAATTTTTTGCGACCTGTTTTTTGTTACCCAAAATGTGTTCTGTCCTAGAGAATGAGCCATGAGCACTTGAGAAGAATATATCCTGCTGTTGGGTTGCATTGTTCTGTACGTTTGTTAGATCTAGTTCATCTATCAAACTATTCCAGTTCTTTGCTTCCTTATTGATCCTCTGTCTAGATGTTCTATCTATTTATGTGAAGTGTGTATTGAAGTCTTCAACTATTATTGTAGAATCATCTATTTCTCCTTTTAGTTTCATCAGAGTTTGCCTCATATATGTTGGAGTGCCTGGTTAGGTGCACCAGTAATTATGATTGATATTTCTTCTTGGTGGATTGCATCTTTATAAATATATAATTTCCTTCTTTGTCTCATAATAGTTTTGCATTTAAAGTCTATTTGTCCGATGTTAGTATGGCTACCTCAGCTTTTTTTTTTTTTTTTTTTTTTTTTTTGTTACTATTTGCATGGAATATATTTTTCCAGCCTTTCACTTTCAATTTATTTGTACCCTTGAGTCTAAGTTGAGTCTCTTGTAGATAGCATATCTTATTTTTTATCCATTCTGCCATCTGTGTCTTTTGATTGGGGAGTTTAATGTATTAACATTCAAAGATTTTATTTTAAAGGCAGTACTTTCTTCAATTGTTTTATCCTTTGGATTTTATGTGTTGTATCTTATTTTTGTCTCTTGTTTACTCTTTTAGTAACTATTATTGTTAATTTTCCTTTCTACACTCTCCTCCAAGCCACTCTATCCTGTCTTTTCCTTTTACCCTGAAGAACTCTCTTTAGTATTTTTTTTTTTTTTTTTTTGTAGGAGAGGTCTCTTGTTAACAAACTTTCTCAGTATCTGTTAATTTGTGAATATCTTAAACTCTCCCTCAGTTTTGAAGGACAATTTTGCTGAATAAAGAATTCTTAGATGGCAGTGTTTCTCTTTCATTAGTTTAAATATATCATAGCATTGCCTTTTGCCTCCATGGTTTCTGATGAGAAATTAGCACTTAATCTTCCTGGGTATCCCTTGTATATGATGAATTTTTTTTCTCTTGCTACTGTCAGAATTCTCTCCTTACCTTTGGCATTTCATATTCTGATTAATATGTGTCTTGGAGTGGGTCTATTTGGATTTATTTTGTTTGGAGTACATTGTGTTTCTGGGACAAGTATTTTATAAGAGTTGGGGAAATTTCATATAGGATGGGAAATTTTCCGTCATTATTTCCTCATATATTCTTTCCGCCCCTTTTCTTTTCTCTTTTCCTTCTGGGACACTCATGACACATTTGTTAATGTGTTCAACACTGTCATTCAATTCCTTGAGTGTCTGTTAAATTTTTTTCCCATTATTTTCTCTATCTATTTGATTTGGATGTCTGTGTCTTCCAGATTGCAGTTTCTTTTTTCTGCCTCTTCAAATCTGCTGTTGTATGCCTCTAGTGTAATTTAAATTTCATCCATTGTGCCTTTCCTTCACATAAGTTCTATTATTTTACTTTGCATGCTTCCAAATTCTTCTTCATTTTCACTCAGTGTTTTATTAATATCCTTTATTCCTTTAGTCATATTTTTCTTCATCTCCTTGAATTGATTTTGGAGATTTATTTGACCTTCTTTGATTAGTTGTTCCAAATTCTGTATCTGCTCTGACTTTTTAATTTGTTCATTTGGCTGGGCCATATCTTCCATATTTTTTCATGTGGCTTGCTAGTTTTTGCTAATGTCTAGGCATCTGCTTATCTTGATGAATTTACTTCGAAAATAGTTTCCTCTCTCTTGTCTAAGATTTTTATAGTTCATTAGTTTTGTATTATGGTTCTTCTTTGTCCCTTGATTCATCAGTATTTCCCAATCAAAACAGGTCCAGGGACCTATGAAGGGGTTGCAGATCAGTTCCAAAGGGGCCAGACTCTCTCCACAGTTTCTCAGTCTTTTCATCGTGCTCTTTCCTGGATGCTGCATGGTATACCCTTGCTCTTTGGAGTCCCAGAATATTTGTTCCAGACATTTTCTTCCTATTCACTAGCTGTTTTGGGGACAGCAGTGTGTCCTTAAAGTCTCTGCATTATCTCATATTCAATATATTTTGTATATATAATTATATACGAATTATAAAAGGTTTACATGAACTGAAAAATGTTTATGTTTAATTCCATTTGCAATTCTTTCCTAGCAGCATATACTTTAGTGTCCTTTGTCCAATTTCCTATTGCATTGTTTTCAGCTACTTTTTCACATCTATATTGCATATGGGGCATACTAAGAGTGTTTGATTAAATTTTTGCATGTGTTTATTTCATAAAATATTAACTTATTTTCATTCTTTATAAAACTGAACACTTAACTTATTCACTAATCATTTGTAATAAATTATGCAGTTAATTCTCTTAGGTTTTCTAGTTATGCAGATACATTACTTAAAAATAAAACTTTTCCACATTATATATGCTATTTTACACAGAATTTTTTGCCTAAAAATGTTACTTGAAATAGCTGTTTGCTCTCAAGACCTACACTGCCTAATTTCCCATTCACTCAAAACTGAAATTTTGCTTCTATTGCTCAGAAAATCCATAGGTCTCCTACTGTATTCTAATAGATATATCCTGAGTTCATATCACTGGATCATTTGTGATTATTGATCACTCTTTTCTTGAACTTTGTGATCCCATGAGGTGCTTATTTCACTGCAGTTTTATTGGTGCTTCCTTTCAATCTGCTGTGGAAGACTCTGATTTCTCTATCCGTCTATTACTTTTCCATTCCTGGTCCCATTTTTAATTCAGTGACACTCATCTTCAATATCCATGTACTTTAACTAGATTAATGTTTTTGCACTCCTGGATTCAGTATTCAGTTGTATGCTGAGGGCTTTTGGGTTATCTACAAATTAATCTATCTCCTGAAATTCAAATCTGCATTTTCATTGCCACACAATAAATCTTTACTTAGGTAATACATAATAACTAAAACTTAACATCTTCAAGATTTACGTGATTCTGTTTACCTAAAAACTGTTTTCTCTCTGTCAGAGATGGTGTCCTGAATTGTCCAATTATAATCTGGGTTCCCTTCTCCTAACCACTCACCCTATGTCCCAAATCCAATCCTGAATTCTTCCTGGTGCCTTAATATTGCTTGATTATGGCCATTTGCCTCTTTTCTCATTTCTATATACTTTGTTATTCCAATATAATCTCTCAACTAGATTATGGTTATTTGTTTCTTATGGCAATATCCTTTAAGTCCATCTTCTAGTCTTTCACTACCTCCTCCTATACATTCTACATACATGCCAGGTGGTATTTATAAAACAGAATTCTAATCACATACTATTTTATTTAAAACAATATTCCATGTGTTCCCACTGACCTCAGGATTAAATCCAGACTCTCAAATATGGTATTTAATGTATAATAATCATTAGTGTAGTTAAGAAATACTCTAGTCTTCTATAGGCAAACATAGTTAAATAATACTTTACCCATTTTGACATTAGTGATTGCCATGTGACTTGCTTTAGCCAAAGAACTTTGAGAATAAATCATATGTGCAAATCCAGGGAAGAACCTTTAAGAGCCAACATGTAATTCAGCAGGTTCCCTTTACTTGACAGGGTGATAGTAGAATTAAGTGTTGAGAATATATTATTTACTTATTTATTTATTTATTTATTTATTTATTTATTTATTTATTTATTTAAGGAAGCTTTAGATTACATAAATGTTACATCAAAAATACAAGGGGATTTCCATATACCCTACCCCCTCAGCCTCCCACACTTTTCCACATTAACAACATCTTTCATTATTGTGGTTCTTTTGTTATAATTGATGAACACCTATTGAAGCATTTCTACTAGCCATGGTATATAGTTTGCAGTATAGTTTATACTTTGCACCACATAATTTTATAGGATTTGAAAGAATGTATAATGGCCTCTGTCATTGCAATGTCATGCAGAACAATTCCAATGTTCCAAAATTGCCCCATGTTACACTTATTCTTCCTTTTTCCTCCCTTCAGAAGCGCTGGTTATAATTGCATCCCCAAATCCTCAAGATTGAGGAATGAACAAACATAAAGGGGATTCCAACTATGGACTAAAGTAGACTTATTATTATTCTAGTAATGGAAGAATTTGTAACACTGAGTCCTCCTGTCTTGAGAAGACTTTACCTACATCTTTTTTTTTTTCAAGTGGAATAACTGAAATATCTTTTAGCTATTTGTTCCAGTAGCTGGATATATATTCTTGGTTATTTCAAATATTTGAGAATATTCTTTTGAAGCTGGCTTCTGAGTAACTATGATCAGCAAGATTCTCCTGTACTCACTTTCTAATGACCACCATTGGACATACATGCTGAAAAATAAAGAAAGTGTTGAAGTAAACCAATGAAAATTGTTGACTATTTTTCTTTTAACCTTAGCATAACTCAGGTCAAGTTGATTGACATGTAAGAATTTTATGATTTGGCCACACAACACCTATTATCTTTTCTTACATAGAATACTAAGCTCCAATTATAACCCTTCCTACATTTCCTCTTTCTTCCAAGCTCTATCTTTTATATCTAGGTCTCTACACATGGTCTTGAAATTACCCCAAATATTCATAAAGTGTAACCCCTTATTTTGTTAATCATATATATCATTGATTCCTAAGCTCAATTGGTAGGCCTAGGAACCTCTCTTCTACATTCTTGTGTCTTCCCATAGCATGCACTTATTGCATTGTATTTCATTAAGCTACTAATTCTTGGGCAGGTGGTGTATAATATTCAGCATATAATCTTGTTGTAATCACTTTGTTAGAAAAGCAACAGATTCTTAAATAATCTATATAAATTAAATTATGTTTGCATGTATAGATATTGTATACATTTGACATATCAGTTGTTTAAAAATTTCATTTGCCTAAACCTCACCATTATGTGGAGTAATACATATATAGAATTGTACATTTCGAGTTTGAGCCCATCAAGAGAAGACTACTTCAATTATATGGTTCCAATGAGAATTTGTTTAGCCCTAAGCCACTGACATGACTCCTATGGCTTAAATCAAACATTCCACACAATTATGTGTGTGTCTGTGTGTGTGTGTGTGTGTGTTTTCCCTGAAAAAAAATGAAGACAACACTTGGGGTGGTAGGATTCCCATACTACCACTTCTAAAGTACTGCCTCTTAAAGGAGCATGTAAGAGAACTCACTGGTCCAGTGACCCTAAATCCTGCTTGCACATTAAAATCACCTGGTGAATTTAAAATTATCAATAATGTTGGATTTTACTCCAAGAGATAGATCCTGACAAGCATATTTTGTGGTAAATGCTCTTAACTCTACTTTGTGAGTATCAGTAAATTTCATTCTATCATAAATACTATGAAAGACATACAATTCATATATAAATTTTATTTGCAAATATATTTCCCATATATTCCATAATGAAAACAACGCTACATTAGTTCCCTGATGCATGCTAATAATATGAATAACTAGAATCTAATGGGTTTGTGTGTGTGAGTGTGGCATTAGTTGACTGACTACTGACTAAATATATACTATTGGTTATATGGTAGTATGTGCTACATTAGTTTGATGCTACATCCAGATGAATACATGCATGAATTAGAAAAAGAGTAATTAATAAATTAAAGTAATTAAATTATGTATTGGTTTAGGGAGTAGAGCTTGAGTTTATAACTGTTGATTTTGATGGTAATACTCTCCAATACTATAGAATTAAGCTCCTCAACATTTTAACAAGTCCTGAATTTATAATATTAAGTGGTTCATAATGAAAACACCAATTATCTATTCTCTGATCATTTGCTCATTAGAGGCTCTTATGTATATTCTTCTCAAGGAAGAGCTTCTGGGTCAAAAATATTAGTGGACAAATAAAGAAGTCATCTAAACTTTGATAAATAACCCATAATCCCTGTGAATCTCTTCATTATCCCCACCTCCCATAGCTCCTTTGTCTGTTTGCTTGTTGTTTTTGCATTATATTTTTACTGATTGTTTGCATTCATTGTTAGTTTTTTGTTTTTGTTTTTGTTTTTGCTCATTGTCTGCTAGTAGTCTGTTTATTTTTTCTTTTGGAAGCACTGGGAACTGAATCATGTGGGAGGTGGGCACTCAATTGCTGAGGCACATCTGTTCTTTGCTCATTGTTTTTGCTTGTTATCTGCTTGTTTGTTCTCATTGTCTCCTTGTTGTTTTTGCTTGACATCTGCTCATTGTTTGTCTTCTTTAGGAGGCACTGGGAACCAAACCCGGGACCTCCCACATGGAAGGCGGGTGCTCAACTGCTTAAGCCACATCTGCTCCCCCTCTTCATTATTTTAATGAATGCTAAGGGTACTCAAGACTTTTACCCAATCCACTTGGACTGAAAACTAGCATGAAAGTGAAGAGAACATGGACTTTGTAATTATGTAGTCTACATTTAGACTTTTCTACTTATCATTTTCATAATCTTGGGCAACATACTTCCATCTAATGTTTTTTTTTTTTCATATATATAATGGGAATTGATAGCAATGGCACAAACTTGTTTGAATAAAAGAACATCTAGAACAAAGTTTAGCACATAATAGTTGCTAATTTAACATAAGTTTACCTTTTCCATTTTATTCCTGTAGCTATTGCTTTTTATTGAATTAAATGCTAGTATTACCCCTGGATTTGAAAGCATGAAATGAAGGCCAGAAGGAGAGAGAGAGTGCAAAAGGGTGTCTTGGGAAAAATCTAAATATATTCATGTAGATATCACTTCCAATTAGATTGGTTTATGTAAAAAAATGGAAATTTTTTATTGTTAATTCAGATATTCAGAAATATAATTTAAAAATAAACCAGTGTTATATAATAATGTTCATTTTTAGAATCTTTCACAAATTTATCTCACATAACAGATTAATATCTATGTGTATGTGTGTATGTATGCTTTCAAACTTTGGTTCTACTCATGAAGAAATAGAAGGACTGCACAATTTATTGACCAATATTAAATAGTGACAACCTGTACACCAGAGACCAAGTATCTCTCTACCTCTTTTATGTTTTTCCCACTCACTTATCTCTCTTTTAAGTCAAAGCATGGGTAAACTATCTTGATATTCATAGTTTAACATGAAACTTTTTATTGGAACTTTTGCCTTAGCAAACCTAACAAGGATCTGCTACAAAATAATAGCAAAATACTTGCTTATGAAAGTCAATCACATTTGCATTCAAATTCAAATCATATTTCAGCTTAAGTCCTCAAGTTGCTACTTTAGTCTCATAAAACAAGTTGGATTATGATAATCATAATGTCCGATGTATTCTAAAGACATAGGAGATGATTGGTAATCAACTATGATAAAATTCTGAGAGGAATCCTGGCAACTGGAACAGGTGAAGTACAATTAAAATTCCAGGATGAAAAAGAAATACAGCAGTCATGATGTTTCTCTACTTTGCTGCTTTTTGAGTACAGACATGGCCAACTATTACTTACAAGAATAGGCTTTAATCTACATATTTTGCAAGTTTTAATAGCTTTAAGATTGCCTTCTTTTATAAAAAAGAGTATGAAGATATTCATATTAATATCAAACTTTTTAAAAAACATTTTTGACTTTTTAAAAGATAGGATCAAAATGCATTTTGATCCATATTAATTTTTTTGTTTGTTTTTTGAATGCAAGCCCTATGACATTATGTCTTACAATATTATGTGTGTTAATCTCCTGAGACCTCTTGCTTTAATAATTGTCAACCAACTGGGAAGTGATTTTCATTCTTGACATTCAAAAACCCTACTTCAAAGTAAAGTGTCATCAAAATGGGAAGCTTAATTCAAATTGAAATCAAAGAATAAGAAATAGTACTCCTTGAAACCTAATTCTATTTATTTTTCTTAGAGAAAGGCTTATGAAATACCAAATTAATATAATTTGCAGATATGCATTACATATTACTAGTTCTATAGAAATGAAAACTTCTATAAGTACTTTAAGGATGGAAATAACATAGATGAGCACAACTGCCTGCCTTAAAAAAAAAAAATGAATGGCCTTCCCAAGTTATGTTGTTATTTCTTAGGTATATTTGCTTACATGAAGTTAAAAATAGTTTAGACGGGATGTAGAGTTGTAGTGTAGATGTTTCCATCAACTTAGGTAAAGATTGAATCAGGTGTAAGGTGGAGACCTGTGTCCAGAAAGTACTTCTCAATATCTGATAACACAATGGTCAAGGCAATATGAATATTTCTGTCTTGGATGCATTCCATCCAATGTCTTTGTTGGTTTCCATGTGGACATATGATACTGTATGACATGTAAATTATTTATTTTAAATCATAAACACTATTGTATGTTTACTTTTCACTCATAGAGAAACAAGCATAAAATCTGTATTCCAGGATATTATTTTAATCTTGGACTATACATCTAGAGTTCTCTTGAATTAATATTAATCTGTAAATATTAAAAACATTGTTAATAATTTTATGATCAAAGTATAAACTATAAGCATCTAATTAACACTAAATAATTTTAAAATTCTTCATAAATTTTTAGCTTCAAGGATGTAAAAAAGAAGTAAAATAGAATTATTAATGCCAAAAATACTTTTCAATAGCTTAAATATCATAATCTGTCTAGAAAATATTGTACTTTAAATTTACTAGAAAAGATTTTTATAGTTAATTTAGAAATATATAATATATTTATTTTTAATGCTGGATTCAAATTACTGAGCATAAACATTAATGCCTCGAAGAAAAGCCTTGTTTTAGCTTCTTTGATGGTATAGGATGAAAAAATAAATAAACTGTCCTCTTGGAAGAAGAAAATCTCTTTACATAAGTTCCTAGTGATTGATATAGTCAGTCAAAATGCAAAGGAACAAAGTTGTTTCCACACAATTTGCATTATAGAAATTCCTCCTATTCCAAGTATCGATGGGGAGGTTATAAATAGAGGAAATAATATCACTCTAAGAATTAATTCAAAGAATAATAAATAGAACACATTATCAAAGGGAAAACAAATATCTCAAGAAAACTGTAAATCTAATAATCAATGATAGATATTTGCATTTAATTTTATAATATTAATAGACTCAAAATAAGGAAATGTATATTTCATATTGAGTAAAATGAGTAATATCAAATAAGATTGAGCAGTTTGAAAAATTTTAGCAGTCTTAAAATTTTCATACTTAAAGGGAGAAAGTAATTTTTGTTCTTAAGTTTATCTTAAAGGGGCTATTTTTCTTAAATCACAATTTATATCGACCAGTGGATTTCAAATGTGCTTTCCTTGAGGGAAATGCAAATTCCAGGGCCCCACCCCAATCCCATGAATCAGAATTGCTGGGGTAGAGCTCAGTAACCTGATTTAACAACCCAGGGATACTGATGCATCTTAAAGCAATAAATGAATAAAGTTTGTAAAATGCCTAGCATGGTATCTTGAATGTTTCCAAGCTCAAATTTACTGCAGTTTTTATTATCTTATTAATTGTACTAAAAATATTTTAATATCCATTTTAAATAAGCATTGCTTCACACTATTTCTTCAATATTTAGGTATTATTGGTGTCTGTCTTGAATTCCTATGTACCTTATATCATTATTAGACTGGTTTTATTATTAAGCCTTTTATTATATTCTATTACCTTAGTAAGTAAGTCTTCTTATCTTTTCATAACACTGATTGTTAACATAATGTTTTTTTGTTTGCTTGCTTAATTTGGTTTTAAACCATCTAGATAACAGGCACAGAACTAGATTCTGGGACTACAGAAATGAAAAATACAAAGTCTTTGTTTTCACAAAGCCTGTATTCCATTGAGAGAGTCAGACTGCCATTTTAATGGCAGAATAATAATTTAGTGTTTAGCTCTTTATTTCAGTTTCCTTGTTGTTAAAGCAAACACCATGCAATGAGTTGGCTTAAACAAGGGGAATTCATTGGTTCAAGGTTTTGAGGTCTGGAGAAATAAAAAATCACGGTGTCATAAATGCATCATCAAGATGACGGTTTCCCCCAGAAGGCTGTGGCAATCTGTGGCTGGCTGCTGAGATCCTTGGTCCCTGGCTTTTCTGTCACATGCCAATGGCAGCCTCTCCTGGCTTCTCCCTTCTCTTCTAGGTTCCCTTGACTTTCAGATTCTGACTGCTTCTTCTTGCTTTTTTCTCTGTGGCTTTCCCTAAAATGTCTTCAGCAATAGGATGAAGATCCATCCTGATTCATTTACGTCATACCTTAACTGAAGTAACCACATTTATAAGTTCTGTTTACAATAGTTTCACACCCACAGGAATGGGTTAAATTTAAAGACATGTTTTTCTGTGGTACATAGCTCCTTGCCACAACATTCTTTTTGTCCTTTCACCTTTCTAGGAGACTTTCTTAGATACACTCAAATATTTGCTACTCCGGTTCACAATATTTCTTGCAGAGAAAGTGGACAGTAAAAAGGTGCTAATCTTCCCAATTTAAAAAAAAAAAAGAAAGAAACTAAAAATCTCCATCAAGTGTTGTTTCCTTCTACATATTCTGGTATTCTGCCAGCTCACCTGGGCTCTTTTCATAGGTGATGTCTGTGATTTGGTGACTGTGACAGTGAGGATGTGGAGATACTTCAAGATCTGATGTAAGTGCTCTTCAAGACCATATGAATAGAGGTCTTGGATTGTTTCAAGATAAAGGTTATCTCCCTCTATGAATCTGAGTCCAGTTATAATTGCCTGTGTGCTTAGTCCTGTTTTTCTATGGATGCGTATCCTAGTTTGGTGTCAGGATGAGTTCATTGGTATAAAGTATATTTGCACAATATTAGACACATAATAATTTCTTTGGTGAGATTTCTATCCCTGCCTTCTGTTGCTAAAAAAACACAAAACAATGTTTTTTATTATCTACAAATAATAATAATACCTAAAATTATACACAACTTGAATGCATTTCTTCAATCGATATTGATATGTCAGATATCTATGTCTTAGATCGTTTTGTTGATGCTACAGTAAAAATAGTGATCACAAACAGTATGGTTCTTACTCTCAAGAATCTTACAGTCTAGCTGAAGATACAGAAATGAACAAATAAGCACATATACAATTACTCATTTCCTAAGTGTTATGTAAAGTGAAACAGTTGAAATTAAACGATGAGTATTGAGGGCATGCCTTTCTGTGAAGGCAATATTTAAGTTATTCATTGAAAACTGAAAGGAAGCCAGTTGTGCAAAGAACTGAGGCAAGAATGACACAGAGTGGACAGCATGGGCAAAGATCCTGAGGCAAGACAGAATGCAGCAAATAGCACAAATCAAGCATTTGTGATCTTTCCTTGACTCATCCTTAAGCTTCCAATGAACAAAGCTCCAAGCCTTTCTAATTTATTTTTAACAAAACATAGCCTTAGAATTATAAATTTTGCAAGACTTCATAACTAGTAACTGTCATGACATTGATTTCAAATGATTTCTTAGGAGCCAAAATTCCTCCATTTCACTTTCCATCCAATTCTTTTCCCTGGCATCCAGATTCATTTTTTCATTGGTCTACATTTGCAGTCACTTCTTAGTGTAACTATTATTTTCAGAGATGTGCTTTTGACAGATTGATTAACTAATCATCCTCTGAACACTTTTGCCTTTCCTATATCTAATACTTTACTCATCAAATCATTTTTCTGCTTTTCTTTGGTTTTCTAAAACGTATCCAGTATTCTATTTCCGTCTTACATCCTACTAAATTAATGGTTTTTACTAGCCAGAAGGAATTATATTTTCAGCTTAACTGTTATAGTTATTATCTGTAGCTTTGAGTTAGTAATTAATCAAGCATTTGTCTTTTAAGTCTTTGAATTGTTTAGCTCTTTTTAAAAATATCTTTGCATATTTAAGTTTAACCTCCCTCAATATGCAGTAAATTTAGGATTCAGAGAATGCCTTATTTTTACCTTAAGTTCCATAATGTCAAGTTGGACACTTGAAAAAAAAATTGGACCTGTGAGAAAAGTATCTCTGGAAAAAAATAAAAAGACTACTTTCCAAATTACCGAATTTTCAGCATTGCAAAGAGGGTTTTTCCTAGTTTTTCAAAAAAGTTGAGGTAATTGAAGTTAATTATTAAGTTAATGACACAAAGTTACCTTAATATAATATTTAATATATTGATTTAAATTAATAAGTTTACAAATATTACTACATAATGACAAAGTAAACACTAAAGTTATTTGTGTTTGCACTCAAAATTATATAGTAGGGAAAATCAAACTGAAAATATCTTCATTAAGTGTGCTAAAAATATCAAGTGTAATTATGTGTGTGTATAGAAAGGGAGAGGGAGAGAAGAACCCAATTAAAATGTCTGTCTCCTATTCTGTCTTGGTCATCATCTTCCCCTTTTATCTCCTCCTTTCCTTGGTGTTTGCAACAACTCAGATATGGCTAAAAGCCTTGGTACTGCTTATTTCTCCTCTAATTGTATGCCATATTGACTCCTGAAATGGTTCAGAAAATTGCAACATTTTCCGTTCTTGGGTTTTAAAAAAAAAAAAAAACAGAGGTTAACTTAAATTTAAATAAATTATATTAAATATCACAACAGTAATTAACCTAAATAGCTAATTGCCTGTATTCTATGTGATTAATCCTTGAAAACAACAAAAGGCCAATAATTAAAAGACAAAGGATACAGTAGTATAGCCTATTTGTCACCTTTAATCATCTCATTTTACACTGATTAACTTTTCTGCCCTGGTATTCCAGAGATAAGGAAATTAGTACTCTGAAATTGCCCTCTCTGGGCTGTACACATTTTCCTGCTTTCCTTATATGCTGCCTTTTCTTTGGTGCTAGGAGTTTTAGAGCATTTGTGCCTCTAGGCACATTAGGTATAAAATCTTTTAATCACACTAATTCCTCTAACCATTCCTAATCTATATCTAAGTCTCTCATCTGTTCCTTTTCTGACACAGCTGTTGCTGGACAAAAAAAAAAAAAAAAAAAAAAAAATTCTTGCATTCTAGTCAAACTGAACTGAACTCAGAATTTAACTAGCCTGATCATTGCCTTTTCATTTGCATGGCAATGTTCCCCTGACCATAGTTACTTAAGCTCAGATATCTGCAACAAGGTGGACTATTAGCTTCTCCCCATGCGGTAGCTGTCTTTAAGCTGTTTTAACAATAAGTTGGCATTCAGTAAGGAAACATTGATATAACAGGTATGTTTCTGCTGAAATTCAAAAACATTGAAGTTGTGTTGCTGTCAAACTGCCTCCAAATAAATATTTGTTCATTTTATGCCTATTTAAAATTCCTTTTTTCATTGTGAAGATTTTAAATAATTGTTAGAGCTAGTGAAATCATCATAAACTTCACTTTTTTGGGCATCTTGGTTTCACTTTGTTACCCAAAATATTCTTCTCAGTATCCATTCTGAACTGTCTTCAATGCCTTTTTCTTTTCTCCATCATTTGCTCACTATTTCCTTATCTTCTAATAGATTTTAGATTAATCTTACTATTTACCAATTTAAAAGTTTCACAATAAGAAATAGTTTATTATTTGATAAATGCAGTTTGTGTGCATTGAAAAATATTAATTTTGAGGGCATTTTATGAGAAACAAATCAATTACACCTTTTGCCTAAGTGAAATATCAAAAAAGAAAAATTAACTGGTAGTTAAGAGTAGTAATGTTGATGTTTGGGGAAATAAAGTAAATGGGGCAAATTAAAAGAATAAATCAATTTATTTATAGAGGGCGTTATGGTCTTAGAGGATTACATACCAGACACACCTTATGAACAGTGCACAATAATACTAAATTTTCTTCAGTGATTTAAAACATGTACACATTCATTAATTGACACCATTTATATATATTAACTCACAATATGGCACCATGAATTAATGTAACACTTTAGAGTTTATAAAACACATTGATATATTTACTTAACTGCACTCTAGAAAACTGAGAAACCAAATTTAAAACAAACAAACAAACAAACAAACAAACAAACAGGCTCAGCAACAACAAGACAGCAATAAGCTAGAGAGCAGGTGTTGCAACGCTGCTGAGATTCAGGCCCCAACTGGCACATGATGGACCAAAGACGTAAGTCTCTTGGACATACATCTATCAACTCTAGTAATAACTATAGGTTCAAATAGAAGGGGCAGAAGAACCATGTGTAGGGAAACCACAAATGAGTCCAACTCTGTCACACTGGGGAACATAAGTTCCAAGGTAAGGCCCACTGGCAGGGCACCAAACTCCTGAGCTGTCTGTACTGCCTAGAGTGTCTGGCTCTCTTTAGAGCCCTCAGGAGTCCCACTATTTGAGGCAATATTTACTGCTCACCACCATTGTTGACACCTTGTTTTAGTGTGGCACATTTGCTACAATTGATGAAAGACTATTCATGCAATTTTACTATTACCTACAGCTCAAAATTTATATTAGGTTTCACTGTTTGTGTTGTGCACTCCTATGGTTCCTTAAAAAATTATTTTCTAGCAGCTTATATACAGCCTATAATTTCCCTTTTAAATGCATTCAAATATATACTTTAGTGGTGGTGATTACATAAATGATGTTGTGCTACCATCACCACCATCCATTACCAAAATATTTCCGTCACCCAATTCTGTACCAACTAAGTATCAATCTCCCATTGTCTACCCCACACCCTCTCCTGGCAACCTGTAATTTGCTTATTGTAATTATTTCAAATCAGTGAATTCATACAAAACTTGCCTTTTATTGTGTCTGGCTTATTTCAGTCAATATAGTTTCTTAAATTTCATCCATGATTTTGCATGTATCAGAAGTCATTCTTTTTTATGTCTGAATATTCCATTGTATGTATATAACATATTTTATTTATCCATTCATTGGTTGATGGACACTTGAGTTCCTTCCATCTTTTGGCAATTGCGAATAATGCCACTACGAAAATCAGTGTGCAACTATCTCTTTGACTTCCTGCTTTCAATTCCATTGGAAATAAACTTACTAATGGGATAGCCGAGCATATGGTAATTCTATACCCAACTTTCTGAGGTGCTGCCGAAATGTCTTCCACTGTTGCTGTACTATTTTACATTCTTACCAACAGGGAATGTTCCTATTCTTCCACAGCCTTTCTGACACTTTTAATTTCCCATTATTTTTAATAATAGCCATTCCAGTGCTGAGAAATGCTGTCTCATTTTGATTTGCACTTTCCCTAAAACTCATGGTGTTTGGCATCTTTTCAAGTGATTTTGGCCAAAGTGTACTTCTTTGGAGCACTGTTTCTTCAAGTCTTTTGCCCCTTTTGTTAATTGGGTTGTCTTTTATGTCATTGTTTAGTTTTAAAATTTCTTCATATAATCTAGATACTAAACCTTTATTAGATATGTGGTTTCCACATATTTTCTCTCTTTCTCTAGATTGTCTTTTTATTTTCATGATGAAAACCTTTCATATACAAAAGTTTTTCATTTTAATAAGGTCCCATTTATCTTTTTTTTTTTTTTTTTTTTTTTTTTGGTGCTTGTGCATTCATTGTTCCTGTAGCTCTCAGTGTCCCTTTTTGTTGTACTTATTACAAATTATATCTTTATACGTTATATGCTCAAAACCATAGAATTATCATTACTTTACATGTAGTTTTGCATTTTAGAACCTGTAAGAATCAAATAGTGGAATTTACATGCCAATCAATACAATACAATACAATAATCCTGGCATTTGTAGTTACCCATATGGTCAATTTTCCAGAGATCTTTATTTCTTTATGTTATCTTTATCCACTGTGCAGTGTCCTTTCCTTTTAATCTAAAGACCTCCCTTTTGCACTGCTTATGGGGCAGTGTAATAGTGATGAACTCCTTCAGTTTTTGTTTATCTAGGAATGTCTTAATCTCTCCAGCATATTTGAAGGTAGGTTACACCAGATATAAAATTCTTGGTTTCTTTAAACACTTTAAATATTTCTTCTCACTCCCTTCTTGCTTCCATGGATTCTGATGAGAAATTGAAACTTAATCTTATTGGGATTCCTTTGAACACAACTCACTGCTTTTGCAGCTTTCTGAACTCTCTACTGGTCCTTGGCATTGGACAGTTTGATTACTATGTTTCTGGGCATGGTTGTATTCAAGTTTGTCTTGTTTGGGTTCAGTTGGACAAATTGGATATGTATATTTATGTCTTTCATTAAATTTGAAAAGTTTTTTTAACATTATTTCTTTGAATATTTCTTCTTGTCTTTTCTCTCTCTTTTTATCCTTTTGGAACTAATATAATGCATCTGTTGGTATGCTCAATGATGTCTTAAGTTCTGTTCGCTGTTTTTTAGTCTTTTTTCTTTCTGTTTCTCAGACTGAATCATTTCAATTTTCTTGTCTTCAATATCACTGATTCTTTGTTCTGCCTACTCCAATCTGCTGTTGAAATCCTCTAGGGAATTTTTCATTTCAGATATTGTGGTCTTCAACTTCAGTAGTTCTGTTTGGTTTCCTTTTCAAAATTTCTTTCTCTTTATTGACATTCTCATATTGTTCTTTCACTGCTTTGCTCATATCCTTTTGCTCTTTCTCTGGGTTTTACTTGATCTCCTTGAGCATATGGAAGATCATATTTTTTTAAGTTTTTGTCTGAAATGTTCAAAATCTGGTCCTCTTCATTGGTGGTTTCTAGGATCTTGCATATTTTTGTAGATGGCCTATCTTTTCCTATTTCTTGGTCTTCTAGTCTATTGTTGCATAATGTATGTTTTAATATTTCAAAGTGTTAACTTTGGGATCTGGTCTCTGAGCCTTCTCTTCTTTAAGCTAGCTAGTCATAACTTTGAGATATCCCTGAGTGCTGGGAGCTAACAAAAACAAACAAACAAAGGCAAAAATCACCTTTCACATTTTTTGCAAAATTTGCTTTGATTTTGCTGGTGGCCTCTTCAGAACTTACTCCTGCTATCAAGAATATCAGTCCAAAGTGAATGCAAAGTGCAAAGTTCTCTTTGTTTTATCTGAGCTTCCATGGCGGCTTCTTCTTTTTCTGTACTTTCTGTGCTTGTGGCTTTAGGAATTCCCACATTTACAGAAATTCAATATCCCCCTCCACTCCCTATGAAATAGATTCACACCTCCCTCCCCTGGGTGCTCTATGTAAGAAAATGCAGCTAAGTCCTTTGCCCCACACCACCTTTACTTCACTATTTGTGTACTGCTATAGCTGCCTTCAAGCTGCTTTGCTGCTTTAAGGACAAGTTCTTGGAGGGCAAGCCTGGGTCAAGTTTCTTGGTTCAGTATTCTAGACTTCCGCCAGTTATATTGGCACTAACATGTAGGCACCCAAGTATGTGCAAAAGGTTATTCTGTTCCCTCTGAAAGAAGGTCATGTACACAGAATGGGAGCACAGACTGGATCCACACTGTGCCAGGAGGGATTGGGACAGGGGCTTCTGAGGCCACCACAAACTTTGCTTACCATATATCAAGTTGTTTTTTCTTGATTCATTACTTGTCCAGTTACTCGAACCCTTTTACTGTTTTCTGGACATTGTGGAAGATGGCTTTGGTAGTTTTTACTAGTTTTTCAAAGAATCTGCCCATGGAGTGGAGAGCATCCAGGAGCATTTTATGCTGCCATCTTGGTTGACCTGAAGTCCTGGTAAATCTTTTGAATAAGACTACAGTCTTTTGGGGGAACTCATTTTGGAGCATGATTTAAACGGAAGTAATTACTATATAGTGAGAAAAAATAGAAGTAAGGAAGGAGTTGGTTAATAGTGTATACAACAAAGAATGAGGTCATGCAGTGGAATAGTTTTACTTTTATTTCAAAGGTTGAACTATATTTGGATTTGACTCTGGTCAAGTTAATGTGGATGACATAGCATGACATTTCACTTCTCTGATGCCTCACTTAATTGTGTCATTAACATAACAAAAGAAAAATCCAGAACTTTCCAGAAGAAGTCCAAAGCCCTTGGGGAGCAGATGTGACTCAGGCAGTTGGGTACCTGCCTCCCACATTGGAGGTCCCCGGTTTATTTCCCAGAGCCTCCTAAAGAAGACAGACAAACAGTGAGCAGACAACAAGCAGACATGAAGCAAAAACAGCTAGCAAATAACAAGTAAAAACAATGAACAGATGAGAAAAAAAGTTAAGCAATGAGCAAAAACCAATAAACAAGACAACAAACAAAGAGTGAGCAGACAGTGAGCCAAAACAAATGAGCAGGGAGTGGACGTGGCTCAAGCAATCGGGTACCTGTATTCCACGTGGGAAGTCCTGGGTTCTGTTCCCAGTGTTTCCTAAAGAAGAAACAAATAGGCAATGAGCAGACAATGAGCAGAAATGAGGAGACAATGAGCAAAAACAATGAGCAAACAGATTAGGGAGCCATCTCCAGGGGGGGGGGGGCAGATAAAAAAGTCCAGAGCCCTTCCCTCCTAATTCTAGGTACAAGTTGCTATCAGAACCAATGCACTCAGGTTTCCTGTTGCCTGGATTTCTCTTCTGTCTTTATCATTAAGTTCTTTAAATCAGTCCAAATGGGTAAAATACTAAATCTCTATTTAATTCAATGAAACAGACTACTAGATTAGCCAGAACTCATTTTACTATATTTTAGTTGATTAATTTTTCATTGTCTTCTTCTTTGCTTGCCTCCCTAGGTATTTTCTTATTTCCTGTAAATTTTTAATTCTCTTTATAACATATTTTACAAGCAACAACAAAAATGTATTTTATAATACACAGTGGCAAGCAGAATTCCATCAAAGAACTATTTGTATAGAATTTGTATACAAGTTTATCATTGAAAAACAACAATTTAGCTTAAACTGACTTCAGCATTCATGGTTCCCCCAGAGAAACTCAATTTAACATATCATAAAGTTCTGTTCATATATATGTTTGGATTTAGTGATGTAACAGATCAATATATATATTTTTGGTCAGGAAGAAAATAGTTACTGAAAATAGTTACTGTTTCATTTGCTAAAAGCTTCTGAATGCAATATACCAGAAAGGGGTTTGCTTTTACAATGGAGGGTTATTGGCTTGCAAGCGTACAGTTCTGAGGCTGAGAAAAGCATCCAAATCAAATCACCATCAGCAAGACTCTTTCCCTAAGAAAGACTGCAGGCCATCCTGGACTTCTCTGTCACGTGGAAAGGCACATGCCAGAGTCTCCTGGTGTCTGCCTTCTCCTCTGAGCTCCATTGCTTTCCTTTTCCGACTGCTCTCTCTCTCATCTTTTGTGGGGTCCTGTCTGAGCTCCTGTGTTTCTATGCATCTCTCTCCATATTCATCCTTTTTAGGTCATGCATTAGTGAGGTATATTAGCCACCCAAAGGAGTGCTGATGCAAAGTACTAGAAATCTGTTGGTTTCTATACAGGGAATTTATTTTGGATAAAAGCTTACAATTACAAGGCCCTAAAGTGTACAACTCAAGGCTGCCTTCTCACCAAAGTCAGTTGCCATGTTTTGAAACAAGAGGGCGAGCGATCTCTGCCTAGTCTCTTCTTTCTTCCTCTTAAAGCTCTGTGGGCCCAGCTTCATCCAATCTCAGCTGTAGGGCAGCATAGGGCTTATCTCTCAGGGTTTCCTATATCAGTCTGGCATAGGGCTAGTTTCTTTCCAGGCTTTCTCAGCTGCTCTATTCTCTTCAGCTGCAAACTATCAGGTAAATGGCTTATCTTTCCCCTGGGCCCCAGGACCAAACATAACAGAGCTCTCTCCTCTTCCCTGTCTTCTTCTGTGTGTTTTCTTGAGTGAGTGTCCATTTATTTAGGCCAAAGTGGGCAGAAACTGAACCTGAGCTACACCTTACTGCTGTAGCCCAATCAGAAACCTTAAATTGATTTTATCAAGTACACTTAATCAGATGTCCCTTACCAAATCTAATATCTTCAAAGGGCATCACACCCAGAGGAACAAATCAGCATACAAATATAATCCTTTTTATTTTTTGGGATTAACAAAAATAATCTCAAACTGCCACATGATGTAATCTAATCAAAAGTTCCCACCTAAAATAGGCTCATACCCACAAGAAGGATTACCTCTAAGGACATGATCTTTTCTGTAACAACCACAGTTACCATTAAATATTTAAAATATTTTATTGCAAAATATCAGTAGATATATACCTTGAATCTCATGAGGGCAGAATAAGATCTATTACAGAATTATTGAAAATATTTTAATTTTATGTATGATTGTTTTAAGTTGTTAGATTAAGAAAAAATGCATTAGCTGTGTCATTAAGAAAAGATTAAAGAAGCTGATCTATCACATGACAATGGCTTTTAGAGAAATTCGCATATTGGATAGGGAGAGTATATGATTTCAAAAAAAAAAAAAGCTATCAACTTTAAGTCCTTTCATTTTAGGTTAAATTCAAAAAGATTTTCAAACAACTTAGTATATATTTATAACTTAGTATTCGAAAAGAAGTTACCACTGCTTATTCCTCAGTGAATTCTTTTTGATATTAATGGCTTAGTATACCTAAAAGAAGACCACATGACAAATAAATTTGAAAAATAAAAATCTTATTTTTAAAATGTTACTCTTAATTTATGGAACCATCGTTTCAACAGAAACTGGAGACTAGAATTTGTATAGTGAACCATCCAAAGGGAATGTGTTATAATTCACTCCATTTTTCCATTGTAACACATCATTAAAACAAAGGAAACATAGGCCTTTATCATTGAAGAAAATACAAACAGAGATTGTGGGTGCTTGATTGAAAACAGGCTTGAATTATGTACCCTTCACCCAATATCCTTTAAACATACTTGTTTCTTACTTTAATTCTTTAAACAAATATGAATGGCTCTATGAAGCAATGTTAATGGGGTGAAGGGCTTATGTATTTTAATACACTTAAAATCCAAAACAAATTAATTAGGACTTAGTCTGTCAAAAGTTAATTAATACATAATGAAGAAGTAATTAGTTTCATGTGCAATTGTCTTCCAAAATGCAAGAATCAATTTTGCTATGAAAATATTGCGGCAGTGGCAAACATAATCTATCTGTAAAATAACTATGTTACTGTGCCACATATGAATTCATTAGTTGGGGTAGACTGGAAATTTTAGCATGGAAATATTAAATAATTGAAAAAAATTCTCTCCTTGGTTAGAAAATCTGATATATAAGACGTTTGAAATTCATAATTTTACAGATTTCTGTTCAAAGAAAATAAAGTTATTTTTAGCACAGAGATATGTTTCAAAATCCCTGATGAGGTGGTGAGGTAGCCATTACTGGAATCATTCTGTCTGAAACTAGATGATTATTTCTTGCGTATGTTGTAGTTGAAAGTTCGTCATCTTAGATCATTTTACTTGAAAGATGGTTATTTTAGGATCTGCTGAATGGTAAATTGAATGTGCCATCAGTTAAATGTGTATGCATGACTAGAATTCAGTCATGGTGGATAAAAAAAATAGTAATATAAGATAGTGATAAAGAATATAGCATTGATTATTTTAGAGAGTCTAGAAAATATCAAATGAACTATAGCCTGAAATGTCCATGTAATTTTTAAAATAGTAACTCAGAAATGATTTATTTATGAAAGAAACTGCTTACTCTTAGGTTAATTGGCCAATCCAGATGAGATACAAGCAGTGCATTTTTTTTCTCAAAGATTATCTTATGTCAGAGATTCTTTTCCTAATTTAATCCATCTTGCTGAAAAAGTGAATTTTGGAAGCTATCCTAGGAAGTTATAGTCAGAGGATTAAGTGTAAAAATTACACTCATGGGCATATATATTTGTTTTGGAATTTAGGAGGAAATAATCAATTGGTGGCAAGCAGAGGAATATCTTTAGTTTTTTGTTTATGTGGTGGTAAACAGCATAAGGTGAGGGTGATGACAAGATGAGGGAAAATTCAGATTGCCTTATAGCTTAATATTTCCTGTGATTTCCTGAGGTATGACTGCTACAATTATCAGCAGCTTGACTTATTATTTACAAGGTGTTTTCTTATTTTTATTGCCCTTTTTAAAATTTAGAAGAAAGCAACATAAAACTATGCCTGGCAAGTGTTTAGTGCCTAGAGAAGCAAGGCTCTATCATTTTTACTTCTGGCTTTCGTATTAAACAAAAAAATAAAACTTAAAGTAAATGTTGAAAGAATTATTGCTTAATTTAATCATTTCATTTCCCCCTGATATGTTTCTGCTCACCTTGAAAAGAATATTTGTATTCTTTCTAGCTTCATGAGTTATAACATTGCATTTATTTTACTTATATATATATATATATTTTTTTTTTTTTTTTTCTCATGTAACTGTTTAGATTTTATTGGGGGGTTAACAGAATGGGAGTCTTGCACTTAACAAAAAGCTAATGACTAACAAGATATAGTAATTTAAACTAGAATTTTAAAACCTCTATAAAGACTTACATGTCCCTTAGCTAATATTCTAATTGTATCATATTATTTAGGTTCAAGTTCTAGCTTCAAAGAATCATCAGAATAACATGGATTGAAGAGACTTTCGAACACTTGCCATCTCTTGTTGCTGAGTGTCCATCATAATTTTTTTTTGCAGCATAGCCATTTCCTTTCTAAGTTCATTCTGTGCACCAGAAAGAAGATTTTCATGATTCTTCTCCAAGCCCTCCACACTCTTTACGAACTGCTCATACAACTGTTTAATTGTTTTCAGTCTTTGGCTCTGAACAATTCTAGATTGTTGAAAAACCTTTTGTTGCTGTCGAAACATACTAGCTAATTTTTCTTCTTGTTCCTCAGCTTTCTGCACATCTATATCCCACTGCTGAAACAGAGTCAAAAACTGCTGAGAATATTCTTGGTTAAGTTTCTGCCTTTGTTCTTGTGCTTTCCAAACATGTTCAATTTTCTGGTTACTGGTTTTGAGAGAAGCCTTGGTATACATCTCCAATCTTTTTCTCTTTGCAAGAAGAGCCTTGTTAATGTCAGCTCCAAATCTTTCCAACATATTCTGCACTTCACCCCCATATCTTCTTCAATCATTCCAGTGCAAGGCCTTTTCTTTCCATGCTTATCAATTACTGGAAACTTTCCTTCTGTAATATCCTCCTCTGAGCCACTCAGATCTTTTTTATCTTCTTTTTCAAAGTCATAGACTCGTATAACCTGATCCTCCATTGCTGGCTTCCCAGATTGCCCGGTATGCTTTCTTCCAGAGGTGCCATAATTAGATATTTTCTGACTCACTGGTCACAAGCCTCCACTAGTCCAAAATCCCGAGCTGGACAAACTGCTCCCCTTCCTCTGCCCGAGGCATCCGCTTCGCCGCCGCAACCTTACTTATATTTTAATTCCATACTGTTTTATCCCATGAACTCTCTTTCATTTTTCCATAATCAGAGCAAAAACGATTATAAACTACAACAAAATATTTCAGAGGCTCGATTTAACTCTCTAATTTTTGGTATACTCTGAGATTTAGGAACTTTTTTTCCTACTAGTCACAAAATAGCAAACAAACCAAAAATAAACAAACAAACAAGCAAATCCTTTAAATAAGATTATTTACTAATCTTAACAGGACGGCAGTGGGAATAGGAAAAATAAGTTTGAACAGAGAATAAATTTACCTTATAAATTGACATTTATAACAATTGTTTAGTACAAGGTCAATCATCAGTACAAGAAGGATATTCAGGAAATTTATGACCAATGACTTCAGATTTATTTAACTTCGGCATCTTATATTCAGTTTAAAACCAATTGAATACTTCCAATTTAGTTCACCATTGTCTGAAGAACATAAGTTATGGATTTTTATCATAGCTTGTAACATTATTTTGTGAAAACTCATGTACATATTCACTTAAAATAATCCCACACACCTCCATGCTTACTTGTGTCACTAAGTTAGGTCATCATTCCAAGTTTGAAAATAGTCACCATTTACTTTTCCTCAAGGCAGTGACAGAGAAGAAGGCATTTTGAATGCAAGCTTTAGGATGTTATATTTTTACTGTTGTCCTTTTTTCTTCCACTACTGGAAATATTCCCATTTTACTCAGCCCCCAATAATCATGGTTGTCTCACATGCAGCTTTTATTGAGATGAGATCTGCAGTTGCCTGGATGACCACAATGCCACAATTTATTGCCAACTTTAGCACACTCGCGTCATTAAACTATCAGAAAATTGCCAGACTGGAGCTACCATGTTATTAA
The DNA here is from genome assembly GCA_026826555.1 of Tolypeutes matacus. NCBI lineage: Eukaryota > Metazoa > Chordata > Mammalia > Cingulata > Chlamyphoridae > Tolypeutes > Tolypeutes matacus. The sequence goes on along the minus strand of JAKSZT010010858.1, from coordinate 4,825,687 downwards.
ATATTTAAGATAAAAGAAATCAATATAGTTTTTAATTCCCCCATTTTTTTCACTATAAGTAACTTATAAAAGCACTTCTTTTCAAGACAGCTAATGAACTTTCATTTAAGCATATAAATTGTGGAACTCAGTATTACTTACACTGACACTTCAATTGATACTACTGGCTTCTGTGGAGTCTCTCAGGGCTTTCCTTCCAGACCCTGTTCACTAAGGACATTCTACCCCTGGGTGATACCATCATAACTTCTATACTATCTATTCCATAAGCTATAAATGCTGTTTTTACACACTCAGGCCCAAATTTCTCTTAAACTCTAACTTATATATTACACTGGTTATTTAGCATGCACTTTGATATCTCATAGTCCTACAGGCATAACACACTAAACTAGGCTACCTGGTTACACCTGCTCTACCTGTTGTGTTTCTTTTCTTCCTGTTAGTTCTCTCCCAGCCCTGTGAATGATGGCATCTCTATCTGCATAATCAGCAAAGCCAAAAACCTAGGAGTATTCCATGTTACTTTTTTTTTATCAAGTGTAATTGATCAAAAAGTTTTTTTGTTCTTACCTTCAAATATATATATTTATAATCTTCCCACTCTTCTCTAGTCCCAACTACTCTTAAACGCTCCATTATTGCATATAAGCCTATCACATACTTACATCTTGGGCACCTTCTGGTTATGAACTCCCTTTAGTGATGATCAGATATATTGGCTCTGAAAATCACTAGAAAATGGCATGGTCTTTTACATTAGGCCTTTCTTTCCCTTTGCATTGAAAATTATTTCCACAACCCTTAGCATTCTTTCCTTAGTCATACATAACCACTAATCTAATTTCATTTTTATAAATTGATTATATTTATATGTTATATAAATGGAACCATATAATATGTAGTACTTTGTATCTGGTTTCTTTAAGTTAGCATAATGGTTTTTTTTCTAATATTAACATTTTATAGAATTAACATACATTTGTTCAGCTTCAAAGAAAAACAGTCCTATAAATGCAATTTAATCCACATTCATATTTCACATGAGGTTTTACTATGCTATACAGTCCCACGTTACATTTTTTATCTTTCCTCCTAGTAATATACATGACCTTAGAATTACCCTTTGAACCACTACCATACCCATATAATAGCTTTGCTAGTTACAAACATTATGACATACTTTCATCATTTCTGTTCATTTCCAAAGATTTACCAAAAAACTTTTTTTTACCAATTGTGCACAGATTAACCCTCAGCATTCCATTCTCTACCCTTATTCTATTTTCTGGTGATCTATGTTCTAATTATTAACTCCATGAGATTACACAATGCATTTAGTTCATAGTAGGACAATCACACAGTATATGTCCTTTTATGTCTTTCTTGTTTCACTCAACGTAATGTCCTCCAGGTTCATCCATGTTCTCATATGCTTTATGACTTCATTTCTTCTTACAACTGCATAATATTCCAATGTGCGAATATACCACAGCTGGTTTATCCCTTCATTGGTTGATGGAAACCTGTGTTGTTTCCACTTTGGGTAATAAAGAATAATGTCACTAGGAACATCGCTGTGCAGTAGTCTGTTCGTGTCACTGTTCTCAGTTCTTCTGGGTATATACGCAGTAGTGGTGTTGCTGGATCACATGGCAAATATATATTAAACTTCTTTAGGAACTGCCAAACATCCCCCAAAGTGGCTGTACCATTCTACATTCCCACCAACAGTGAATAAGTATTACTACCTTTCCATATCCTCTCCAACACTTGTAGTTTTATGTCACCATTCTGATAGGTGTGAAATGATATCTCATTGTAGTTTTCCTTAACAAACCAATTTTATTGATGCATATTAATAAACCATAAATCCATCCAAAGTGTACAATCAATGGTAATCTGAATAGTCACATAGTTGTGCATTCAATACTCCAGTCATTTTAGAGCATTTTCATTATTCCAGTAATAATAATAATAATAAACAAAAACCAACCAATCAAAAAAACAAAACTGATAACTTCTCAATCTCTCTCTGCTTCTCTTGCTGTACATAGCTGCTGTTCTGTTTACTTCTCTCTAGTTTATTTGTATTTATATTTTGTAAAAAAATATACCACCCATATTCGTAGTTTGCATGAGGTTTCACTATTTTACACAGTCCCATATTACATTTTTTAGCTTTGATTCTAGTAATATAAATGTCCTTAGGCTTTCTTCAACCGCTGTCACACCCATATAATAGCTCTTCTAGTCACAAACAGCATCATGTACTCTCAACATTTCCAAAAAATTTACAAACAAGTTTTTAACCTATACTACACAGATTAGCTATCAACCTTTCATTCTTTACCTGCATTTAATTTTCTGGTGATCTATATTCTTATTATTAATCACATGAGTTTACATAATATATTTAGTTCACGATAGCATAATCATACACTATTTGTCCTTTTGTAACTGGCTTTCTTCACTCAACATAATATCCTACAGGTTCATCCCTGTTCTTATATGCTTCACAACTTCATTTTCTTCTTACTGCTACAAAATATTCCATTGTGTGTATATACCACAATTTGTTTATCCATTTATTGGTTGATGGAAACCTGGATTGTTTCCAACTTTTTTCAATCATGAATAAGGTTGCCATGAACATTGGTATGCAGATGTCTATTCATGTAACTGCTCTCAGTTCTTCTAGGTATATACCTAGCAATGGTATTTATGGGTCACATGGCAAGTCTATATTCAACTTTCTTAGGAACTGCCAAACAGTCCTCCACAGTGGCTGTACCATTCTACATTCCCACCAACAGTGAATAAGCAATCCTATCTCTCTACATGCTCTCCAACATTTACAGTTTTTTGACTTTTTAATAGTGGTCAGGCAAATAAATGTGAAATGATATCTCATTGTAGTTTTGATTTGCATTTCCCTAATCACTAGTGATTTTGAACATTTTTTAATGTGTTTCTTTGTCATTTTTTTTGACAGTTGTCTTTTCAAGTGTTTTGTCCAATTTTTAATTATATAGTTTGTCTTTTTTGCTGTTGAGTTGTATGATTTCTTTATATATCATGGATATTAAACCCTTATAGGATATGTGATTCCCAAATATTTTCTCCCACTGAGTGGGCTGCCTTTACACCCTTTTGACTAAGTCCTTTGAGGTGCAAAAGTGTTGAATTTTGAGAAGGTCCCACTTATCTATTTTTTCTTTTGTTACTCATGCTTTGGGTATAAGGTTTAAGAAACTTACACCTACCACAAGATCTTGAAGATGTTTTCCTACATTTTCTTCTAGGAGTTTTACAGTCCTTTTATATTTAGGTTCTTGATCCATTTTATGTTAATTTTTATAAGGTGTGAGATAGGGGTCCTCTTTCTTTCTTTTGGATATGGCTATCCAGTTCTCCTAGCACCATTTGTTGAATAGACTGTTCTGGCCCATCTGGTTGGGCTAAACAGGCTTGTCACAAATCACTTAACTGTAGATGTAAGGGTCTATTTTTCAGTTTTGATTTGGTTCAATTGGTCAATGTATCTGTCTTTATGTCAGTACCATGCTGTTTTTAGCACTGTAACTATGTAATATGCTTTAAAGTCAGGAAATGAGGGGGCAGATGTGGCTCAAATGGTTGGGCGTCCATCTACCATATGGAGGGACTGGGTTTGATCCCCGGGACCTCCCGGTAAAATAAAAAATATATATATAGAAGGTGCATGGGCTGCCAGGCTCTGTGTGCTGGTGAGCTACCAGGCCCTGGGAGCCATGCAGCAAGATGATGACGTAACAGGAGACAGACGCAGGGGAGAGACAAGACGAGATGCTTTGCTTCGAAAGCTCCGAATACCAGGAACCGAGGTGGCGCAGGTGGCAGAACACCTCTCTCCTACATCAGAGATCTCCAGGATTGAATCCTGGTGAAGACTGGAGGAGGAGGATGAGAATAGATGGCAGGAAACAGACACAGAGAATTGCCCAGCGAATGGACACAAAATAGCAAATGGGAAAGGGGGAGTTTAAAATGGATAAAGTAAATAAATAAATCTTTAAAAAAAAAATAAAGTCAGGAAGTGAGAGTCCTCCCACTTCGTTTTTCTTTTTTAAGATATTTTTGGTTATTAGGGACCCTTTACTATTCCAAATAAATTTGATTATTGACTTTTCCATTTCTGCAAAAAATTCTGCTGGGATTGTTTTGAATCTGTAAATCAGTATGGGTAGAACTGACATCTTAACAATATTTAGTCTTCTAATCCATGAACACAGAATGTCCCTCCAATTATTTAAATCTTCCTCATTTTTGTTTTTTTAAGCAATGTTTTGTACTTTTATGAATAATACTTTGTGTCCTTAGTTAAGTTTATTCCTAAATATTTGATTGTTTTAATTGCTATTATAAATGGAATTTTTTCCCTATTCTCCTCATATTGCACATCAGTAGTGTATAGAAGCACTATGGATTTTTGTGTATATTCTTGTATCCTGCCACTTTGCTGATTTTGGCTGTTAGTTTTAATAGCTTTATTGTGGATTTTTCAGGAGATTCTAGATATAGGATGATATTATTAGTGAAGAATGAAAGTTTTACTTCTTTATCTTATTTGGCTTCCTTATATTTCTTTATCTAGCCTAATTGCTCTAGGTAGAACATCTACCACAATATTGAATAATAATGGACAGTAGGCATCCTTGTCTTGTTCCTCATCTCAATGGGAAAGCTTTCAGTCTTTCACAATTAAGTACAATGCTAGCTGTGTTTCATATATGCACTTTACCATATTGAGAAAGCTTCCTATTCATATCTTGTGGAGTGTTTTTTAATTAAGAAGGGGTGCTGTAATTTGTCAAATGCCTTTTCTGCATCAATCAAGAGGATCTTGTGATTTTTCTTCTTCAATTTATCAATGTGGTTTATTACACTAATTGATTTTCTTGTGTTGAACAACGCTTGCATACCTAAGATAAAATCTACTTGATCATGGTGTATAATTCTATTAATGTGCTCTTGGATTCAGTTTGCAAGTATTTTTTTTGGAAGAGTTTTGCATCTATATTCATTAGAGATTCTGGTCTGTAATTGTAATTTTCTTTATTTTCTTCCTTTCTTTCTTTTTTTTTTTTTTTTTTTTTTTCTAGTATCTTTATCTGGTTTTTGGTATAAAGGTGATGTTGGCTTAATAGAATGAGCTTAACATTCTTTCCTGTACAATTTTTTTGAAGAGCTTGAACAAGATTGGTTTTAGATTGTCTTTGAATGATTGGCAGAATTAACCTGTGAAGCCATCTGTTTCTGGGCTTTTCATCTTTGGGAGGATTTGATGACTGTTTCAATCTCTTCATTTGTTATTCGTTTGTTGAAGTCTTCCATTTCTTTTAGGGTCAGTGTAGGTGGGTCTTGTGTTTCTAAGAAATTGTCCATCTCATCTACATTGTCTAGTTTTTTGGTGTACAGTTGTTCACAGTGTTCTCTTAAGATCTCCCTTATTTCTGGGGGTCAGTGGTAATATCCCCCTTTCATTTCTGATTTTATTTATTTGTAATGGCTCTCTTTTTTTCTTTGTCAGTCTAGCTAAGGGTTTGTATATTTGTTTATCTTCTCAAAGATCCTACTTTTGATTTTGTTGATTCTATTGTTTTTTTGTTCTCGATTTCATTTATTTCTGCTTTGATTTTTACTATGTCTTTCCTTCGGCTTGGTTTGAGATTAGTTTGCTGTTCTTTTTCTAGTTCCTCCAAGTGTGCAATAGGTCTTCAATTTTAGCTCTGTTTTCTTTTTTAATGTAAGAGTTGAGGGTTATAAATTTCCCTCTCAGCACTGCCTTAGTGGTGTCCCACAGATTTTGTTACATTGTTTTCTCATTTTTCTTAATCTCAAGATATTTGCTGTATTCACTTGCAGCTTCTTCTTTGACCCACTGATTATTTAACAGTGTGTTGTTTAATCCTCATATATTCATAAATTTTCCACTTTTCCATGCATTATTGATTTCCAGCTTCAATCCATGACCATCAGAGAAATGTGTTTTGTATAAATTCAAGACTATTGTGGCTAGTCTTATGACCCAGCATATGGTCTATCTTTGAGAAGCATCCATGAGCACTTGAAAAGAATGCATATACTGTTGTTTTGTAGGGCAAGGTCTATAGATGTCTGTTCAGTCTAGTTCATTTATCATATTATACAAGATCTCTGTTTCTTTAATTATCCCCTGCCCAGATGTTCTGTCCAATACTGAGTTTAGTGTATTGATGTCTACAACTATTGTTGTAAAGACATCTGTTTCTCTTTTCAGCTTTGCCATTTGTACCTCATGTATCTTGGGGCACTCAAGTTAGGTACAAAAATCTATGGTATAGTTATCTCTTCTTGGTAAATTGCCCCTCTTATTAATATAGAATGACCTTATTCATCCCTTACAAAAGTTTTGCACTTAACATCTATTTTATCTAGTATTAGTATCACTACTCCCGTTCTTTTTTTGGTTACTATTTGCATGTTTTCTTTGGAGTGTTATAATACAAATCAATATTCTCACTTCTTTATTGGATATCTGCAAATTTAATCTTCATATCATGTTTCATTAAGAATAGACTGACTCTCATGATTACTCAGTTTTTAAAATTATGACAACTGTTATCTCATTTTTTCATTCATTCTGCCTTCCTTCTTTTTATTTTCCAAACTCTGTCACCATAATTTTAGATTTGGCAGTAAATAACATTTTAGTTTTAGCCAATAATCATATGGGATTCAAAAACCAAATAATAATCATTACATTAATATTAAAATGCAAATATTTTAATGTGCTAATAGTGTGTTAGGGTTGCACCTCCTTCTCAAAAATTCCAAACTCAACAATACTGATGCCAGTCAAAGGAATATGATCATGGTGAAGCCTCCCTTATTTTTCTCAGTTTCCCTGTCCCTGTCCCTGTCTCTCTCATTGATAGACCCACACTCACCCACTCAGCAGTTGTTCAAAATCACAGTGTGTTTTGTGTTTTAACCTATCATTTTTTAACATATCTTTCTTGTGCAATTTTTGTTAACTTTCTCCTCGGGTTTTGAATTCTTTCAATTATTTATTTTTCTGTGTGTGTGTGTGTGTTTTGTATACTTTTCCTTTATTATCTCCTTAATTTCTCCTTAAATGTTCAGCATACTAAAATTTCTCTAGTTCACCTTTTCTCACCTCAGAGATAACTCTCCCAGAGACTCCATCCTCTTCCTCTTTTCCACTCTTGTTGGTTTCTTACTCAACTGCTGTACTGTCGACCTGAAATTTAGGTCTCTGATTTATTGGGTCAGAATCACTGTATTCCATATTCTCTGTCTTCCCTTTTGTTATTATTGTTGTATTTTCTCATTTACTGAATAAATACATGACCAAATAAAGTAGGTGCATAGGACAAAAACTTTGTCTTTTCACATTTTTGAAAATAGCCTTATTCTCTTCTCATACCTGGAGTTTGGTGTTATATAATCCTAAGCTGAAAGTTATTTACTTTCAGAATCTGAAGTCACTGTTTATTTTTTCAACCTGTTTTCATCATTGCTGATCAAAAGCTGACAATTTTTTGAATAGTGTTCTTTAATTTGCCTAATTTTGGCCCAAGTTCTCATTTGTGACCTTTGTCCTAACATTCTTCTTTGAATTCAAAAATTTTCCAGAGTTCTGCTAGAAAGGTCCAAAGCCTCAGAGGGAAAAGAAGAGGGTGGGGGGGTAGAGAGAGAGAGAGAGAGAGAGAGAGAGAGAGTGAGATATGATTGTCACCAGCACAGCAGAAGTTAGAAATAAAAACTTAATATGTGTTTGTGAGGTCAGATTTATAGGGTATAGGGTAAGAAATGGGCTGTTCATGGAAATAAGTAGAGAAGTAGAATCAGAAAATATAGAGTTGTATTAATGTCAGAACATGAAAGTATGGCTAATTAATTGAAGTTACTGACACAAGGAGGTGGGTTGAGGTGGATTCATACTCCACACACCATCAATCGTAACTGATTCATTTCTTCACATTATTTCTAACTTTCATCTGAGATTTTTTATTTCTTTATTATAAATGGAATCCTAAAATAATGCTCTCATTACTTGCTGTAACGTGAATGAGTGTTAGTCTTCATGAACAAAATTAATTAACACACCTCGATAAAGGGTGTGGGACAGTAGTGGACAAATATTTAAAAGGTTCTACAAATTCGGGTAAAATCTAAAAGTCTAAAATGGTTAAAGTCTAGGAAATTGTGGTGGTTTGAAGCTGCATGTACCCCAGAAAGGCATGTTCTTAAATTTAATCCATTTATGTGGGTGTGATCCCATTGTAAGTAGAATCTTGTGACAAAGTCTACTTCAGTTAAGGTTTGACCCACTTCATTCAAGATGGGTCTTAATCTTCTTACTGGAGTCCTTTATAAAAGTAATGAAGAGAGAGAGAGAGAGAGAGAGAGAGAGAGAGAGAGAGAGAGAGAGAAAGCCAGAGAAGGAAGAAGCTGAAATCAATGATATCTGGAAGAGAAAGGAGAGACCAGCAGACACCTCCATGTGCCTTGCCATGTGACAAAGGAGCCCAGGATCACTGGCAGCTGGTTTTCAAGAAGAAAGCATCACCATGATATTGCCTTGACTTGGACATTTTTTTCAGCCTCAAAATGTAAGTTAATGAATCCTCATTAGTTAAGCCAGCCCATTTTATGGTATCTGCTTTCAGCAGCCTGTAAACTAAAACAGGCATACTGAGCAGAGTACTGAAGATGAATCTGAAAATAGTGATTCTAGATTTTGAAAGACTGTTTTTTCGGTTTGATTTGTATTTTATATATAAAGGTATGTTGTTGGTTTTTAATTTTAAAATAACACTTATTGTATTTAAACCATAATGTTATAAAGAACAATTATGGTTATCAGATGGAAATTACCTGTTATATATTTCTCCTAAGATGTTGTTTTCATATATTATTTAGGCATGAAATGTTTAATTTGAATTATTTTTGCTTTCTGTAATCTATGGATGGGAGAAGAAAAAGAATTAGCTTTTCTTAAGCTCCTAAATTACCTTCCAAGTAGTTCTGTTATACACTTTACAAATTATTCACTTTTTTTAATGTAAGAGTTGAGGGTTATAAATTTCCCTCTCAGCACTGCCTTAGTGGTGTCCCTAAATTAAAACAAATTTATGCATTATCACTTGCAAAATAAATTCTATTTATCATCTATATACTTACCTATCTCTCTATCTCTATATCTCTCTACCTATCTACTTTATATCTGTAATATGAGGACAAATATAATTGTCCTAACTAAAATTTTGTGGTAAACACTAGAGAAAGAATAGTAAACCTCCCCCCACACACACACATTTCCACTTCTTACACACCTTTGTGCTTTGAGCTATGTAGCTTTCAAATTGCATCTCTTTTTTGTTTGTATTTCTTTTACCATGTACTGCTATTAACAGTAGCCTTATTAAACATAACTTTGGAAATTAGTTTTATTGGATCATAAGTAGTTCCCTGAGTGTTCAGAAATAGAGAAGTGAGATTCAAACTTATATGAGGAAAGGCGTGTTATTTTTATTAGCAGTCAGATAAGCACTAACTAACCTCCCTTCTACCCTGACCTGAAATTTAGGATTCCTAGTCAACTTTGTGGCAGAATGAGCATCAACCAAGATTAGAGCGAAGGCATTAAAAGGCAGAAAGAGAATGGATGGCTATTCTGTGGGTTTACTCTTTGGAAGTAGTATAAAAAAGGACTAGAGTCTGTGAGCTAATTGTTTGTTTGGATTTTAATTTCATGTGTGCAGGCAAGCCCAAAGAACAAGAAATTGCACCATGCAAGAGCAGTGACCATTATTAAATGTGGTTCATTAGTTTGTATTTTTTTTTCTCTTACTTAGAAAGGAGAAAACAATTCAAATGTTTATTCTAACATTCTCCTTTATCTTTAGAAATAGAAGCAGGTTTCTCCTCTATTTTAAGTAAAGATTGAAAAATAATTTTCCCTTCAAACAAATATTTGTGATTTCCTTTGTACTTACATCAATGAATATTTAAAATTAGTGTAAGAGTCAAGATTGGAATCAGATTTTCTAACTACAAAGTGTATAGTGTGTAACCCCTCCCCAATAACAACTTAGTCTATACTTATTTTCCTCAAGTTCATGAATTCTTTATTGGTTTAAATGAATTCTCACCATTTTTGCCTTCTCTTACTAACAAAAAAGAAAGGAAAACAGTACAACTCATTGTTATTGCTACATTATATATTTTTAAAGATTTATTTAATTTATTTATTTCTACACCCTTTCATTGTTTGCACTTAGTGTCTGTTCTCTGTGTCTATTAATTATGTAATCTCTGTATCTGCTCATCTTTTTTAAGAGGCACCAGGAGCTGAACCTGGGACATTCTATGTGGGAGAGAGGTACCCAATCCCTTGAGCCACATCTGCTTCCTGCTTGTTATGTATCTCATTGTGTTTCCTCATTGTATCATCTCACTGCATCATCTTGCTGCATCAGCTCACTTGACCAGCCCATCACCTCAGCTCATTGTCTCACCCATCTTCTTTATGAGGCACTGGGAACCAAACCTGCAACCTCCATGTGGTAGGTGGGTGCCCAAATGCTTGAGCCACATCCACTTCCTCTACATTATATATATATATATTTTTTTTTTCTTAGTTAGGCCATTAAAAATAATTTATTTGGGAAATGGGGGGAAAGAACAGAGCTTGCTGAGAAGTGGGAGAGAAAGATGAAAATACACACCAAGATTTGGTGTGGGCTCCTCAAGGCAGAGAGAGCCTCTACATTATATTTTGACTATGGAAATGCAGTCAGAAAGGTTTGCTCATCAAAATTATGATCTTTGCTTCATTACACAAAGAATATTTTTCACAGAGATTAGGGAAATGAAGAAGAAAATTTAAAAAGTAAACTGTAAGGTACAAATGACTTAAAATCTTTGTGGTAGTTAGGGATTTTGATGATTTGTGTTTTGAATAATCACTCGAAGCACAATTTGAGAAATAAATGGGAGTAGAAAAGGGGCTGAAGTATAAGGTGCTGTGTAAGAACTCTTATGGAATTCTAGGTAAGAAATTATAGTGGCTTGGCTAGCAAGGTGGTTCTGGTAATGAACAAAATTATAGGGAAGTTACACATATATAGCTGGAGATTGAATTATGTTCTGAACAAAAGACATTTTCAACTCTTAATCCATCGTCTGTGTGTCTGAATTTACTAGTAAGTAGGACCTTTGAATATGCTATTATTAAAGAGTGGACTCATTTGTGAATAAGATCTTCAAAGACCTTGTTTACATAGGGTCAAATTGAATCAGGCTGGGCTTTAGACGATATGGTTGAAGTTCTTATACACATCAGGCAAAGAAACCAGAAGTCAATGAGAGCCACAGGAGCATACCATGTGACAGAGACAGATAAAGAAGCCAAGGAACTCCAAGGATCGTGGCAAGCCAGCAAAGAAACAAAGGGAGATGATGAAAATACACAAAATAAGAAACAAGGAAGGGGATATCATCAATAACCCCACAGAAATAAAGAGTATAAGAGGATACTTTCTCTTTGAAAAATTGTGTGCCAACAAGATGGATAATTTAGAGGAAATGGACAAATTCCTAGAAACACACAAGCAGCCTGCATTGTCAAAAGAAGAAATTGATTAAATCAACAGACCAATCACAAGTAATGAGATAAAATTAGTCACCAAAAACCTCCCAAGAAGTCCTCAGGACCAGATGGCTTTACCGGTGAATTCTACTAAACATTCTGGAAAGAATTAACACTAATCCTGCTTGCACTCTTTCAAAAAATAGAAGTGGAGGGAACATTGCTTAACTCATTCTATGATGTCAACACCATCCTAATACCAAAGCCAAACAAAGGCACCTCAAGAAAACACAACTGTAGAACAATCTCCCTAATGAACCTAGATGCAAAAATCCTCAATAAAATACTTGCTAATCATATTCAAAACACATCAAATGAATTATATACCGTGATCAAGTGGGTTTCATCACTAGTATACAAAGATGGTTCAAAATAAGAAAACCAATCAGTGTAATTCACCACATAAACATGTTGAAAGGAAAAAACCACATGATCATCTCTATAGATACAAAAAAAGCATTTGAAAAAACACAGCACCCTTTCCTGATTAAAAACACTACAAAAAATAGGAATAGAAGGATATTTCCTCAACATGATAAAGGGTGTATATGAAAAACCCACAGCTAACATCTTATTCACTAGTGAAATGCTAAAAACTTTCTTTCTAAGATTGGGAAAAAGACTAGGATGCCTACTTTCACCACTTCTTTTTTACATTGTGTTAAAATTACTTGCTCAAGCACTTAAGCAAGAAAAAGATATAAAAGGCATCAAAATTGGAAAGGAAGACGTAAAATTTTCACTATTTCTAGATGACACGAGCCTATAAATAGAAAGCCCTAAGAAACCTACCACAAAGCTTCTAGATCTTATAAATGAGTTCAGTAAATTCACAGGCTATAAGATCAATGACCAAAATCAGTACCATTTCTGTACACCAAGAATGAGCAATCTGAGGAGGAAATCAAGAAAAAAATACCATTTACAATAGCAATTAAAAGAGTCAAATACCTAGGAATGAATTTAACTAAAGATGTAAATGACTTATATGCAGAAAACTACACAACACTGTTAAAGGAAATCAAAGAAGACTTAAATAAATAGAAGAATATTCCCCTGTTCATGGATAGGAAGACTAAACATCATTAAGATGTCTATCTTACCCAAACTGATTTACAAATTTAATACAATCCCAATAAAAAATCAACACAGCATTTTTTACTGAATTGGAAAAACTAACTATGAAATTGATTTGGAATGGCAAGAGGCCCTGAATAACCAAAGACATATTGAAAAAAAGAAATGAAATCAGAGGAATCACACTACTCGACCTTAAAACATACTACAAAGCAACAGTGGTCAAAACTGCATGGTATTGGCACAATGGTAGACAAACTGACTGATGGAACCGAATTGACAGTTCTGATATAGATCCTTGCATATATAGTAAACTGATATTTGACAAGGCCACCAAGCCCATTCAATAGGGAGAGAATGGCTTCTTCAACAAATGGTATTTGGAAAACTAGATATCTATATCCAGAAGAATGAGAGAGGAACACCATCTCACACCTTATACAAAAATTAACTCAAGATGGATCAAAGATCTAAATATAAAAGCCAAGACCATAAAGACCTTGGAAGAAAATGCAAGGAAGCATCAACAGGATCTTGTAGTAGGAAATGGTTTCACGAACTTTACACTCAAAACATGAACAATGAAAGAAAAAATAATTAATTGGAACCTCTTCAAAATTAAAAACTTTTGCACCTCAAAGGAGTTTATCAAGAAACTGAAAGGGAAGACTACTCAATGGGAGAAAATATTCAGTAATCATGTATCTGGTAGGGTTCTAATATGCAGCATATGTATAAGAAATCTTACACCTTGAAAATTAAAAGACAAACAACTCATTTAAAAAATTGGCAAGTGATTTGCATAGACACTTGTCCAAAGAAGAAATACAAATGGTTAAAAAGTACCTGAAAAGGTGCTCAACATCACTATTAGGGAAATGCAAATCAAAACCATAATGAGATATATCTTATACCCGTTAGACTGGTGGTTATTAAAAAAAACAGAATTTATGCTCCCCAGTGTGACAGAGTTGAACTCAGTTGTGGTTTCCCTACACATGGCTCTTCTGTCCCTCTATATGAACCTATAATTAGTACTAAAGTTGGTAGATCTATGCCCAAGAGACTTAAATCTTTGTGCTGCCCATTTGCCAGCTGGGTCCAGAATCTCAATGGAGTTGCAACACTTACTTTCCAGTTCATTGGACTCACCCAGGACAATTAACAAGGAGGTGATGATGGACAACTATGAGACCAAGAAACCGAGTCTACAACAACTGCAAGCAAGAGAGTCCCATCCATCAGCCCAATGGGATTGAGGTCCCATCTCAATTAGAGGTGGAGTAGACATCACCATCATAGAATCCTCAGGATTGGGGAATGAATTTTGAACTAAAGTAGATTTACTGGTGTTCTACTACAGACTCATTGTGATTCTAGAATTGGAAAAAAACTATACCATTGATGTGGAGGCATTCGCCACTGGTGGTTCTGAGGGCAGCAAGAGGGAAAAACAGGTATAATATGGGGGCATTTTTGGGACTTGGGAATTGCCCTGAATGATATTGAAATGACAGATACAGGCCATTATATATCTTGTCATAACTTACAAAATTGTGCAGGAGAGAGTGTAAATTACAATATAAATTGTAATCCATGTTTAGTGGCAATGTGCCAAAATGTGTTCATCAATTGCAATGAACGTACCACACTAATGAGTGATGTTGCTAATGTGGGAAAGTGTGGGAAATGTGGGGAGCGGGACATGTGGGAATCCCTTATATTTTTTATGTAACATTTATGTAATCTAAATATCTTAAAAAATAAAAATTATTTATATATATATATATATGCAAGATATAGGCAAAAAATATGATAATATAATTAGGAATTTTGTGACCTTGGCATGGAAAAATCTATTGGTATATTTAAATTAAATTCCAGAGTTTAGTGTGCATAGAAGTGAATAGTCAGTGATATATGAGTGACTGAGGATATTTATATTAAGAATGAGACATAAAAGATTTAGCTGGAATGAGGTATTTCATTGAATGGTGTGTGTGTGTGTGCTGTTCATATTTTATTTGCTTTTCAATATGGAGCACATTTAAAATCTAGAAAATATGGAGAAAAGCTAATGAGAATAAAGATAAATATGAATTTATCAAGGCAGTAAAAATTCTAAGGAAATCAAAGGAAATGGTAAACAACTTTAGATAAGTCAAGCAATTTGTTACCCATATTTCTATATAGCTGAGTTTTTTAGTCTTTAATATTTTAATGTGCATTCTGAAACAAGAAGAGAAAACAATGAAGTCACATTCTTTTTTCAGATTTTAGCTTCCAATGGCATAAAACACACTACCTTTGCCCGCTAAGCCATTTTCTGCATCCCCTTCCCCAAATCTTCTTCTTAAACTTGCATGGAATATTATTTTGTTGGGGTTGTTGAGTACCAGGAGACTATTGCTTGTGTTCTACAAAGAAAAAATACAGTATGTTTTAATTTCAGGCTCATACTCTGATTCAAAAGAGGAGTCCTCTATAAAGGAACATGATAATAAATGAAATGTATACAAATACTCAGATCTCACAATTGAACAATATGCTTATTGAGTAAAGTGGCAGCATGATATGCCTAATTTATAAAGGTCTGTTTCTCAAAACAAATATAATACAATCTGTGTAAGAAAAATGCCATGTAATTCTACTATACCCTACATTATGCAACATTTTTCAAATTATATATTTATTACCAAAAACTTTTTATATATTAGGTAAATCCATTTCAATTCAGGCAGACATGGCCATGGGTAGAGTAGCCATATAATTTCTTGTTAAAAATGGAATACTGCACAGTTCAATCTTGAATACTCTACAGACTGAACAGGATATTCCAGTGTTGTGGTTACCATAGTTATTGTAGAGACTATCAGATTGAAAGAGTTTTTTTCTTCTCCCACTGCTAGCAAAAATGAGTATCATTACCATTGTTCAAAGTAGGTGCTGAAAAGTGAGTAGGGAAAGTTGGGCACACAAAACAAAGGCATCTAAGACATAATTTCTTATTGGGGACTCTGATTTTACTCTTGTTCATCTCTGCCATTGGTGTTATAAAATAATTGTGAAAGGTACATCTTTGCTCCCACTAATGTCCATAGGCCTTTTATGATAAAACTGGCATAAATAGCAAGGCTGCATGGTGTGGATGTATCCACAAGAGTCATAAACCCCAGTGAAAAAACTCAATATGGGAAATAACATGATAGGTGCTTTTTTTTTTTTTTTTTCAATTATTCTCTTTGAGAAAACCACAGCCTAAAGAATTAAATAAATGGTTATGCTTCCTAACAATCTATATTGCTAAAAGGTGACTTGAAATATACCCTGAAATGGGTATATTCAAGAATTCTATCCAGCCCCATAGAATGTCAAAACTGAGAGGTGATGGAATAAGCATAAAACACTGTTTAAGGAGAATAAATTGTCACTATAATGTATAATACATATAAACCCATTGAATTCCATCCTTTCAAAACAAAGGATATATTCAAGAATTTCTCTTTGGGAGGAATTATGTGGTCTTTTTAAATTAGAAAAAAATGTTTTACAGAAATGATGGCAAAAGAGGGTAGCATTGATTAGAATAGAGATATAACACTTAACTCCTGTGAAGGGACTCTGCAGTTATACATTATGCAAATCAGCAAACGAAACTTGTGGGGCATATATTTATAAATTTACTTGTGTTCTGAATTGCACACAGTTCTCCCTTCAATGTATCTACTATATGTAGAACTCTAAAAAGATAATGGTGCCATCATGTTTCCCATAGCTTAGCATATATAAGTGGACTTCTCATTGTGCAAAAGGTTCATGTACTGAAAGCCTACACCCCATGTAAAGCATATCGTGTTCACAACACAAAGGATGTCTTTTCCTTTCTTGAAAGGTCCATGGTAGTTCCAAAACAAGGTCAACGATTAAAAGGTCAAAGCCCCCACTGTCTAAAACAGGCAACTTAGAAAGGGAGCAAAGCCGATTCTTAGCCATATATTTTCTAGATAAGGCTAAAGTCTTCAGCATCTCTGAGTAGTAAACGTCTTGAAAAATCAATTTAATGAAGGAAAAAGCATTAATCTTAGAGTGATATTTTTAGAGAGTAAACGTGGGTTATCCTGGTTGTCAAGATGATGATAGCTCTGGTTTCTCTACTAAGCAAACTTCTACATAGTCTATTGCACCATTTGTGCGAACCAGATCGCCATGTCTTCCTTCAAAGAGCTTTAGAATGCTATCCTCATTAGGTCTAATCTACATGATGTTCCCCTTGAAGATAAGAAAGTTAAATATATTATGACCTCATTTTCTTTTCATCAGCCCACTAGATCAACCGTGAGAATAGGAACTGACCCATGTATTTGGTGGCTAAAATTAATTGTGGCTAACCTAATCAAGATTAAGAAGTCATCCATGTAAGGAAAAGAAAGCAACACAGGACCAAATTAATAAGACTTTATTGGATCTCCCTTGGAGGTTTCATTCCTTTGTTACAGGTGAATAACTACAATGGAGTTGAAGGACACTTGCCATGGGCTAATTATTTGCAGCACTCTGGAAAAAGATAGAATTGTATTAGAACATCAAAAGGAAGACAATACAAATTTAACAGATTGTATCAATGCTGCCAGGTTAATGATCTCTCTAAGATATTTTCATTTCTGCAGTAATTTCTCCCTACCTCTCTGACTTGCTTTATCTCTCTTTTTGAGATCCTTAATTCATAATTCAAATTATATTGTTTCTACTTCATTCTTAACAATGTACTATTTGAGTATGTTTTATATGCATCTTTAGCAGTCAGAGAACTTTAAAATAAAGTAGATTGTATCACATGGAAAAATACCAGTAAAACAAGAGCAACAAGCAAA
Organism: Tolypeutes matacus; assembly: GCA_026826555.1. Taxonomy (NCBI): domain Eukaryota; kingdom Metazoa; phylum Chordata; class Mammalia; order Cingulata; family Chlamyphoridae; genus Tolypeutes; species Tolypeutes matacus. The sequence goes on along the minus strand of JAKSZT010010858.1, from coordinate 4,808,038 downwards.
TTATACTATAGTGTTAAGTATGAGAAATTTCCCCTCAAAGGAGTACTAATAATACTTCCATTATAGAGTGTTTATGAGAATTAATAATAAGGTACTTAAAACCCAGAGCAACACTTTGCACACCAAGTGAATAATCAACACTTTCTTTTAAATACCTTTTTGTTTATAATTTATAATTCAAATGAAAGTGGGCTCAATGGAAGCTGCAATCTACAAGCAAAATATTTTGTAAAAAGTGACTCTGAATTGAGGCTTTTATAAAGACATAGAATTTGGATAATTTGAGTACATTCTGAGTATGGTGATCAAAATGACGGAAAGTAAGCATAAGCTAATTGAGCAGAATGAGAAATTAAGCATAATATTAAGAGAATGGATTAACTCTTCATTGATTTTGTGGAGTAGCAAACAGGCACAAGAAGATGTAAATATTTACATACTCCTTCCAAATCAAGCTTAAACTCCCAAGGGAAAATGAAGTTGTCATTCTGGCTTGTTGTGATTTGGAGTTTCTATATCTAGGAACTCAAATATTTTGAATTAATGTGCTTTTATCTTAATACATAGTATGCAATAGAAATATGAGACAGTTCTTTGGAAGACAGTGTGGTTCCATAAAGCAAAAACAGTTTTAAGGGCAAATAAATCAGTAGATGAAATTTTCTTTGTTAAAGAAACAAAATGTAGAATCTTCTGTAGACTATATCAAATCCTTACATTCTTTGAGATAATTAAAAATAATGTGGGAATTGAATTATAAAGTGATATATAAGCCATTTATTGTGAAAAAGACTGCTGAAGCCCTGTTACATGTGGGAGGATATCTTCCCAGAGGCTAGCTAAGGGCAGAAGAAAATACTATACCTATTAATAGGAAGAGGTGGTTGTTGTCATTTAAGGACCAATTATATGTGCATGGGAATGTTCCTCTAGGTGAGAGACTGATGCTGACAGGAATGATTTTTCTGTGATACGGCAGCATATTTGAATTATTGACACATCCATGTTTAAATTCAAATGAAGGACTGCATTAAAGAATGTGACCTCATCAGTGTGCTTCTCCTTTAAGTTTAATATTTCAAAAGATGTCTTTTGCTTATATATGAGTATTTTGGGGGTGGTATTTTTGCAGATATCGCAAAATAATTCATAATTCATACTTAACCATAAATGTAGTAAAAACAAGGCCCAAGTAGGCAAACATCCAGTAGGGAAATTGCTGGAGCTGTAAATAGCACAGATATTCATCTCATAGGATTTTTAAAAACTTTTTGTTTAGAAATACTGTTGGATTTCAGAAGCACAGCAAAAAGTGTTCCCTTAAACCCTTTAACCTGCTTCCACTAATGTTAAATGCTTACAAAACCCTAGTATCATTATGCAAACTTAGTAGTTAACTTTGGTAAAGTCATAATAATTACAGTTTAGTTTTTCCACTAATGTCTTTTATCTGTTCCACGATCCAATCTGGGATATCATATTGCATTTTAGTCATTGCGTCACCCTAGTCTTCTTTAACCTGCAAGAGTTTCTTAATATTTCCTTGCTTTTCATGATCAAAACTTGGATTTGTCTGATTCCCCTCATGACTAAAATAAAGTTATAGATTTGGTGAAAGAATACCACAGAGGTGATGTGCCTTACCCCATCTTATCAGGAGGTACATGACATCAATCTGACCCTGTATTATGATAATAATCTTGATCAATTGATAATGAAAAAAATGATAATGAGATATCTGTCAGGTTTCTATACAGTAAAGTTACTGATTCTCCCCCTTCAAATTCTATTGTATTGAAATAAGTCACCACATCCAGACCAAGGGGAGGGGATATTGTTGCTGCATTTCTGGAAATATGTTAAAAACATACTTCATAAACATTTTGCAGTAGATAATTTAAAGTTTTGCAACTAATTTGCTGCTTCTTAAAGTTTTTGACTACTAATTTTAACTTTCATTCAGTTTGCGTGATTATTTCTGTGATATTCTAATATTGATTTTCTATTTACCGCATTCTTCATACATTTATAAAAGAAATTCTTCTGCAAAAAGATTTGTATTTTCTCTTCCATTTATTTATTTTTTTCATGCCTTATTTATATCAATATGCATTTATAGATGTTCATTTTAGAACCAGTCATCTTGGCAGCAAATAAAAACTATCTTAATTTACCTGCTTTTGAGAATGTCTTGAATTCACTCCACACCTAGGGGATATTTTTGCCAGATATAGAATTCTGGGTTGACAATTTTATTCTTACAACACTTGAAAAATATTAGGCCACTTCGTTCTTGTTTCCATGTTTTCTGAGGAGAAACCAGCTGCCATTTGAATCGCTTTTTTCCTGTAGGTATGGTGTGGTATTTCTCTATGATTTCAAGATTCTTTTCTTTGTCTTTATTTTTCAATAATTTGATTATAATGTGTCTTGGTGCATACTTTTTTGGAGTTCACTCAGCTTGTTGATTCTGTAGATTTACACGTTTTGTCAAATTTGGGAAATTTTCAATCATTATTTCTTTATACACTTTTTAAAATCTTACTTTCTTTTTTTCTCTTGTTCTAGGACTCCAATGGCACAAATATTATATACTTTTTTATACACTCATAGGTACCTGAGGCTGTGTTCATTTTTGTCAATGTATTTTCTCTCTTTTGTTCAGACAGGGTAATTTCTAATGTTCACTGATTCTTTCCTCTACTCTCTCCATTCTGCTGTTGAGTCAATCTAGTGATGTCTTTTTTAATTTTATTTTTGTAATATTATGGTATTTGTTACTGGAATTGTCCCATGCAACTGTGGGGATTGGCAAGTCTGAATTCTGTAGCACAGGCAACAAGCTGGGAACTCCAATGAAGGTTTCAGTGAATTCCACAGGAGAACCTGGAGGGCTGAAGTAGAGAAGGAAATTCTTTTTCTGACTGAAACCATCAGTTCTTCCTTTAAGTCCTTCAACTGAAAAAGGCGATCTCCTTTGTTAATTATAGATATAACTGGACATAGATGCAATCAACTGCCTAATGATTTAAATCCACAAAATATCTTCATAGTAAATAGAGAAGCCAGTGCTTGCTTGACCAACAAATGGATACCATAATCTAACCAAGTTCACACATGAATATAACCATCACACTGAGTAATAGACCTTTTTTTTTTTTTTTTCCTTTTTCTCTCCCCTTACTTCTGCTACAGTAGATTTCTACTAGTCCCTACAGTTTTCAGGAAAGTTTCCCGACCTTCTCTTGTCTAATGTTTTTAGCAAGTCATTGATTTATAGTAGGCCTCACTTTTGCTTTAAAATTTGGAGCAAAATTCCTTCCAGTTCTTTCAAACTCTGAACTAAAAGCAAAACCACATTCATGATTGTTGTTACTTCTTCCAATTCATTTTACAGGTCTTTATATTTTTAAAACCCAAATATGCCTAAATTCTTAGGTTTTTATTGTGAAATTATTAAAACATCAAATTTTTCCAAATTTTTAAAATTGTAAACTGGAAATTTTAAACTTATCAAATAGTCAAAAAAGAGATGAGCAACACATTGTAGTAGCCTCTATTTTCCCTCATCTGTTTATCATTTCTCATTCCATGAGGTATTCAATTTTATGTTTAATACATTTTTCTTTTTATTTTCTAAAGCTTATAAGTACTTAAAATTTATTTTAGTTAATATTGACACTGTTTTTGAAGAATGGAAGATTTTGTGTGATCTATTGTACTATTTTGAGTAAAATCTTTCTAACATGTTAATTTCTCTCCTTTTCATTAATCTTGTTGTTCTCTGTCTTATATCTTGAAGCAGACTTTTTAAAAGAGCTTCTGGATGCTATAGGGACCATTTCTTAAATATGTGAGATTACTTTCTAGTTTTTTACACAATAGTAGAAAGTTAGTAGGTGTATAATGTCTGTGCTCATCCTTCTTCATTTAAGAATTTGTAGCTATTGTCCCTTTACCCATTGCAAATCCTTGAAACCTGAGAAATTTCAATCATTAGGTAACTTTTCCAAGTTTACACAGTGAGTGATTGAACAGAGATTTCAAACACTGTCTACCTCTCTCTAAAGGCTGGGTTCTTAACCATATGGCATTTGCATATACCAGGTCATTAGCACAACTATATATCTGACAATATAACATTAGAAGGATTCCTTGATGGGGACTGAGGCTTTTAAACAAATTGTGCTTGTAATAAGATTTCATTCTTAGGTTCCAATGTTGGTTGCTAAAGAGATCGAAAGGTATAGGACTTGTTGACAAAACTAACATAATTGGTAAAGAACAATTTATTTTTTTGTATGAATACAGTTTGAATTATAAGTGAAGGTTGATTTATTGTTTTCTTTTTATTATTTTTTTGCCCGCATGTTTTAAAATATTCACGTGGTTGCTTAGTTACTGGGAAAATTGTACCTGGTCACTCTCAATAAGATTCACCATTATCAGAATTGGTACCATAATAAAGCCTGTGCCTTTAGAATCTCCTGAGGCAACTGGAGATACCAGCTCTGTGTTATGTGTCCCTTTGAGAGTTTACTGAGCCTCTGCAGGCTTTCTGAATACTCACTCATGAATCTCTACGTCCATTATGCTCCTACTACTTCAGGAGTGATGGGAAACCATTGAGAGTGTCTTGGGCAAAGAATTCTTCCTAACCTATTTGGAACTCTTTATCTCCTCCTCCTCCTCTTCCTACTAATTCTACTTTGAACCTGGTAAAGTAGACTATAAGCAAATGAATTCAGAAAATATAAATAAATGAAGAAGGCCTATGAAGACAACCTTAATATGTGAAAAATTATAGAATGTGCCAAACATTATTCATAAATTTATTTGGACCTATTTTTAATCCCTGATTGCCTTTCCATTTTTTTCCTAACAGAGAAATTACAAAATGAAAATATGAAGATATGAAAACTGTCTGCTATCTCTTCTCAGAGGCATTTCATTAAAACTTTATGCTGTTTATATCAGTCAAAATACTTTGTAATTTTTACATAAAAATCCTGAAATTTGCAGAACAAACATAAAGAGAATATTTGAGCAAACTAAGTATAATTGTTTCATGTAGCAAATAGATATAGATATCACCTTTATTAAAGGTAATGAAATTGTTAAGTTATTTTTATGGTCAATGATCTTACAAAAATGATCTTCCAGACTTAACAAATGCTACCATGGTTATCTTCAAAGTATAATTGAGACTATACCTTTTAAATAAAATTGCATGGAATTGAATTCAATTTTTTTCTAACTAGAGCAAAGATTTGTAATAGATGAATATACACAGTAGGATTGAAATAGACATTTTTTTTCCCACAAATGGAGAAAATAAAATAATATAGGCCAAGATAATTATGTAATTTCTGTACTATAAATAATATTATTAAATACATTCACAATTTAATAGTACACTTCATTACACTGAATTGGATGCATCAGAATTAAATTTGCCCTTATCTTATTTATCTTTTCAGCAAACTTAATAACATCATGTTCCATAAATTTGCTGAAATATATACCAATATATGAAACATTGATTTCATTTACTTAACTGATGTTATCTTCCTGAGCAACTGTAGAGTTGTTTTCACTCTTTATCAAACACATTTTCCCTCAAATACAATATTGCAATTATAGGCCACACATGAAAATGTCTGTGCATTGTACTAGTTCCAATGAGTAATCTCCTGTTTGGGGCTATAAACATTTTGGTTCAGCTGTTCAAAGCATGTTTACATAAGCTCACATCTTCCCACTCAACAGAATTTCTAAAAGAGCACAGCTCAGTGAAAAATTGAAGAGGGAATGATGAGTGGAAAACAAATCTATTCTTAACAAGCTATAATCAAATCATTATATGAAACTCTATTCTTTATTCTGCATTTGGTATGATAGTTCTTCAAATGAAAGAAAGAAAATAGGGGAAAAATTTGACAAATAATGTTACAATACAAATTGAAATCCTATGTCTTTTTTTATTATGCTGAGTCACACAAAAAAGAAGCTTTTAAACTACATTTTCAAATGGCTCTGTAAGAAGTTTTATTTCTAAATAGAGGATACACAAGGAACATTGACATCTGACTTAAGCTAGGCACCATACCTGGAAAAAAATCCCAAGAATTAATTCAGGAATTAACACTTTGCTTAGATTTCCAAACCCAATATTCAAGAACAAAAAAATGATTTGTATATTAAGAGCAAACACTGTGAAAGGAAAATATAGACAACCCTCTCAAAATATTTCTTTTCATATTCACATGTGAGTTCTTTTTACTACAAAATCATGCTTTTGTATACATACAGGAAATGAGTGGTCAGAGTTAAAACGTCTGCTTTGATTTAACTGAAATAGTATATTACAGTGAAAAACAGAAACAATTTTATTAATGGTAATTCCACAGTTGTTGAAAGGGTGGATTGATCCCAAGTCTGCACCTACCACACAGGTGGACAGATGTATAGTGGGTAAAGCAGGTGTTTGATATCATATGGAAGCTACTCTGTTCAGCTTGGTGAAGAATTAAATGGGTTTTGCTTCCTGAAGGTTTTATAAATTAGTGGTTTTCAAATATTTTAATCTCATTCCCTATCAGTAAAAAATATGTGAATATTCAATTCAAATACATGTATAATTATTAACTGATAAACAGAATGTAAAAGATGCATTCATATTATGTACATTATAAAACTTGTGTAAAAATTAAAAATTCATTTTTTAAAGAAATCAATTTTATTGATACTGATTAATAAAGCATACAATTCATCCAAAGTGTACAATCAATAAATAAAATTTGGTGTAATCACATAGTTGTGCATTCATCACTTCAGTCATTACTAGAGCATTTTCATTATTTCAATAATAATAATAACAAGATCAGACAAACAAACAAGAAAATTCCTCACCTCTCAATCTCTGTATGCTTCTCCCACTGCACATAGCTGGTGTTTCTGGTTTTTCAATCCAAAGGGTATAATCAATGGCTTTTAGTATAATCAAATTTTAAGAAAAATACAAGAGAAAAATAAATGGTATTTAATTTATATTTTATATAGATGAACTCTTCTCTTAAAAAAACTATTAATTATAGCATTTCAATGAGGGCAATGTAATTGAACATTCATCAGTTTGTTTTTTTCAATTTAGTTGAACAATTTATACAGAGTTTGGATGACCTGATTCTAACTTTAATTTATTTCAGCATTTGGCTTTATTGGTTGCTGAAGCTGAAAAATATACCTGCCAAAGATTTAAAGATAACACTCATCTTTGGCCCTGTTGAATAAAGTATGATATTTATATTCAATCCAACCATTTTTTAAACCAATGTATATACATATGGTACAAATATATGTATACATGGCAATATTTAAAATTCATCTAACATCCACTGGAACTCTTTGTTTGAAATAGGTTAGAAATTCTGATTTATATCATTTAAAATATGCAAACTTGTAATTATTTTATGGATAAAACATATATTAATTTTCTATGACTGCCATAACAAAATATCACAATTTAGGTGACTTTAAAAAAACCCTGAAATTTATTGTCTCACAGATCTGGAGGATAAAAGTCTAAAATCAAGTTGTTGGCAAGGCCATGCTCCTTCTGAGTTTCTATGGAAGAATCGTTTCCATGATTTTCTCCTAGCTTCTCATAATCTCAGTTGTTCTTGTCTACTGGCAACATAACTCTAGTCTCTGCTTCTGTCTTCTTTGCCATTTTTCCATTTGTGAGTGAGTCTTTGTGTCTAAAATTTCCTCTTATAAGACACTAGTAATGTGATAACATCTTAACTGATTGCATCTGAAAAGGCCTTATTTCCAAACACCACCAAATTCAGACTACCCGGGGTTTGGACCTGAGCACACATCTTTTGGGGAGACAGAATTCAACCTTAGTAACACACTTGCATCATTTCTGAAAACAATGATATTTAAGGGGTATAGAGGAAATGCATGCCATCACTTTCTGTTGTTGTGCTGATTATGATTGTCTTGAATATAGAATTTCTTTGAAGGAATTTTTTACAGACATTTGTCCCTTTAAGAAAAGTTCATTTACTTAAAACTAGAAAATGCATCTTGAATCCCATATAATTAGGAATACATCAACTGCCATCTTTTGCAATGGCAGACAACAAGGAGGATTCCACCATCTAATCCTTCCTTTTCTGGATATCTTGCCCTTCCATCTGCATACCTGCATACCTTATGCCAGAAGCCAGAATACACCGTTAGAGAGTTGGATCTAATAAGGCAACTCTTTCATTTTGTTTTGTTTTATTAAGCAGTTTTATTGAGATGTATTCACATACAATATGATCTATCCAATGTGTTTAATCAATGGCTTTTAGTATAATCAAAATGTTGTACATTCATCATCTCAAAAATTTTAGAACAATTACTCCAAAAAGAAAGAGTTGACACACCCTAACATTCTTTCCTCAGATCTACATAAACACTAATCTCCTTTCATCTTTACAAATTGATTTATATTTACATTTTATATAAGTGAAATCACACATCATGTAGTACTCAGTTTCTATTCTCCTTCACTTATAATGTGTGGGGTTTTTTTTGTCTGATATTAACATTTTGTACTATTACCTTACATTTGTTCAGCTTCAAAGAAAAATGGTCGTATACATGCAATTCTACACATATTCATATTTCACATAATATATTTATATTTCACATAATATACTTAGTTCATAATAGGACAATCATACAGTATTTGTCCTTTTGTGTCTGGCTTGCTTCACTCAACATAATGTCCTCCAGGTTCATCCATGTTGTCATATATTTTACAACTTTATTTCTTCTTACTGCTGTATAATATTCCATCATGTGTTTATGCCACAATTTATTTATCCATTCATGATCAGAAAAAAAATTCCATTTTTAATAGTGACTAAAACAATCAAATATTTGGGAATAAACTTAACCAAAGACATAAAGTACCTGTATTCAAAAACTACAAAACATTGCTAAAAGAAACTGAAGAAGATTTAAAAATGGAAGGATATTCCATGTTCATGATTTGGAAGAATAAATATCATTAAAATGTCAATTCACCCAAACTGATTTACAGATTCAATGTAATCCCAATAAAAATCCCAAAACCCTTTGTTGCAGAAATCAAAAAGCCAATAATCAAATTTATTTGGAAGGAGAAGGGGCCCCCAAAAGCCAAAAATGTATTAAAAATGAAGAACAAAATTGGAGAACACTCACTTCCTGACTTTAAAGCATATTACTTAATTGCAGTGGTAAAAGTAACATAGTACTGTCATAAAGACAGACAGATTGACCAATGGAACAGAATCAAGAACTCAGAAATCAACCCTTACATCTACAGCCAAGTCATTTTTTACAAGGCTGTTAAGCCCTCCCAACTGGGAGCCAATTCAGCAATTGGTGCTGGGAGACCTGGATAGCCATATGCAAAAGAAAGAAAGAAGACCCCTATCTCATACTTTATACAAAAATTAACTCAAAATGGATCAAGGTCCCCTCCCTCACCCACCAAAAAAACATAAATCTTCTAGAAGAAAATGTAGGAAAACATCTTCAAGATCTTGTGGTAGGCAGTAGTTTCTCAAACCTTACACCCAAAACAGAAGCAACCAAAGAAAAAAATAGATAAATGAGACCTCCTCAAAATTCAATACTTTTGCACATCATAGGACTTTGTCTAAAGGGTGAAAAGGCAGCTGACTCAATGGGAGAAATTATTTGGCAATCACATATCTGATAAAGGTTTAATATCCATACTATATAAGGAAATCATACAATTGAACAATAAAAAGTCAAATTATCCCATTAAAAAATGGACAAAGTAATTGAAAAGACAACTGTCCAAATAAGAAATACAAATGATGAAAAATCACATGAAAAAATACTCAGCATCGCTAGTGATTGGGGAAATGCAAATCAAAACTACAACGAGATATCATTTCACACCTATTAGACTGGTCTCTATTAAAAAGTTGGAAAACTGTAAATGTTGGAGAGGATGTGGAGAGATAGGAATGCTTATTCACAGTTGGTGGGAATGAAGAATTGTACAGACACTGTGGAGTACTGGCAATTCCTAAGGAAGTTGAATATAGACTTGCGTTGGGCCCCAGCAATACCATTGCTATGTGTAAACCCAGAAGAACTGAGAGCAGTTACATGAATAGATATCTGCACACCAATGTTCATAGCAGCATTATTCATGGTAGCCAAAAGTTGGAAACAGGGCAACTCTTTTTGATTCATAACTTGTTATGAATACCATTAAGCTTAATTTCTTTTTTTTCCAGATTATAATGCAAATATACTATAACATGTATGAATCTTGAAAGTATCATTTAGTGAAAGAACCCAGTCACAAAAGACCACAGATTACACAAATCCATTTAAAATGAAATGCCCTATATAAATAAATCTATAGGGACACATTAGTGTTTGTTTATCAGGTGAGTAAAGGGCGGGGCAGGGGAACTGGGAGTGACCACTCATAGGTATGTGGTTTCTATTAGAGAGAAGAAAATGTTCTACAATTAGTTTGTGGTGATGGTTGCACAATCCTGTGAATGTACTAAAAATGATGACTTGTTCAGTTGAAATGAATGAATTGTATGGTATATGAATTATATCTCAACAAAGCTATTAAATATATAGAGCTATATATTTTTAAATGTTTTCTCCCAAAACATCAATTGATTTTTCTTTACATCCCATGGGGTATGTATGCCCGAATTTGGTTACCACCATTCCAAAGCACACACTTGGTACTGCCTTTTCCACAGCAGTGAACACAGCTAGGAGAAAGTAGAAGCGATTGAAATGAAAAGCATTGTGATACATTTATCTCATATTGTAGTAGCCTTTTTCATTGTTCTAAAAGTTGATTTTCAAAATATTTTAAACTAAAAACAACCAAACTAAAGAATCCTTACACTAAGTATCCTTAAGGCTAAGAACTCAATTGTACAAGCTATAATACAAGTAATGTATGGGATAAGTAATAGTCCAGGATCTTAAATATTGAATATAATTTAGTAGATACTGGAAATGCTTCAAAAGTAATTATTAGGATTTGTTTGATTCACTGAGGAAGTATGCTGAAAGAACAATATAATAAAGAAAATTGAGAAGGAATTTAGGGTAACACTAATACAGATATTTTTCCATGATATAAATGTACCTCTTGGGGCGCCCACCCCCACCCACACATGCCTATGTTGTGTGCAGTGGCTTTAAAGATGGCTGCAAGTTCTTTGACACTTCTCTTGAGAGGTGGGATGTAATTCCTTCTTCTTTTTCTTGGCAAGTTTTTGACTACTTCATCTCAAGGACTATGCAAGAAGTGATATATGATTTCTGAGACTAGCTCACAAAAGGCAGTACATCTTTCTTCCACTTTGGTGGAAGAAACCTATCTCTCCTATCTATCCTGAGGCCACCATGCTATGAAGACGCCTATCCCCCAGGGTGAGGCCAAATGATGGTGCTCTGGAATGTGGTCTTAGTCTTTAGGTCATTCTTCCTTTATCAGTCAGGGTTCTCTAGGGAAAGAGAATCAACAGGAGATATATATATATATGCATGCAAACATTGTTATGAACTTTTTATAAAAATTGTCTCATGTGCTATGGGCATGGGCAAGTCTAGTCCAAATTCCATAGGGCAGCCCACAAACTGAGAAATCTGATGAACGTTTTCCATGAATTCCTGAGGAGAGGCTGGATGGCGGAAGTAGAGATGGAAATTCTCTCTTTCTGACTTCTGAATTCATCACTTCTCCTTTTAAAGCCTTCAACTGATTGGATGAGACTTCTCTCCCTGTTGAAGGCAATCTCCTCAGTTGATAGTAGATTTAATTGGCTATAGATGAAATCAACTTACTAATGATTTAAGTCCAGGAAATATCCTTACAGAAAAAATCAGGCCAATGTTTGCTTGACCAAACAACTGGACACTATAACCTGGCCAAGTTGACACATGAAATTAATCATCACATTAGCCTAAATGCTGAAATGGAAGTGAAATATTTCAGGTTTTTTGATTGCAGTCACTAACCATGAAAAGATCACCAGCCTTCAAGTCTTAAAAGCTGAGGACTCAGATAGCATGTAGTAGAGATAAAATGCTCCTGTGGTTGATTTCCTGATGCACAGTATCTATGAGCATAATTAAATGATTTTTCTAAGATGCTAAATTTTGTGTTAATTTGTAATGTATCAATAATAACTGGAAAAGTGTACAGTGGATCATGTGAGATACCATTATTTACACAAAAGAAGTACAGTGCACTTCCCCTGCCATCATAGAAGGAGACATATTCTGGTTCCTTAGATCACTTGGCCATTTGAAAGCTCATGAATTCTTTCCTTGGTTATGCAATAATCAGTTGGTAAACAATGCACACTCAAAATAGTCAATGATTCATAGGGAAAATTCAGTGCAATTTTTTTTTATTGTTGAAGAAATGCCAATGACAAAATTGGTGTTAAACATTAAGGCACTTGAATGGAATTTTCCTTATGTTTCTAATAGTTGGAATAGTTGTAGGAAAATCTGTTGTGCCATTGCAATAGGAAAGAGAATCTTACGATTCTTTGTGGGGAAATAAAGACCACATTTATATAAAGCTTTGTTGTTTTTAATGTCTTTTCAGGTTTGTAATCCAATTCACATGATGACTTTGTAAAGTTGTCATTATAAATGCCTCCAAAAATGAAGGAAAGAAACATACAGTTAAAACAATCATACACAGAGGACAACTGATTGAACTAAAACAGAGATAGTGCAAATCCATATTCAAAGATCTTAGTGTTGGGAAAGGAAATTTGATTATAAAAATAATGATAGCTTGTTCTGCATTTTGCTTATAGTTCTCTTGTTCTACACATTGTGAGTTGCTAACTTTTTTTTTTTTTTGATGCTTGTGTTGGGGCTTACCAAAAACAAAGTGCTTCCAGATTATAAAATCATACTAATACTATATTACTAGGGAACAGAAGTTTCTGATGTTACCTATAACATTTATTGAATCCATGAAATGTCATAGTGTTCTTTACTTTGTATTCTTCACTTAATCAGCAGATTTGTTTTGTTTTTCTCTGTTCAGAAATGTTACTATGCCAATTGTATCTTTAATGCTAAATCTAATTCCATTCCTCGAGTACTAGAGAATGATTAATTATTTTTAGTGCCTTCTGTTTCAGTAAAAACCAGTATTGATTTCATAAGTTTCTTTTTACCACATTTTCCCCATTTAACTATGTTAATCAATTCGGACTATTGAAATGCATGTATAGATCAGTGTCTTTGACCAGAAATAACTATTTCTTCCATTTACTAAATTCAATAATTTAGTATAAATATTCACGTTGATATAGTTCATTGTCCTTGTTGTAATAACACAAAATGTTTTTGAAATCCACACTAGCCTCAATAAATAAAAAGACTTGCTAAATTTTAAAAACTAGTTCATCTATTCTGGAGAAGAGAAACAATCTGGATTTCTTTGAGTAGACTACTTTTAGTTGTGGTCATGATTCATACATAGCCATATTGAAACTATTGGTGATAGCTTTCTGGATGATAAACACTCATGTATTTCAAAACATGCTACTTCATGTCAAGTAAGCAAATTTATTAGAAACTTATCTGAGCAATAAAATAAAGAATTTAAGGTTATGATTGGACATATTATCAAATACTTTAAATAGATTACATGTAGATATAATAAAATCAAGTGTTAAGACTAATTTTTTTTAATTTGCCATTCTTTTGTAAACTGATTTCCAAAATATTCCTTCTTTTTCAGAGCTCATTACTTTCTTTGACAGTTTGAATTCCTTTTATGAATCTCCAAAAGAAAAAAAATCTAATGTTTTTGAACTAATCTATTTCTGTGGGTGTGAGACCCTTTTGAATGGATTATATCAGTGAGTCTTGACTCAGGTTGAGTCTCTGTCCTCTTGTTGGGTCTTATATAAATGGAAACACAGAGCAAGAGACACAGGAAAAGAAAACTCTGCCTTGTGAGAGAGGACTCAAAGATCACTACTAACCAATGCTTAAGCACTAAGTCCCCAAGTGGCTGGGCTCACAGACCACCTCAAGGCTGAAGAGAGGAGTCATATGTCTGATAGCCCACAGATAAACTGGGAAAGAAAGTGGAACAGCCAAGACTGAGTGCAGAGGCCTGGAATGAGACAAGCCCTATGCCTAATTGCCACCATGAGCCCTGGGAGACAGTAGATTCTGGAGGGAAGGCAAGGACCTCGGCAGGTATTGGTGCCCATCTTGCTTTGCCACATGGCAGGACACCAGGATCGCCAATAGCTGACTTTGGTGAGAAAGCATCTCTGCTGATGCCTTGATTTGGATATTTCACAACCTCAGAACTATAAGATTTTACCTTAATTAAAATTCCCATTATAGGGAGGCGGCTGTGGCTCAATCAGTAGGGCTCCCGTTTACCATATGGGAGGCCCCGGGTTCGGTCCCGGGGCCTCCTGGTGGGGGCAGGCCCGCCCGCACGGCGTGGTTGGCTGACCCAGCAAGCACAAGCAGCAAGGGGGGGGATGAATGAATAAATAAAAATAAAATCTTTAAAAAAAAAAAAATTCCCATTATAGAAGCCAACTCATTTCTGCATCAGCAGTCCTGGGGCAAACTAAGAAACTTTTTCGAACTTATATAGTGGCAGAAAATGTAAATTGACTTGAAACTGAAATGTGAGTGAAAGGATCTTTTACCTAAGGTAGAAATGTTCCTAAGATCTGCCTGGACCTACTCCAAATAGTATGACCAGGATAACAGTTTATATTATATATACCTGGCTACCTTTTTCTCCTCAAAAGATAATTTTAGTACTTACATCAGTAATCTAAAATTTATGTTCTATTGTTTGCTGTAGAAATTACTTTCTAAAGTACACATCTGCCAGTTTAGACAGTTTTATTTCTATTCCATTTTTTGTTCTCCAAGAACAATTTTATAATCTGAGAGAGTCACTTTTCCATTATAATATCAATAAACTGATCCTGGAACAATTTTTTTTCAAAAACACTTCCATTTCATATAAAGATTATTTTTGATTTCCAAAATATCTGCAAGTGTCATGAAATGAATTTCCTTCAAGGTCGACCTCTCCAGTTGAGTAATACCATGCATTTAGTTTATCCACATTTTTTAAAATTGTGAAACAAGATAACTAACCAGAAAGACAAAAAAATAAAATAAAAATTGCTGAATTGTAGTCTTAAGAAATAAATTGTCTGAGAATCATTTTCTCATTCATTAAATAAAGTACCACATTTACTTTGTCTCAATTGCTTGTTTTTAGTATGAATATTTCATTTGTATAAGTATTAGTTAACTCCTCCAGTAGGAGATAAGAATGCATTCCTTGCCAAGAATCATCTGGAATTTGGTCACATATGTGCAATTGAATCTTTATGGCAGACAGATATTAGTGATCTTAAAATACATATTGTCAAAAGGAAAGCTCATCCTTGTGTAAATGTTTCATTGTGCTTTCAAATTCAATTACTGAACATTTCAACTTTGTAAGTTCTATGCTTTTGTTTTCCACAACTCACCTTCATTTTTGTGGTATTTTCCATTTCTCTCATATTTTGGTTTCCTCTCTATTCCTTTAATCAGTTGAAATATAATTATTTGATATAGCCTAATAATTTTATCATATTTATTCTGGGAAGTCCTTGGGGACTAGTTTTTGTAGTTTGCTTTCTCCTGTTTATGGGATAGTTCTCTCTCTCTCATTCTCTCTCTCTCTGCCCCTTCTCTTCGCTCCTGCCTTTGATTTGGATTATACACTCTCATTTAGTAATACTTTAATTTTGGAACTAACCTGTGGCTTGAATTCAAAGCAAATCTCTCCAGGGCAAAATAGCATTACCTGGATGATAGGTAAGAAGGATTCTATAGCAGAATGTGGGAAAAGATGGAAAGCAGGCAGTGACAATGATCATGGACACACAGAGGGTGGGAATTGGCAGGAGGTATGTCAAATATTTGAAGGATGAAATTATATTCTGTTTGCAACACCCTTGGTTTATAACTGTTGTCTTTTTTAAAATAATTTTAAACATACTTAGATTATATAAATGTTACACAAAAAATACAGGGATTCCCATATGCCCCACTCCCCACACCTCCCATACCCTCCTACCTAAACATCCTTCATTAGTGTGGCACATTCATTGCAGTCGATAAATGCCTCCTGGGGCTTTGCCATTAAGCATGGACCATAGTTCACGTTGTAGTCTATACTGTCTCCCACACAGTTCTGCATTTATGTAATGATAATAACTGTTGTCTTAACTTCCTATTCAGTTTAGCACTTCCTTCAGATTATAATTTAAGACTAATATACTATTTTTCTCTTCTTCAAACCTTTCCATATGAACCATAATATCCACTTTTCTTTTTTAACCCTTTCCAGATGCAACATAATGACTTTTCAAGGACAAATTGTGCAATTAAAAACAAACAAACAGAGTACTTAAAAACAATTTGTAAGCAATTAAATGATGAATATGTAACTTGCATAAAATGTTTGTAAATATTTTTATCCATTTCCTGACCACAGAATAATCAGAACACAAATATCTTTAGGCAATGGTAACATAATTATTTTTTAAAAATGTGCCCAAGGATGAAGAATGTAGAAGTGTGTGCATCTCATTTTTTGAAGCCTGACTTTCCATTTCCATCAACTGTTTATTGTTCTAAAGTGATTTCACACATATTCTATTCCAAGCCTTCCTTTGTACACATGCAAAGTGAAGCAATAGCTTTCACTGTGTTGCCTTCTTAAGTTGACCTTTAGATTACTCTTTAAACCTCTGTTTCCAAGGTAATTCTTTCTATAGAATCCCTTTCTATAGCCTACTGTCAATGAGATTTAGAAATGTTTGAACCCTTGAAAAACTACAGTGTAAATCAAATTTATTTTCAGTGATAGTGAATATTTTTGTAAAGAAATCCTCTCCATTTTGATTATATTTTGCTCAATATCAATTGGAAATATTTAGTAAAATATTTTACATTTGGAAGAGTTATAAAATATAGCTCTTAAAGCTTATAGTGAATTGTGATCATTGAAAACAAGTATTTCAAATGGCACTTAAAGTCTTCCTAAAAAGTAAGAGAGAATCTAAAAATGTTAAATGGGAAGAGCTAAAATATTGTATAAGGTTTAATATTGCAGGTTGAGTAGCTAAATTGCTGGAAGAATTAGTTTATCAAATATTCATTTTTAAATTGGATCAATGTATAGTCTGTGACAAAAGAGAATTAAATTGAGAAGGACTTTAACTTTTCAGTTTCAAACTCTGGAAAAATATTGTTAATATTCATAAGTAGTAAAAGCTTACTCAACAAGTTTCATTTTATAAATTGTTTGTCAAAGAAAGACACTCTCAATGGAGAAAATGCAACATCTGTGAAAATGCTTTAGCTTAAATATTTACAAATGCAAAAATAAGAGCTTAAAGAAAATGCCCCATTATTCCAATGTGTTCTCAACTCAGGACTTCTAGAGAGATTAATTATTCAGTGAAAAATATAATGATTTAAACTAAAGAGTGGCTCTCAATTTAAATGGAGTTAAAAGTATCCGCACTTAAGAAATTGTGGTATTGCTAAAATTAAGATAAAATTAAAAATAAAAGTGAAACAATAGTATAGGATGTGTATAACGAACGTGTGGAGTTCCTTGTGGAGTCCTTTGTGGACCTCAGAAAATTATGTTCTTAAGCTAATGCATTCTTGTGCATGTAAATCTATTTATATGGGACCTTTTCATTAGATTATTTTTTATTAGATTGCTTCTAAACTGTCATGAAAACTTTGCAACAAATGATTATGCAAACATGATCTAGATTTTACTGTTAAGATTATGCTTATTTAAAGAGTACTATTTTATATACACTACAATAGAGTACTTAAATACTATGAAATAAATAACTTAAAGGTAAATGGAGTGAGTCTAATCAATTTAACCAAAAAATCACTTTATAACTAAGAAGTTAAAGATCTTTTTAAATCCTCAATGGAAAAATCATTATTAATTTTTACAATGGTCCAGTGAGGTAGTTAAAAATATAATTATTTGGACATGAAATACTGACTACAAAGTGTCTAAACGTCATGATAAATCTGTTAAACATCTATTATAAAAAATCTTTTTTCCCTAGATGTAAATATTTATTGAATATTTTTAAAAGTTTAGAGTCATTTTCTAATGGGACAGCAAGAATCCCCCGAGTACAGGAGCAGTGCCTAATGAAAAAGGTTGAACCACTGAGAAGGGCCCTTGATATTGGTGATTGTACTTATGAACCTTTTCTTTTGAAATTGAAACTTAGCCTACTATTATATGTTGCCTAAAAGTTACCTCCTGAGAACCTTCTTGATGCTCAAATGCAGCCTCTGTCTAAGCCAAACTCAGCATATAAATGCATTATCTTCCCCCCCATCATGGGACATGACCCCCGGGGATGAGTCTCCCTGGCACCCAGGGATTATTACCAAGTACCGACTAACAATGCACCTGGAAAAAGACCTTGGTGAAATGGAGGAAAGGGTAAAGACAAATGAGTTCATATGGATAAGAGATTTCAAAGTGATTTGGGAGGTCGTTCCAAAGGTTACACTTATGCGCAGCTCAGGAGGATCTCATTGACTTCCACAGTAAATATGGCTTAAAATAGCAGGACTCCTCAGGACTCTAGAGGCATCCAGACACTATAAGCAGGGCAGAAAGCTCAGTAGTTTGGAACCCTGCCAGTGGGCCTTACTTTGGAATTAACACTCCCCTATTTGAAAGAGTTGGACTCATTTGTGGTTTCCCGACACATGGCTCTTCTACCCCTTCTATTTGAACCTATAGTTTGTACTAGAGTTAATAGGTATATGTCAAAGAGACTTAAATTTTTGAGCTTTCCATGTGCCATTTGGACCCTGAATGTCAGCAGAGTTGCCACACCTATTCTCCAGTTCATTGAACTCAAACAGGACAACTAACAAGGAGATGATGATGGACAATGCCCATCCCAAGGAACAGAGAGAGCTTGCAAGTACAAACAAGATAGTCCCATCCATCTTCCCCATGGGATCTAAGTCCCCTCGCAATTAGAGACAGAGCAGCCATCACCAATCCCAGAATCCTCAGGATTGAGGAATGAATGATGGACTTACTGTTATTCTACTCTAGACTTATTGCTATTGTAGCAGTGGAAGAAATTTGATCATTGATGTGGAGGGCAGTGGCCACCAGAGTTTCTGAAGGGAAGGAGAAGGAAAAACAAATGTAGTATACGGGCATTTTCGGGACATTGGAATTGTCCTGAATGATGTTGCAATGATGGATACAGCCATTATATATTCTGTCATAAGTTACAAAATTGTGCTGGACAGAGTGTAAACTATAATGTAAACTATAGTCCACACTTAGTGGCAATTCTCTATGTGTTCATCAGTTGTAACAAATGTACCACACTAATGAAGGATGTTGTTAATGTGGGAGGGCTAAGGAGTGTGGCATATGGGAGTACCCTATATTTTCTATGTAACATTTATGTAATCTAAAGTGTTTAAAAATAAAAAAAATGTCTAGTTATATAGAAATACACAAAAAGTATAAGTTAAAGAAAATGTATAATTGACTCTCTTACTAATCTTCTCCTTTCCACTTTACCTTACATTTTGTCCCATTTGAAAAATTTATTGAAGTATATCTCTCATACATTTCTACATAAATATACATGAAGAATAAGTGTATACTAAAAGTTTTGAATTTAATAAACAAACATACATAACATCATACAATGTTCTCATATCTCACCCCATTACTAATAATTTGGATTAATGTGAAACATTTTTAATAAGTGATGAAAGAACATCCTCAAAATATTACTACTAACCAAAGTATCTTACAGTTGTTCCACCATGGTGTGGTGTGTTGATTTTGGGGGTGTTGTATGGAAATTCTACACATGTGAATGATTGTTTTGTAAGTTCACAACTTATGTAATAAAAATATATTTAGAAAATAATAATAGGGTGGGTTGTGGGACAAATACACCAAATGTAAGATATGGACTATAGTTACTAGTAAGATTTTGATGATATTCTTTCATAATTTGTAACAAATGTCTCACAACAATGCAAAGTGTTGGTGGTGGGTTGATATACAGGACTCCTTTATCATGTTATACATGTTTGTTTTGAAATTCACAACTTTAATATACATTGTTTATGTATGTTCATGTATGAATGATATAAAAAAGAATAATAATACAGTGGGTTGGGGGGAAAATACACCAAATTTATCTTACATTTGTACATCTTTTGCAATAGATCATTTTCCTTGATACTGAAAGACATGAATTTGTACTCCATTTTCAGTAATAATTACTTATTACTCTGGCCTCCTACTTTCTTAATGTCATTTGTCAAAGTTTAGCACAGAGGTATTCTATTTGTATATCTTCCCTTCACAGAATGTAAAATCATGTGCAGTGACCTCAGATCAAAAGCCTCCTGCTGGAGCTGGAGAAATTTGCAGATTACAATTGAATTTCTTTCTTCCTAGAAACCTCCTGTCCCAACCTTAACAGGAAGCTTACATCTCAAAATTAAGGTGGAAGTGTCTCATATATGTCTCTGCCTAAAATATGTCAAATTCTTGTTCTTTTTGTCTTCAAGTTATGTATATATAGTCTTGATTTATTCATTTGGTTGGAATGACACTTTCTAACTTCTTCAGTGATAATATTTCCATGTGATATATGAGCATTTTCTTAATGACTGACTTTATATATTTCATAAGTATCTTTCTCCTGTTAATCTTTCGTTTTTTTTATTGCATTAAAACTTATACACATCTAAGTAATGTTTAGAAGAAATATGTTATTTCTTCCTTTCCATTGAAATATTTGTCAAAAATTATTTCATTGCATTTATACGTATTTACATGTAATCTATTTTGTATTTCAAATAATTAAAATGAAGCACATTTCAAAAGCTAATATAACATCAAACTGTGAAGACACCATCAAAATAAACAATTATTTTTGTAATTATTCATTCATAGATATTTTAAAAATAAGTATAATCTTTCAAATAAAGATTCATTCTAAGACTTTATCCAAAGAAATGCAATTAGCATCATAAATTATTTAAATTAGGTAATATCTTTATACATACAGTGGTAGACAGAATAATGACATTCCAAAGATGCCCACATTCTAATTCCTGGAACCTGTGAATATATAATGTTACATGGCAAAGGAGAATGAAGGTTGCACATTGACTTAAGGTTGATAAACATCTGACCTTAAAATAGGGAGATTATTTTGGATTATCATGGTGGCTCTAAAGTAATTATAAAATTATTTTAAAGTGGAAGAGTGAGCAGAAGAGAGTCATAGTCAGACAATTAATAGCTGAATATAATTATGTTTCTGTCATCTGAACTTATTCACATGGCCACACCTAGGTTCAGGGAAAGTTGGATAAACAATTTAGCTTGTGTTTTGCTTCCCTAAATAAAACTAAGAGTATATTACTATGAAGCAAGGTAATCCGACGTTGGAATCTAAGAGCTTCTGTATTTATCCACTTTTCATTTTTTTAAATTGCCTATAATTTTTGGACTTTAGTAGTAGAAGTAGATATCTTGAGGAGTTGCCACCAAATTTATTATTCTTTTAACTCTTAATTTTTTGCCCTTCTCTATTTTAAGATGCCCTTCTCTACTTTAAAGGAGAAAAAAAGAATTGTGATTGTTTTGTCTAAAAATAACCTTTGTTATTCACATATAGGTAATTTATTGGATTTCAAATTTAGTTTTATGATAGCTATGAGGGATAATGTAATTTTTTCACAACAAAATATTTTTGTTCATCTTTTCTTTATATTTATTCCCAAGTAATTTAACATTTTGTTAGGATTTCTTCTTAACTGGATTTTGCAGGATAGATACAGAGAATATTAGGTTTGAGTGTGTGCATCTGTATTATGGCATAAATTAATAATGACATTTTGTGTACACCAATAGTTCCCCAACAATTGCACTATTTTGTCTTTTTAGTTTCAAATTCTATATGCACTTTTATTTTCATTCTCATGGTTATAGGCCACTACAGTGGCGTCCGCCCAGGGAGAGCACAAAGCTGTGGTGAACTGCACCAGGCTCAGCCTTTGCTGCTGTTGACAAGACATGGGAAAGGGGGATCCCGAGAGCCACATCACAGCCATGGGAAGTTGTACATGCACTTGCCTGTCTTCGTATGAAATACTTCCAAGGTAAAGTCTGTAAGGTGAAGTATGTATTATTCAGAAGTTTTTCTTCTATTACCAATTCTATTTTGATGTCACTTGCTGTTTCAAATTCATTTACTAGTTCTGTAATAATATTGTTTTGGCATTCCATTTTTCCCTTTTAATATTGTTTAATTTATTTTTCAATCTCTTAAAACATTTGTGGGGACATTTTCTTGTTTCTTGGGTTATGGTTTTTAAGTCTGGTTCTTTGTTGACATTTACAAGTTTCTCAACTCTTCTTTTTTTAAATCCTTAATAGGATTAAAAAAAAATAAACTGATGTTTATTACCAGTTTGCTAAACACTAGGGAGATAAGCCTAGAACTTCTGTTTACTGTTGTTTGCGTTGATATAATGGGGGTGACTTTTTGATCCCTTACCCTCCATATCTGACATCAATTGCCTATCATTGACCAAATAAAATTTGTAGATGAGATGTTCCTTGTCCACTGTACTTTCCCCAAGACCTATGGCCTTTTACCAGAATAACTGTGCATTGGGGAAAAGGAAATGATGAGATATTTTGAGGATTATTAGACAATGGCTCAGAAATGACATTAATTCCAGGAGACCCAAATTATCACTGTGGTCCACCAGTCAGAGTAGGGGCTTATGGAGGTCAGGTGAGATTGATGGAGTTTTAGCCCGGGCCTGTCTCACAGTGGGTCCCGTGGGTCCCTGGACCCATTCTGTGGTTATTACCCCAGTTCCAGAATGTATAATTGGAATAAACATACTCAGGAACTTGGATCCCTGACTTGTGGAGTGAGGGCTATTATGGTAGGAAAGATCAAGTGGAAGCCACTAGAACTGTCCCTACTTGGCAAAATAGTAAATCAAAAGCAATACTGGGTTCTTGGAGGGATTGCAGAGATTACTGCCACTATGGAGGAACTGAAGGGTGCAGGAATGGTGATTCCCACCACAAAACATTCAACTCCCTATTTGTCCTGTGCAAAAAACAGATGGATTTTAGAGGATGACAGTAGATTATCTTAAACTCAATAAAGTGGTGACTCCAATTGCAGCTGCTGTACCAGATGTGGTATCATTACTTGAGCAATTCAACACATCCCCTGGTACCTGGTATGGAGCTATTGATCTGGCAAATGTTTTTTCCTCAATTGCCATTGAAAGGACAACCAGAAACACTATACTTTCAGCTGCCAAGGGTTTCAATATGCCTTCACTGTCCTGCCTCAAAGGTTTGTCAACTCTCCATCCCTATGTCATAATATTGCCCGTATGGACCTTGATCATCTTTCCCTCCACAAGACATCACACTGGTTCATTATATTGATGATATCATGTTGATAGGACCTAGAGAGCAAGAAGTAGCAAAGACTCTAGAATTATTGGTAGAGCATTTGTGTGAGAAAGGATGGGAGATAAATCCAACAAAAATACAGGGCCTCTCCACCTTTGTGAAATTTCTAAGTGACCAGTGGTGCAGGTCATGTCAAGATATCCATTCAAAAGTGAAGGATAAACTGCTGCATCTGGCCCTTCTTGTAACCAAAAAAAGAGGCACAATGCTTAGTTGGTCTCTTTGGATTTTGGAGACAACACATTCCTCATTTGGGTGTGCTTCTCTGGCCCATCTACTAAGTGACCAGAAAAGCTGCTACTTTTGATTGGGAGCTGGAACAACAGGAGGCTTTACCACAGGTCCAGGCTGCTGTGTAAGCTGCACTACCACTTTGAACATGTGACCCAGCAGATCCAATTGTGCTGAAAGTGTCAGAGGCAAATAGAGATGCTGTTGGGAGCCTTTGGCAGGCCCCTATAGGAGAATCACAATGCAGGCCATTAGGATTTTGGAGCAAAGCCCTACTATCCTCTGCGGATAACTACTCTATTTTTGAGAAACAGCTTTTGACCTGTTACTGGGCCTTAGTAGACACTGAATGCTGAACCATGGGCCATCATGTTACCAAGAGAACTGAGTTACCTATCATGAGCTAGGTATTGTCTGACCCACCAAACCAGAAAGGTGGGCATACACCGCAACACTCCATAATAAAGTTGAAGTGGTATATAAGAGATAGAGTTTGAGTGGGTCCTGAAGAGATAGTAAGTTACGTGAGGAAGTAGCCCAATTGCCCATGGTCATGTTACCTTCTCCTTCCCAGCCCACAACTTTGGCCCCTTGGGAAGTCCCTTACAATCAGTTGAATATTGTTAGGCAAATATATATTTATGCATGTCTGTTACTGTTTATATTTAGAGACTAATTATGGTTTAAGGTGATGTGTATAGTTGCCAAGTTGACAAGGGGTGGACTGTGATGGTTAAGCTAATATCAATTCAGTCAGGTAATTGTGCCCAGCTGTTTGGTGTTTGGACTAATTGTAATCCAAGGACATTTATGGACTTTAGTCATCAGTGAGTTTATGCATAGATGGCTGATTACATTTACAATCAACCAAGGAGATTGCCATCAGCAATGAGTGACATCTGATCCAATCAGTAGAATTCCTTAAGAGGGGAAGTGATTTTAGCATTTAGAGAGAATTTTCCAGCTTGTCTTTGGACAGCCAACATCTCCTGGGAACTCATCAAGGACCTTCATTGGACCTTCATCAGAGCTCCTGGTTTGCAGCCTGCCTGCGTAATCTGGACTTGTGTATCCCCATGGTCACATGAGAGAATTTTATAAAATCTCATACTATTTACAGATATTTCCTGTTGATTCTGTTTCCCTAGAGAACCCTAACTAATACATTCTCTAAAATGTCCAGTAGAGTGAATTCAAAGAGACCGTGAGTATAGGGCTGTAATTAGTATGTTGAGTCCTACAAGTAGTACCACAAACCACAATACCCGGCTATCTAAAATTAACAGCACTTGCTGTTACCGACCCCCTTAAGTAGTATTTAGTGAAAACTTTTACTGAAAGTTCTCTATGCAGTGAAACATTTCCCCCAAAAATGGTTAGTTTGCAAAATAAAATTATCTATAAGTTTTGTTAAGTTTGAATTATTCTTTATACTAATTCCCAAAATAATATTTTAACATTAGCCTCCTTAATCTTTCAATTAGTAAAATAAAATTTTTTATTTGTGCAAAATTGACATTAATGAATAAATTATTTTATCATGTACTGTCTAATATAGGTAAAATAAATTTTGCTTTTACTAAAACTACAATTAAAGGACTATTGTTGACTTTTAACAAACCTATTTTTCTATTTTTTAACTTTGTCCAAAATTAAATGTATAAACTGCATATAAACAATAATTTGGTTTTAATTTCCTTCTCTTCTCCCACTATCATGTGAGAAATCTCATTCCTATTCAATATAATTTTGATAGAGTTAGATTTTACTTAGCACCCAACTATTTTTTTGCACTTTTTTTATCTTGAGAAGAGTCAAGCTAAACAGATATGAAATCAGCTGTACCGGTATTTCCTCAAAATTATAGAAAATCCTAAATTAAAATTTATAAAAGTAAAAACTTTGATAATTAGAGTTCCATATATGGGCATTTCACTATTATACATAAGGAAATTGAACTCTCCAAGGAAAATACTTATGTGATTTCTAATGTAACACCTGACAACACAGATTTACTATTTGCTATCCTGCATGCCCATCCAGCACACTTATATGCAGAGGGATTATTCTCAATGCTATGCATACAGTTTCATTATTGCCATTTATAAATATAAACCTGAAAGTCTAGATGGAAGAAATTGTAGAAAAAAATACTTTCAACCTCAATCTCAATACAAATGTCACTTAAAATTTAGTGCATGAAATCTTAATGGAAATTGTATTAACAAGATGGAAAAGGAACCAAGATTTTTATTTAATGCTTTTCTCCTAGATTATAATTTCTCTTGGTTTAACACATATAATGCTTTCAAAGGCAGCTCTTTGAAATAGCTAAACATATCATATCAATATCAATTTTATCATTTTCAATTAGAAATAAAATTATTAGATAGCCTAACTATTTAGTGTATCTGAATATGTCCCCTTTCTCAATATCTAGGACTGTGGGTCACATAAAATTTTTGCTTCGATATAAAATCCATTAAAATTAAGACAGTCTTGCTTTAGATTGAAATAATTTTGCAGCAAATTGAAAGCCAGGGGAACTCTTTTCCAAGATTACTTAGCATACTAAGAAAAAAGTGTGAATTGACAATAATCATTTATGCTACTTTAATAATTCTGAAAAAGATAGCAATTGATATTTAACAAACACATAAATCTATAAAGCATTTCTGACAAAATTTAAAGTTGGTTCATTTTTTCTTTCTTCTACAATCTGTAGGCCGTTATCATCTATTCCATTGAAACAGAAAAGAAACCCAGAAGAACACATGACAGTGAATACAGATTCAAACAAAAAAAAGCAATCAGACTAACTAATATATCCAGTAAAAAGGCAGGTTGCTTAGTTTAATCAAATGGGTTTTCAGCTTTACTTCAAAATAAGTGTAAAAGAGTGTGTGTGTGTGTATGTGTGTGTATACAGGAATAAATAAAAATGTGATGAAAGACATTCTAAATTCAAGTTTCAAAATTAGATGATCCAGGAAAAAAGAAAAAATTCATCCTTTTATTTTTCCTACACAATCTTTTTTTCCCCCCTTCTTCTAGGCCCATTATTGTTAATATTCAACAAATATTTATTGAATTTCCAATATTAGTCAAATGCTTGGGATTCATCAGTGAATAAAACAGACAAAATGCATGTCTTCATGAATCTAAACTAGAGTGTATGTGGGGGGACACAAAAACTAAATAAAAACATTATAAATAATGGAACTATGTGTATATTATAAGATTACAAATGTTAATAAATAAACCAAATGTAGAGCAAAGATAAGGGATGGCAGGAAAGTAGGAATGGGATTGCTCAGTTTGCTATATTAACTAGTTTGTTCATAGGGCATTAAGGTTGCAATTAAATAAAGACTGGAAAGGATGAGAGAGTTAACTAATGCAATGTTGGCAAAACTATTCTAGGAACATGGGATATCTAATACAAAATCGCTGAGACAGAAACATAGTGGATTCAAGGAACAGCAATGAGGCCAGAGTATCTGGTGAAGCTGAGCAAATGGTATATTAGTAGGAAATGAGGTCAGAGTACTAAGTATGTAGCCCAGAACATGGAGAGCTTACAGACAAGTGTAAGAACTTTGGTTTTTATTGAGCTAAATGGGAAGTTGTTGCAGTATACTGAGAAGAGAATCCTTTTAACAGACTATCACAGAAATTCAAGGGAAAAATTAATCAGACACTGGGTAAATTTCAAAGGGAAGCTTTTTGGGAATTTGGGATGTGGGGTGGCAGCAAAAGAAAAAAGCAAATGATTATTCTAAAGTTTTTGTCCTGAGTATCAGGAAAGATGGGCTTGCCCATCAACTTGCATGAAGAGCACTGTGCAGGGAGTCAAAATGGAGAAAGGGTCAGTTTTGGACATGTTGAGTTTGAGATATTTATTGGACATTTAGGAAGAGATGATATGTAGCCAGTTAGATCTGTGAGCCAAAAGTTCAGAAGAGAGGTCAGACTGGAGATATCAATAAGGAAAATCCTGAGCAAATTGATAAGAATTGAAGGTACCAAACTAGATTTCAGAGCATGGTAATGCTTGTAGATAGAGAAGTGGATCACATTAAAGACATTAAAGAGAGAGAAGATATCTGCAAAGGTGACCAAAAAGCAGAAAACATTGTCATTGGAGGAATACCAAAATATTTTGCTATCCTGGAAGCCAAATGAAGTGTTTCAAAGAAGAGGGAATGATTACCTGTGTCAAATGCTACAGTTAGGTTATGTAAGAGAAGATTGAGAAATCACCTCTGGATTTAGCATTTGGGGGTCATTAGTAAAGTGCTAGGGAAAAAAACATTTTTTAAGATAAAAGAGAAAAGTGATTAGAGTAAGAAAATATAATTTTTTCTTTTGGGAACTTTTGGTAAAAAAAAATGGGAGAGTAACTGAAAGGTAGAGATATATATATTTTTTAATGGAAGAAATATGAGCGTGCTTATATGATGAAATGAATCATCTAGTGGAGTGCAAAAAAATTGATAGTTAATGATGGGTGTGTCTATTAGAAGAATTTCGGCTATGACTGCTGCAGCTTTCTCAGTGAAATAGCAGATGCCATCCATTAAGAATGAGTATGGAGAGGAGGTGTTGGGGACTGATAAGGAAGAAGTTGTGAAATAGCCATATAGGAGAGTGGGACTGTATTTCATTTGAGGAAATTCTGCATGATTGACTGGTGGCATATGATCCCAGCTGAGGTTTGTGGTCATATATAAAAGATGGGACCAATCATAAAATCAAAGTGGAAACTTTTATCTTTATTCAGCCACACATGATGCATGGATGCAAGTATAAAGTTGGCAGATAATTAAATTGGACTGGGGTTGAGATTTTGTACAGCGAGAATAAGGAAATAACAAAAGTATAGCTCAGGGAGTGATTATAATAATTGACAATGGCATTTAATTTGGGAAAGCAGAAGGATCTGGCTAAAAATGGTGTCTGAGACTGAATGGAGGGTAGAATAAATGGATTAGAGCAGGGATTAGCAAACTGTGACACATGGACCAAATCCTGCCTGTCATCTTTTTTAGTAAATAAAGTTTTATTGAGACATGACCATGTCCAATAAATAAAGCATTGTCTATGACTGCTTTCACACATTGATTTAAAAATGACTATGATCCAGGCTGGATTATGTTATATTTATGTTTTTATTCTTTTTATAAAAGTAGTTAACATTTCCATCGGTCCTTAAATGTACTGTTAGACTTAGATACTGTGTCAACTTGGCCTAATGAATAAATCAATCCTGCTTGGCTCTTTACAAAAAATGTTTGCCAACCACTGGCCTAGAGGGCCTGGAAGTGAGCAGACAGATAATAGAAATCAGGGTTCTATAGTAAATGAGGAAAAAAATTAAGAGCTCGTGGTCAGAGAAAGATAAATGAAACCTAAAATTATGCAGGTGTAAATGAAAGATTTTTCCATCTACATTAGCAGTTGTTTGGATTGTATAAAAAGGGTATGATGCATTTGACTACAACTGGCTCTGATACCTATGCTGGAAATGAACTAGAAATTTCCATCATTTCATCACTATTTTTTTTCTTTATTAAAGAAGTTGTGGGTTTGCAGAACAATCCATGTATAAAATACAGGATTCACATATATCACTCTATTACTTACACCTTGCATTGGTGTGGAACATTTGTTAGAATTAATTGTAACTCATTTTTATAATTGTATTATTAACTATAGTCCATGGTTTAACTTAGGGTTCACTGTGTAGTGTAGTTCCATGGATTTTTACCATATATACAATCTAACATTTCCCCTGTTACTCACATTTAGATATATATTTCAGTGTTGTTAATTGTGTTCACAGTGCTGTACTACTCTTACTACCACCAAATACCAAAACATTTCCATCATTCCATCAAATTAGTTCTCTGTACATTTTAAGCCTTAACATCCCTTTCCCTATCCCAACTCTGTCCCTTGGTAATCTAGATTCTGACTCCTAGATTTCTGAACTCCTTTATGTACCATGACCTGATCTATATTCTGGAAGAAAAGAATATGAATGAAATACCTCTCTTCTTTGAAAGAAAAGTAGATGAATAAAAGAGAATATTTAGGTAGAGTCAGACATGGAAACAATTATCTATGTTGTAGGAGTCTAATCCATATTTGTTGACTGCAGGAAAAAATTAATAAACCAAAGTTTTTATTTTCACAATTCTAAATTTTTATACCATAATTCAAAGCACACTCCATATATAATATCCATTTCCACACTCCATTTTGGTAAATAATGGGAATATTGTAAAATATATAGAACACCTTATGCAGAATACTTTTTTATTTTAACGATTTATGTTATTATATCTTTCCTCAATTATTTTAAGGGAAGGGTAATATTTAAAGATTCTTTAATGTGCTATCCAGTAGACAAGATAATGCCTAGAACATAATAAATTGTAAACATCTATTGAAATTAACAAATGCTTTTTCCCTTGACATATTAAAAAGCATTATTTAAATTAAAAGATTTCACAATATGTTGGTATGAAAATGGCAAAATAAAAACAACAGGTGCATAGCAAACTAGGCAGACAAGAAGAAATTAATCAGATTCAAATCATTGTTGATTTAAAAAAATGACATCTTTGGAAAAAATAGAGAGCATAGATAATATTCACTGATTTGATATTTAAAACTGCTACATATAATGTACACAGGCAGGTTAATATTTAGCCTGTGATTTTTGTCACTATACTTTTTTTATTTATACTTTTATTCAAACACAGTATTTTAAAAAGCAGTTTCCATATTTTATTCAGGTCTTAAATTCTCTATCTCTGAAGAGTGGGTGATAAGTATATATGGAGGTGGTATCACAAAATTGGATATGGATAGAGGTCTGTATATTTTTTGGAATTCTGCTACTTTGATGAATGATTTCTCTAGATATTTTGAGCAATATGGTTCTTCCAGATAAAGGCATATAAAATCATAATTGTTTTTCTTGATGATACTTTATATACTAATGCTAATTTATAAACCAATGCTATGGGATTAAGCAACTCATGTGATTCAGTGCAAGGCTAGCATCTCTGATGATAAAGATCTGGCCATGAAAATGGCTGAGCTATAACACACTTTATCGCATTAACTATGACAAATACATGGTCCCAGGTACTCAAATTATTCTCCAAGTATCATAAACATACACCAGACAAAAAACACTCTTCAGCCCTAAATCTTTGCCTGGTCTCTTAATACTGTGAATTAGACAAGAGTATTCCATTAGAAGGGAGTATTTCTTTTTCTTAATCCATGAAAATTAGAGAAAATCAGCCCATATGCACTTTACCCTGGAGTCCTCCTAATATTTATTAGATTTTTAAACTGAAGTGCTGACAAAATAAAGAGGATTTTTCTGGGCTCTATCCTCTTTTAAGAGGAAAGAAAGATTGGCATCATGCAACTGTCTGTGGACAAGACAATAACAACAATGCAAATCCTTGAAAATATAAACACAATTAATAAAATATTTACTATATACCTGGCACTGCATTGCATGCTTTACATCCATTTTATATTTTTATGCTTCCAACTTCTTATAGGGTATTTTAAATTACTACTTCACATTTAAATATGAATAAACCAAGGCCAAGAAAACTGAAGCAGAGTCCAAAGTAACACTAAGAGTTAGTGACTGTAGGAGTTTGAGAGTTTTATGGACCCCAGAAAATCATGCCCTTAGGGCTAATCAATTCCTGTGGGTGTAAACCTATTGTAGGTGGGATCTTTTGATTAGATTACTTAATAGGGCATGGCCCAGGGTGGGTCTTAACCCTCTTCCTAGAGCCCTTTATAAACAGGATGAAGATGGACAGAGATTCAGAAAGAAACCCACAGAAATACAGAGAGAAAACCACAGGAGTAGAGAGAAAGCCAGAGAAAGCCAGAATCTGAAAACAATGAAACCGAAAAAAGAAGGGAGAGACCAGCAGATGCCACCATGTGTCAGTCTTTGGGGAGAAAACATCACCTGATGATGCCTTGATTTGGACATTTTTTCAGCTTCAAAACTGTAGTCTAATTATCTAATAAATCTCCATTGCAAAAGCCAACCTATTTCTGGTATATTGCTTTCTTCAACTTATGGCAAACTAAAATAGTGACAAAATGGGACTTAAACATTGTATTGTTTTTATCCAAAGTACATTGAACTAGGGAGGACAGAACATACTATTACATTCTGTTGACCAAAATAAAAGTTATAATGTATTAAGATTATTTTGTTATATTTATTTTTACCCATTGTGTCCCTTAGAAGTCTTTGCCCTGTTACTCTGGCTCAACTGGTATTTATAATATGTTCAGAATTTCTTATATATAGTGAAATTAAGATTTGCATTTATTTTTAAGCTTTAAGAATACTTCTTAAAGTTTATAAAGAGGATCAAACACTACTTTGAGAAATGGATAAGATTTGTAAACACTTTGCCTTCCCCTAATTCAAATATTTCCATATACAGATAATATGAAAATTTTGATATAAATCCAGGTGATTCATGAACTGCAGATTAGAGTAAATCATGAGCATTAAAACTTTGTTGTTTCATTAAAATGATAGCATTTTTTCTACTTTTGCTTTTAGATTTCCTTTACAGTTATATAAGTCTTACAATAAGTCAGTAACAGGTAATTATTTTTTATTTTTTAATGAAAAAATGATCTCACTATGTATTGCCAATATACTATCTAGCTGGCTAGCCAGCTAGCCAGCTAGATAGATATTTTGTTATTTAGTCTAAATCAAGGACTATTAATCAAGTGTATTAATAACTCATTAAACAAGAAAATGCTCAAAAAGATTATAAGATAGATATCAGTTTGGATAGATGTCGCATAATTTGTCTTAAGTTCTGTCATGTTCAGTATTTTAGCAGTAATTTGGATGAACATTTGGAAAGAAACTCATATGTTCATTAAATTTGTGGGTCACTGGAAGCTTGAAAGATTAGTGAATGCACTGCAGAACAATTTTAATCCAAAATGATCTTTATAACCTGTAATGATGAGCTAAAGTGAACAATTAAATGTAGTAAAGATGCACATGTGGGCAATACCATACTTAGATCTAAATTTCAAATGACATCAGTACTGAGTTAGCAGCAGCCTGTGACAAAAATGTTTAATTGATTCAAAGGACAGTAAATTCAATGTGAATTTGCCTGTAATGTGGCTTCAAGAAGGCTAACCAGGGAAGTTCAGCCTGAAATAAAGGAGAACTCAGCTGAGGACATGTTACTTATGTTCATAAAATACATAGGGTCTTACAATTAATTCTGACAACCACATTTTAAAAATGACAATGGGAAATTTAAAGCATTCTATTCAGAACAGCTATATTAAAGGAAATCTAAATAATAATCTCATGAAGAACACTTAAAGAACTGTGTGGAGACTACCCTTGAGAAAACATGTTTATCTTTGGGGAAAGATTGAGGGGAAAAGAAGGTTTTATGAGATGGGTAGCATGAGGTAGAGAGATAACGTTTTATAAGTATTTGAAGTACTGTCATTAGGAAAAGGGAATTAATTTAATATGCTTTGTTTAAAGGGTTAAAGCAAGGATAAATGATGAAAATTACAGAGGAAGCCATACCGTGTACACCATAATAAACCAGAGCTAATTCTAGAGCCTGTAGATAGATATGAAAACTGTCCTGGTAAGGAGAGATGACACAGTGTAGGGTCTCAGTTTAAGAAATTGTTTATAAAAAGTACCAGTGAAAGAATTGTTGGAATGCAGTGTTCCCTTTCATTGGAGTTGCTTAAGCAAAACCTAGATTTTTCTAGAAAATTGATAGGCAGCAATGTTGTAGAGGAATAAAAGCAAGAAATGAATATTGGGACTTGATGACCTTAAAGACCCCTTCTAATTTTGA
Source organism: Tolypeutes matacus (assembly GCA_026826555.1). NCBI lineage: Eukaryota > Metazoa > Chordata > Mammalia > Cingulata > Chlamyphoridae > Tolypeutes > Tolypeutes matacus. The sequence continues at coordinate 4,774,186 of JAKSZT010010858.1, read as the reverse complement.
TGCTCTATGATTCTATTATAAAATTTCATATAGTCTTAGCACTTATAATTATTTATATAAGTACTTTCAAAATTATAAAACACCAAGGAATTTTCCTTGATGTTTGCCAATCTGGATCTAATTACTTGCATTGAAAGCAAAAAGTAAATAAAGTTCTTAATTGGCCAATAGAGCAGCTAAAGATGTCACTGCAGTTGAGATAATAACTATATTTCTTCAAGAACCTAGACTGGTTCCACTCTTAGGCAGAGTTTCTAATGAAAAAAAAAAAAATCAGGTCTCAGTGGAAATAGTTGGGCATAAAGTTTGAATCAGCCAGAACTTCAGCATGTAGACTCTAGTATTGAATTGCATATTTCATGATTCTTGTGGTCTTGAGACCCTCATCCATTGGGGCTGAGATAGCTATTTTTCAGGGAAGGTCAGAATCCAGAACATGAGAGAGAATGTTCATCTTTCAACTTAAGTTGGAAGCTCTTGACCTCAATTTCAGAGAAAATAGCTGTGAAAGCTAAAACTTTCAATGGGAAAAAGAGGATTTGTGCTTGTTTGGTTTTAAGATTTTTTTTTTTTAAGAGAAGTGGTTTAGAGAATATATGGCAGTGGTTTTACTGTAGTCTTAGAGTAAGATAAAGAAGATATAAAGGATTTCTATCACATGGCAAAGGAAAATGCCTATCCTGACTTTTGAAAAGAGAGTGAAACGTGGAGGACTAAGAGGTGATATGACTAGGCTAAAAATCCTATTTAGGACCTTGAGAGGGGTTGTGATTTCTCCCAAACCCTAGGATAAGGGCTAAACACAGGTAAGAGTGAGATGAGATGTTACTAACACCAGATGGGATAAGGAAGAATTTGAAATGCATCTTGCTTGGAATTATAATTGTATTCCACATCAAAGCATGTCCCACACAGAGTTGGGGTAGGCAGAATTATGTATTCTCATAGGTGTAATGGTGGCATGGTATGTTTAGTCCATGGGATATTATACCCTGTTTCTCAGTAACTGTCATAGTGAAATGCAGATACCACAATGCAATTCAGTGGGCTGATGGCCAAAGTGTTGCATGTGACTGGAAAGCAAAAAGTCTTCTGGTCAGATGAGTAGAACATAGTGTGTGGAACTTTAGTCCAAGAACTTATCAAGGAACACAGTTACCAGTAGTAGAAGAGAGCACATGACCAAAAGGTGAGTCAATAGTTGGTATGGGGATGGAATGCCCTGCTAGAGGTTGGACTTCTTTAAAAACAGATTGAGACACTCAGATTTTTCTTTAGGTAGTTTTTATAGAGTGCTCTCAGGAGCTTCACCTAGGAGGGAATAAAGGTGGCAGGCCTGGGCAATGGGATATGCTGAACTCTGATGAAACTCTGAGATGAGGATGGCCCTTCACAGATGCCCTTAATGAGATCAGCATGCCAATCAGTTTTTTCAGGCAGGCTGCTGCCAGGGAGCAGATTTAACTTTGGAAGTGTTAGCTTCCATCCATCCAAGGAAATTCCTAGAGAAGGGTTCAGCAATGAGCTTTCAGCATGCATTTTGGAAACTTGGGGAATGAGTGATGAGTGCCTTGGTCCTGATGAGACATCCACACAGGTTCTGGAAGTTAGGTTGGGAGGGAAAGCTTGGCAGAGGCCTTCTAGCCAAGAATGTTATGTACGACTTTGAAAGTCTCAGAGATCTCTAGTGGAATAAAAAGGTCGGGGGTGTGGTGGTGAAATATTTGAGCTTGTTTTAATCAAGTACTTGGGGTCACTATCAGTCCAGGATCAGTTTAAGTGAAATTCATATTTTGAATTATTTTGGATGATGCAGATATGGAGAGCTTGAGCTGCAAACTGTGGAAAGAAAAGCTTGTGATTATATTTTTATGCAGTTGTTTTTTTAACCTACTCTGCTGAGGGTCAAAGCCATATATCTTTTACAATCTTGTGTGTGTGTATGTGCAATTTATTTTATTTTTTCATTTAAAAAATTTACTGAAATTTATCACTATACAAAAATATACGTAAACAATAAGTGTATAATGAAAGTTGTGAACTTACTAAACAAACATACATAACATCATACAGGACTATCATACCTCACCCTACCACCAATACCTTGCATTGTTGTGAAACATTTTTAACAAATGATGAAAGAACATTCTCAAAATATTACTACTAACCAAAGTATCTTACATTTGGTGTATTTTCTCCCCACCCCATCCTATTATTATTATTATTGTTATTATTTATATCATTCCTACATGAACATACATAAACAATAAATGTACAGTAAAAGTTGTGAACTTACGAAGCAAACATGCATAACATCATACAGGGGTCACGTACATCAACCCACCACCAATACTTGCATTGTTGTGAGACATTTGTTACAAATTATGAAAGAATATTGTCAAAATCTTACTACTAACTATAACCCATATCATACATTTGGTGCATTTCCCCCCAACCCACCTTATTATTTTTTTAATACATTTTTTACAGAGATTGTGAACTTACAAAACTATTGTGCACATGTGCAGAATTCCCATACAACACCGTTTCATAAACACACCACACCATGGTGGAACATTTGTTATAGATTGTGAGATAGCATCATCAGATTATTACCACCAACCATGGTCCATAGAGTACATTTGGCACACTTTTTCCATACTTCCCCAATATCAACAGAGTAACTCTTTGTCATAGATGCATGAATATTAAAGTATTGCTGTTGACCACAGTCCATAGGTCCCTCCATTTTTGGTTTTCCCATGCTTCTTCATATTCCTATCACCTACAATAGCAATGTACATCTGATATAAGTATAGTTACTCTGACTTTATTTATTTATTTATTTAGTTAGTTAGTTAGTTAGTTAGTTAGTTATTTTAGTTGCTGCATGCATGGAATATCTTTTTCAAGCCTTTCACTTTCAATCTATTTGTATCATTGTGTTTAGTAATTCTATTGCAGACAGCATATAGATGGCCCATATTTTCTTATCTATTCTGCCAGTCTGTATCTTTTTATTGAGGAGTTTAATCCATTAACATTCAATGTTATTACTGTAAAAGCAGTTCTTATTACACCCAGTTTGAACTTTGAGTTTTATCTGTCATATTTCATTTTCACCACTCTTTTGATACTTTGTTACTCTTACTGATATAATCTACATTTCTAGACTCTTTTCCAAGCCTCTCTCTCTTGTCTTCTTTTCAGACTGTAGCACACCCTTTAGTATTGCCTGCAAGGCTGGTGTCTTTGTTACAAACTCTCTCAGTTTCTGTTTATCTATGAATATTTTACTGTGAATATTTTACTGTTTATCTGTGAATATTGCCCTCATTTTTAAAAGACAATATTGCCAGATATAAGACTCTGGACTGGAAAGATTTCTCTTGCAGTATCTTAAATATATCATACCACTGTCTTCTTGCCTCCATGGTTTCTGATGAAAAATCAGCACCTAATCTTATTGGGTATCCCTTTATATGTCATGCATTGCTTTTCTCTGGCTGCTTTCAGAATTCTCTCTGTCTTTAGCATTTGACATTTGATTAGTATGTGTCTTAGAGTTGGTCTATTCAGTTTTATTCCGATGAGAGTATGTTGTTTTTCTTAGCCACAGATATCTATGTCCTTCAGTAGGATTGGGAAAGTTTCTACCATTATTTCTTCAAATATTTCTTCTGCCCCTTTTCCCTCCTCCTTCTGGGACATCCATGACATGTAGGTTTACACATCTCTTGCTGTTATTTAGTTCCCTGAGAACTTGTTCAACTTTTTCCATTCTTTTCTTCATTTGTTCTTTTGTAAGTTCACTTTTGAAGGCCCTGCCTTCAAGCTCACCAATCCTTTCTTTTGCCTCTGCAAATCTGCTGTTATATGATTTCAGTGTGTTTTTAAATTTCATTTATTGCACCTTTCATTCCCATAGGATCTGCTATTTTTCTATGTATGCTTTCAAATTCTTCTTTGTGCTCATCCAATATCTTCTTAATATCCTTAATCTCTTTGACCATCTCATTGAATTTAGTAAGGAGATTTGTTTAAACATCAATAATTAGTTGTCTTAACTCTATTATGTCATCTGGGTGCTTATCTTGTGCCTTTAACTGGGCCTTATCTTCTGTTTCTTGACACGCATTGTAGTTTTTTGTTGATGTCTTAACATCTGGCTTACTAGATGTATTTATTTTGGGTTCAGTTTCTTTCTTTTGTTTAGGACTTTTTTGCTTTTTCTTCCTTGCTGGCTGTGTAGTAGGTGCTGAGGATGTAGTTGGTGCTGTAAGCTGTGAAGGCTCAAGCTGCCCACATTGCCCCAGGGACCAATGAACCTTCCCCCACCCTTCTCCTTTGCCAGGGTTAGAGACAGAGCCACAGCCATGAGTAATAACCCAAGTCATGCAGGCCTAGACTGTAGTGGCCTGGAGAGACTGATGAAGCTTCCGGACCCTTCCTCCCCTGTCTGGGGTGGGGATGGAGCTGCAGGTATGAGTAGCAATCTATGCCATGTGGATCCAAAATGACCTCATTTGCCCTGGTGGACTTCCGACTATTCAGTGTGTGCCAGCCAACTGTACCTGCAGTTACCTAGAGAGGCTGGTGCAAGTTCTGCCAGCTTCTTCCCTGCCAGAGGTGGGGCTGAAGCCTAGGCTAAGGTTTCAGTCAGATCTGAGTGGAAAGAACCTGGTCCCTACCATGACTGTGATTTTCAATCAGCCCAGCTTCCCCTCTTGCTGAGGGCAGATTCAAAATGATGGCTACCAGCCTCTTTTTGACGTGGACACCTTCAAACTTTAGCTGTTCCTAGGGTTATACTTTAGCCAGCTGAATTTACTAATCAGAAGCTGAAGTCGATGGCCAACCATCTCTTCCTTCCCTGTTTTTGGAAAATAGGGCTTCCAGCTCCAGCCACAGAATAGCTCCTGAGGTGGTTTGTGCTGCCAGAGTAGGATGATTACTGGCCTCCAAGGCGTGGCCTGTAGTTTTCTAGAGAGGCTGGCGCAGGTTCCCCCAGCTTCCTCTTTGCTGGAGGTGGGACTGGGGTTTTAGCTAGAGCTGCAGTCTGATCTGGATGGAAAGAAGCTGGTCCCTACCAGCACTGTGATTTTTCAGTCTGCCCCGCTTCCCCTCATGCCGAGAGCAGAGCTAAAATTGTTTGCAATTTTTTTTTTCATTCACCCTTAACTTTGGGTTGCATCACTGTGGATGACCTAGCTTAATGGGAAGTGTCTCCTTTGAGTCTCCAAATCTTAGGCAGCCATTGGATCTTAACTTTTTCCCTCACACAATTGGATGTCTTGAAATCTTTATTCATATTCCCTAGAACAGCAAAGGCTCTCTGGGGAGTGCTCTTCTTTGCTTCTCTGATTTCCTACTTTCACTTATTTATGACTGAGTTCTGACAATCTTGCCAGTTTTTCTGGACATTAGAGAATATATTAAATATATGTGATCCAGGTTTTTTAATGTTCTTCCCTGAAAGAGTTGGTCCAAATAACAAATGAACCTTATAACCAAAATATCAATACTTCATTTTAAATTATATTTATTAGACTAATAAATATTATATTTTGATAAGCATTTAACATATTTCTATTTATCTGTTTTTAAAAAAATGTAGAGCAGGATTTTGAAATACTCCATGTATTAAAATTAAATATCTATGTGTTTTTGTAAATGCATATAGATATAAACAAAAATAAGCAAAGTAACATCTATGTCTCACCATGCTTCTTTTTTACTCATAATTTAACTTGTGTTTCAATAGAGCAAAAGTCAAATTATGCATACAGTACTGAATAGCACATGGCTTTCAGAAATGCTAATTTCCTATAAAAATAAATTTTACTCTAATTATAGTGCTTTGACATTATTTAAAACAACCATGCCTATATGAGACATTTTTATGCCTTTTTGTGAATCATCTTAGGCTTTTATGCTGAACACAATTTGAATTTATTGAAGTTTTGTTTTTGTTTTTTTACTGTTAATAATGTTGAACTAATTTTTCAAAGTATTTGAAGTACCCCCTCCTTCGAAGAGTAGCTTTTATTTCTAGTAAAGTCGTTAAAAACTTCTTATTAAGATGAATTTATTAGTATTATTTTCTGGTTAAACTACTTCAACAGAAGAGAAAATCTTAAGTGATTAGAAAAATCTCAGATTTATTGAAAACTGACCCAGAAAAGTCTAAATAATTTGCTGTGTAAATGTATTGATTTCTCACATCAACCCTTTGAAACAGGCACTATAACAAGGTGGAGTGGACAAGTGCTTGTGTGAGTTAATTAAATTACTAATAACTATCAAATTTGGATGGTCATAGCCCAGCCTCATGGGATTGTCCTGAGGGGTCTATGAATTGATTCATGTTACATGCTCAGAACAGTGCATAATGCATAGCTAGTTCTTGATAGATAATATAGATGATAAAATTGAGGAATTGAAAGTTTAATTAGTTCTCCCATGTCATGAAACTATTAAGTAGCATAAAGATTAGATTAGAATCCAAGTTCATCTGAATCTAAAGTCTATCTTCTTAATTGCTACATCAGTTAGAAACCTTGCAGAAAGTAGATGGTGTACCCAGGCAAGGGGAAGAGAGTTTTATTAAAGGACAACTCATTTGGCTGTGGACAGAGTTTAAAGAAAACAAGCTAGAACAGTACAATACTGAATGTTAGTAACATTAGTAGCTATTCTCACCTTGAGGCATGAAGGGAAAAGAGGAGAGATAGGTTGTGAAGTTAGAAAGCTGAGAGAATTAATTTATGGAGCTATAGACTTAGGGATGGCAACAGCCAGCCCACAATTAACTTGATAGGGAAGGATATTGGAAGTTTAAATACCAACATCCACTTTCCTGCAGTGACTCCCAATCAAATGTTTGAGGGCAAAGAAAAGGTATTTTAAAAGATATTCCTCAAATTATTAGATAACCCTCAAGAAATGGAATTTAATCACCTTTCCCTTGATTGTGGGTTGGTCTTAGTGACTACAATTTAGAGAATAAAATACCTCAAAAGTGATGGGATATCATTTCCCATATCAAATTTAAGAAGAATCTAACTCCTGTCTTGGAAACTCTAGACTCTAGGAAGTTGGCTACAACTTACTCACTTGTTGTCTCCACACTTTCTACTTTTTTTCTTACTATACATTTAACTCGGTATGCGTTTTACAAAGGTTTTTTTGTTTTGTTTTGTTTTCTGGTGTAGGGAAATTATCTCTTTTTCATTGATGTATCCTCGGAGTGTAGAACAAAGCATTACACATATATATGAGCTCAAAAATTATTTATTGAAATAGTGAGTAGAGAGGAACCTGAATTTCTCCACTGTGACTTTTCATATCCCTAAACTGTAAGTTATAAGTGGGTATGTTGAAATAATTGCATGATGAAAAGTTAACAAGAGCAAAACACAAATACTGGTCATTTTATGTTAATGGATGTTATCCCAAGTGGGATCTTTATTTTATATATTCAGAATTCCAGAAAAGCAAGCAATTAAATTTAATATTTAATTATATCCTTTAATAAATAGCTGTATTACAAGTGAAACTGCTAAGTTACTTATTTATACTACAATATTTCTGATCCAAATTGTATAAACCAGAAAATTCTCTAAACTGTTTGAACAAATACCTTTTTGCTGGATAAATGTATTCTTTGGAATTGGTGACATTACTCAGCTGAAAGAACTCAACTTTAATAAATTCAGGGATGCCTGATTCTTTCTGAATTGTTTGTTTTCATTTTTTGCCAACAAGTGTTAATCTTGTTTCAACAGGTGGAAGAATAAGAGGCAAAGTAAATATGTTGTACAGAAAATATTTTGAACACATCAAAACTTTACCAGGATTGCTAGTGTTAATTTATAGCATCCATATGTAAAGACTGTCTGTCCTAAATTTCCTTTACTATAAGATCGTTTGCTGTTTTTGGTAGTTCACCCAGTTGTGAAAAATAAATATGTGATTCTGTATTGTGTTTGGTTCCCCTTATGTTTTATAAAAGAAATCATCTACTGAATAGTTCCATATTTTAAAATATCAGATTTAATACAAGTGCTATTCATATCACTGAACTTTAGGAGTATGATCTATAGACAACTGCTTTAGTTCTCAAGCAAACTAAGAGTTCCCTCTATCTGCAGTGTTCAGATAAACACTCTATAATGGTGACTGTTTTGTAGAATAATTAAGCAGAAAGAGAAATTTACATGAACAGATGTAGGACTGGAACTCTACTTCTGGAAAAATGTCACTCAATATTAGTCAGTATAGAAATAGAAATAGAAACAAATACACACCAATGACCTGAGCAGAAATATTTTGATTAGCTTTTTCATTGTATAAATAAATCATACCTATTAAAGAAAAGAATACAAATTAAGAATAAAAATTATTTTAGAGGAGATTCCATAATTCAGAAAGGTTAACAAATGTGTCTTAAAATACAGAATTTCCAGCTTCATGACCAATACAATTTCATTAAACCTTGTCACTTCCACTAATATGTGACCCACAAGAGTAGAGTTTCAATTGAGCACGGGCAGTGTGTTAGTGCTTATTGTGTTCCAGCTGCCCTTTGAATACACTGAAGAACAGGAGACCTGTCCTTCCTGACATTGCCGCACATGGTAGCTATGAGACCGAACCTTGCAGAAATCCAAATACGGGAGTGTTATTGACCAAGAACCTTGCTCCTGCACTGTGAAGTCTTCATCACTTTTGCCTGAAGGACAAGCTGAATTTAGTAGGACTCCTAAGGCAGTTCCATTCCTGGGAGACTTGGGCCTTTTATTCAGGTCCTGCCCAACAGCCTCACCAAACTTGTCTGAACACTGATGTCTCTTCTTCATTCAGTGCCTGACATATATCATGATCTGATGGTGACCCCAGCCTCTTGTTGGTCCCTCTCCATTTCTCTCACAGGCATTTCTTTTAATAAAATCATTCCTTGACATCTGCTTCTTGGAGGATCTGAACTAATACCAGATGACAGTATCTCCCTTATTAAGGAAGAAATGGACTTGATTTACTGTCACCAGCATAGGATATTACCCAAAAGTGATATTTTCAATTCTAATATATTATTTAATAAAGTTACACTTTAATAAAAGAATGAAATCTTGGGTTTTTTTCCCCAATCTTTTCATTTTGCTTTATATTACAGGAATGTTTATATGCTCATTACTTTGTTATATATTTTGATTAGAAGAAAACTGCATCTCAGGAACCTGAAGTAAGATAGAAACATTTTGGGGGGTATCAAATATGTTTCCTACTGCTGTTAGTGGCTTAAAGAAGACAAATATATTTTCTTTGAGTTCTGGAGGTCAGAAGTCAAAAACCAGCCACAACAGATTCAAATCAAGGATTCTGCAGTGCTGTTTCTTCCCGGAGGCCCTGAGAGGAGAATCTATTTCCTTGTCTTTTCAAACTTCTAAAAGCTACCTGCATTCCTTGGGCTGTGACCCC
>JAKSZT010010858.1:4699196-4754706 GCA_026826555.1 Tolypeutes matacus | reverse complement strand
ACAATAAAATCATTTTTACATCCAATTAATTTCTTTCTACTTTTTGCAGGAATTTGAAAATGAAATCCACAAAAGAGACAAAAAGGTGTTTATCAATTCAATTGTTAAATATGAATTTAATCTGATTCTGTTTCAGTCATTGGTAAGCATATAGGGGCAGATTTAAAAATATATAACCTTGTTCTGAAATGTAGTTTCAAGGGGGAGGAAAATTACTATAAGTAAACTTGTTATGTACTATAATATCTGACAGAATAGAAACACTTACAAGGAATAGTGGTGGGAAATGATTAGTTCTCTATGGTGGTTGTGAGAGTAAATAGAAAAATTCTTCCTGGGGAGTTAGCACCTTATCTAAGCTTAAAAGATGAAAATGAGTTTTCTAGGAAGGTGGAGGGTAGGATTAAGTAGTAAATCCACTGCAGACAAAGGAAGGATCACAAAATGAATGCATGGAGTTTTGAAATAATGTAGTATATCTAAGAAAGTCAAGCAGTTTTGTGATGCTTGGGAAAAATTAAAAGGAAATCTGTGGAGAAATGTAAGGCTGTAGAAGAACGTGGAACCAGATAAGAATCTTGCCTGCTGTATTAAGCAGCATAAACTTTAATTTATATGTAATGAAGAGGAATTTTGAACTGAATATCTTAGCATCCAGATGGGGAAGAGATTTGAAAACGCCAAGCCTTGAATAATGAAGACAGTGAAAGTAATATTTTCAGTGGTAGTAGAAATGAAAGGCAATGGGTAACATGCATCAAATATTAGGATATAGAAGTGGAAGAGTTTGGCAATCATTTGTGGAAGGAGAGGTATAATTTCCAAATAATTCTGATATAGAGAGCTATGCTATACTATATATTAAAGTGGATCTATTAATTGACATTGAGAAAGTATTAAGAAACAAAATTTGAAGGAGTGATGCAAGAATATGCTTCTGGGACCTTCTGAGTTATAGTTGATTGTATTATACTAAGTAAAGATAACAGGATGCACTTTGATGTAGCAGATTGGAACTTGCTTCTGGATTTATGTCTTAGAGCAGTGAGTATCCACAGGAGAAAAAGATTAAAAACTTTACTAAGAAGTCTTCTTTGGAAACGGTGGGGAATGCTATTCTTGAATAGTAAATCAAAATACATTAAAATAGTCTACAGGAAATGTCCACAGGATATTCCAAAATAAGAACTTAAAAGTGTTGATTAAATTGATTGCTGGAGTAAAAGCTAAATTATAGCACGTTAAACTGCACATGAGGAATGGAGAATTTAGATTTAACTAAATCTTCTGAAAATTAAAATCCTAGGAAGAAAGAAGTGCCTTAGAGGTGGATGTTTTGTCAGCAAGGGAGAATTGTTCCATAAAGTAAAGATAAGAGAATTTTTGTGACTGCTAAGTGGAAAAAAACAAACAGCATAACAAAGGGGGTAGAGATATGAGAAATATGAATGCTGACTGTCATTGTCTTTATTTGCCAGGGCTGCTCTAAAAAACATCCCAAAATAGATTGGCTTGAAAATAGGTATTTTTTGTCTCACAGATTGGGAGGTTAGAAATCCAAAATTAATATATTTGTAGTATATGCTTTTTCCAAAGTCTGGAGCATTATAATGGATTTTCCTGCAGTCCACCATCACATAGAAATATGTATCCTTATGCTCCTTCTCTGGTTTCTACTTCCATATCTAATTTCCTTTGCTCATAAGGACTTCATCTATATTGAATTAAGGCCCACCCTCATTCACTTTGGCCTCAGCTTAACTAACAACATATTCAAAGATCTTCTTTATACATGACTTCATACTCACTGGATTGGGAATTAGGACTTGAACATGTGTTTTGTGGGAAACATGATTCACTCCCAAAAGTGATTGATGTAGCAAATTCCCTAAAGAGACAGATAAGACCTGGCCTCTAATAAGATAGGAAAGAAAGGAACAATGTGCTAGATAAAGAGGTTAACTTAAACATGATGGGGAGCTGGAGGTGGTTGCAGGATTTTGATAGGATGTAGAGTAACCTGTTATTCTTGAACGTACTAAGGTATTGGATGACTCTTGGTGGTATAGGTTCCCCTTGGAGAGGAATATTAGTAACTGGTTGCTATCTTTGAGATAAACATCATGTAATCAGATATACTTTGGATTTTGTTACTAGAAAATTATTAATTTTGCTTGGAAGGGAATGTCCACACCATTTATCCATGGGTATTAAAGCCTATTTGACCATAAGCCCAATGAATAATAGTCATGATGGTATTCATAGAACATGTTCTTCTATCCACTTTTAAGAGCCTTTTTGCCAGTGAGAGGCTTCTGGTGGCTTTTCATGTGTGCAACAAAGAGATCCACACTCTGCAACTCTTTTGTGAGTCCCATCCACACTACCCTGACTCCGTTTCCTTTTCACCAGTTCCGCATTCTTATAAGACCATGAGCATCCAGTCAACCTAGCAACCATGTCTGAAGAAATCTAATTTGTCCAGATATATTGATTGGAGAAAACAAGAAATTATAGGAATTTTCCTCAGAAGTAACCAGAAACTGATAATAGAATAAACTAACAAATAGTTTTCTGCCCCAACATGTCTCAGCTTATCAATCTATTATTTATAGTCAGATACAGAGCTGAATCCATGGCCTCACCCTCCATAGTGTGGAGGTATATGAACACATGAATATGATGAAACAATCTTTTTTTTTCTAGATGTTTTATTGTTTTCTCTATATTTTAGCAAGTCCCAGCTGATTCCTCAGGAGAAGCTAAAATAAGTTAACTTTGTGTTATGTTTGGGTCAGACAATTTAGTAAGCTGTTGTCATCATAGAATGGATCATTTTGCTAATGTTTTAAAAGTAAAATGCCAGATTGAGTTATCATTGGATTTCATTTTGTGCAATCTAAGTTCATGACTTCTTGCTTAATCAAATGCCTACAGATACCATGTCTACATATTCTTCTGTGGAATTTCATATACTTCCTAGGTATATCCTGCAATCTTTCTGTATATAATTCTTCTTTTTCTTACCCTGATCTCTCATGTTGTCCTAATATTTATTATCTTAGTAACAGTGAGATATAAATGGATAGATAGATGCATTTATCTATTGTTAGATTCTAGGAGGAAGTGTTCTGAAATACATGGTCAATTTATCAGATATATGCCATTTTCTATTCCTTCTTCCCAAATAAAGCAATAACTTCAGTCATTGCCATTTTGCAGATTGTAAATTAGCAAATTTAAAGAATGATGTAACTTCAACCATTTATTAAATACTGGGAAGATTTATCCTTATGCAGAGTACTTACAAATGGGAAAATTTGTTTCCTGCAGCAAGGTCATAAAATGACATTAAATTTTCATACCTGCCTCATGCCTGGCAATGAATGACCTGATTCCTTCTATTTTTCATAGCTTCTATTCTTCATCATGCAGTCTTCTGAAAAACAACCATCTAATTCTCAAAAGTACTTAATAACATGGTGGTAAAGACTGCAAAAAGCTGAAATACTTTAAAATTTTTTTAAATATTTCTTTTTGCTGGATAAAGATGTCAACAAATTGGTTGCTTTATAACTTCCTATTAAAAGGGAAGTTCCCAGTTTTCTCCCATCCTCTCACCATGCACACACACTTACAAAATGCTGCAGACAATTTGACATTCACTTTGAGAGTGTTTTGTCTACCAGCCCATTCCTAGATCCAACTTCTGTTATGGTTAGGCCTTTTTGTGCATGTGAGGGCCAAAATTGGAAATACCCAAACCACTTTAATATGTGTATACACTTTAAGCATCTTTGTAGTCTAAAACTGTAGTTGAAAACCTTAGTGTCTGTGGCAAATTGTGGCCTAACTTCTCCATATTTCTTCTATGGTCTTGTGGTTTTTCTTTCACATTTGCTAGAATCTTCTATTGCTACCAAAAATACACACTCCACATTTGAAAACTAGCTGGAGAGAGTATAAAGACACTAACTGTTTACCAACACCCTAAGTGGGCAGAGACCATAACTTTCAGAAATTACCAATGTTCTTGTGTGGCTTTTCTGCCACATAAAATGGCCCCCCTTGTCCCCTCATTCTCCTCATCACTACCAAGGACATTCTTTCTTTCAAAGGACTTTGAGAATAACTAACACATATAAAATATAGGCAGTAAATCTGAAAATAAAATGTATTCAGAATTCATTTAAGAAATAAAGATATTCACTTGGAGTATAAAATCAGAAATTCACTGAGATGAAAAGCAACAGAGCATGAGGAAAAAGCAGTGGGAGGAGAGGATGTAATCAAAATGGAGATGGACCTCATAGAAAGTTTTTCAAGGAAATTGACAACAGGATTAAGATTCTCTTGGATCTGACCCTAGATGGCTCTGAGGAGCCATGGTTTTCAGGTCCTCGCCCTTGGGAGGCTTGCTAGGCACCTGGGCAAAATTTCTTAACAGCAGTATGGCCTGGAGCAGAGCAAAGCAGCAGACCTAAAAGTATCTGGAAAACTATTCCTAATCTATAAAGAAATTCAGTTTCAAATTGTATATAATGTAAAAGCATATGTTGGTCTTAATGAAAGGAGTGATATACTTTCACTCTTTTGATTGTTTTTCTTGGGCGTTAACAGTTTTGATTTTATTTGTTCTTATTTGGTTGAAAAGAATTTTTATTAAATCACTGAGTGAATTCATCTTTAGAAGGGAAGGTAAGTTGTAAGTAAATAAGCAGATGAAAAGATATTCTATCTACCTCTCATCTCTCAATTTCTTCCATTAATCTATAAAAAGAATAAGTGGTATGAGCAGGGATCCTGGAATCATAACTCATTTATGTGACCCCAATATCTACCACTTTTTACTTTGAAATTTCCTCATTGTGAAATAGATAGAATAGCATGCCTATCTCCTATATGAGTTTTTGTTTTGCTTTTTTTTTTTTTTTTTAGCATTAAAAGAGTGAATATCTGTGTATAAAAGAACTGCCTGGCCCATGGCCAATTATAGACATGTCGATTTTCTCCTGAATGGATGCTTTTTCAGGGTAGTTTTTTATTTTGTTTACTGCTATATTTCCAGTGTCTGGAACAATACCTAGTACATAATAGGTGCTCACAAATATTTTCCAAATGAAACAAACAAACAGAAAAACAAAAATAATAATAGGCACTCAATATACTAATGATTCTGATGTTGAAAATAAATCAGATTGAAGAGAAAGAATGGTGAACTACATACTAAAAGAAACTTTTCTTTGTTGATATAAGGGAATTCAACTTTCTCAAGATTTTGAATTACAAGTTTTAAAAGTAATCCTGACACAGAAGAACACACTGAGAGCAGACAGCGAGTACAAAACAACAGGGGTGGGGGGGATGGGGGGTGCGCAATGAATAAATAAATTTAAAAAAGCTTATAGGCATACAGACAGTTTAAAATTAAGGTCCAATTTCTGTTTAATAAAGAATGAGAAAATCAACAAACCAGAAAAAAATAAAATAGAAGCAATCTTATAATCAAGATGATTTTTATCACTTTCATTTTATCTTTGTCAGTGTTCTCATGTGGTATATTTTATTCTGAAGAAATGTGGTGCACATGCATTTACAACACTTATTGAAAGTTGTGTAGAGAAAACAGTCTATAAAGAATATTGTTAAACTCTTTCTGTATTTATCACTATTTTGGGCTTTTATTCAGATTCAATCAATATATACTACTTTTTCCAGAGATTGATGGCATACACTTCATATATATATTCCAGATATAATTTAAAAATTGACTCATCCATATTTTAAAGAATTTATTTCTTTCCCACATTTTCAGCCAAATATAAATAAATGTAATGATAATTGAATATATTCTATATGTGTTGGCATAAGTGGATTTCTATATAATTGAAAAGATATTAAGGACAACAAATTTAGATCTTTGTCCATTAAATACATCCTTGTCCACTACTCAACATATGAGCCTCTTTTATCAATTATCCAGTCACATAGAATCATTCCTTCTCTAATGTAAGTTCCTGGAGAGTTGGAAACCTATAAACCAAATATTTACAGATTATTTAAAAAGAACTGATACATTAGAGGGCCTGGAGATATGTAAATATTATAATAGGACTCTGTTGTTCAAAGCAGCCATTTACTGTACAGTCTCCTTATTGAGCCTAGATTACAGCACAGATCATTCTTATCATGCTCATCTCTGAAAAATTTGCCAAATACAAAGAATTATTTTATAACAATTTATGTGGTAATGACATTTTGCTTATGATTATATTTTCGTATGTTGAATAGTTCAACTCATGAAATAATAAATGGAACTGCTTATAGAACTTAGAGTTATATTATTTATATTTGTATATATATTTGATGAAATAGAGGGGTTGCTTATGAAAATATTTTTAAATGTATCATTACATGTTGGAAGAGATTCAGAAAAATTGTGCTTTTCTATCCTTAAATGTCATTAGCAACATTTTTACAAAAAATATAGACTGCAAGGGAGAATGAATTAATGAGTTTGCGTTTGAAGTGTTAAACTGGGTTAAAAATGACTTCAAAAGAAACTGCCGAGAGGGATTAATTTTCATGAATTTTTTCAATTAGTTGCAGAACTAAAATTTTGTTTTGTTTCATTTAAATGCCATTTCTCCCTGGACCAGCAATTTGTTAGAAATTTTTGTTGTTTTGTTGAAATCATGAGAAGTTCTTTTAAGGAAGCTGGAAGTACTAATGAGAAACTCCTGGAAATACTCCAGTGTCACTTCTAAACCCCAGAACTCTGGAAGTTTGAAATAGAACAGGAAAAAAAGAAAATGAGCAGGAATAAAAGAAATAGAAAAAGTGCAGAAAAACGTACCTTAAAAAGTCAACATATTTATTTACACTATAAGTACAATCCTAGAATATTGGGATAAAGTTGAAAAATGCAGCTAGGATTCCACATAAACATTTTTTAAAGGTGAGAAAAATTAGCTCTTCATTTTATCACCATTAAATGTGTGATGTTTAAAAAATACTTCTTTCTGGCTCACGGATTTTATTTCTATAACGTGAAGGGTCAATTATATCGTATCTGTAAGTCTTAAATTGTTTTCTGGCCACTCATAATGATTACTTGAAAGTATTATAAAAGCCTCTGCTGAGGGGTTTGGGAAATTGGGAGCAGAGAAATACAGTCTAGCATCTGCCTTCTACTTTTTCAGCTGAAACAGCACTTTTTACTTTAAATTGTTTTTTAATATATTGAGCTTCTGTGTTAGATGCCACTTTCAGAAAGTTTTCAGGCTTAAAAAACAAATGGACTGCCTGTTCTCTAAAATTCAGTGACATTCTCACTAAGAAATTAAAGCTTATTTTTCCCATAGATAGGATATTTTATAAATAGACATTTCAAGAAATTATTAGTGAAATCTTAGTGATATTTGAAAATCCTTAATTTGATGTTTTGCTCAATAATACATATCAGTACAGGTATTTAGGTAGAGATTAATTTATTTTTAACTAACCAATTAAACTAAAAAGATCTTGTTTTCGCATCCATGAAACAGTGAAAGCATGTGGGTGACAGAGTCCATTGCATCAGCTACATTTTTCTTCAACCTGAAAATTGTCACTCCGTAATGAAATGAGTATAATTTAAGTAAAGTTAATTATTAAAAATGATATCTCAATACACATATGATCTTCTTCAATTTAACATATATGACAATCCAAAAATTATATGCACATTATTTGGTTATTAGTTATGATAGAAAATGATTTAATTTAACAAAGGGTTTATGTTCTATGTAAAAGAGAATATACTTCACATATATTTGAGATGAAATTCTTTTAATTTGTACTCATATAATTATATATATTGAAAAGAAATACACTTCTTGCCAAGATAAAAAATTGACATCACTTAAAAGAAAGATGATATTAAGCCTACCATCTTGTTTTTTAATTATTGTGCTAGATTGAATTATGTACCTATGTACCTCAGGGCAAAAAAAAAAAACAATAAAAAACATGTTCTTAATCTTAATCCCATAGCTGTGGATGTGAACCCATTGTAAATGACTTTTTGAAGATGTTCATTTTAGTTAAGGCATGGCCAACTGAATGAGGGGGAGTCTTAATCCTATTACTGTAGGTCTTATAAAAAAAAAAAAAAAGCTGTGGGGAGGAACTGAAAGATGGGGAAGAGCTGGAAGACAGAGGTCAGCAGTTATCAGGAACTCAGAAGAGAAAGGAGAGGACATAGTGGTGTGGCCGGAAAGCCAAGGATCATCAGGAATTGCTGGCCAGTCAGAATACTACCCTGGGAGGAAGGAAGCCTTCTAGCCTTTAAAACATGAACCAATAAATTCCTGTTGTTTAAGCCAATGCATTGTGTGGTATTTGTAATAAAAGCTTGGAAACTGTTATGAGACAATTATGTTCTTTTCAGGTTCCTTTCCTATTTTTTCCCATTAAAAGAATAACATATCTTACTGAAGAAGATGAATGAATCATAAATGATATGAATTTCCCTGATGACTAATGATGTTGAGAATCTTTTTGGCCATTTGTGTATCTTCTTTGGCAAAATATCTATTCAAGTTCTTTGCGTAGTTTTAATGGGTGTTTGTCTTTTTGTTATTGAGTTATAGCAGTTTTTCAAATATTGTGGATATTAAACACTTACCCAGATAGATGATTTCAAAATATATTCTCCCACTCCATAGATTGTCATTTCACTTTCTTCTTAATGTTTGTTTTAGTTTGCCAAAGGACTGCCAATGTAAAGTACCTGAAATGGGTTGGCTTTTATAAAGGAGATTTATTTGGGGTAAAAGCTTACAATTTCAAGGCAGTGAAAAGTCCAAACTTAGGCGCCATTAGAGATCTTTTCTCACCAAAGTCAGCTGCCACTTTTTGATGCAAGATGGCCACTGACCTCTGCCAAAGTTTGAGCTCAGCTGAAGGCAACCAGGCAGAGGGCCTGTCTCTTTCTGACAATCCTATATCAGTCATGGATGTTCTGCTATCTTCCTGAATTCAGCTGTAAGCTTTCAGGCATATAGCAGGGCTGGTCTCCTCTTGAGCTGCTCCACGGTTCCAGGCTCTTGGAGCTTCATGCTTAAGCAGTCCTCTAGTTCTCTTTCTTACATGGCAGGATCAAACATGTTGGCTTCTTTTTCTTGCATCTGTACGTCTTTCACTTTGTGTCTCTGTTTTTATCAGACCCAGCAAGAGAGTGGAAACTCAATCTGAATCATGCCTCACTGACATAGTCCAATCAAAAGCCCAAAATTGATCTTATCAAGTAATCTAATCAAAGGACCCTCAACCAAATACAATGGAATCAAAGGGTATCACACCCATAGGAATAGATTAGTTTAAAAACATGATATTTCTCTTTTTAGGATTTATAAAATAATTTCAAACTGCCACAATGTCCTTTCATTAACAAAAGTTTTTAATTCTGATGAAGTCTATTTTATCAATGTTTTCTTTTGTTGCTCATGTTTTGGTGTAATATCCAAATTTATGAAGATTTCTTTCTATATTTTTTCCTAAGAGTTTTGTTTTATGGTTTTAACTCATATTCATCTAGGTGCCTGTTCCATTTTAAGTTAATATTTGTATATGGAGTGAGGTAGGGAATCTAAATTCATTCTATTTCATGTGGATATCCAGTTTTCTCACTAAAATTTATTGAAAAGACTATTCTTTCTACATTTAATGTACTTAGTAACCTTGTTGAAAATCAGTTGGCCATAGAATTGTGGCCTATTTTTTTCATTTTCCTTATCATTATTTAGATTGAACAATTATTACATATTTATTGATTAGTTAGATATGCAATTTTGTGGAATGCTTTTAAAATTGTATTGCCAATTTTCCAATTTTTTTTTTTTTTTTTTTTTTTTTTTTTACGAGGAGGTCCCAGGGATCAAACCCAGTTCCCTCCTTATGGGAGATGGATGCCCAACCATTTAAGCCACATCCATCCCCTCCAATATTTTTAATAAAGGTATAGAATTTAGATATTTTCTTGCTGAAGTCCTTGTTTGGGTATATATCTTGCAAATATTTGCTACTATTCCTATTCTTGTGTTTTCATTCCTGCAATGTGATTTTACAATGAACAAATGTATTAAATTTTAGAGCAGTTCAATTTATAAATAATTTTCCTTATTATTAGTGCCTTCTGTGTTACAAATTAAATAATTCCATCCCCAAGGTCTTGAAATAATTTTTCTTTCTTTTGTTCTAGAAGCTTTATTGTTTTACCGTTAATATTCAAATCTACAATTCCATTACAATTGATTTTCAAGAATGATGAGGTAGGGGTCAAATTCTATTACTTTTTTTCTAAAAAGATAGCCAAGTGACCTAAAATTATTTTCTAAAATGATTTGAATTCACTTTTCCTGAGTCAACAGTCCATATATATTTGGATCTTTTTTTAAACTCACTATTCTGTTTAGTATTTGTCTTATTTGCCTATTGTTTATTGTCTATTGTTGCACCATTTTAATTTCTATTTGTTGATGATATATAAGAAACATAGATTTTATTTTGTTATTAATTTACGTAGCTATATAATGAACTCACTGGTTATTTTCTACATTGCTTGATGTTTTGGAATTTCCAGGTAGACAGATCAGTCATCTGCAAGAGTGATCATGTTTTCACATCCTTTCCATTATTCATGTTTGTGTGTGATATTATAACATTGGCTAGAAATCTGAGAACAATATTACCACAAGGAGTTATGGAACACAAGCCTGGCCTTTTTCTTATATTGAATGTAAATGGAGCTGTTTTTGTGCTTATGTGTGATATTGGATTTTTAATTGAGATAGAAATTTATTTTGTTGTTAAAGAAGAATAATTCTACTTCTAGGAAATAAAATAATCTGAAAACACATAAAGTCATAGTGACCACAATTAGCAATAATATCTCTAAGGAGAGGGTTATAAAACAATCTTACTACAAATTTAACAGCACTTATTTTTGTTATTACTATTAAAATAGCATGTAGATCTCTCTCTTCATGGATTCAAAATGAAGGTTTCTTTTATTCAATTTATAGTAGATATTTGAAGCTATTTTATATGCTTATATTTTGTTTCTAATTATATTTTCTCTTAATAAAATATGTTGTAGCAGTTTTCATGAGTAAATTGATCAAAATATATTCAAGGCAAAAACCTAAACATGGAGGAGGGCCAAGGTGGCGGCAGAATAAGGAGCTCCTAGTGTCAGCTCATCCTGCAGGGCAGTTTGTAATCACCCAAAGACATCTAAAGCACCTGTTTGAGGGCCTCAGGAGACCAGAAGAGTATCCTGCAACATCCTTGAAAGTATGTAAGGAGAAGACTGCCCACTTGCAGAGAAGATTCATGAGTAGAGCACTCCATGCCATGGAGGCCAGTGCCTGCAGTGCAAACTGCCTCAGGAGCTATTCCATGGCTAGAATTGGAAGCTCCATTTCCCAAAAATAGGCAGGAAGTAACAGTTGGGCACCAACTTCAGCGACTGATTAGTAAATTCATCTGCCTAATGTATAATCCTAAGGACACCTAAGGTTTGAAACCGTCCAAGTCAGAAGGAGGCCTGTAGCCACTATTTTAACTCTGCCTCCAGGATGAGGGGAAGCTGGGATGATTGAAATCACAGTGCTGGTAGAGACTGGCTTCTTTCCACTCAGATCAGACTGCAAGTCTAGCCTGAACTACAGCCCCACCTCTGGCAGGAAAGAAGCTAGGGGGACCTACACTAGCCTCTCCAGGAAACTGCAGGCCACACCACGAAGGCTGGTGCCCATCTTCTACTTTTGGTGCAGGCTGCTTCAGGAGCTATTCCATGGCTGGAGTTGGAAGCTCCATTTCCCATAAACTGGGAAGGGAAAGATGATTAGCCACTGACTTTAGCTACAGATTAATAAGCTTGGCTGGCTAAAGTATAATCCTAAAAACAGCCAAAGTTTGAACCTGTTCAAGATGGAAAGAAGCCTGTAGCCACAATTTTAACTCGACCCTTGGCATTAGGGGAAACAAGACCAACTGAAAAGCACAGTGAAGTTAGGGACTGCCTTCTTCCACCAAGATTGGAATGCAGCCACTAGCCAAGGCTCCATCCCCACCTCTGGCAAGGAGGTAGCTGGGGAGACCTGCACCAGCCTCTCTGGGTAAATGCAAGTGCTTTTGGCTGGCACAGACTGAATTGTCAGGCACTGGTGCTCTATCCCTGCACCCCAATAGGATAAGAGAAGAGCTGTGCTTCCTTGGCCTCTCCGGGCAACTGTAGGCATTTTCCGCCCAAACAAACTTGTTTGTTAAGTGCCTTCTATTCCATTGCCACCTCTGTTCCACCACATAGGATAGGAGAGGACTGAATAGACAGAAACAAAGCAAAGTTGGAGGACTCTCGCTTCCAGACTTTAAATTATATTACCTAGCTACAATGGTAAAAATAGCATGGAATTGGCATAAATATAGACACATAGACAAATGGAACTGAAGTGATGGTTCAGAAATATGGACCCTCATATCTGTGGTCAAGTTATTTTTGACAAGCCTGTCAAACCCACCCAGCTGGGGCAGAACTGTCTATTTAACAAATGGTGCTAGGAGAACTGGATATCCATAGCCAAAAGAAAGAAAGAGCACCCTTATCTCACACCTTATGCAAAAAATTAACTCAAATATGGATCAAGACCTAAATATAAAAGCAAGAACCATAAAGCTCCTAGAAGAAAATGTTGGAAAACATCTTCAAGACCTGGTGGTAGGTGGTGCATTCTTAAACCTTACACCAAAAGCATGGGCAATGAAAGAATACATGGATAAATGGGACTTTCTCAAACTTAAACACCTTTGTGATTCAAAGGACTTCTTCAATAAGGTAAAAAAGCAGCCCACTCAATGGGAGAAAATATTTGGAAATCATATATCTGATAAGGGTTTGATTTCCATTCTACAAAGAAATCATACAACTCGACAATAAAAGAGCAAGCAATCCAATTTAAAAATGGTCAAAAGATTTAAACAGACATTTCTCCAAAGAGCAAATACAAATGGCAAAAAAACACATGAAAAAAATGTTGCACATCACTAGCTATTAAGAAAATGCAATTCAAAGCATCACTGAATTATCATCTCACACTGTTTAGAATGGCCATTATTTAAAAAACATAAAACAGTAAGGGCTGGAGAGGATGTGGAGAAATAGGACAATCTTTCACTGTTGGTTGGATTGTAAAATGGTACAGCCTCTGTAGAAGACAGTTTGGCAGTTCCTCAGGAAGCTATTAGCTGCTATATGATCCAGCAATTCCTCCAGTAGGGATATATCCAGCAGAACTAAAAACTGTGACACAGACCGACATCTGCACACCGATGTTCTTAGAGGTATTATTCACAATTGCCAAAAGATGGAAACAGGGAAGCGGCTGTGGCTCAATCAGTGGGGCTCCCATTTACCATATGGGAGGCCCCGGGTTCAGTTCCCGGGGCCTCTTGGTGAAGGCAAGCCCGCCCGCACGGCGTGGTTAGCTGACCCAGCGAGCACAAGCAGCAAGGGGGGGATAAATGAATAAATAAATAAAATATTAAAAAAAAAAAAAAGATGGAAACAACCCGTGTCCATCAACCAATGCAAGGATAAACAAAGTATGGTATATACATATGATAGAATATGATGCTACAGTAAGAAGAAATGAAATTGGAACACATATGATAAAATGGATGAATCCTGAAGATGTTATGCTAAGTGAAGTATCCCAGACAAAAAAAGACAAATATTGCATCTTCTCATTAATATGAACTACATATGAAGAATAAATGCATGGAGTTAAAACGTAGAGTATAGGTTATTAGGAAAGAAGAGGAGGGTTGTGAAGAACTACTGATGCTTAATGTATGTAGAAGTTTTAATTAACTTGACTGTAAAAGTGTGGAAATGGATAGAGTTGATGGTAACACATTACAGTGAGTAGCAGCTGGTTTATAAATGGGATTGTGGCTGAGAAGAATAGTCTATGGATGTAAATGTCAATTGAAAGAAATCTAGCGGATAACCTAGGGACTGAATAACACAGTGAACCCAGAGGTGGATGAGAATTGTGATTGATAGTACAGATGCAAGAGTGTCCTTCTGTGAGCTAGAGCGGATGTATGTCATTATTGCAGGATGGTGGGAATGTGGAGAAGAATGGCAAAAATACAATTGGTGTGACCTATGGACTGTGGTTAACAGCAATACTGTGATATTCTTGTATCAATGCCAAAGATGTACTTTGCCAAATGTGTGCTATAGACCATGGTTTGTGGTAATAGTCTAATGATGTTATTTCATAATCTGTAACAAATAGTCCACCAAGATGTGGTGTGCTGTTGAAGGGGTATTGTATGGGAATTCTACACATGTGTGATTGTTTTATAAGTCCACAACCTCTGTAATAAAAATATATCTAAAAAAATAATAGAGTTTGTTTGGGGGAAAATACACCAAATGTAAGATATAGACTAAGTTTGTTAGTAATAGTTTGACGATGCTCTGCATAGTTGTAGCACGTTTGTAATGATGTTGTAGCAATATTTCACAACAATGCAAGTTGTTGGTGGAGGGGTGATGTATGGGCTCTCTGCATGATATTATGCATGTTTATTTTGTAAGTTCACAACTTTTGCTATACACTTATTTTTTATGTGTGTTCATATATGAATGATATACTTCAATAAAATATATATTAAATATATATTCAGGGCATATACGTAACTTAGTTGCTAAATATTTCAAATTCTTTTCTTCATAAGCCAAATAAAGTAGTTGTGCCTATTAGATGTGAGTTTCAGCTTGACTGAGTAGATTGCTGGAGGAAATCAGGCAATGAGAAATAAACCTGCCTAATTGCTGGAAAAGTGGGAACCTAACCTGATATTTTAGACAGAAGAGCCAGTTATGGGAATGGGCAGAGTATAAGTGTAAATAATGTGTTAAGGCTGTTGATACTGGGCAAATTCCTTCAGTTCCAAATAATACCTTGAAAATAAACTTTACCGATTGCATTTCCCTAAACAGCTAATACATAGAATTATTTTTCTTTTAGAAGTGCCTTGTGTTGAGAGAACCCAAACATTTAGCCACACATGAATGTGTTCGAGAGAATAGATTTAAAATGTCTTAAATCTCTCCATTGACTAACTGCCTGACCTAGGAAAAGTCACTTAATCTCTACAAATGAATTTGCTCATGTGTATAATGGATTACGTATTAGTAATTCTTTTAGAATTCTTGAAGATTAAATGATACATTCCTCGTAATACACTCAGTATAGTTTCTTCTGGGTAGTATATGCTCAGTAGCCATTATTATTTTTTGCTATTGTTATTGTTGTCATTAAATTTGAAGCCATTCAAATTTAAAACCTTCAACAAGGAATAAATGCAACATTAAAATCCTAACAAAGGTGGATTATTTGACAGAAAATGTTTTATATACCAACCAAAATGTGAATCAGTTTTTTAATTTCTTTACTTCCTGTTTGCAAATTTTATATGTAGCTAACATAGTTCAATGCTAATTTATTGCATGGAGAAGAAAGCGAATAGTATTTAAATTATTCAAAAGTTTTGAGTAAGCTGGCAGTAATCACTCATTCTAACTTCCTGATCAGTAACTGTAAAGGCAAGGGTCAGAATGCATCATTCGATGAATATTTTACATCCATTTACATAAATCTTGGTGAAATAAACGTTATGAAAAATGCTCAGAACTCTATGTCTAGTAAACCAACTTTATCAACAGGACAGATTCTAAAATTGTTTGCAGATCCATATAGTTAGGTTAGCAGGATTCAGTCCTTCACTTTTATGCTTGCATAAATATATCAGGATAGAATTATGTATTTGTGGATGTGTTGTATTTATTTTCCAAAGGGCATATTGAGAAAGAGTTATTTCTTGTATAATGGCAAAAGCATGAATAGGAAACTATATGTTCAGATGATTACATGTTTATATAATTTTTCAAAGGTAATGAAAATTAAATTAAAGCCTACTTTAAAATCCTAAGGTTAATTACTTTGAGTTTGTATATATTGCAAGGAACAGATTTTAAAATTGTTAGGACTAACACATGCTACAAGACTTACTGAATAAGTGGCTGCTAGAAAAATCTGGTAAATTTATTAAGTTTGTAATGGAATTATTGAATTTAATTTGATGACATTATCAAACACTTCGTCATTCTTTTTAAGTAGGTAGTTTTGGATTCTTCAGACATTTTAAAGCTAAAAAAAAACAAAGGAAAAAACCTAATACTTGATAATCCACTTTCTAGTTCAAGATGGATTAGAAAGTGGGAGTAAAAAAATTGAAGAAAATTAAAGCAAACAGAAAAGTAAATTAACGGAGAGGTTGCTGTCATTTATCTTAACTTAATAGGAAACTTCTCTCTCCTGCAGAATATAGCAGTCCATTATCTTCAGCAATCAGCTTTGTAGTTTTGAATGCTTGTAGCTGCTTCATTTCAGAATAGTCACATCAATCACTTCCTAAAGATTTCTAGTCAGTGGAATTAATAAGAATTGTCCACATCACTTTAAGATTTAGTACAGGTGAAGGAAATTTTTCTGATAATACCGAAGTCAGAGCTATTATGGTTCAATCACTTGTTTTCAGGAAAAATTTACCAAAAAAAATGTCTGGATAAATTCATATTGAAATATTATTTACTGCCATTGACTTCAATCCATTTTAAATTAGTTATGTGTGTTTAATTTAAGGTCACTTAAGTAAAAGTAAAAATGCTCATGATTTGTGTAAGTTTTATAATTATTTTGTAATTTCAATTAGTTTAATTATTTTTAAATAATTATTTGCCTGTCTACTTTATATAGTAGAATACAAGCAAGAAATATATAGTGTTTTGTATCAAACACACTAAAATAAAAACATCTATTCAAATTTTATATGGTAGAAAATTTAATCTGTATAACAGAGTACTACATGTATGTAAAATTCTTGTGCATCTATGTATTCATGGATCCCCAGTAGTCAAAACTCAAGGAAAGCATCATAAAAGGGAAGAGCTCTATGAAACAAAAAAAAAAGGGAAGAAAGAATCTCTTTTACCTCTGTGACAATAACATAATTTTAAAGAGTGCTTACGTGCAGAAATAATAATTATAAAGAAATATCACATTTCATATAAACAAAGCTATAGTTTTATAGAATACATATTTAATTAAAAAATTTAAGAACATTAAAATGATCTTTAAATGTTAATAAATAAGTAATACTTAATTTAAATAAAATACAAATGTTAATATGCATAGATACCATAACTAAGGGATTCATTGTTTCAAAAGTGGATACTGGAACACTTTTGGAATTATGGTGGTAGTGGATATCCAAGATTATCTACTGGGAATCTATTGGGTTAAAAGTACCTGGATCCCCATTTTGAACAATGGTGATGTCTTGGATTACTTCTCAGAAAGAAGCAATTTTTTTATGACAGTATGTGTAATATTGAAGTGGTCAAAATGCACAGACAAACATTAGAACACTAAAGTCAGATGGTTGGGAGTGGAATTCATCCTTTTGCATGCTCAAAAGCCCATTCTTTTTATTGTTCAGATGCAACAGTGGCAGTTCCCTACCCAAGTTATTCCACTAACGGATTAATATATCATTGATGGAGTGATCTATCAGGCATCAGACTTGGGATCAGTTATAAACTCCAGAGTGCTTACTCAGTGCATGGCATTCAGTCAGCTTTTGATAAAGCTACATCATATTGTCAGTATCATCCCTTCCAACGGATATTGCTGGCACTTCAAAGATCATGAAGAGCACGATAAAGTCAAACCTAAAGCCACAAGAAAAGAAGGACCAAGCTCTATTTTCCAGAGGTAATGAGTAGGTTTTTTACTGTTAGATCTTAGATAAAAATTTCCGCCCAAATTTGTGCTGTGGTCAGACGAAGAAAGAGGCAGAACCTATACCAAAAGCTGTAAAATCTGAAGGGAAGGAGGACACAATGTCAAACAGATAGTGAGCACTAAAGGCCCCGCGAGAAATGATGAGACTCATAGTGAGTGCTGAACAAGACTGCTCTTGCCCATTATCAGACCTCATTTCTGTGGCAGGCTCTTGAGCTTTAAAATACTTTGCCACGGTCCTCTCCATTTTATGGAATGTACTTGTTCTTAAAGAAAGGATGTTATCCCCATTATGTTTTCTGTATGAACATGTCTTAAGTATCTTGTGTATAAAGATGGAAAAATTCTATGTCCATCAACAGATGAATGAATAAACAAAATGTGGTATAGATATACAATGGAATATTATTCAGCTATAGAAAGGAAGTTCTGATACATGCTACTACATGGATGAAACTTGAAGTTATGTTATGTTAAATAAGACAGACACAAGAGGACATATGTTGAGTAATTCTAGTTTTATGAAACAAGAGAATGTGCAAATTCACAGAGAGAGACAACAGAATACAGAGTACAAATTACCAGGAACAGGGGGAAAGGGATGTTTTAGAATCCTAGGCTCCTTATAGCAAATACTGTAACATGGTTCAGCTTCAACAAGGGGAGTTTATTAGCTTACAGTTTTGAGCTGAGAAAATATCCAAATCAAGGAATCATCAAGGAGATTCTTTCTTCCCGAAGACTGGCTGCTGGCAAGGTTCCTCTGCCACGCATCTGCTGGTCTCCAGGTTTCTTTGATTTCAGCTTCTTGGTTCTGTGGCTTTCTTTCTCTCTCTGTATTCATTCTGTTTATAGGACTCAAGTAATAGGAATAAAATCCATCCTGAATGAGGTGGGTCACAATTTAACTGAAGTAGTCTCATCAAAAGGTCCTACTTACAATGGGTTTACAATAGGTTAATTTGTAATGAATGGAGGGTTTCTGTTTGAAAAACTTGGTAATGGATGGTGGTGATGGTAGCACAACATTTTGAGTATAATTAATGCTACTAAATCCTATGCTTGAGAGTAGATGAGATGGGAAATTTTATATTGTATATATGTGACCACAATTAAAATTTTAAAAAGTGAGACTAAGGAGACAATGACAATTAAATGCAAAACATGGTTCTAGACTGGAACTAATAATGGAGGAGAAAACGCTCAAAAGGACATTATTGGGACAACTGAAAAAAAGCGAAATATGGACTGTATCCTTTAAATCAGTGCTAAATATTTTAAACTTTGTAGCTGTACTTAAGATGGTTACATAAGTGAGGGTCTTTGTTCTTAAAAAATATATATGGAAGTGTTAAGTCTTAGAGAAGCATGATACATGCAACCTACTGTCCAATGTTTAAAAAGATAGATACAGCAAGTGTGGCAAAATGCTAATAGTTGGTTAATTTGGGTATCTGGATGGGGAATATATTAGAGTTTTATGTATTGTTTTTGTTGTATTTTTGCAACTTTCCTATAAGTTTGAAGTTATTTCAAAATAAAAGTTAAAAAAAAAAAAGAGAACTCATGAGTCCTCAATGATATGAGTAAATAAAAAGACAAGAGGAGAAAGTTTTTCCTTATTAGCAGAAAGTCATCTAATAAACATAGAAGGAGTGACGGAATTTAAAAATCACCATTTAGCATCTATTATAGTTATAAATGATTCAGGCAAGAATTATTAATAGCTGCTAACTAGTGTGTCGAAGTTTGAAGAGTATTTACAGAGTCTGAAAATATCTCTTCTCTCTTCCATATTTCTAACTCCCTTCTCCGCTGATGAGAATTCTCTCTCCCATTATCCACAATATATTTACTTATCTGCTTACTCCTAGGATAAACAAAAAGTAGTTCTGGAATTGCTTAAGCTGCACCTCTGCAAAATAGGAGCCTCAAATAGAGGTAAATACTTACCTAGAGTTCTTTTCCTCTTCAGCCTGAGGTCATATATATAGCTCAGATACTGTGCTAATTATTTTTAATTACCCCTTAAATGTGGTTATTTTACTCATTTATTAGATGGCTCAGATCATTTGTTTCTGTTTTGAAATTCATTTTTTCATTCTTTCTGTTTTTTGTTATTTTGTTTTGTGAAATGTTAACATGGTTCTAAATGCCAAAACTATCCAAAAAGGATTTGGAGAAATATGATATCCCTTGCCTACCCCCACCTTTTTTTCTGTTTTTTCCATTCCATTCCTACCCACCTACAAAGTCTCTAGTTTACCTTTCTCATAGTTCTTTTTGTACAAATGATATTTTATTTCCTTTATTTCTTACACAGTACACAGCATATACTATATATTCTTTTGTACTTTGCTCACTTTTCACTTATTTAAGTATGAACATTTGACATGTAAATATATCAATTCCTTGTTTGTCATATTTGCTGCAAGTATTTTCTCAACTTGTTTTTTTTTTCTTGTTTTCTAGCAAAGCTCCTTTTCTTTCACTCATATTTTTGTTAAATATCACTATAAAGTAGACAAAATAATGGAATACAGCTCATTATCACAAGGTGATAATGATTACATATGTTATGCATGTAGCATGCCATGCAGATAAAGAAATGGAATATTGTCAGCACTCCAGAAGCTCCTCTGTGCCTACTCCTAATCACATTTGTCCTTCCCATCAGAGCTCACCCATACTCTGTTTTATGGTAGTCACTTTCCTGTTTTATTTACTGTTTTACAATTTTACCATGTGTATTAGTCAGCCAAAAGGGTGCTAATGTGAAATACCAAAACTGGGTTGGTCTTTATAAAGGGTATTTATTTGGGGTAGAAGTCCACAGATACCAGGCCGTAAAGCGTTAAGTTTCTTCTCTCACCTATGTTCATTACCACGTGTTGGAGCAAGACAGCTGCCGGCGTTTGCCAGGGTTCAGGCTTCTGGGTTCCTCTCTTCCCGGGGCTGCGTTTCTCTCCGGGCTTAGCGCCTGTTTCCTCCGCAAGGTCAGCTGTAGACAATCAGGCAAACGGCTTGCTTCTTTTCTCCTCGGGCCTTCTTTCCAACATCAAAACTGCTTCTCAAAAGACTGCTTCAACTGTCCTTTGCCTTGCCTTTTATATTCGATTTCCCACCCACCAAGGGGTGGGGCTCAACACCATAATCCTAATCTAATCATGCCCAGATTAACAGACCAGTTTACAAGCATGATTTAATTATATTTTTGGAATTCATAATTACACCAAAATGGCCAACTGTTACACCATGCATCCCTAAAAAAGCTTAGTTTTTCTTGCCTATTTATTCAAGTTTAATATATGTGGAATTGGTGTATACATTTCGTGTTGATTTCTTTTGTTCAATTTTAGACATCTGAAGTTCATCCAAGTTGTTTCATGTAGCTATAGTTCTTTTATTTTCAATTCTGTGCAGTATTCCATTGCATACATTGGTACAATTTTTAAATCTCATTCTAATGGTGATGGGCATTTAGATTGAATTCAATTTTTGACTACTATAAAAAATGCCTGTGAATATTTATGTACATTTTTTTTGGTGTACATGTGCCTGTTATTTTTGAAGTTAAATTACTGGATCATAAATATGCATTTATTCAACTCTATCAGATAATGCTGAAATGCTTTCCAAAATGGTCGTACCAGTTTGTACTCCCTCCAGCAGTATTATGAAAGTTCCAGGTGTTCCACATCTTCATTGAATCTTGATATTGTTATTTAAATACAAATTTAGTAATTCTGCTTGGTGTGTAATGATATTTCATTGAGGCTTCCATTTGCAATTTCCTGATGATTGATGACATTTAGCATCTTTTCAGCTGAAAAATGGTGATTTGGATATTCTTTGTTTGAAGTGTGTTCAAGTCTATTGTACATTTTTCTTTTGGGTTGTCTTTTTCTTATAGAATTATAAAGAGTTCTATCTCTCTTTTGGATGAGTCCTTTGTCAGTTATCTCTCCTATGTCATTATCTAGACATAGATATTATTATTTACATTTAACATTCTTGATTCCAATCTATTTGGTTGGGATTGATTCTATAGATCCATTTAGGAAAGATGGCATAACAATATCAAGTATTCTGAACCATGAATATGGTATATTTATTTATTTAGGTTTCTTTTAATTTTTCCTAGTGATATTTTGAATTTTCAGAGTTCAGTTCTTGCACATTTTTGTTAAATTTATCCCTAAACATATCATGTCATCTTATGCCATTGTAAAAGGCATTTGAGATCTTAATTTCCATTTGTTTGTCATCACTATATGGAAATGCTTTTTTTTTTTTTTTTGTATAATTGGCCTTGTATCCTGTTAGGTTAATAAATCCACTTGTTCTGGGAAATTTTGGCATATTCCTTAATACTGTCTACATCTATGATTATGTCATCTTTGAATAAAGAGTTTAAATCTTCCTTCTTGAAAAAAAGTCGATACTGTCCTACATAAATAAATAAAACAAAAACCCTGCCCTCATGGTGCACCTTAGTTTAGAAATAAAAACTAGGTATATGCTATGCAAGGTGCTGCTAAGTGCTATAAATAAAAATGAAAAATATTAAAAATATAGATATATGTATATAAATACTCACACATCTATCTATACATTTGCAACTGTATGTGCATATATACACGTATATGTGTGTATATAAATTTGTATACATTTTTAAAAGTCAGTTGGTTTTCAAATTGAAATCCATATTTTATGAATGTAGAGAAAATATGGTTAAATAAAATGTAAACAAATAATTCATAATTCCACTCCCCATTGATATATCATTCTCATCTTATGATTATGTACAGTAAAAGAGATCAATGCTTCACTATTTTGACCGGCCATTGTACTATATTTTCTCTATGGCCCATAATTCATTTAAACAAATTTATTTTGAGATTGTCACCTTACTATTCCAAAAATATCTAGTGTAGCATTTTTTTTTTCAGTTTTTACACTTTACAAGATTCTCAAGTGATACTTTTGTATTATAATTTTTGTATTATAATTTTTGTATTATAAAATTTATGACAATTTTAAACACATTTATACTCTTTAAATGTTCTAGGAAATCAAAGTACCATAGGAAATATCTTTCCCTTATATAGAAATTCTCTGCCACCTCAGTTGTTTGTTCACAAAGCCATTTTTGGAAGGTAATTTAAAAAAGCCTACACCTTTTGGAAAAATTTTTAATAATTTATATTTTCTTAAAATTATCCATTTATCCAATCACAGAATGTTTATAATATTATATTATAATATTTACACTAAAAATCTCTTATAATATCCCCTTCCTCACTTTATATGATATATATTAAAATTTAATATATTAATAAAATCTCTACAAAATTATGAATGTGGCATTTGAAGTTTTGAAATCTCTCCCTCCATACCTACCCAATGTACTATGCCAATACAGATCAAGGTATAGTATATGACTAGAAACCACAAACCTCCCTAGTGCATATTACAAGTTATATATTGTCTGAAAATACAACCAAATACTCTAACTTCTATCATCAGACAGAATAATGGCTCCAAAGAAGTCCTTGTGCTAATCCCTGGAATCTGTGAATATGTTAATTTCATGGCAATGGAGATTAAGTTTGTAGATAAGATTAAGGTTGCTAAACTGTTGAATTTAAATAAGGAAAATATTTTGGATTATTTAGGTTAACCCAAAATAATCACAAGGATCCTT
Source organism: Tolypeutes matacus (assembly GCA_026826555.1). Lineage (NCBI taxonomy): Eukaryota > Metazoa > Chordata > Mammalia > Cingulata > Chlamyphoridae > Tolypeutes > Tolypeutes matacus. The sequence continues at coordinate 4,731,075 of JAKSZT010010858.1, read as the reverse complement.
ACACATGAAAGAAGGAGGCAGAAGAGTCAGAATCAGAGAGATGACAGTAGCAGTAGACGGGGAGATGTGATTGCTGGCTTTGAAAGTGGAGGGGGCCATGATCCAAGGGTAAGCATTCTCCCTCTAAATCCTCCAGAAGGACTGTGTCCACTGCATCCCTTTTGTGTACTGCGACCACCTCGGGAGCTTGTGAGGGAGGTAGGAGGAAGAAAAACTTAGGTGGAGAGGGAAGCTTGTTCATACCGGCACAGCGTATGTCTGCTCCAGACAAACAGGCAAGCAAGCATGGCTGTTCTTTATTCGCAGAGTTATTCATACACCATTGTTATCATTCAAATGTTATACAGAAGGAACACAAAATGAAACTTTCTCCAGAATCATTTCTGCTGTGCTCAGGAAATATGTGTGCTGGGCCGAGGACGTTATGCATTGGATACAAGGCAGGCTGAATTGGGGGAACACAAGAAACTGAGTCAAGGTCAAGAGCTAATCTAGTAGCTGGGCTGCTGCCCAGGTAGTTAACCCTCACAGGTCGCTGCCTAAGTTTTAACCCTCACAGAGACTGTAGCCCTGGTGATACCTGCTTTTAGACCAGTGGGACCAATTTCAGATTTATGACCTCTAGAACTGTAAGAGAATAAATTTGTGTTCTTAAGCAATTAGTTTTGTGGTAATTGGTTACAGCAGAAATAGAAAACTAACAGACCCCTAGATTGCTCTTTCCCCTTTTGAGTTTTAGGTAAATAGAATAATGCAATATATACTTTTCATGTCTGACTTCCTTAATATAGCATTATAATTGTGACAGTAACATATTAGAATATATTTTTTTAAACTAATGCTATTCCATTCTAAGAATATACCCCAAAGTATACATTTCTTCTAGTGTTACTGAAAATTTGTGGTGTTTCTTGTTTTGGAGAACTATGTATAATGAAACTTTGGAGAGAGAGAGAGAAAAAAAAAAAAATATATATATATACACACATACATAAATGCTTATGTAAAATATTGGAATTGTATATATATGAGTGGAAGTTGTGGGTTATAAGGTATGTATGCATTGAATTCAGGAATTACTGCCCCAAATTTTCCCAAGTAGCTGTACCAATTTACCATTCCACTGATAAGGTATTAAATCCCAGGTGCACCACATTTTCAAACTCACATAACATTGTGTTTTATTTATTTATTTGCTCATTTAATTTTAGCCATTCTGGTCTATATGTGTTAGATTATCATTGAGCTTTAATTTGTGTTTCTCTGATCACTTTGTTTGTATCCACCATCACAGTAGTACGCAGAATAATCCCATTATCTCCAAAATGAACTTGTGCTGCCATCTTGAATTTACTCCTTGCCCTATCTCTGATACTCGGCTATTATTGGACAGTTATCAATTCCTACAGTTTGCCTTTTTCAGAATACCATATAAATGTAATCATAAAAAATGTAGCCTTTGGGACCTGGCTTCTTTTATGTAGTAAAATGCATTTGAGACTCATTTATATTGTTGCATGCATCAATAGTTTGGTGTGTTTTTTATTTTTTTTTTACACTATTGAATAGTATTTCACTGTATAGATATATACCAGTTTGTTTCCCTCTTCACCTATTGAATAATATATGGACTGTGTTAGGTTTGGGACAATAATGAGTACAATTGTTAAAAATAAGAATAAATAAGTTTTCATTTCATTTGGGTAAATACCTAGGTGTATAATTGCTTCATAGTAAGTGTATTTAAACTTTAGAGGAAACTGAAAAACTGTTTTTAAAAGTGGTTGTATGGTTTCCCGTTACCAGCCACTATAAGTAAGAGTTGCAATTGCTGGTATTGTCAGGATTTTTTTAAGCTATTATAGTAGCACTAGAATGATAACTTGGGTATCTCATTATTGTATTAAATTTCAGTTCCCTAATGACTAATAATGTTGAGCATTTTTTCATGTGCTATATTAATTTTCATATATAGATGAAGTATTGAACCAGATATTTTGCTCATTTTTTAAAATTGTGTATGTTTTCTTGTCATTGGATTTTAAGCATTTAAGGCACAACTGCTGTATAAGATATGTGGGTTGCAAATATTTGCTTCCAATCTTGACTTTTGTATTCATTTTATTAATACGTGTTTAACAAAACAAAGTTTTAAATTTTGACCCATTCCAATTTTTCATTGCTTTTTTCTATTATAAATGATGTTTTTGGTGACAGATCTAAAATTCATTGCTAAATCCAAGATCATACAGGTATTCTCCTGTGTTTTCTTTCTAGAAATTATATATTTTGATATTTTACACTTTGGTCTATTACATATTTAGCATTAGTTATTTGTGTAAGATGTGACATATGTGTAAGGCTTTTAAAAAATATTTTTGTGGAAGGGCTTCCAGTTATTCCCGCACAATTTGTTGAAATAGATGTCCTTTCTCTATTGAATTGCCTTTTCACCTTTGTCAAGAATGAATTAACAATATTTGTATGGGTTAATTTCTGGAGTCTTTATTTTGTTCTCTGATAGCTAATGATTTTGATTGCATTTTATATGTTTATTAACTGCTTAGATATACTCATTTGTCAAGTGCTTGTCCAATTTCTTTACTCACTTTTGGATTAGATGGTATCATGTTTTTAAATGTATATTTTTAACTTTAAAAATTATCCAGAAACCTGAACTTTAGATAAACATCCTTTTGTTGATCAATATCAACTATTACTTTTAGTAAAACTATTAATATAAATTTATACTATCCATTTTTTATTTAGTTTAGTTTATCATTTCTGGTTACTTTCTTATTTTATTACTTTCTTAACATGAAGGATACACTAATTTGTTTTTATTGTTGTTACAGTCTAGATTTGTTCTCGAAATACATTTTTGCCTATATCTCCACCAAGTATTTACAGGTTTGATCTGTATTCCCTGACCACTGCAGCCAGCAGGTTCTATTCTAATTATTACCATGATTTTCCTAGTTTCCTAGTTTCCTTTGAACTTTGGCAGATACTCTCAAATTTCTTTGGCATCACTAATCTATAGAGAATTGTATTTTCCTTTTGAATTTTTAGTATCCTTGAAATATATCTTTATTTGAGTCTTTTTTACCTTATATATATTTATATATATTTTCTCAACAACATACTTGTTGTTTTCCTTTATCTTTAAATATATTCTTTCCAAGGAGTCATGCATTTTAAAAATGTACTGGTAACAACCCAGAGTAAAATAAAATTTTCTCTGTATTTCATAATATACTGTGCAGTGGTCCATTAGTTAATATAGCACATTTATTATAATTACATGTTTATATGTCTTTCCTCTGACATTAACTTGTAATATCATATGGACAGAAACTGTGCTTTATCTTTCTGCCTTCAGAACAAAGTAGAGTTTTTGTCAGGGTTTAAGTATTTATTATCTATCTATTTATTTATCTATCATCTATCTTATACTTATCTAAATAAATATTTCTTAATACACTGCCTCCATGATTTTTCCCATTCCCTCAGTAAATGTTTCAACGTGATTTTCTCCTGCATCTTTAGTGCAGAGCTCCACTACTATTTATAGCAGATTATATCCAAGGGAACCCATGTTGTTGTTTCTTTTTCCTTCTTTTGTTTTAATTTTTAATAAAGATAGAGCTTTCCATCTGAAGGTTTTCCAACAATATGGTTCCATTTGTTACATGCATCCCCTTCTCTAATCACCTGGTTCTTGCTAGATCTGAGAGAACAAATGCATATGTGCTTTCCTTAGACATACAGCCAACAACTACTCCTTAACCATTCTAAACCTTGGCAAGACCTGGACTAAAGGTCTACCAGCCTGATGTAAAAAGGCCTGACCCTTCAGCACTTTCTGTACTTCCTGCCTTCTACTTGATGCTGTAAATTCTTTGTCCCTGATTGTGTTTGTCAAATATTGATAATGGCAAAATATTTTAGATCAACAGAATCCCATTATATTTTCTTCCTGTTTGTTACATATACTGTTGTGTGATCAACGTATAATTAAAATGGATGAATTAACAAATTGCTAATAGCAAAGTTTTCAAGAATATCTTCAGTGCAGGCAAACATTTCTCTTCTATGTACATTCATATACATATAAATATATATGATTTAAGTGTTCACTGTAGAATGAGTTCAATATTAAGAGAGACCAAGGAAACTCTCTAATATAATTTGAATTAATGATGTATCTTAATGTTGATTCCAAAAGCAAATATGAAATAGAAGTCTTCATGTCATTTCTTCTTCAGAAAATCAATACTAGTTTACTACTTCTTTAGGGAACATATGGGATTATTAACATAAGATGAAGTAAAATCTGTTGAGGTTAATTTTTCAAGAAAAAGTGAATTTTTATAGTGACTAAAAAGTTTTCTTTTTTTTAATGGATTCACTGGAAGTGGTGTTTACCAATTGTATATCTAATAGATATCTAAAACTAAATGCAGACAAAACTAAATTCTTTATTTATACCTGAAAATATTGTCTTTCTCCAAACTTCTCCCATTCTCTAAGTGCTACTCAATTACTCCAGTTATTCAGAACTAAAATTTAAATAAATTTTGATTGGCATCTTTCTCCCATCAAACTTAATCAATCCATTAGCAATATCTCTTAGGTGAATATATGAAATGGATACAAGCCAACTACCATCTCCACCTCTATTATTATTAATCACTCAGAAAATCACTGGTCTTTGCTTTTACTTTTGTTTTTTAATATTGTAGTCTCTATCCATCATTCAGAGTAATATCTTAAAACTGAATTAAACATGTGACTTTTCTGTTCAAATCCCTCCAATGGTGTTCTGTAACGCTCTGCAGCATATAGTAACCCACAACAGCCCAACAACGTTTCTAACCCATTGTTGACACACCTCTTGCAACACTGGCTTCCTTGATATTCCTTGAAATTTCCGAACATACACTCTCTTTAGGTTTAGCTCTCGCTATTTCTCTACCTGGAATGCTCTTTTCCCTGATCAATATGACACTTAAGTCTTTGTTCAACTGTCTCCTCTTCAAGGAAAACTTCCTTCATTATTCTCACTCAGGTAATCTTCCCCCCAAATGCTCTATGTCTCACAACCATACTTCATTTTTATTCATCATCATTAGCAAGGTATATGTTCCAATTCTTCATAGTCTTTTTTTTTTTTCAGAACAAAAGGACTTTTTATTGCTTACTAGAATTTATGCCACAGGTAGGATATAGTAGATACTTAATAAACATTTGTCTGCCCAATAGAAAAAAACATGTAAATATCAATGAGTGATATTGGGTGGGTAGTACACTCAAAGAAATTAGGCACCAGCATTAAAATTAGGTGTGGCCATCTTAATTTATTACCAGAAAATATGTCACAACTGTTGGGAGTGCTTAGATTCAAGCACAGACCTAGAATTTCAAAAGGTTCTTTATACATTCTTAACTACTATAGGAAATATCCATTGTTAATTTTATAATGAATCTATTAACTATACCTTTCCCTTAGAGCCATGGCATTGTTTTGGTAGTAGTCATGATTAAAGTAATATTAGTAATATAATAACAATTACAGTTACCGTTTATTAAATGTTTACGATAAATGACATATTGATCATATTTAAATCATGCCAATCCTTATTTAGAAAGTACTATATACATTTTAAACATAAATGACAATCCATGCCTAAAAGACAGGATTTCCATATACTACCCTATTAATAATAACTTGCATTGGTGTAAAATATTTGTTACAATTGATGACAGCATATTTTTATAATTGTACTATTAGCTATAGTCCATGGTTTAAATTAGAGTTCACTGTGTAGTGTAATTCCATGGATTTAAAAAAATTATTCTGTTGCCATATGTACAATCTAATATTTTCCTTTTTAATTACATTTAGATATGTATTTCAATGCTGTTAATTTTGCTTAACGTGCTAAAATTACCATCACTACCATCCAATACCAAAACATTTCCATCTTTCCAGATAGGATCCCTGTAAATTTTAAACCTTAACTTCCCATTCTCTATCCCTACCTCATCCCCTGGTAACCTATAATCTAGATTCTTATTCTATGAGTTGGCGTATTCTAATTATTTAAAATCAGTGAGATCATACAGTATTTATCCCTTTGTGTCTGGCTTATTTTACTCTTTTGGCAATTGTGAGTAATTTCACTATTAACATTGGTGTGCAAATATATGTGGAAGTCTTTGCTTTCAAATATTTCATCTGTATACCTAGTAGTGTGATTGCTGGTTATTGAGAGTTCTATAGTCAGCTTTCTGAGGAACCACCAAACTGTCTCCAATAGCAATGCACCATTTTACATTGCCACCAGCAATGAATGAGTGTTCCTGTTTCTCTGCATCTGTGGCAGTTTAATATAGTTAAGAATTCAAAAATTGATATTAGATTATGCTTATAAACTGGTCTGTTCCTCTGGGCATGATTAAGTTATGATTAGGGCTTCGATTGGGTCAGGTCAGTAGGATGTTCAGTCCCTGCCACTTGGTGGGTAGGGACTCAGAGATAAAACTACATAGTGGAGCAGAGGAGTTGTTGGAGTTTTGATGTTACAGCTCTGATGCTGAGTTTTGAGCTGAAACCCCGGGAAGTAAGCACACAGAGGAGCTCGATCATGAGGAAGGAGAGAAGGCCCCAGGAAAACAGATGAGCTGTTCTCTTGACGGTTCACAGCTGGCCTTATGGAGAGAGGCAAAGCCTAGAGAGCCTTACAGCCTACAGCTGACCTTTTGTAGGAAGCAGAGAAGCTGAGCCCAGAGACAAGCAAGCCCTGGGAAAAGAGGAACCCAGGACACCTGAACCCTTCCAGATGTTGGCATCCATCTTAATCCAACATGTGGCCATAGACTTTGTGAAGAAAGTAACTTAGGCTTTATGGCCTGATAACTGTAAGCTTCTACCCCAAATAAATACCCTTTAGAAAAACCAACCAATTTATGGCATTTTGCATCAGCACCCCTTTAGCTGACTAATACAGCATCCTTTCCAATACTTGTTGTCTTCCTTTTTTTTTTTTTACAGCAACAATTTTAACAGGATTGAAATAGTATCTTATTGTGGTTTTGATTTGCAGTTCCCTGATGACTAATGATGTGAGTATCTTTTCATGTAGTTTCTGTATTTTTGTATATCTTTTTTGGAGAGATGTCTATTCAAGTCTTTTGCCCATTTATAATTGGTTGTTTGTCATTTTGTTTCTTAGTTGAGGGTTTTCTTTATATATTCTGGATATTAATCCTTTACCAGATAAGTGGTTTTCAAAAATGTTCTCCCTTTGTGTAGGCTGTTGTTTTACTTCCATGATAAAGTCCTTGTGATTCTTAACTTTTCTGTTATAGATGTTTTAGAAATATGAAAGTTCTGGGCCTTATCTACATGAAAATCCACATACGTACATATACTCACACATTTGCATAAAATTTCATTAAGTGTATAGATAATCAAAGCCAATTTCTAGGACAGACACATGACCTCTTTCTGAGAATATCTGATGTAACACAAGCAGAAAGGATTAGTCTTTCTAATAATAATTTCACTAGAAAATCACATTTATAGATACACTTTTATTAAAGGAGAGAGAAATTATTTTATTTGTTGGAGATTATTAAATATAGCAAAAATTCACATAGTTTAATTGACCATTTGCTAAATGAATTATAATTAGATCTGTACTTTTACATCAGACTGCAAAGATAATGTTGTTTTCTAAAGGCTCATAACACTAAATATTTTGTGTGCTAATGCTGAATAAAATATCTTTTCTTGTTAATGACTATTCTTAATTATTTTGTTAGCTATAGGAAATTCAATAAATATTTCAAATGCAAACTCTATATGACTACACACAATCTGAAAAGATGAATGATTTAAATCATTTTTTATCTATATGAAGATAAATAGGCAGCTATCATTAATTTGCTGAATTTACTGTTTGTGTGCTGTGAATGTTAATCTTTAGATGTGAGAGTTATATGACACAATTAGTGGTCTACACATTTTTTATATTTTAGCACTTATATCCTTCCTATCTCATTAGTGAATTTTTAGTCTCTCTTCCTTGTAATTTTCATAGAGTATTTCCATTTGATGTCTTACTCCCTTTTTTTTTTCTATGATTGTCAACAACCTAATATTAACACCCACTTGGACTATTGAAACATAATAGTTTCTTCTAACAATTAATTTTCTCATGCACGTCCTCCTACAATGAATTCTGAAAACCAGTTTCAAATTAATCTTCCTAAAGTGATTATCTGACCACATAACTGTCCTGCTCAAAAAATCTTCTATGGTATTTGAATTGCCTATTACTTTCGTAAATTCACTAGATAAGATACTAAAACTCTAATTAAAATATGACAGAAAAAAATCTGTGCAGACATTTATTCAATAACAATTTACTGAGGGCATAACTTATAACACATTATGCCATGGTTTGTGGGATATAAAAACAAACAAAGCAATATCTGTTTTTAAAGAGAGCAGAGTGTGCTGATGTACACAACAAAATAAATGTAAACAACCCATTAGAATGGTGGCTATTAAAAAAACAGCAGACTATAAGTGTTGGAGAAGATGTGGAGGAATGGGAAGCCACTGTGGAGGACAGTTTGGCGCTTCCTCAAAAAACTAACTATAGATCTTCCATATGATCTAGTGATTCCACTGCTGGGTATATACCCAGAAGATCTGAAAGCAGACATGAACAGATATATGCACACCAATGTTGATGGTGGCATTGTTCACTATTGCCAAAAGTTGTAATCAACCCAGGTGCCCATCAACAGATGAATGGATAAACAAAATGTGGTACATACATACAAAGGAATATTGCTCAGCTGTAAGAAGGAATAAAGTGCTAACACACGGGATAATATGGATTAATCTGGAAGACCTTATATTGAGTGAAGCAAGCCAGGCTTTGAAGGATGAACTGTACATGACCTCACTGATATGAATTAAGGAAATTGAGCAGTTTCTGAGAACTATTGTCTGAAAGATAGGTGTACAAGAAAGAGAAAGAAAAGTGAAAGTTGTGGGCCATCACCCATATGGACTTAACCTATGGTAAAGTGATAGAGTATAGTTGTGTTTTGAAGGGATAGGACAGGAGGGTAGTGTTATATTGGGTTGGGTGGTGCAGGGTTGACAGGTGGGTAGATTGGAAAGGGTGGGTTAGAATACCCAGGATACTGAGGGGAGAGCAGGAATAGACAGGTGGGCATCTCTTAAGAGCAAGGGCATTTCCTAATAGTGGAGAGCAAACCAGTGTGTCATGACCTCTTGTTGCATGTAACTATGAATCTTGTCATCCAATCAGTCAAGCCAGGGGATCATCATGGGGCCCAGGGGATAGGGTGGGAGGAACAGAATAGATCAAACAGGGGATATTTAGTGGTCAGTGAAAATGTTTTTCATTACCTTACAGTGATGGACACAGGACATGGTAAATATCATCAAAATTTATAAAAGTGTATGATCTACAATGTAAACCATACTGTAACCATTGACAATGTTTAGTAGCTATGATTCACTATCTGTATATCAGTTATAACAATGCTATCATCCACATAGAAAAAGGTTTTAATATGGGGTGAGGAAAGGGGGAGAAGTTTGGGTATATGAGTGTCTTGTATTCGGTGTGTGACTTTGCTGTGACCTAAAGCTTCTTTGAAAATTAAATGAAAAATAGTGAGACACTGGGGATTGGGAGGGGGAAGGTGCCACAGTATAGGCTGGAAACCAGATATTGCAGTGATAAAAGGCAAAATGTAAAAAAAAAAAATTTTTTAATTTTTAAAATTTTTTTCTCTTTTTTTGAATAACCTAATCCTTAAATTTAATTTTATTTTCAGGTTTTTTTGAGTTTTCATGTATTTTATCTCTTACATTTAAACATCATTATTATTTCATTTTCCTACTAATTGTATTTGGCTATTGTATTGGCTTCATCTTTAAAGAAGTTTTGGATCACAGAAGGGTTACATGGGACATGACTCCTGGGGATGAACCTCCCTGGCAAAGAGGGATTGCTAATGGGCAATACGACTGGAAAAAGATCTCGAATAAAAAGGGGAAAAGGTAAAGACAAATGAATTCATATGGCTAGGAGACTTCAAAGTGAGTCGGGAGGTCATGCCAGAGGTAATGCTTATGCACTTCTCAGTAAGACCTCATTGGCTTCCAATGTGGATACACCCCAAACAGAGGGGCTCCTGAGGGCTCTGGAGACACCCAGCTCCTATATCTGGGCAGATAGCCCCAGAGTTTTGAGCCTTATTAGTAGACCATACTTTGGAATCCTCGTTCCTGGGAGTGACAGAGTTGGACCCAAATATGTCTTCCCTGCACATGGTCCATCTGTCCCTTCTATTCAAACCTATATATGTTGCCAGAGTTTTTAGCTGTACTTCCAGAGACTAGAGTCTTTGGGCTGTCCATGTGCCAGCTGGGCCTGCAATCTCGGTGGAGCTGCAACTCCTACTCTACAGCTCAATGGACTCACCCTGGACATCTGGTGGGGAGATGATGATGGACAATGGGCATCCCAGGGAATGAAGAGAGTCTGCAGCTGCAGGCAGTATAATCCCATCCATCTCATCCATGGGATATAAGCCCCCTATCACTTGGAGGTGGAGTGGACATCACCATCTCAGACTCCACAGGATGGAGGGAAGAGCTATGGACTAGAGTAGACTTACTGGTATTCTGTCATAGACATATTGTGATTCATACAATGGAATTACAACCGTCATGTGGAGCCAATGGCCAGTGGATACTTTAGGGGCAGGGAGAGGGAAAAGCAGTTGTAATACAGGGGCTTTTTCAGGACTTGGGAATTATCCTGAGTGACATTGCAATGGCAGATATAGGCCATTTTATATCATCATATAACATGCAGAACTGTGTGTGAGAGAGTGTCGTCTACAATGTCAACTATGGTCCCTGCTTAGTGGCAAGGCCCCAAGATGTGTATATCTATTGCAGGTGATGTGCCACTCTAGTGAAGGATGTTTACGTGGGAGGTCGTGGGAGGGGTGGAAGGTGGGGCATATGGGAATCCCTACAATTTTTGTGTAACATTTGTGTAATCTAAGTATCTTTAAAAAATAAAAAATATATATTAAAAAATAGTAATAAAATAAAATAAAACCACACAAAAAATAAATGTAAACAAATTAATGTTTTAAACAGAGGAATGTAGGGGTTCTAACAGAGTAAATGTTAAAAAAATAATAATAATGCTAATCTTTATCTTAAAGACGTAAGATACTGTGGAAACGGATCCAGTAGAATATATTTTCCCGAGTGTTTTGGGTCTAACTCGAATGCCTTCCAAGGTCAAATAAATTGATCACTTTAGCTAAAGTCAAGGCAAATTTTATACAGACTTTACTAGCTGGATGACCTTCATCATAGGGATAACTGCCAATATGAGGGGCTTAAATAACAAGTCAAATATGTTTCCTGAGAAGCTCCCTCAAATAACCAAGAGGTAGCATCATTTTGGATAGATTTCCACATTCCTCTGAGGGATACATTAAATAATGGTGAAGTTTTCTTAAATATTAGAAGGATGCCTATGGCCATTCATAAAGTAAAAGTCTCTGAGTTTCAGGAGGTAAATGAAAAACTAGATATTTAGCTGGAGAGATAGATCTAATGGAGACCCAAGTTGCAGGATACTCCCTATACCTGGATTTCCTTATGTAGTTTCTATTGACTTTCTTATTTCCTTTCTGTGTTGCATTTTTCCTTTTTTGCATATCTTGCAATTTTCTGTTAAAAATTGGTCATTTCAGATATTACATCTCAACTCTGGAAATTATATTCTTCCTCATGCCCGAATTTGTTATTTCTCTGTTTTTAAATTATTGTTTTGTTGCTGTTTGTTTGTTTACTGACTTTCTTGGGCTAAGTTTGTATCATATTTTGTAGTGTCTGTTCAAATGTTAGGTATCAGCAAATGATTGGTCAGAGATTTCCTTATAGTTGGGGATAAGTTTTTGCTGATTTTTGCAAGGACTAAGGATATGTTGAAATCTAATGAAGAAATTTTGTCTTCAGCATCTATATACACAAGTAAAACTGGAAATTAATTTTAAATTTGCCTATTATTATTACCAGGCACTTCTTACAGATCTAAATGTGGAACATTTTGTTTCCATGACTCATATAGCTAGGAACTATAAACAATGGGGACTTGTCAATTACCTAAAACCAAATGTGAATTTTGAGATCCTACCACCATCTACAGCATTGCTTGGGGAAGCAAAGAGAATAAAATTGCTACTTCTTCCATGTTAGAACCTCCTGTGGAAGAAAGAAGGAAAGACCATTGCAGAGTTTGACCAAGTGTAAACCCAGGGTACAGGTTCAATCATAGTATTAAAACACTTTTTAAAAGAGGGATAAGATAATACTACCAAAGGGAGACATTTACCCTTTGCCTATGTAGTGCCCATTTATACTTTCCTAACTCCAGCCATTTAGAACATTTCCTTATCTGCTTTCAGGTTCATCCTATATGAGTTTCACCTTTCCATTCCTTCAGCGGAGCCTCTTGCTACTTTCTGAATTGGATATTGCCTGATTTATGAGTCACTCAATAAAAGTTTTGAGATCCTAAAATGCATGAAAATATTTTATTTTAACATATAATAAGATTATTGAATATGACCACTGTAACTTGAAGCTTATCTTGTCTCTAGAAATTTTATAAATTCATAATATTTTACTTATATATATATATAGATTATGACTGCATTTGGTGTTTTACATCCCTGAAGGAAGGACATATTATGCATGGTTTGTGTAAACCATTAAAACATGGTAATATACACTTTTTTAAATATCCAAAATATCTACAGTTATTGAACAGTTATTTTCACCAGTGAAGGAAATATTTATTGTTAGTTCTGCCACTTCCATGAATGAAAATTCTAACCTGTATTGACTTGATTAATTTCACTTACTTTTAATATTTTCACCTATGCAATGTATGATTTGACCTATGTTAATTAAGATGTCTTCTACTCCACAGTTCCTATGCATTATTTCTAAATTAAATAGTCAAAATAATTTGCCTGCCTCCATGCACCAAAGCAAATTGTATGAAAATGTGAGAATTTTTGACTTCAAAATATGCAGGATACGTGCTTATACAGGCTTTATTTGGATAATGCAAATAGCCAAGTCAGCTCCAATTTCTATAACTATTTTTGGTTATTTCTCTTGTACAAAGCAAAAAGGGAAAAATATCTTGCCCTCACTAAATATATTACATTTTAATGTCTAACCACATAGGGTATTCAATCCTGTTGTCATGGGAGCAACTGGCATCTGCTCTGCTTGGATGACCCTGGGAATTGAAATTTTAAGCAGCCAAATGTGTTTCCTATAAGATTTAGGGCCTTGGTGGATAGGATTTTAATGAAATTCAGCTTTCATTCTTACATTTTGAATTTCCTTATGAGATATTGAATATCTTTAATGCATTGGTATTTTAGATTTTGACCAATAGATGCACAATGCCAAATAAAATATTTAAAAATAATTTAAAATTTTTGGATATTAGTTTCCATTTTATTGTAGACTGAAAGAGTAGCTAAATGTATTTTGTTATATTAATGTGGTTTTTAAGTAACACTAAGCCATCAATATTTGCTTTGGATCTCTCTTTTTTTCACATTATAGTATATCAATAGAGGGGAAATAATTTTGAAATGGATCTTCCTTAGCAACAATTTTCAGTTTCCTTTGTTCATGTTTTTGCATGTTTCCAAAGAATTAATACCCAGAAGATACTGAAAAAATCTGTTAGTACCTCATAATAAAGCTTGACGAAATGAATACCGTGTATATTTACCTATAAATATCATATGTTAGATGATAGCTAAATTTTTATTTTCTATGGATAATGATTAAGGCATTATATGAAATTTTCATTTACAATGATACATTAGATACTATTCCTGCTTCTTAATTTCATATTTCTGATTTTATTGCTTTAAGGTAACTTCATAGAAATTATTTTAAAATATTGATCATAGATATCTGATTTATAATAAATTTACCATATGGTAACTGATTAACATAATTTTGGCAAGCATGCAGGTAGTAGATTATGCATATTACCTCTGTTTCTAAACATACATATTCATTTAATAATATATTCATTTAAAGAATTTTATTATATTACTACATAAAGGAATATTTTTATACCAATCTCCATTTTTTAGGTAAACACTTTCTTAAAAGATAAAGAATATTTAACATTCATGGAAATCTTCTTGAATTTTAATTTCCAGTTTTTTAAAAACTTTTGTCTCTTTAAACTTATATAAATTTAATTAAACTGTACTTAATTAAGTGAATGATTTTTTCTAATAATATATATAAATTACAAATAATAACCAAACGATAAATACTGATTATCTATACCTATGAAATATAGCTAGATCTATTCCTACAGTTATATCTACATTCATTGTCTTTGTTCTCTATAGAGCAGTAAAATTATAAAAATTGTGGTTAGAAATACTAATCCTAATAATATCTTAACACTGATTAATGATAATTTATCAAACATTTGTTATTTCAATGAAAATAACTGCTTAATAAGGCATTGCAATAATTCAGTTACTTTTTACTACAAAATATAGAATATATTGAAAAATATTACTTGATTTTTATTATTTACTTTTAGGACTTTATGATGATTTGGAATTGTACATACCCCAGAAAAACATGTTTTTGAAGTTAATCCATTGAAGTTAATTGAGTTCTGAAGTTGGATGGACTGAACGGCAGAATTTGAAAGTGATGAGATTGGATATTTAGCTGATGAGATTTCCAATCTAAGTGTGAAAAGTGCAGCAAAGAGAGAGATGCCACAGAAGCAAGAAGCTGAAATCATTGAAACCCAGAAGAGAAGGGAGAGAACAGCAGACACCACCATTTGGTTTGCCATTTGACAAAGAAGCCAAGTATCACTGGTAGCTGGTCTTCAGGAAGAAATCATTGCCTTGATAATGCTTTGATTTGGAAATTTTCCCATCCCAAACCATGGGCAAATAAATTTCCATTTTTTAAGCTGATTCATCATGGTATTTTCTGGAGCAGCCTAGGAAACTAAAACTGAATTTGAATTCAAAATTTCTATTTTTAATGGCAGGATATTTGAGGATGCTTTAATTGATTATATATTTTTTCCTGTGCCTGAAAACCCATGCCCAAATTAACCATTTTGTACCTGATGTGAGGATTGAATGTAGTTATAGAAAAACAAACAATATCATTCTAATACCTATAGTGATTCACAGAAAGTGAAGTACAAAGGACTTCAGAGACGATTTAACCAGACCCAGGAGAGCCAGTTAGTTTTTAGGAACCTTTATTTTAACGGCCGGGCACTCACACTTGAACACAAGTGTGAGGCCCCGAGAAACCAAAGTACAAGGCTTTTATAGTATTCTGGATAGTTTAGGAGTTTGAAACAAAGAAATGTTCAGTTCTATAACTCTTAATTTGGTTTGGCACAGCAAGCACACTTAGTAGAGAAGCGAATTTTTGCAGTTAGCTGGCTTTAGCTCTTAGCAGGGTGGGGTAACCTGCTTTTCTGGCTTTTTGCAGGTGGGCGCCTTCAGGCGAGGCGCCGACCCATTGTTCTGTGGTTAATATGTACAGCTTAAAATTTTCCATTGTAGACCTTGAAGTTATCCATTACAAAACATTCATTATCCCTTTAACATTTTTAAAAAATTTATTTATGTAAGAAATGAGGTAGTACTGTTTTGTTAACTGGGTGAAGTTCAAAGTCCAAAGTTTTTTATTGAAAATAAAAATTGAGTATTATATTTTGCTTAAAATTCTTATAAAGTAGTCACATATTTCCCCTATTAAAATTTTTCATTGATAGTTAAGTGATAATTACATTACTTCTACACTGTCTGGCTTTTTGTTTTCAGAGAGTTAATTGTTAAAAGTTTTTATGGATTTATCGAATTAATGTATACAATTATATGTCATCTGTTTTCTAAGTTGCTACCATGAGCTCATCAATGACACTATTTACTTCCTTTTCAAGGATGTTAATTATTCTTGGATCTTCTACTTGCCAATTAGCTTCCAGCAAAAAAATTCAGAATTAATGTTAATTCAAGTGTTTGTACAATTTTCCAGGTAGAAACATTTAGTGAAATATTTCAAAGAATATTTAATAGAAATATTCAGTGTTTGAATGTGACTGAAGAGTGTTAGTATGCTGATGTGATTGTATTTGTTTTTCCCTGGATAGAGTGCATGATTATTAAAGCCATGCGGTTAAATAAAATTGACTATGATCTAGTATTTAAGATGGTTTCATTCTTTTTTTTTTTTTTTTTTGGAGGTACTGGAAATTGAACCCAGGACCTGATATAGGAAGTCTTGAGAGACCCGCCATCTTGCTTCAACACGAGGCAAGTGACTGGTGAGAAAGCAATCTTGAGTTGGATTCTTTAGGGCTTTGTAACTGTAAACTTTTACCCTAATAAATACCCTTTATAAAAGCCAACATATTTCTGATACTTTGCATCAGCACCCCTTTGGCTGACTAATACAGAAGGATTCCTCGAGTTCTCTAAGAATCAATTTTGTTAAAATTTCACAACAAAATTAATTTCATACGTTTCATCTGGATTTTTTCTGGTTAAATAAAGTTTCAAATTGTTTAGAATTGATCACTATTAAAATTGTGAAATGCACGGTATTATATTTTGTGATTATAAATATAAATGTGCTATTTTAGAAAACATTTTAATGCATAGAAAGGTGTTTATGTGTCTGGACCTACAAGCTATAATTCATAGATAATCATGTGATCCAAATATTATCATATATAGTCATTGATTTCTAGTTCAATGAATTAAAATTTTGGCAATAGACTTTAAAAAGAAATCCATTCTATATGTGTTTGAAAAACTGATGCTTAAAGAGTTGAAAATTAATTGGAAAAATTCATTAATTTTTCCTTTTTATTGGATACTTGTGGATTCATAAGTCTTCATTTGTTTAGGTATTACAATAACATTTTTATAAGAATTCTTATTTTTATAACAACTTGCTTTGTTTTTTACAAACCAATATAATTACTGGAATTGTGTCAAAAGGCTGTCGAATATTTCATAATTACCTTACAAATTTCCAATTGCTTTCCAGATATTAAATAGTCATTCATATATTCACTAATAATTTTCAGTTTTTGTCTCATTACCCATTGTCTAGCTGAGATTCAGTTTTTCATTAAAGCAATTATTTTAAATATTTAATTATATTATTAAATATATTTTACATTTAAATTTTTTAAAATTAAAAACAAATATTTAGTTATACCTGAGGTTTAATATGTGATAGTATAAATTACATCTTTAGTCCATTTCCTTGCCTCTTTTCCTTTCTTCCTTTCTTCCCATATACTTTTTTCCTTCCTCTCCCTACTATCTTCCTTCCTAACTGTTCTGTAGTGTTGTGGGTTATTTTTTTTTTAATGCTATTCTTCCATATTAACTTTATAATAATGTTACAAAGTGTTTTAGTTTCCTAGGCTGCTCCAGCAAGTACCATGGAATGTGTTGACTTAAAATTGAGAATTTAGTCACTCACAGTTTTGGGTACAGGAAAATGTCCAAATCAAGGCATCATCAATACAATGATTTCTTCCCCAAGACTGGCTGCTGGAGATGTTTGGCTCCTCTTTTACATGGCAAGGCACATGGTTGTGTCTGCTGTTCTCTTCCTTCTCTTCCAGGTGTCATTGATTTCAGTGAAATTTCTTGCTTCTTGCTTCTGTGGCTTTCCTCTCTCTGTATTCATTCCCTTTATGAAGGGCTCCATTAAAAGGATTAAGACCCATTGTTATTGATGTAGATCACACCTTAACTGAAGTAGCCTCATCAAAAGATCCTATATACAATGAGCCCACACCCACAATATGGATTTTATTTAAGAACATATTTTCCTAGGGCACATCTAGTTTCAAACCACCACATCAAGTGATAAAAATTGATGAGTCCATTCTAAGATTGATGTCATAATTGTACTACTTTTATAATTTCATTTAGGAAAAATTTATGTCTTTATAACTTTGAGTCTTCTTGTCCAAAATGATGGAATTTCTCTAACACTCTGCAGTCTATTTTTTTCTTTTTTGGCAATCTTTGTTTATATTATTTGGGACATTAAGGTTTTAATAGATAAGATATGTTATTATGGCTTGCATAATGGCTTTGTGCTAAGAAAAAATGACAAAAAGAAAAAGAAAAAAGAAAATAAGCCTATGAGATCATAGATCAGTTGCTTGATTTGGTATTGTGAAAGAAATAACATGGTAACTGTCCATATAACAGCATATTGCATAGGACACTTAAAACCTGTCTGAATTAAGGTAGAAATTGGAAAAGGAATATACAATACAGAAAAACAAGGAGGGCAGTGAAGGTAGTAAAACTGTAAATGCCTGCTTGGTCCATGGATTTATCAGGGATCAGTGTACCTTGTTGGACCAATTTCCTACGCAAGTTCTGGTCCAAACTTTAGCTTGTGTGTGTGTGTATGTGTGTGTGTGTATGTGTGTGTATGTGTGTGTATATATATATATATATATATATATATGTATTTTTCATACACTGGCAAAAATGAACTCTTTTCACTTTCTAATTTTTCGAATACCTTTTCTAACTTTTGGAGTTTTACAGTCCTGACTAAGGTAAAAATTCCTAAAGGAACTAAGGAGACTACCCAAATTAAATTAAGTTCAAAATATAAGCTAGGGCAGTAAACAAAATTCTATATCAAATGAGAAAACTAAGTCTAGTGTATAAAAATCTATAAAAAAATGCCTTTGTTTTTCCAAGCATATTTCCTTTCTGTACTCCTTTAGGATTATGTCAGTGTTTAAGCCTTGGCTTAAAGAGTGAAGGGACCAGAAACCCCAATGCATGCATGTATTCCTTATAATTTCAAAGGAATCCCCTCATTTTAATTTTGTGGAAATGCCAATAGTATAGGTATATTTATTGTACCTCTACATTTGCCATGAATTTTATGAGAATTTGAACTGAATTTCCATGTTTTCTTTAATCTTTCTTTTAGATGGGTTTCTCTAAATTATACTTTTGTTTATTTGCTAGCTTGTATTTTGTATGGTCTCTCTCACTTTATTTTTTTAAGATTCAACACTTTTTTGCACGTGCAGCATCACGGTTGAGTTCCATATTTATCAAATTTCCTTCTATTGTTGCATCTCTTTATTTTTTATGCAGCCTATTTTACTGCTTACATTTAGATTTTATACAATCTTTCCAATCTATTCAACTTCCTTTTTATTTCCACTTTCTTCCTGGTAAATTTTGCCTTTTGTCATGCGTTCTGTCACAGTGTTATAATCAACTTAAAAAATTCCAATTATTGATATTTTCAAGTTTTAAAAAAATATTAAATAGTGTTGATTTCCAGAAGTGATTTTAAAGAATAATTCCATGTTTTGATTTTATTGGTTTTCTCATCATTATAGTTGAAGAGCTTCCTTGTAGCACAAGTGACATCTTCTCACATGTTAAAAAATGTGTCTCCTTCAGGTGAATAGTTTGTGAATTATCACACGCTTCTTTGCACGGAGGTGACTCCATCTAGCGGACTGGAGCAGTGCAGGAAGGATTCCATAGTTTGTGCACTCAGCACAAACTATGCACTTGTATGTAGCAACTTTGTTTCTCTTCTGGCCCACTAGGTGCCTTAATTAATACATGATGTCTGTTCCTGGATAACCTGAAGCAGTCAGTAGTTTGTCTTTTGTCAGTGATAGTGAATGGTCACCTCACGTCTCAGTAGCCAATGATCCTAAAGTTCTCCCTACACTTTACTTCAAAATTTTTATTCAAAATGTTTCTGTAACTTTCCATGAAAGTCGCATTACTTTGATCCTATTAGTAATGACTAACCATGATCAGGGTGCACTAATGCAAACTTTTTTATCCAGAGATGATTGTCAAAACCTCAGATTTTTTTCCCATAAATTTCATAATCCTATAAAATATACATGCCATAACCCTCACAGATGAGTCTAATGAACATCATGCCTTAAAATATATATCTCTCATGATGTGGCATGTTCTTTTCAATTCAGACCTCTACGTACAGATGAATTATTGGCAAGGAATAAAGCAACCTCTTGTCATTCACTCCAATGATAGATTTATTCTCTCTCATGTAACAAAATGTCTCACTAGCAGGGGCCAGTTGTACTTACAACATTAGAAGCACTGGTCTTGCATAATAGAAATTCTTCTTAGAAATGAAATATATAGTATAACTTTACTCATTGTTTCTGGAATTTCATAGTATTTAAAAGGAAGTTGAGAAGCGGATGTAATTCAAGTGGTTGAGTGTCTGCTTCCCATGTGCAAGGGTCTCTGTTTGATCCCCAATACCTTCTAAAAACAAAGACAAAAAAATGAAGAAACCAACTCTCATTGGGGAGCAGATGTAACTCAGTGGTTGCGCACCTGATTCCCATGTATGAGGTCCTGGGATCAATCCTGAAAAAAAAAAAGAAGTTAAATGATGCAAATTCATAGACTGCTACCTAAACACAAGCTTAAACTGATTTTAATTTAATTTTATTTTACCTGGGGGTAACTTTCAGTTGGGATCACAAAGTGGTCTTACATTTGCTTTTAATTAATGTGAAAGCATCAATTGACTTCAACAATGTTTAGGAGCAGGTTTATACCACAAATGTACTCTCAGACTTTAGATTGAAAAAGCACAGTACTATGGAACAAGGGGAAAAAAACTCTTTTTTAATTGTTCAAAATTTCTTTCCATTTAAAAGTTATTCAGGATGAATTTCCCTTCATTCATCAGATATGCTAATCTGAGTGTTCATTACCAGATATTGTTTATGTACTTTGAAAACTACTTGGGAAGCATTACATGACAGCTGTCTTCTTAAGACCCTCACAGAAATTAGTTCTTCTATTTTAAGAAACTATCCCAGTGATCCCAATACAGCTCCATAAATAAATATGTAAATCGATTTCAAAATTATCCACAGACTGTATATTATAGATGTGTGTGAGTCAAACTACTTGCTCGCTAAAATATATATGGATACACAATGACAATATGCAAATGGATTTAACTTGATATAATTAAAGCAATTAAAACTAATGATGCAATAAAAATAAAAGACAGGTAGAGAAACATACATGCAAACTTATTCACAGTAAAAACCATTCTGCAGTTAAATTTCCCTCAATAAAGTTAACACTTTCCCAGTATAGAACTGCATGCAACTCACTAATTTAAATACTTATGTTATAAAATAGCCATCTGCTTGTAATAAAGTTTATTTTTTAACATTTTAACATTAGTCATTGACTGAGAAAATTTCTTCCTGCAATAAATGAAATCAAAATAATGAAAAGTATTATGAATGCAAAAGTTATCATTTTTGAGTATTTGTTGAGGATGTTATGTATAAAATAATCTAATATATGAGCTCAAGGATTATAATAATAGGTATTAGTGCTCTATTTCAAATATAACTTTAAATTATTTTAAAAAATAGAATAAAACTTATAAAACAACATTGGAAATCCTGGTTAATGATTATTCTTAGTTCAAGAAAAATTTATCTTCTAAATCAGCAGTTTTATGTTTTTCTATTATAATTGATCAGCATAAACATTGCTAAAACTTTGCAGGCAACAGAAAGTGTGTATTGATTAATTCATATGTCATTGGGAAATGGCTTCCTTCATCTGATTATACTTATATATAATTTTCAGTGGATAGAGATGCACCTATGGGAAACTGATCACTATGATGGACATTTAAAGTCAACTTTCTGGCATATTTATTTAATGTTGCTGTGTTTTCATTTTTATGAAGCAACATTTTCCCCTACTGAGAGAAATAATGCTGCTTAAATGAAATTATTCAAAACTTTTTGTTATTGTCCTTTCTCTATTTTTATCTTATATTGCAACTTAGTGGCATGAATGTTTTAAAAATATACATTTGGTACACTAAAGTAAAATTACTGTAGAATGATTGTTATGAAATTAAACTCAATATACATTATGAGTGATTTAAATAAGTGTAAAATATTATTATCACTTATATTCAATAAACAATATTCTTAAATGAAAAACATGTTTATTAGAGAGAAAGGATGATTCACAGTTATAAGCAGTCATCGCTCTGGGAGCTAAATTCAGTTGTAATTAGTACATTAAATGTACCAAAAACTAGGCTGTACAATAAATGATTAAAGACTCAAGTTGTATAATAGCAAAGTTATTTTGGGAAACATTGCTTTATTTCCCAGGTAAAGATGATTGCAAATTTTTTAGTGGTATATTAGAAAAAGCATTCCTATATTGATATTAGAAAGAAACAGTCCCCAAATTATACAAATGGAATGTTTTAAGCCATTTATGTATGGGTCATGTATTTTGATAAAAGTAAGACTAAATTGAAGTGTCTTAACGTCTTTGTAAATCCCATTATTTATTTGGTGTTTAGAACTATTAAGGAAATATAGATGGCTTTATGTCAATTCAAACATGCTCTTTTAAAAATATAATATTGTAATATGATTTATATTTCATGAAATAATGCTAATTAGTTAAATATTCAAACTTCTACCAGCAATGCCCAATACCATCAGAAAAATAAAATGAGTTATTGAGTATAAACACACAGGACATTTTCTACAAGCTTTCCTTTAATTAATGTATGTATTTGCAAAGAAGGATGAAATATTTCACATAAAATGTATTCTAATATCTTCCTTATGGATGCTTTTAATTAATTTGCAAAATATATACTTTCAGTCAATTTCTCAAAGTTAACTATTTTCTATCAGGAGAAGGAAAAATCCATTAAATCATAGAATGATCATATAGACAATTTTATAACTTTTTTCTGTAATTGATGTTTCCTACATGCATATAACTTCTTTTAAGAAGGCACCAATGTGGTTATTATTTCATTATTTCAGTATATGTTTCCCTTAATATAATATATATATAATATATATATTAATATAATATATGTATTTATTGAAGAAAATATCAAAAGTAGAGACATATCACTATTAATAGTAGTAATCTCCTCTCAAAATAACTAGTTAATTTTCCCCATTGCTTCCTTTTAGACTTTATTTTCTTTTTTTTTTTTTTTTTTTTTAAAGATTTTATTTTATTTATTCATTTATCTCCCCCTTGCTGCTTGTGCTCGCTGGGTCAGCTAACCACGCCGTGCGTGGCGGGCTTTGCCTTCACCAGGAGGCCCCGGGAACCGAACCCGGGGCCTCCCATATGGTAAACGGGAGCCCTACTGATTGAGCCACAGCCACTTCCCTAGACTTTATTTTCTATATAAGTATGTTTCTTTATTTCATTTATTTATATCAAAAGTAGGACCATTACATAACTTGCTCCCCCCAAAAAAATGAACATATCTGAGATCATCAGTATAATATTGACCTTTTTGTTATTTATTATTATTGGACTACTCTAGATAGCATAGTCTTTTCAAAGGTAATTTGATTATTCAAAATATTAATTTGAATTAGCAAGAAGTAAAATATTTTGGGGACTTTCAAAATTATCCCATTATGTTAAATGACTTTTTGGTAGATGATGATATATATATAAAATATTTTTTACATTTGTTATTTAGATAGAGATATAAAATATGAAAAATAGGTTATGAACCCTGATATATTTAAGCAAAGGAGAATGCACAATACCCTAATGTAGAAAGATAAGAAGAAATCTCTTACCATCCACTACAAATTTGTAATCAAGTCCATATTTTGTCTTGATCAGGTAGTTTTTCCAGGAGCAATTAAAATGTAATCTATCTGTCCTCTCGCATTTACTATTTTAAGGACACTCTCATATTAAATATAGTATAAGATCACAACTTGTTATTTTAAGTCTACAAATCTTAAGGAAATTTCTTTGGCATTGCAACATTTTCTATGTTCGACATGTTTTAGAATTTTGAATGGAGTCCTGAACAATTCCAGATAAGTTTCCAGTTCCAGAAATTTTGATGATTCACAGTGTAATAAAAATCAGTGTTTTTTTTTTTACCCAGTAAGCTGGTGTGAATATTTTGGGGGTAAAATGCCATGATGGTTTTTATTTGCATTTCTTCTGAATTAGGTGACATTTTTCTGTCACTGCAAATGTAACTATAGAGAGCATTTAGAACATCTTTCTGCCAAACATAATCTAGAGGTCAGCAATTCTTAAGTAGTCATTTGCATATAAATCACCTGGGCATCTTGTTAAAATTCAAGCATAGTAGGTCTAGGGTGGAATCTGAGATTCCACAATTCAAAAAAGCTCCAAGGTAATACTGATGCTGCTGAGAGAGACAACCTTGAATATTCATATATTTAGGAAATAATTCTTTAATTGTCAGTTCTCATATGAATGAAGCTTTCATAGCAGATGTGGCTAAAGCCAATCTATATCCCTAAAGAAAATTTGAAATTAGAAGCCAAAGGCAATTTTCATATTTAGCACTATAAATATTGTCATTTTACTGTCTGTGGATAGTATGGTATTTTCTAATCATTCAACCCACATTTCAATAGGTCAACAAATGCCATCTTCACTAATAAGTCCTCTCTATCCTACATTCTTATACCCTGCTCTTTAGCTAAATGGAAAAAAAAAAATTGAAGGAATGATCACTTAAGCATTTGAATTTCTTTTTTTTTTTTTTTTTAAGTGACTACTTTATTTATTTATTTTTATTATGGGTAAAAATCAAAATTTTCACAATACATACCAATATTTGTAAAATGATATATAAATATATATGCATATATGTTCATTTGCTTACATAAATGTTATTTTATATATACATACATATATATGTATTTTTAAAGGTGCTTAGATTACCTAGATATTACACAGAAATTACAGGGATTCCCATGTTCTCCACCTCCCACACCTCCCACAACATGCCACACAAACATCCTTTATCAATGTGGCACATCACCCGTAATGGATATACACATCATGGGGCCTTGCCACCAAGCATGGACCACAGTTCACATCGTAGACAATACTCTCTCCAACACAGTTCTGCATAGTATATGCTGATGTAAAATGGTCTACATCTGTCGCCACAACGCCACTCAGGACAAACCCCAAGTCCCGAAAAAAACCCTGTTTTTCAACTGCCCTTCCCCTCCTTGCCCCGACAGCATCCAGTGGCCACCAACTCCACCTCACTGTTATAATTTCTTCCATTGCTTGAATCACAATATGTCTACAACAAAATACCATTAAGTCCACTCTAGTCCATAGCGCTTCCCCCAATCCTGAGAGGACTGGGAAGGTGACATCCACTCCACCTCCAAGTAAGAGAGGGTTTATATCCTATGGATATGGTGGATGGGATTATCCTGCCTGCAGCTGCAGGCCCTCTCCATTCCCTGGGATGGCCGTTGCCCATTGTCGTCTCCTCGCCATGTGACTTAGATGAGTCCATTGAGCTGTAGGGTAGGAGTTGCAGCTCCCCTGAGATTCCAAGCAGTTTTTTTTTTTTTTTTTTCTTCTGAGTTTCCTTGTACTTATCTCTTGCATTTAAGCTTATCATTATTATTTCTTTTTCCTATTAATTTTATTCCTTGAAATAAATGTTCAAGGAAGGTTTAGAACATAGAAGGCTTACAATGGGGCTGCAGAGGATCATTGGTGGGGGATGTCTGGGATGGGGGATTCATGGGAGTGAGTTCATCTGAATATACATGAAAGATATACAAAATTGTTCAAATGATCAAGGGATGGGGCATGGTCATGGTGGGTAAACAACCACTCAATAAATGAGGGAATCTTAATTCCCAGCCTGGAGAGCTCTGCCACATTCTCCAAGGGAGCAGCAACAGTCCCCTGAGTGCATGGGGCAGTGTCCGGCAAAAGAGGATGGCCCACTGATGGGTTCTTGTTATTGATGACTAGCCTTATGAGTCTTTGCTCTTGTAATTGAAACTTAGCTTACTGTTTATGGGGTGCCTAAGGGTTGCCACCTGAGAGCCTCCTTGTTGCTCAAATGTGACCTCTCTCTAAGCCAAACTCAGCATATGAATGCATTACCTTCCCCCCAACGTGGGACATGACTCCCGGGGATGAGCCTCTCTGGCAATGAGGGATTAATACCAAGTGCCAACTGGCAAAACGATTGCAAAAAGACCTTGAATAAAAGGGGGAAAATGTAAAGAGAAATGAGTTCGTGTGGCTAAGAGACTTCAAAGAGAGTTGGGAGGTCATCCCAGAGGTAACGCTTATGCACACCTCAGTAGGATCTCATAGAACAGCAAAGTGGCTATCACCCCACACAGAGGGGCTCCTGAGGGCTCTGGAGACACCCAGGTCCTATATAAGGGGGGATAGCCCCAGAAATTGATGCCTTATTAGTGGGCTCTACTTTGGAATCTGTGCTCCTGAGAGTGACAGAGTTGGACTCAAATAGATCCTCCCTGCACATGGTCCAACAGTCCCTTCTATTCAAACCTATATGTGATGCTGGAGTTTTTAGGTGTACTTCCAGAGACTGGAGCCTCTGGCCTACCTATGTGCCAGCTGTGCCTGGAAGATTTTTAATTTCTATGCTTCTACTATATTTTCTTCCATTATCCTACAATTATCCTCTAGTATAACTGGATAAAGCTAAACTGTTATTTGTTGATTATTTCTTAGTAGCAAACTCAAGATTCGGCCACAGACAGGTCTAAATCTAAAGCCAATTTACTAGATTTATGTGCTATTGACTTGCTGCGCTTAATCACTGTATATAAAGTTTCAAATAAATACTACAGATGCTAAGAACTTAAATTTAATAAGGATGAAACTCACTTTTCTAAAGACTTAGTTGAGGCAAAGATGGATTCTAAATAAATGATAGATATGGAGACTGAGTAGATAGATAGATAGACACACATAGATAGGTAGATAAGTAGATAAAGGTAGATATGTACATTGGTTTCTACATACATATAGATATAAATAACAGGTAATTAGGTATGACCATGCTTGAAACTTGAGAAGTAATGGAGCAAGAACAAGTTTCAAATTATTGTGTTGACAGATTTTCAGGCAGACAGGAAGAATACATACTTTATTTAAAAGACCAATTGATTTTGGAGCTAAAATAAAGTGGAAACTGTTAATTATTAATTTTTATTAATTAACAATTAATTTTTTAAAAATTATGTAATAATTTGAATGTCAAGGGATTAATTGAGATTATGAATTGAAAGCCGAAAACATGGCATTAAGAACATAGTGAGGTGTTTCCTTTGGATTTTCTTCAGTACAGTTTATCTGATGGTGAACACTCCATTTTCTTTCCATACAGTGTTTCTTTTCTGCTTTTGTTTTTGAAGGGTGTTTTCAATGGGCATAGATTATGATGTTGACAGAGACATTATTTAAAAATATTGAATAGCTCATTCCACTTTCTTTTGACCTTCATTGCTGCTGCAGAAAATTCATAGCCAGCTTTTTATTGCTGTTTGAAAGTAAGATATCCCTTATTTTCTATCTGTTTTCAAGATTTTCTTGGTGAATGTGATCATTATGATTAGGATTTGTTATTAAATTATATTTCATTATATTACATTGAGATTCTTACAGCTATAAATTGAGTCACAATTTTTGGAATATCCTGAACTGTGTTCACTTCAAAGATTACCTATATCTTTTTTTATCACTCCTTATCCCTAGAACCTAATTAAATAAATGTTTAATATTCTCCCTTTATCCAATATGTCTCTGAATTTCTCTTATTTATTAGCATTTGTTTCTGTCCAGTTTATTCTCTTGTCTTCTTTGGATATTTTCTCAATCACCAATGTTGTGTTCTCTATAATAACAGACCCTAAGCTACAGTATTCTAGTTCCTTCCAAGAAAAATTTCCCCCTAATTGTCTATTGTCAATATTCACTATAATTCTTGCCTATTGTTCCAATTCTATCCACCAATCTTCTGCCTTGATACTTCTAGCATGTACCAGATAATTTCCTGTTTGCATACTTTTGTGCAAATATATAAACAAACTATAGTTTTACAGAGATCAAGATGTGTATCTTATTTAATTACATGGCTTTCAAAGTTTCTCTTAAGCATTTTATTTAGTAATGGATTAATTATTTTGTTTTGTGTTTACAGTTAAGGATAAAAATAATGAGTTTTTAACTGAAAAGAGCTGCAATTATTTTTTGTTGGCAGACATTTAGAATATACTTGTAAAATTTTAAATAAATAAAAAGATATAATGTTCAAACCTTCCTTTACAAATTTTACACATAATAAATTGCAGAAAGTTGAGCTCATGAGTGGAAATAGTAAATAAAAATGCATTTATTTTTAGAAAAGTTTGATTTTAGAAGTAGCTGCAAAAATAAAAATGATGTATACATATTAATGTGCAGTTTCCTTTACTTCTTTATCCTTAATTTTTAAAGAAAATTCCTTTGAGGTAAAAATCAGAGTGAATTTCATGTAAAAGCAGTATGGCTTTCATTTAGAAAGAAAAATAAATTTTGATCGCATCATCAAAGTTTAACCCTTGATATTTCAACTTTTTTTTTTTTTCTATTCCTTTATAATGCTTCAAAATATTTGGAAATGGGTTAGGAAAACAATGTAAAATAAGGTGTATTTTTTTAACCTTTTGTGTTTCTGAAGCAGGTTCCATATCATGTTAAGAGACAATTATAGTGTTTTTATAGTGTTTATTATGTCTGCATTCTTTTAATCTATACATTTAGCTCTTTCAGAGAAAAAATATAGCAAATATTCATTTATTTATTTAATCATTTAACAAACATTTATTAGATGCACACATTTTAGTGATAAAATATACTTAATATATTATTTCTTCAAATTATATTTAACTTGTTTTGTGAAATTTTGCCTCTATATAAAGAAATTAAGTTACAAAATTATAGTCTAAAGGAATAGAAGAAAAAAAAAAAAAAGACCACCTTATATAAATAGCAAACCACTTAATATTTTATGGGGAAATCACACAATGTTGCCACACAAGTTCAAATTATTTCTTTTACACCAAGATCTTCAATGACTCTGGAAATATTAGGGAGTTCTGAAGAGATCTGAAGGAATATCCTTATATTATGATATTGAGGAAAAGGACATTATGGTAATAAGGGTGAACTGAAAAAGACCTCTAATTGAAGAATTAGAAAATTTGGTAGAATAAAAGATATAAAGCTAGACAGCCTATGATATTCAATACTGCTTACTCTGGGAATTGACAAAATAACCTAAGAACAAAAGTTAGTAAGCTGTAACTTTAAAATGCTTCTCTTTATAAACTGACTTTAGGACCATCATAGCTACATATGCAACTAAAAGCCAAATACTAGTAGTTTAAAGATTGTGGCCAGCAACTATTATCTGTAGAGGATTCTTTCCCCCTAGCATCTGTGTACATGCCCACAACCACTGTGATGCTAATTAGGACAGCGGAGATTACAGTTAAAATATTTTCTATTCCCATTAACCTCACGGCCATTCCAACACCCCTACAATTTTCTGGACAAGACCAAAAGAATAGTTGTGGAAAACATTTCAATGTGGATAATTTATAGTACATATAAGGTCTGTCTTTCAAATAGAAAAACAGAAAGAAAGCCAGCTCTATTTCAGCTACATCAGTATGAAAAGCATATTTCTAATTTAGCACCAAAAGCAAAGTAAAGGTTCTCTAGGAAAAATGTAATCTTCTCTTCAATGTTGCTGCAGCCTCATCAAACATGTTCAGTTTCATATGCTTTTCTCCCATGTTTTAAATCAACTGATGCCATCAGTGATAACACTTACCAAATGAAAGTTAAATATGGTAGCAACATGGTTACCAACATAACTAAACCTTGTAGGCTAGGTTAGGAATACCTAATGTTAAAACTAAGTTTATCATTATTTCTATGAAAGAATGTGTTACAAATATAACTGCACTCCTTTGTTGATGAACTTGAAATGTATAGCATGTTCCAAAGTAGAATCTTTGTTTCCTAGGGAAGCCTAAGAGTTAGGGTTAAGTGATGAAGACAAAATCATTTGAACCTGTGATCATTTAGCAAATGCCAGTTTCCCTCTTACTATGACGGTATCTTTGAGCTAGATAAATGAAGATTGGTTTATATAAATTTGAACACATTTTCATATCACCATTAAGAGGATTCTTATAGGCCCAACTTTTGTGAAGGTTTCCAAAGTGTTCTTTCATCTTTAAGTTAAATGATTTCTTTGAGTTGAAGCTTGATGGGTTGATATACTGATTTAAGATTAGACTACCAATGTCAGTAAGATTTCTAAACATTGAGATATATGGGGACAAGAACGGACAACAATGCCACCAAAGGAGCTCTCCAGCCTCTCAATCAATAGGCCCACACAGTTTTACTAGGAGTAAACAATAATAGTAATAACATAACTATTTTTATTTTAATGTATTTTCTGTGTTAGATATTTGTCAAATGCATGCACAATCAATAATAATTGATTTATTCATTAAGATATATCAAGTATGTAATTAATAATATATCATGTGATGTGGCTATTGCCTTCATGGTGAATGTATTTGTTTATAAATAATGGATCTATTTGATTTAATATATTTGTAATAGTTGGAAAGTTTGCATTGCCATTAAAAAGTGAATTTTATTTTTAACTAATTATTTTTAATTAGTTTGAATAATTAATAAGCAGCATTTAATTGATAGACTTGGCAGTAATATTGCATGGCTGATTAGGGCAAATTCATAAAATTTCAGTAGTGCCCCATCCTCTCTTCCCTTATTTTCCTTCTTTTGGTTTCTTGTCTGCACATTGCTCCCTGTATTAATACTTAGTCTTATAGTTTCACCTAGATACAAGGACAGCTTTCAATTGAAGATTTTTTTCATGCACAGAGCTAAATAAAAAATGATTTATTTTCATTTTTTCATTTTTTAAATGAACAAATAAAAATAAGTGATTTCTTAAGCACTTTTTATACATTCAAAACTCTACTAATTACTTTATGTAAAATTTGATTTTACCACTATATTAGTCAGGGTTCACTAGAGAAACAGAATCAATAAGAGACATCTGTAAATATTATATTTTGTAACAATGTCTTACATGACTGTGGGGATGCACCAGTTCAAATTTCATAGGGCAGGCTGCAAGTCAGGAATTCCAATGAAGTCCTTGAGGAGTTCCCCAGGAGAAGCTGGCAGTCTGGAGTAGAGATGGGAACTCTCTTCTGACTGCTGAAATTACTTCTCCTTTTAAGGCCTTCAACCAATTGGATGAGACTTTTCTCATTGTTGAGGGCAGTTTCCTCAGTTGATTGTAGATGTAATCAGCCATAGATGCAAACAACTCACTGGTGACCTAAGTCCACAAAATGTCCTCACAGTACAATTAGGCCAGTGCTTGTTTGGCCAAACAACTGGGCATCATTACCTGGCCAAGTTGACACATGAGCCTAACCATCACAATCAAGAACATACATGAATACACAGAGGCACACATCTGCTCTCACACTAATGGAAACAAAGATAATCTTAAAAATTTTATCTCTGTTATCACAATTACAATAAAACATAGATATGACCATCCCAATATTATAGATTAAGAAAATGAGACTCAGGGTGCATAAATAAATGGCCTATGATGATGGAGGAGTAAATGTCCAGTCATTGAACTCCCTGATAGATAGATAGATAGATAGATAGATAGATAGATAGATAGATAGAT
>JAKSZT010010858.1:4677902-4699186 GCA_026826555.1 Tolypeutes matacus | reverse complement strand
GATAGATAGATAGATAGATAGATAGATAGATAGATAGATAGATAGATATACAAACATATATATTTACAAACATACATAAACACATATATTATTGTGGTAACATACATAGATAACATATAATTTCCCATATTTACCATTTTTAAGTCTACAATTCAGTTGCACTAATGAGATTTACAATATTGTACTATCGTTATCATCCATTATCAAAAAATTTTAATCACTCCAGACCAAAACTCTGTACTCATTAAAAATTTATTGTCCCCATTCTCTCTTTTCCTGACACTTATAGCCTCTAATCTATTTTTGGTCTTTATGAATTTGATTATTTTAAATATCGATTATTCTTAATATTTCAAATGAGGATTCCACATTTATTTGAGGTCACCTTCATTAGTGCAAATAACTTAATGTATTTTCTAGATAAGCATTATTTTGTTCACATATATTCACAGCTTCCTACAATAAACAATGTCATATAAGCACCTACTCTTTAAAATGAAATATGATCTTATTTTCTTACATTAACAATTCCCTTATCCTTAAATTATAGCAGATATTATCAGAAAATACTTGGAAAAACATTATAGCATGGTAATATGAAGCAAGTTATGGGGAAGAAAGAAACTTATTTTCTAGGAAACACATGGACAAACCTAAGTTGAAATGATAGATAAAGAAAATGTATTCCCTGGGTGATCACATTTTCTCCATCTGTTGCATTATATTACAAACCTGCTTAATTTGGTTTTCAAATGTTAGTTAACAGCTGGTCAAAAGGTTTTCATATTTTCTTTTCATGATCCAAAATTGGTATGTTGCCTTTTAAAACGTATTCCCTTATCAAAATAATAGAAATAAAGTGTTTCATTATTTAGCTAATATTATAAATCAAGTACATTTTGTTGTAAATAGATTTTAATCTATTATGGTGTTTGTCACCATCAAAATTACTGTAAATAGTATCTCACAATTTATAAAGGTTTGAAAATATATATTGTGTAAATTTGAGAGCCATTTTTAGGATTTTTCTCTTCAATAATCACACGTCTTAAATGTAATTCAGTGTGTTTTTAAAATGTGTTTTTATTTTGTTACTTACCTTTAATCTTAGGAAATAACTTTGAAAGTGTTATTAAAATGATACAATTTTAACATTTATTATGTATTATAGTTATTTTTTAGAAATACCTTTCCTAGATTTTCTAGCATGACTTGCAAACTGAGCAGAGGCTTTACTTCTGGGACATTCAAGGCTACTTTTATAGAACACAAGCCAGTTAAATGGACCCAATAGTCATAACTCATATGACAGAGGATCTATTATCTCTCTGATGTTTTATAGCATTTTGTAGGACTGATCACATTTCCTTGATAATAATGTTTTGAAAAGGCATTTGCCAAATACCAGAATTACAATGTTAATTTAAATTCTTGGAAGTTTTAGGAGTGTCTGGTGCTTTGGAATCAGAATTTTCTGGAGACTTCTGTTTTGAACAATTCACTATTAAAATCACTAGCCCTGAAAATGGGCCTTAGGGGCCACACAATGTGAGATCATTATTTCTAGCCATCAGCTCTGGGGACTTTATTTATCTGGATTTGCAGAAGAGGATCTTCCACTAAGAAGCAACAAAAATTAAGTCAACATACAGACAAATGTAGGATACAGAAACGTCTCCTTCCTGTTAAGACACACATAGGCAGGATTAAATTCTATTTGGTTCTAATACAACACAGATGGATCTTTTTCATCCACAGTTTTTGCTTCCCCAAATTTTTCTTGCTCCACAATCATCCTTCTTTTTAATTAGTGCCATAATTACTATCTAAAGAGTTTTCCTAGTTTTTCAAGGCTATTACTTTACATACAGAGTCTTTGACAATTTAAATAAAAGTGTGAAAAAATAAATAAAGTGTGTTTCTCCAATGCTTTCTGCTTAATAGCTTCTAAGAGTTGCTTATTAATTCGTGAATAGAATTTCCCCTCTCTCTCTCTCAGCTACAATTCTAAATTGCATTGGTGGGAATGTTAAGCAGATGTTTCTCTCCCACTTCATATTTACATTTCTGAGTTCTTGCATTTCAGAAAAGAGATTTAGACTCAGTGAATACTCTTTAAAAGTGGATTATCTGTACGTCTTAAACTGACTTAGGATCTTAACTCAGCCACAATAGTTTTTGTTGTTGTTGTTATTGTTTCCTCAACTTTCTTGAAGATAAAAGGGATGGCAATGGGAAGACATGCTAAGAATGTGGGACCAGAGCAGAGGTTCTATATAAGTATATGAAGAATCTAGAATATCTGAGTGTCTGGATTTCAAGGAAAAGATTGTTGAGCCAGTGACTTACCTGAGAAAATAGGAAAAAATAAAAATTTAGTAAGATTAGGAAATGCATGGAAAACAAAAAGTATGGGTCATTTCTCAGTGTCGAAGTATATTCTAGAGAATTGAATGCTGAGACTTTAGTTCTCCAAAGACACTAATGTGAGTTGGACTTAGTTGAAGATAATTACATCGTCACAAATCTTAGCTCTCTTGAGTAGAGAGATGTCAATCTTATGACCTGAGATTATAGATGTGGGGAAAGATGCCATGAATAATTTCCACAAATCACATAGGTTTCAGCAAAGCCAAATGTCATCCAGACTTCATCCCTCATCCCATCAAACTGTTATGTTTTTCTATTCTTTGTCATCATTGCAAACTTTTTATATTACTATGATACCAATCCTAATCACTTTGCCTGTGGCCTGGTATGGTAGGCACTCAAATAGGTATTTGTCTGATGATTGCATACACTGTACTCTCTTCATTTTGGGATAATATTTACAATTAAGTTTATCTTCTTTGCAAAACTCTCAGTCCTTGAGTTCTGAGGCCATATGCTTTTTATTTTTACATCACGATTGCCAGGAATATAATGGGTAATTCTCAAATACTACTTGCATTTGTGGTATTTCTGAAGTTAAGAAATATCTGGAAAAAAGGCTAAAAGTCTTTTATGTTCTATACATTAACAATGAACAATCTGAAGAAGAAATTAAGACAATTGCAATTACAATAGCATCTAAAATAATAAAACATCCAGGAATCAGTTTCAGTGAAAGACCATTATACCGAAAATTACAAAACACTGCTGAAAGATATTAAAGAAAATCTAAATAAATGGCAATCATTTTCATGTATTGGAAGATTTAATATTGTTAATATGGCAATATTACCCAAAGCAAGCCACAGATTCAACACAATACCTGTCAAAATTTTAGTAACTTTTCTTTTTGCAGAAATGGAAAAGCCAATCCTCAAATTGCATATAGAACTGCAAGAGGCCCCAGATAGAAAAAAAAAAAGTTTTGAAAAGGAAGAGCAAAGTTGGAGAAGTCACCCTTTCTGATTTCAAAATGTACTACAAATCTACAGTAATCATAACAGTGGATAGAGTTGAAAGTTCAAAATTAAACCCACACATCTATGACCAATTGATTCTTGATGTATTTAGTACATGCAATGGAAAAAGAATAGTCTCTTCAACAAATGATGTTGGGAAATTTTATAGTAACGTGCCAAAGAATGAAGTTGGACTCTACCTCAAATCATACATTAAAAAAATTCAAAAGTGGATAGACTTAAATATAAGAGCTAAAAGCATAATCCACTTAGAAGGCAGCATAGGGGCAAATCTTCATGACCTGGAGTTCTACAGCAGATTCTTAAATATCACACTAAAAGCAAAAGGGAAAAAAGAAAAAAATAGACAATTTCTGCTTCATGAAATTTAAAAAAATCTTTAGTGCAACAAAAGACAAAAGGAAAGTAAATAGATCACTTATAGAATTGGAGAAATTATTTTAAACAATATATCTAATAAAGTCTTATATATACAGAATATATAAAGAACTTTTGCAATGCCAAATAAAAAGACAGACAACCCAATTAAAAAATGGGCAAAAGACTCAGACATTTTTCCAAAGAGGGTATGGAAATGGACAATCAGCATATGAAAATATGCTCAAGATCATTAGCCATTAGAGTTATGCAAGTCAAAATTATAATGAGATACTACTTAATACCCACAAGGATGGCTATTATTAAAATACTGGAAAATAAGTGTTGGAGAGGATGTGAAAAATAGGAACTCTTGTACATTGTTGGTAGGAATGCAAATTATGTAGCCTTTCTGTAAAACAATTTTGTGGTTCCTCAAAAAGGAAAAACTAGAATTCCCATATAATCCAGAAATTCCATTATGAAGTATATACCCAAAGAAAATTAAAACTAGTGTCCAAATACCTGTACATCGATATTCATATCATCATTATTTACAATAGCCAAAAGGTGGAAGTAACCCAAGTGGCCATCAACA
This sequence comes from Tolypeutes matacus, assembly GCA_026826555.1. Classification (NCBI taxonomy): domain Eukaryota; kingdom Metazoa; phylum Chordata; class Mammalia; order Cingulata; family Chlamyphoridae; genus Tolypeutes; species Tolypeutes matacus. The sequence goes on along the minus strand of JAKSZT010010858.1, from coordinate 4,694,821 downwards.
AAGGAATGGAAGAACAAAATGTGATAGATATACATTAATGAATATTATTTGGTCACATGAAGGAGCTGATGTCACACTGATGAACCTTGTAAACATTATTCTTACTGAATTAAGCAAGGCACATAAGGACAAATATTTTATGATGTCACTTACATGAGATATATAGAAATAGGAGTTTCACTGAGACAGAAAGTAGATTAAAGTTTACCAGAGGATTAGGGGAATAGAGAGTGTTTTTGGTTGGGTATAGGGTTTGTGTTTTTAATAAAAGTGTTAAATGTTGCATAAAATATCTCAAGAAATCCATCAACTAGAAAGCTTTAGCCAATTTTAGTAAAATAATTTTAACAAAGTAGTGAAGGCATAACCTAAATTTCAATAAGTTGAAAGTGATAAACTGGAGAAATGAGTGTAAACTACACTTTCCAGAAATCTAAATATGAAGGAAGTTATGTGATAATTAAGAAAGAATACTAATTATTAGGAAGAAAAAAGAAAAAAAAATCAGATAAAGGAAAGGTTGATGAAATAGACATATTTGATGAATTTCCTGTAGAATATAAAAGGGAATATATGATGCCAAACGAAGATTGTGATAGTAAGCCGCTTTGTCTTAAATACTCTTCCCCAGGAGCTCAACCCGAGGTAGAGATGCTTGTGTAAGTGATTCATGAAGGAAATGTTTTTAGGAAAACAGATAAGGGAACAAAAGATTCAACAAGAGGGGAAGTCAATGAAGGATTTAATTGCAGGTGAAGTTCCAGATTAATACTAATTCTGCAGGAATCTCTGGAATGTAAATTACAACCTAGATTTTCTCCCTATTCCAGGCAAGGGAGTTGTCTAGTACTGTCCTGTATCAGTAAGTCATTGGCTAAGAACTATCCTCAGGGCACATAAACTCCAAGGTGAAAGCATTTTGAGTAGTCCAAGGCTTCAGATGCTCCTATAAGGAGCAAAATACACAGAAGTTGTGAGCTGGGCACACAGAAGGATAAGGGAATCTTAGAGGATACTCTGGACAGAAGCTGACAGTGGCAGCTGCTGTATTGGAGAGAAGGACTTTGAGTTTTTGTTTTTGTTTTTCCTTTGAAACAGGAAATAAAGATCAAGTTTGGCATGCATAAGCTTTATTTATTTATTTACTTATTTATATTTTTGAGTGCAAGAAAGTAATGAAGTTATTTTCTGAAAGCTTCTGTTTTTTCAAGGAGTTTAGCGGTGACTCCATTTACAGGAGCAAGAGCGACTTTAATGTCTTAAGAAGATGAGGAAGAAGACTCAAAAATTAGTGAAAAAGAAAAGAAATATGGCCCTTGACATATTGATGGTTGGATGGATAGATGGGTAGATAGATATGAGAGAGAGAGAGAGAGAGAAATTCCTTAGTAAAATTACAGAATCCTAGGGCTGGTCTCCTGGAATAGAGAAGTCAGAAATAATACTTTGTCAACACAATGAAAGGCTAGGTCCTCTTCAGAGAGATATTACACTGAATGGAATTAGAAAGCTAATGCATGTAAGTCAGGAATTCTAATCTCTTAATTTTCAATGAAAATCTAGGATGTGTATTTTACTTGGTCCTTGCTGTCATATTTTTAAAGGAAGCCAAGTCATAATTAGAAGAACTTATAGTTTTTTGTTTTTTTGTTTTTTTTTAGTTAGACCAGTAAAAAGAATTTATTAAGAAATGGGGGAAAGAACAGAACTTACTGAGAAATGGGAGAGAAGGGCAGAAATACACACCAGGATCTGATGCGGGCTCCTCTAGGCAGAGAGAGCCGAGAGATCAGATAGTTTTGCAGATGGGTTTAGAATACTTATGGTACTTGAGTGGATACTGCTAATGACTTCACCTCAGATTCGCCCTTTACTCTTCCTCTATGGGTAACCAACACTTTCCAAACTTCTGGGTGTCACACTCCTTACTAACATTTATTCATACATTTAATCAAGGTTGCACTCAAGTCCAGCCCAGCATATGACATTGTCTCTTTGAGATGATTGAATAACTGTTACTGTTCATTAATATTGATTTTGAAGTTTAATTATGATGACAGTAATTTCAAGAAGAGACAGAATTGAGGAAAAGGGAAAAACTAGCAAAGTGAGAAAGAGTTGATATAATAAGTTTCCAGAAGTGATAATAGACAAAGAACACAAGATTGCCACTTCAATACTTATTTGCATTTTCAGGGTATTTCAAAGGAATTTGACAAACATCTATATGATGAGCACCATTTTCTCTATGGAATTGGAGGAAGTATCCTTTGTTGAGACTAATACAAATTAATTTGGGTTTGGAATTATCTTTGAGAAGGATGGAAACAACTGTCTAGAAAGAAGGACCAGAATTATAAGCTTTGTTGATATCACTGAGATGTGTGCCTCGATTTTTCACTATTTGAGTAAGTTTTGGATGTTGGACAGGGCAAGAAAAATAAACATGCCTGAAATAGGTCATCTAAAGTGTGCAAAACTGGCTTGATAGGTAAATTAATGACTTCAGAAAAACTAAAATTGATAGAGACCTAAATAAAGTTTATGGAACTAGATTTTAATTTACAAGTGAAGTTCCTGTAAAAGAATAGGTGGGATGAGGTTGATGGATAGGAAATGTTGGTGAGATAGAAGAATATTTTAACTTAAGATTTCAGAGCTGTCTGTTAAAAGTATGAACAAGGCTGCGACCTAACAGTGATTTTCTGAATGGAGCAGAGAAAAATATTATTGATTTCTAAAAAACTGATGTTAGTATATACATACCATGGAATACTACTAAAAAATAAAATAGGAAAATAACTGTAGATGTTTGGATGCATATGCATAGAATTATACTAAGTAAAAAAATAAATTCCAAAAGTGTGCATGCTGTATTATTCCACTTATATAACATTATTGAAATGACATAATTATAGAAATAGAAAATAGAACAGTGGTTGCTAGGGATTCAGTAAAAGGGTGGGATAGGGAGGGCTGGGAGAGAAGTAGGTGTGATTATAAAAGGCCATCAAAAGGGATTATTGTGCTCTGTATCTTGACTGTTCTAATGCCAATATCCTGCTTATGCTATTGTGCTATCATTGTGAAGATAATACTATAAGGAAAAATGAGTAAAGAGTACATGGGATAGTTCTCTATTGTTCTTGCACTGCCATGTGAAACTGTAATTATCTCAAAATTTTAAAAAAAGTTTAATAAAAAAGCTAATGTTAGACTTTTGAGTTTCTCACCCACATAGACATTGAAGTGAAAAACTGGCAAAAAGAATATAAGGAGGAATGTATTAGGTCAACAGTTCCTTAAGTAAACAGAGGCCAGTAATTGGGAGTTTGGGAGATTAGAGTAACTAAGCCAAATGGAACCTCATTGTTAAAAGATACCTGAATGACATTACAATGACAGATATGGGCCATTACATATCTTTCCATAACTTACAAATTTGTGCGGGAAAGAGTATAAACCACAATGGAAACTATAATCCATGCTTAGTGGCAATGCTCCAAAATGTGTTCATCAATTGTAACAAATGTACCACACTAATGAAAGACGTTGTTAATGTGGGAAAACATGGGAGGTTTAGGAAGCAGAGCATATGGGAATCTCCTATATTTTTATGTAATATTTTATGTGACCTAAATACCTTTTAAATATATATATATATATATTTTAAAAAGATATTTGAAAAGAAATGAAAGCCACAATAGTTTCCAAAGCCCACTTGTCAGCTTAGAAGCATACTGACCACTTCCTTGGTCTTATTACTTCATAGGATTAATTATAAGAAGAAGAATATCTTTTATTCATGGCTGCTTCAAGGAAATGTTATGATAAGAGAAATGTTATGATAAGAGAGCTAGATGACAGTAAAGAAAGAGTTGAAGACAATGTTTAGTGATGAATTTATAGAATTGTTTTATAGTAAGGTGATCTGAATGTCAGGATAGTAGAGTTTGAGAGATTACTCAGTGATGGAATTTCATATCAGAGAATACAGGTAAGATATGGTAAAAGAGAAGGAACTGAAATGTATGAGCTGAATGTATGAAAGAGTTATGGGCATTTCATCAACAACTTCATCAGCCCTCCTCCCGACAGAAGTTTCCAAGCTTCTGGAAAACTTGCAATGGTGAAGAAAACTGACTGATTGAGACAAGTGAGAATTACACTAAAAACAGTGTTATAATCAGAGGTTAGTGAAGAGATTCTTATGATGTAAAATGAATCATCAAAATGCAAGAAAATTAGAAGATTGGTATGGAGATTATGGGCCATCTGCTGAAAAGTTAAGATTTATTTTCTTTATCATGGATGAAAACTCTTTTTAAAATTTACCATCGCAGTACATTTGAAGTTTTTATATTGCTGCATACACACACACACACACACAGAGACATAGACACACACTTCCAGTTAAGCAAAATGCATTTATAATTAATAATGAAGTATCTTCACACTTAAAAAACTAACTTTTTAGAATTTTGGTACTATAAAACAGTACATTTCAGTTTTGAAAATTAAGGTGGACTACATGGAAAATTTGTTGAAAATAATCGTATAACATTAAAATAACTAACGTGAATAATGTTAATAATGTTAATTTAATAAAATATTAAATTGTTATTCACATTATCAAAAGTTGTGCGCATTTGTACATAGGTTAATATACACTAAGCACACACATTTCAAATTTGATCAATATACATGTATCCTCATGAGGTTTTCTTTTCAATTTTGGTATTTGAACCACCCATTACAGTTTTTACCATTAAAGGAAATCAGCAAGTCTAGACATTCCACCACAGATTTCTACAATCTTCCCCACCACATGCTTGGTATTTACACAAGAGAATTTTCTGTTTCCAAAGGATTGGTCCTGTTTTCCTTCCTTTTGTGTGGAGTGGGAACTCAAGTGTGATTTCCTTGAGGCTTGACAATTCCTCTATTGCTAAGATAAATGTCATGAGACAGTGTTGCTTATGGCATTGTTGGATGTCTACTGTAGAGGCTGAGGCCTGGCAGACTGAAGTTAACTTGCTTTCTGCTACTGCCTTCTCTTGCATTTGAAATTTCCTTTATTGCTCAATGCAACCACCTCCTCTGATTTCAGCCGTAGTATAAGTTTCCTGGCGTCAAAACTATTTCTTGAGGTTACAGCATTTTTTATTCATTTTTATGACTACTGTGATGTTTAAATAGATTGTTGTAAATAAAGACAATACATTTTAAAAGGTGTGAATAAAAACCTGTTTTCCTGCTTAAAAGTGATAAGCAATATTTCCTGCCAAAATATTCCTTTCTTGTTAAACATGTTTTTTCAAAAATAAAGTTGTAAATACACCTATCCCCTGACAGGTAAGCATAGACCAATCTAGTTTAAATAAGATAAATACCTGCTGTACACCAAAGTCATAAAATACAGTGGAAAATTCCAAAATATTCTGAACTATCTTGATAAGTAATAATATAACTTCAAAACAGCTGATAAAACTGTATTCAATAAAATATCTTGTAGTGATTGAGTAAATCTCTTACAGTCACCCAAGTTTTAGTTGTTGTTAGTCTTGTCCTTTAAGAAAATAAAACGAATTCTATTTGTTTTATACAGAATATAATGTTATCCTAAAGTATGGAAACTTATAAGAACAGAGACTGGAAATTGCAAAGAAAGCAACTTTTCAAATATGTCATTTTGATGGAGTATATTTCTTTCAAGAAAGCAAAGCAGAAATGCAGATGTGTCTTTTCATGCCTCCCATTTCCATCCCATCTTGTACTTTACTTTCAATTCATCATTTTTTATACACTCTCTGCACCCTATCACTAGAAAAGTACATTTAGCATAAGGTAACAATTATTTTTTCCTCCTTCATGCCTCCAGGAATTTCCTGACACTTTTAATTTTTTTTTTCACCTTAGTATTTTAAGTTTTCTTTGGATTGATTGAAAATATTGTTCAATAAATATTTTGGTTACTTCATGGGGATAATGGCCCAGGATGGCCTTCAATTTGTGTGCAATATTAATAAATCAATATTATGAATGTAATATTACATGAACTTATATAAATGCTTTTGATTTATATTTTGTATCTTATTTAAGTATGTAATCCATTTTGTTAAAACTTCTATAACTGTTAATCTTATCTTTGACGTGGTAAAACTAAATAAGAAACTAAATATTATATCATAATTATAATGTATCTATTTAAATATACCTATTTAATAATGACTTCATAACTAATGTTTAAACACTGTAAGTCAAAAGTAAATTTTTCATTCCCTTAATTCTAGTAATATGCTTTGAGGTATTAAGTCTAGAGAAAAAAGACATGAGCTATGCATACACAAAAACCAGAATTCAATTCATGTTTTCCTTATCATATTATTATTCCACAGAAGGTTTTTATTTCTTAGATTATTATTAACAATATTTTTTGTTTCACAATATGCTTCCAAATTATACTAAAATTAATTCTAAAGAAATTTACTTGTAGACTAAGATACATATGTTTAAAGATGTTTAAAAAGCAAAGTATATTATATATAAGTATTCAATAATTGCCATTTCTTTTATCTTTTCATTTATCCAATTGGTCACTCATCTTTCAGGCACAGAAAATGAGATTTTAAATCCTTCTTGCTGCAGGCTGCTTAATTGTAAGTAATAAAATAGGTAAAAAAAATGGAAAATGCATGAAAATATTTGTTTAAATTGCTTCTTTTTATAGTATAAGAAATCAATAAAATCAAAGGTTGATTTTTGTTATTGCTCTTTAAATGGATATATATTTCAATCCCATGCCTCCACTAACCAGTATTAGCGCTTAGAGGTCCCATAACCTGCCTTAGATTACTACCTCATCTGTGAAATAAGGACCAAGCACTGTTGTGAAGCTTTTATCACACAATTTACACATCGACATTAGAATATTTCCTAGTACAAATTTAAAAGGTAATGAATGATATGTATTTTATAACTAAAATGATTATAATTTCTAGCCATATTTTGGATGAAAAAATATTTAAACTATATTTTAAACATATTTAAATACTGATGTCAATGGCTATAATTGTAATTTACAAGAAATATATTATACTCAAAATGAGTATTAAATTTCCCAGTGATTAGGAGAAGGGACATGGAAGCAAACTGAATGTATTCAAACTGAACTCTGTCCTTTACTAACTTATGATCACAGACAATTAACTTTTCTATTTCAGTTTCTTTACTGCTATTAAATAGGTATTGTAACTGTATCAATGTTATTTGGTTTAGTTATGAAGATTATCTTGTGTCTATACACATATACATATATAAATATACACATTTATATACAACTTAATATTACCATTTTAGATACAAATATTGATCATATGATTTTTATCCAATATGTTATTTCTCAAGATTTGATTAACTCTTGATCTACATAAAGGAACAAACTTCCCTAGTGAAATTTGACATGGAAATATTTGTACTGCCTTTTTAAACTTGAAGTAACTATCTTTGATCAATGTAAGTCTTGAGAATAGATTTTGAAACAGCAAATGGTTATACTGCTGTTTTCACTAAAGGGATCATAGTAAAGATTTTGCCAAATAACACTCAGCAGATGAGATCTTAGCAAGTATATATGAATTTCCTCCGGCATTTCTGTTGTCAGTGTGACGTTAGCTTAACTGAACAATTTCATGGTTGACTAGTTATTGTCCTTGGTTGAATTTATTTTCAATGATGGTAAAAATGACCATTGGCTTTTCATTTGCTGCTCAGCAGTCATAAATCTATAGGGAACATACCTATTCCAGTGAGGTCTTCAACTTAACATTATATACATATCTTTAAGGGAAGAGCTTAAAATCCGAAGTGCATCAATTTTTGCATAATAGAACATGAAAATTATCTTTTCAATCATTAACAAAAATAAGTCTCTATTCAATTAATGAATTTTTAATAAATAAAACTATGAAATACAAATTAACTTCATTACAATGAAGATATAAAAATCGTCAAGCCAAGCTCTTTATAAGTTTTAGAGAAACTATAATTTAGTTTTATTGCTTTTCAGATTTAGTAGTTCGGTGAAAGACATTGGTATTCTGAAAGTTTTGTTACCCATCTGGATTTTGATGTGCTACTAAGTGTACATGAACATTCAAGGAATATGGATGTTAGAAAAATAGAGATCAAACAAACCAAAATGCTCAGATTGATTTTCTTTTCTGTGTCAGACATATCATATTTTGGATGCATAAGTTAAGAAAGAACTTCTTGGCGCTCCACTGTTCCCTGCATTCCCTCCTGAAGTTTACGTGTTGTTAACTCCACCCGAGAAGGTTACTTCTTGCACATTTATGTAAATGACTAGATTTTTGGGAGGGTTGTTTACATCTGAGAAATATACAGGCAAGTATTTGATTTGGAATTTTATATATATCAATTTTATATCTCTGTTAGCATGTGAGAAATGAATAATAATTATAATTATTTCTCAACATTACTCAAAAAATGATTTGAACTAAAAGATGCACATCAAATGTAATGAATCTTCTTTGGATAGTAATCTTTTCTAGGGCAAAAGATAGAGCAGACTCTTATTTACTATTCTACTGGTGTTTAGAATAACCAGAAGAGTCTCATATTTGGATTTTTATATTAAAAATATTTTTTTTCATAACAAATAATTCCAAAAATTAGTGGCTTGAAACAACGCATTTATTATCTCATGGTTTCTGTGGGCCAGGAATTTGGGTGCAGTTTAGCTCAATGTCTTTTAAGCGGTTGTAGTTAAAGCATTGGCAGGAGCTGCAGTTATCAGTAGGTCTGACTGGGTCTGAAGATCCTTTCCAAGATGGCTTACTCCCATGGCTCTTGGCAGGAGGCCTCTGTTCCCTCTGACTGTCAGCCAGAGGCGTCCTCAGTTCTTGGCCATATGGACATTCCCATAGACTGCTTACAAGCCCACATGAGCTATTCTCCTCCAAAGCAAGCAATTCAAAAAAGTGAGAGTAAAGAGAAAGTCTTAGTGGAGTTTATGACCTACTTTCCTAGGCCATACACACAATCATTTGTTTTATACTATTCATTAGAAGTGAGTAAATATGTTAAGCCCATATTCAAAGGGAGGGGAATTAGGCTTTCCTTCTTGATAGTTGAGCATCCAAGTATGTGTGGACATGTTAAAGCTACCACATTCTATTCTCTAGCCACAAACTATTTATATTTCTCCCATATTTAAAATATGCATCTCACCTCATCAAGTCCCCACAAGACTCATTCTATTACAGCATCAGCTAGAACTTCAGGCTTGGCATCTAACTCAGTTCCACGTGTGCATGAGGCTCCTTAAGTGTAGTTCCTAAGCACAGAGCTCCTGATCTGATGATCTATGAACTAAAGATACTAGTTATCACCCCCTGATATACCCAAAATATAGATGTGGAACAAACATAGAATAACTGATATAAGTATCTCTTTTCAAAAGGGGGAAAACTAGAAACAAAATGAAAGACAATTGTCCATGGCAGTTCTGAAATCTAGCCCAGCACAGATTTGATTAGGAGTCAAATCCTGAGACTAATTCTCCATGACAGTTTACTCCACCCTCTAATCTCTAAGATATACCTCTGAGTATATCTTTCTTTTCCATGAAAGGTGACAGAATAAAAATATTCTCAAATGAACAACATATGGGAGAATATATTGCCAGCAGATATACCTGAAAAGTAATACTAAAGTAGTACTTCAAGATGATGGGAAATGATTTCATATGATGCTCTTTGGCAAAGCAAGAGACATGTATTGCCTCAGAAATGTGAAAATAAGGTTAAAATAAAATAATGCATACATATATGTTCTCTCTTAAAATTTAAGCCTCACTTTTAAAGGATTTAAGATTGTAGAAAACAGTATTAATAACAATTTTGTTGGGCATATAAAACAGAGATATAATATGTACAACAAAAATAGTAAAATTAAGGTAAAGGTTAAGGAGCCATACTAGAGCAAAGTTTCCATGTTTTACTTGAATTAAATTGGCCTTACTCAATCTTATTAATAGGGGAGGATGGGAGAGGGGGAAGGGGTTGGGAACATGGGAATACACTCTTTTCTGTGTGATCTTTCTGTAAACTAAAGCTTCTTTGAAGATAAAGTGAAAAAAAGTAAGACACTGGAGTAAAATAGAGAAGAAATTGTCACTGTGCATAAAAAATAAATGATCTTATGTTGATTAAAGAAACAATGATATTTTATTTTATTGTATTATTATTATTTAATATATTTGTATGTTATTTTTATATATTATTATTGTTTTCTTTTTCTTTTTATGTGTTTTTTCGGTTTTGTTTTGGGGGAGGTTTTGGATTGCAGAAAGTCGCAACTGTGTTAGGGGAGAAACACTGGTGTGAGGTGTTGGTGATGGGGGTATGTATGGGGAGGGATGCACCTGGGGCATGCTATTCTGGCATTTGAGTATGTTCAAGTGGTCATGGAGCATTGTCTTGTAGGTGAAGACTCACACACTAACTGAAAGAATAATGAATTCCCATCCTGGGGAATTCTGCTACATTCTGTAATAGAGAGGCAAGAATCCCCTGAGTACATGGGCAGTGACTAGCGAAGGAGGATAGACCATTATTGCTAGTCCATTAATATTAATGCTTGTACATACAAAACTTTTCTTGTGAAATTGAAACTTAGCCTAGTATTATATATTGCCTAAGAGTTACCTCCTGAAAGCATCATTGTTGCTTTCTAAGCCAAACTCAGCATACAAATGCACTACCTTCCCCTGGCATGGGACATGACTCCTGGGGATGAGACTCCCTGGCACCGAGGGATTATTACCAAGCACCAACTAACAATGCATTTGGAAAAAGACCTTGACCAAAAGGGAGAAATATTAAATGCAAATAAGTTTTTATGGCCATGAGATTTCCAAGTGCATTGGGAGGTCATTCTAGAAGTTACACTTATGCAAGTCTCAGCAAGATCTCATTGACTGCCACAGTACATAGTGCCTCAAACAGCGGGGCTCTTCAAGGCTCTAGAGACATCTAGACACTATAGGCAGGGCAGAGAGTCTCAGGATTGTGGCACACTTTCAGTGGGCCTCATTTGGAATATATGCTTCCCAATTTTTGTAACAGAGTTAGAGTCATTTATAATTTCCTGCCCTTTTTATTTGAACATATAATTAGTAATATACTTCTTAAATATATGTCCCAGAGACTTGGATCTTCAGTCTGTTCATATACTGGTTGAGACTTGAATCTTAGCAGAGTTACAACACCTACTCTGCAGTTCATTGTACCTGCCCATGAAAAGTAACAAAAGACTGATGATGGACACCATGCATTCCCCCCAAAAAGAGAATATCTACAACAGCAAGCAAGATAGTTCTATCTATCTGTCCCATGGGAGCGAAGCCCCCTCTCAATCAGAAATAGAGTGAGGATCACCATCCTCAAATCCTCAAGATTGAGGAATGAACAAACATAAAGAGTGAATATAACTATGGACTAAAGTTGACATTATTATTCTAGCAATGGAAGAACTTGTATCGTTGATATAAATGAAGTGGCCACCAGAGGTTCTAACGGGAGGGAGAGGAAAGAATAGGTGTAACGTGGAGGCATTTTGGGGACATTAGTACTGTCCTGCATGATATTGCAATGATGGGTACAGGCCATTATACATTCTGTCAAAGCCTATACAATTGTGTGGGGCAAAGTGTAAGCTATAATGTAAACTATTGTCTGTGGTTAGTAGCAATGTTTTAATATGCGTTCATCAATTGTAACAAATGTACAGCACTAATTAAAGATGTTAATGGGGGAAATTGTGGGAGGGAACAGGGGTGGAGTATATGGGAATCCCTTATATTTTTTATGTAACATTTATGTTATCTAAAGCTTCTTTAAAAATAAAGAATAAAAATATATAAACAAACAAATAAATAAATAATTGGCATTATTCAATGTGTGATGAATTAGGTGCATATTGTAATCTCAGAAGCAATTACTGTGAAAATAAGGCAGAAAATTGCATTTAAATACTTTTAACACAATAGCAGTCAGCCAATGAGGAAAAAATGGAAGAACAAAAATTGACAGAGAAAATAAATAGAAAAATGACAAATATAAATTCTAACATATCAATCAATAAATAAAATGTTAATGGTCTAAACACTGTAATCAAGGAGCAGAGACTGTCAGATTAAATAAAAAGAAATATCCAATGATATGATATTTTCAAAGACACTCATTAGATTCAAAGACAAAATCAGGTTGAAAATAAATGAATGGAAAAAACATATACCATGCAAAAATTTATAATTGTATTGTTAGATTGGCTAAATATCAGACAACTGTATCAGACAAAACAGGGTTTAAGACAAAAAATATTATTAAAGACAAAGAGGGATGGTCCATAGCTATAAAAGGTTCAACACATCTGGAAGATAAACAAATTACAAAATAAGCACACCTAATAAGAAAGCCTCAAAATACTTGAAGAAAACTGAGAGAATTGAAAAGAAAAATAGAAAATTCAATAATAATAGTTAAAGATTTTAAAAATCCACTTCCAATAATTTATAAAATTTGACAGAAAATTACTAAGTACATAGAAAATTTGGAAAACACTATCAATCATACTTGACTTGACATCTATGGAGCTCACAATGCAATTAATGCACAATACACTTTCTATACAAGTGCACATGAAAGGTTTCTCAGGACAGATAAAATGTGATTCCTTACAACAAATCTCATTAATTCTAAAAAGTCTGAAATCATACAGAGTATTTTTTCAACCCCAGCAAATTAAATTTGTAATTAATAACAGAAGTGGATCTTTTATATCCACAAATATTTGGAAATTAAACAATACACTTTTAAATAACCCATCAGCTGAAGAAAAATTCTCAAAGGAAATAATATTATCCATTGAATAAAAATGAAATTCCAACATATCAAAATTTGTGAGATATGGCTAAAGGAGTGCTTAAAGGAAAAATTATAACTTAAATCTTATCAGAAAAAAAGAAAGATCTCAAATCAGTTTCATGAGTTCCATCCTAAGAAACTATGCAAACTAATTCCAAAGCAATCAGAACAAAATAGAATAAGAAATATTAAATCAAAAATCAGTGAAGTGGACAATAGTAAAACAATAGAGAAAAAGCCATAAAATCTTAAGTTGGCCCTTTGAAAAGATTAATACAATTGGGGGAAAAAAACTACCTAGAGTGACCAAGAAAAATAGACTAAGTACAAATTATCAATATCAGGAATAAACAGAGGTCAAAAGTATATTGTATATTTTTCCTGTACTTCTTCACATTTTTGCCACCTTGCAATAATGATATACATTTGTTCAAGTTCATAGAAGGACATTCTTGAATTTGTGCTATTAGCTGCAATTCTCATCCACCTCTGGATTCACTATGTTATTCACTCCCTAGACAGTAATACAATCAATGTAATCTATGAACTATATTTAACAGCAATACTGTAATTTACTAGCATCAACGTCAAAGATGTACTGTGTTAATTATAAAGGAGTATGGAAAAATATACCAAATGTATCTATAGAACATAGTAATAATAGTCCAATGATATTATCTCATAATTTGTAATAAATGTTCCAAAACAGTGTAGTGTGTTAGTGGAGGGGTGTTGTATGGGAATTCCACACATGTACATGATTTTTTTGTAAGTTCAAAGCTTCTTTAATAAAAGTATATTTTAAAAAGCACATTTAGTGAATATTAAGAGCAACTTTATATCCATAAATTCTAAAACAGATGGAATGCAGAAATTCCTTCAAAGGCTTAAATTACTAAGCTCACTCAAGAACAAAAGGTATACTATATAATCTTATATTTATTAAATAAATTAAATACATTTAAAACAATTTTACAATGGAGCAAACTCCAAAAATGATTTCACTGGTAAATTCTACTAAATATTGACAGAAGAATTAATACTAATTCCACAGAAACCCTTCCAAAAAATAAAAGGTAAAGAGCCACTTCCAAACATATTTTATAAGGCCAGGATTATCCAGATACTAAACCAGACAAGCCAGGCATTATAAGAGAAAAAATAGATTAATAGCCTTCATATATATTGATGCAATTATTCTTAACAAAATATTTCCCATTTAATCTAGCGCTATATAACTAAGTTGAATTAGTCTTGGGAATGCAAGGCTGATTCAAAACACAAAAATTGAACCAAATCATTTACCATATCAATACTATAAAGAGGCAAATGATAGAGCATCTCAGTAGATGAAAAAAGTAGAAAAAGTAACAAATATTCCTATTAAAAACTCTCTGAAACCTAAGAATAGATAAAAACTTCTCTAACTACAAAAGCACAGCTGGGGAGCAGATATGGCTCAAGTGGATGAGTGCCTGCTTTCTACATGGGAGGTCCCGGGTTCAGTCCCAAGTGCCTTCTAAAAACAAACAACAACAAACAAACAAACAAACAAAAAACCAACCCAGGGAAGCCAGTGAGACTCAGTGGTTGAGTGCAGACTTTCCACATACAAGGTCCCAGGTTCAATAAACCCTGGCCTTGGTACCTCAAAACAAACAAACAAACAAACAAAACATATCTACCTAAAAATAGAACAACAGTAAAAAAAGCAAAAATGAAATGTGTGACCAAACAGCAAAAAACTATAGCTAATACATATGCTAAAAATGAAATACTGAATTCTTTCACCGAAGATTGAGAACTAAGTAAGAACTAAAACCACTTCTATACAACTCCTAATCATTACAATATTGGAATTCCTAGATAGTAAAATAAAAGCATAATGATTTTAAAGGAAAAAAATAAAATAAAACTCATGCCATGACTGTGTCTGCAGAAAATCCAAACAAAATACAAAAATGCTACTTGAACTTACAAGCACATTTAACAATTTCACAGGATATAATGTTCATATAAAATTCACTTTTATTTTCACATATTGCAATAGGGAGTACCAAGTCAAACAGCTATCAAAACATGTGATACATAGCTATAATATCTAACCTAAAATGTGCAAGATCCATATACAGAAAACAAAATATGAAGCAGATACAGAACCAGGGAGGAGGAGGAGTAGGAGGAGGAGGAGGAGGAGGAGGAGGAGAAGGAAGAGGAGATGGTGGAGGAGGAGGAGACACAGATTAGACACACAGATTAGACACACAGATTAGTGGAACAGAAAAAGAAGTCCAGAAAATGATCTGCAAGAATATGGTCAATTTCCCACAAAATTTCCAAAACCATTTAGTGGAAAATGAATGATCTTTTTAACAAACAGTGCTGGAATTATTGGATATATGTTTTCAGAAAAATATTGAAACATATTGCTTATAGGATCAATGTTTTAGTTTGCTAAGCCTGCCAATGCAAAATATTAGAAATGGTATGGCTTTTATAAAGGAAATTGATTAAGGTAAAAGGTTACAGTTCAGAGGCTGTGAAAATATCCAAATCAAGGCATCATCAGAGGTGCTGCCTGACTAAATTGGTTGCAGGCAGATCCTGGTCTCCTGTCACATGGCAAGGCAAAATGGCAACTCTCCATCTGGCTTTCCTGATTGTCCTCCAGGCTGTTTTCTCCCTGGGCTTTGCTGCAGGTGATCAGGTACATGGTTGGTCTCTCCTTTCTCTTTGCTTCTGATAACTCTGTTGATTACAGCCTCTGATTTCTCTCTCTCAGCCTGTCAGGGTTTCTCCTAACCTCTCTCTCAGCTGTTGCTGATCCTGGAGTCCTCTTTCATATGGAAGGGTAAGAATGGAAGCTGTCTTTTTTTCTGTGTTTCTGCTTTTAGCTCTCAGTTTATGTAAGACACCAGCAAGAGGGTGGAGATTAATCTGGGTCATGAGTCACTGGCATAGTCCAATCAAAGGCCCTAAAGTGATCTAATGAAAAGTGATCTAATCAAGGTTGCTTAACTGACTCTAATGCAATCAAAGTGTCTCATACCCACAGGAATGGATTATTTCAAAGAACATGATCTTTTCTGGGATTCACAAAACTTCAACTGTCACATTCACTGACCGAAATATAAAGTCTAAAGCTATAAAACTTCTAGGAGACAGATTATAAGAAGATATTTGAGACTTTTTGATTAGATAAATTTTTATTATATATGACACTAAAAGTATGGTCTATAAAATAAAAATTTAATAAGATGTACTTCATAAAAATTAAAACTTCTAAGCCTTCAACTAGGAAAAATTTGCAAAACATATATCTTATAAAGCACTTGTATCCTGAATATGCAAAAACTCTAATACTCAATAGTAGGAAAATAAGTAACCTCTGAGAAAAATATGTTAAATATTGAACAGATACTTAACTAAAGAGGTAGTATTGATGGCAAGTAAGTTCACTAAAAGCCATTTGATATCATGATTCACAACCCTTAATTTGATTTATACATGAAAAGAAAAATGACATATCACCATACATATTATTGATATAATAAGATCATCTGAGAATACTAAGTGTTGTCACGTATGCAGGACCATTGAATCCTTATAAATAGCTGGTGGGAATGTAAAATAATTTAGACACTTGGATAAAATGTATTATTTTCACTCTAAGTTTAAATGTACACTTATCACAGGACTCAGAAAACCCACTTAAAGAATTTATTCAAGGGACATGAAAACTTACGATCCTTATTTTTTTATTTTGTTGTTCGTTGTATTGCAATTACTTAGGTTCTACAATGAAACTGCCTTGAAACAAAAGGAACATAGTTTTGTCAAAATTTTAACTATGACACTGAGAGTAAAAGTGACTTACTGAAAGAAAGAGAAAGAAAGAAAGAAAAAGAAAGAGAGAAAGAATGGAAGGAAGGAAGGAAGGAAGGAAGGAAGGAAGGAAGGAAGGAAGGA
>JAKSZT010010858.1:4483463-4677892 GCA_026826555.1 Tolypeutes matacus | reverse complement strand
AAGGAAGGAAGGAAGGAAGGAAGGAAGGAAGGAAGGAAGGAAGGAAGAAACTACAGTTTTCCTTGTTTAAGTCAGTTCATTGTATTTGTTTTAGACCTATGTGAGTGGTAGTATCCTCTCTGAATATAAGCTCAGGGTGTTTGAAAATAGCCTTCACCGAAATAAATAGACCAAACTAAAAATAACATAGCCAAGGAATTGCTACCAATCAACTGCTCATAAAGTAATTCTAAATTAAAGCTATGGCACAGATTATGAATTTAGCTCATCAAAGGAGAAAATAAGTAGAACCATCAAGTTGTGAGAACAGCCTGAATGGGAACAAAAGGTAGAATAGCTAAATGGCTAAGGGGCAGGTGCTTGGCTCAGGTAATATTACAGTCATTTAGAGGTATTTTAATCATCTTCATTTGAATATTCTAATTCCTGGGCCAGGTCTGATGCCTGGCTAAATCTATTATCTACTTCATATCGCAAAGACTGAGTCAGTGCCTGATAACCCTGAGGCAAAGACAAAAAAAAAATGTTCAGATCCCATCAACATAATGACAGTACCATCTGGTCTGGTCCTGTCTCATTTGCAGTCACTTTCCTGAAATTATAGTTCTGCAGTTTCTACTTATAAATCACCATGAATCAACATCTGGATACACAACTCATAACCCTCTTTGTCACTGACCCACCTATGTATCTTTGTCTAATTCATTGGAAATATTGATGCCTTTTACAATTTTCTTCTTGATAGATAATCTTTTCTGAATTTAAAAAAAAAAAAAAGTCTATGTTGGATATTAAATCACGTGGCCCACAAAAGGCATACTCATGTTCTAAGCCCTGGTCCTGTGGGTGTGAACCCATTTGTAAATTGGACCTTTAAAGATGTTATTAGTTAAGGTGTGCCCAATCTGAATGAGTGTGAGCCTTTATCCATTATGGCTGAAGTATTTATACGCAAAAGAAAAAGAAGCTACACAAAACAGCTAGAAGTTGGAAGTCAACAGAACATGGAAGTGAAAGGAGAAGACACTGCCTTGTGCATTGCCATGTGAAAGAAAAGCCACGGATCAAGGCTCATTGACAGCAAGTCACAGAATGCCACAGTCATCAGGGAGACAGCATCACCTTGCTGAAGCCTTGATTTTGGACTCCTAACTTCAAAATCAAAAGCCAATAAATTCTGATTTTGTAAGCCAACCTATTGTATGGTATTTTATTTAGCAGTTAAGAAAATAAACATAGGTAAGTGTAGTCAGGTTGCCAAGGTTAATTGCTAAAACAACTATATGTGATAACGATCGGTGGCCACTATAAGTAATACACTATTTTATTCCCCTTCTACCTGCTTCTTATGTGCTGATATGATTTTCTATGCTTGTCACAGTTCCTAACATTTCTAATATCTAATGGCTTACACAAATTACTTGGATTATTTTTTCTTATAAAATTAAATTGATTAAAATTGTATGCATCTGAGGAACTCTGGGAAGATGGCATCTGAGTAGACAGTCAGGGCTCAACTCTATCACATAAACAATGGAGAAAGAGCCAAAAGGTGTATGAGGGACCTGCTTTGGAGTTGAGTATACAAGGACAGTGTTATACAACTCCCAGGAGGGTGTGGAACAGAGAGAAGAAGAACCCAAAACAACAAACTTGAATTACTAAACCCCAGCGAGGAAGGGCTCCCCTCCCCAAACCCCAAGATATTAAGCTAGAGGAAAACCCCTGGTTCACTACAGCCAATGGTGAAAGGAACAGACATTTTCCTCCCTACCAGCTGTAACAAAGGAAAAAGGAGAGGTTTTGGGGTCGTCTCCTCAGTGAATCTGGCCAGCAGAGCCCACTTTGAATCACAGCCATGGCCCAACCAAAACACAGGAAAGTGGAGATTGAAAGAAACACTTCATGGAAACTGGTGCTGACAAGCGCCATCTGCTACATGTTCGTGAATCTGCACAGAGAAAAACTGCTTTTAGTCTCTCTTAATCCAACTTCTGGGAGGAAATTTGTGCCCCATTAGTGAGTACCTAGCTGGATTATGGTAAATTAGGCTGAGATATTTTAAAGACTTAGAATATGTTGAACCAAAATATCAAAAAAAAAAAAAAAAAAAAAAAGACTTGTAGGAAAAAAATAGGCAAGATAGAGAAATTGGCGATCAGAATAAATTCAACAACATATTCAGATGCTTAGACATAAGCTAAAAAATTGCAAGCCATACTAGGAAACAGGAAGACATGGCCCAGCAAAAGGAATACACCAAATATCCTGAAACTATATAGGATTTAAGATAACTAATCAATTATAAACACACAAATCTCCTAAATAAACCCTATGAAATGAAAGAAAATATGACTAAAGAGATGAAGCATATTAAGAATATACTGGGAGAGCATAAAGAACAATTTAAAAGCCTGCAAAGAAAAGTAACAGATCTTATAGGAATGAAAGACCGACAATGGATGAGATTAAAAATACATTAGAGGCACATAAGAGCAGATTTGAATTGCTCAAAGAAAGGATTAGTGATTTTGAAGTCAGAACATCTAACCTGGAAAAGACAGGAGGACAGAAAGAAAAGAGAATGGGTAAGATGGAACAGGATCTCAGGAAATTGCATGAAAATGTAAAATGCACAAGCACACACCTTATTGGTATCCTAGAAGGAGATGAGAATGGAAAAGGAGCAGAAAGAATATTTGAGGAAATAATGACCAAAAACCCTTATGAAAGACATAAATATCAACATCCAAGAAGGACAATATACCCCCAACAGAATGAATCTGAATAGATTGTCCCTCAGACACATACTATTAAGAATGATAAATATCAAAGATAAAGAAAGGATTCTGAAAGTAGCAAGAGAAAAGCAAAACACCACATACAAGGGAACCTCGATAAGATTAAGTGCTAACCTCTCATCAGAAACCATGAAGACGAGAAGAAAGTGGCATGATGTATTTAAGGTACTGAAAGAGAAAAACTGCCAGCCAAGAATTCTGTATCCAGCAAGACTGTCTTTCAAAAATGATGGTGAGTTTAAAGTCTTCACAGACAAAAAAAAAAAAAAAACTGATAGAACATGTTACCAAAAGACTAGAATAACAAGAGAGCTAAAGGAACTGCTGCTGCCTTAAAATAAAACAAAGGTGACATACTTGGAGAAGAGTGTAGAACTGAAGATTATTAAGAAGGGTAAATTAAAGGGTAAAAAGAGGATGTTACTAAGATCTGACAACAGAAAGCCAAAAGCCAAAATTGATGGAGTAAGTAGTGGCTTTACAGTAAAAATTTGAATGTTAGTAGCTTGAACTCCCCGATCAAATACATAGACTGATAGAAAGGACAAAAATATATAAGCCATCTATATGCTGTCTATAAAAGACTTACCTCAGATGTAAGGACACGATTATGCAAACACTAATGAAAAAAGAGTGAGAGTGGTGATACTAATATCAGACAAAATAGATTTTAAATGCAAAACTGTTATAATGGATGATGGTCATTATATAGTAATGAAAGGGGCAATTAACCAGGAAGAAATAACTATACTAAGTATGTATGCACCTAACCAAAGTACCCCAAGATCCATGAGGCACACACTGGAAAAACTGAAGGGAGAAATAGATACAATAATAATAATTGGACACTTGAATACACCACTCTGAGTATTGGATAGAACATTTGGACAAAGGATAAATAAAGAAACAGAGAACTTGAATAATATGATGAATAAACTAGACCTGACAGACATCTATAGAGCATTGCACCCCAAAACAGCAGGATATACTTTCTTGTCAGGTTGCCATGGATCCTTCTCCAAGATAGACTATATGGTGGGTCATAAGACAAGTCTCAATAAATGTTAAAAGATTGAAATTATACAAAACCTTTTCTCTGATCTTAATGGAATAAAACTGGAAAACAATAATGGATGGAAAAAAGGGTAATTCATAAATATATGGAGATTAAACAACACTCTTAATCAGTGGTCAAAGAAGAAATTGCAACAGAATTCAGCAAATATCTTGAGATGAATGAAAAGTAGAACACAGCATATCAAAACCAATAGGATACTGCAATGGCAGTGCTGAGAGGGAAGTTTATAGCCCTCGATGTTTACATTACAAAAGAAGAAAGAGGTAAAATTGAAGATCTAACTGCTCACCTGGAAGATTGAGAAAAAGAACAACAAACTAATCCCAAACCAAGCCAAAGGAATGGAATAGTAAAGATATGAGCAGAAATAAATGAAATTGAGAACAAATAAAAGCAATGGAGAGCTTCAAAAAAATTTTTGGTTCTTTGAGAATATCAACAAAATAAAAATAAAATAAAATCAAAAAAACCTTAGCTAGACTGACAAAGAAAAATGAGAGGACATATATAAATAAAAGCAGAAATGTGATGGAGGACATTACCACTGACCCCACAGAAATAAGAGTTCATAAGAGGATACTATGAACAAGTACATGCCAAAAAACTAGACAATGTAGAAGAGATGGACAAATTTCTAGAAACACAAATCCACCTACACTGACCCTAGGAGGAATGGAAGACCTCAACAAACCAATCACAAGTGAAGAGATTAAAACTGTCATCAAAAACCTCCCAAAGATGAAAAGCCCAGGAACAGATGGCTTCATAGGTTAATCTACAAATCATTCAAATACAATCTAAAACCAGTCTTGCTCAAGCTCTTCCAAAAAATTGAACAGGAAAAAATGCTGCCAAGCTCCTCATTCTATTAAACCAACATTGCCCTTATACTTAAACCAGATAAAGATACTTAAAAAAAAAAAAAAAATACAGGCCAGTATATCTAATGAATATTGATGTAAAACTCTTCAACAAAATACCTGCAAACTGAATCCAAGAGCACATTAAAAGAATTATACACCATGGTCAAGTGGATTTTATCCCAGGTATGCGAGGGTGGTTCCACACAAAAAAATTGATTAGTGTAATAAACCACAATGATAAATTGAAGAAGATCCTATTGATTGATGCAGAAACAGCATTTGACAGAATACAAGACCCTTTCTTGAAAAAATACTACAAAAGGTAGGAATAGAAGGAAGCTTTCTCAATATGATAAATTGCATATATGAAAAATGTACAGCTAGCATTGTACACAATGGTGAATGACTGAAAGCTTTCACAATGAGATGGGGAACAAGACAAGGATGCCCGCTGTCACCAATGTTAGTGATAGTTAGAGCAATTAGGCTGATAAAGAAATAAAACGTACCTAAATAGGAATAGAAAAAGTAAAACTTGCAATATTCACTGATAATATGATCTATATCTAGAAAATTCTGGAAAATCTACAAAAAGCTACTAGAACAAATAGATTAGTTTAGTAAGATGGTGGGATGTACAACTAATACACAAAAATCAATAGTGTTTCTATATACTACGCTCCGAGGAGGAAATGAGAAAAAAAGTTTCCATTTATAGTAGTGATTGAAAGAATCAAATATTTAGGAATAAACTTAATCAAGGACATAAAGAACTTGTATTCAGAAAACAACAATACATTGATAAGAAAAAGCAAATAAGACTTAATTAAATGGAAGGACATTATATGTTCAACAATTGGAAGACTAAATATTGTTAAAATAACAATTCTATGCTAATTGATTGACAGATTCAACACAATTCCAATAAAAATCCCAACATTCCTTTTTGTAGAAATGGAAAAGCCAATTATCAAAGTTATTTGGAAGGATAAAACGGGCTCTGAATAGCCAAAAATATCTTTAAAAAGAAAAAATAGGTTGGAGGACTCTCACTTCCTGTCTTTAAAGCATATTATTAAACTAAAGTGGTAAAAACAGCACAGTACTGGCATAAAGACAGACAAATTGACCCATGGAACCAAATCGAAGACTTCAAAATAGACCCTCACATCTACAGTCAAGTGATTTTTGATGAGGCTGTCAAACCCTCCCAGTTGGGCCAGAACAGTCTATTCAACAAATGGTGCCCTGATAACTGGATAGCTATATCCAAAAGAAAGAAAGAGAATCCCTATCTCACACCTTATACAAAAATTAACAGAAAATGAATGAAGGACCTTAATAGAAAAGCAACAACCATAAAGCTTGTAGAAGAAAATGTAGGAAAATAACTTCAAGATGTTGTGGTAGGTAGTAGTTTCTTAAACCTTACACTCAAAGCACAAGCAACAAAAGCAAAAATAAATGAGTCTTCCTCAAAATTAAACACTTTTGCATCTCAAGATACTTTGTTAAAAGGGTGAAAAGGCAACTGACTCAATGGGAGAAAATATTTGGCAATCATATATCTGATAAGAGTTTAATATTCATGCACATAAAAGATCATACAAGTCAACAATAAAAAGAAAAACTACCTAATTTAAAAAATGGGTAAAAGCTTTGAAAAGACAATTGTCCAAAGAAGAAATACAAACGGTGAAGAAAGACATGAAAAAATGTTCAACATCACTAATGATTAGGGGAATTTATGTTGAAACTACAATGAGAAATTATTTCACACATATTAGACTGGCCACTATTAAAAAGTCAGAAAACTGTATATGTTGGAGAGGATTGGAGGGATAGGAACACTTATTCACTGTTGGTTGGAATGTAGAATGGTACAGCCACTGTGGAGGACGGTTTGGCAGTTCCAAAGGCAGTTGAATATAGACTTGCCATGTGACCCAGCAATACTATTTCTGGATATATGCTCAGAAGAACTGAAAGCAGAGACATGAATAGATATCTGCACACCAATGTTCATGATGGCATTATTCATGATTGCCAAATGTTTGGAACAACCCAGGTGTCTCTTAACCCATGAATGTATAAAAAAATTCTGGTGCTTTCACATGATAGAATATTATGCAGCTGTAAGAGAAAATGAAGCCATGAAGCATATGACAACATGGATGAAACTGGAGGACATTATGTTGAGTGAAGCAAGCCAGACACAAAAGGACAAATACTGTTTGATTGTACCATTATGAATTGAAAATATTATGTAAACTTATGGAGTTAATAATGAAAATATAGGTTACCCGAAAGTAGAATGAGGTTAGAGAATGGAAGGTTGAGGGTTTATTGGTGAAAAGGTTTTTTTGTAAATCTTTGGAAATGAATAGAAATGGTTAAAGTATGCCATAGTGTTTGTAACTAGCAGAGCTATCATATGGGTATGACAGTGGTTGAAAGGGTAAGTCTAAGGTCATGTATATTACTAGAAGGCTAGGTAAAAAATGAAACGTGGGACTGTATAACATAGTAAAACCTGGTGTAAAATTCAAATATGGGTGATATTGCATACATAATACTTTTTTTTTTTTTTTACAAAATATAAATACAAATACAAATATACCAGAGAGAAGGTAACAAAATAGCAGCTCTTCGGGGTAGGGGAAGCATAGAGGGACTGAGAGGTAGTGAGTTTTGTTTGTTTCTATTTTGTTTATTATTATTATTATTAGAATAATGAAAATGTTCTAAAAAGACTGAAGTGATGAATGCACACCTATGTGATTATACCGAATACCGCAGACAGTACACTTCAGATGGATATATGCTTTATTAATATGTACCAATAAAATCAATTTGTTAAAAAAGTATGCCTCTGGGAAGCAGCTGTGGCTCAATCAGTAGGGCTCCTGTTTACCATATGGGAGGCCCCGGTTCGGTTCCCGGGGCCTCCTGGTGAAGGCAAGCCCGCCCGCACGGCGTGGTTAGCTGACCCAGCGAGCACAAGCAGCAAGGGGGGGATAAATGAATAAATAAATAAAATCTAAAAAAAAAAAAAAAAAAGTATGCCTCTGGTAAATGTCAACCTCCTTAAGCAGATAATCTAACCTAATAGGAAAAGCAAAATGCCATATATGTAAATACACTATTATGTTTTTTAAATTATTGTGTTTTTTTAATTATTCTTTGTTTCATTATAACTCCCTTTCTTTACATGTTATGCTATTTTTCACTTGTGAATCTCCAAGGGAAAAATCTCACTTATAAATACCTCACATAAATGTCAACACAGTCTCAACTTGTTCCAGTTAATGATTATTATTAATATTATTTTACTCATTGATTTCTCTATTCCTAGCTATTAACACTACTCATCTTAAGAATTTTTCAGGAATTCTTGTGGTAAAAAATCTCATTCTCTAAAGATACATATTTCACTAGAATGGTCTTTCAGCTTAATCAGATCCATTTTAATTCCACTTAAATTTGAACACATATCCTTTTTTTTTTTTATTTTGTTTTTTGGGATCAGGGGACTCTCCGTCAGATATGCAGAGAAGAGCCCCACCACCTCATAAGGTGTGGCTTTTATTTTAGCTTTAGAACAAAGAAAATATGTATGTACATATACAAAGTCTATAGATACTTGACAGTTTACATTTTACTAGAATGAGCAAGTCTTAAAAGTTAATGGCTCAGTTCCTCTTTTCCTTCCTGAAATTCACAGACATTGTAAATCTTACAAGCTCAGGATGTTTCCCCACCTAGCTCCTATTAGCATGAGACAAAGGAACCTGAAGAAGCATAAATATTAATGAAATTGCCTTCCATGTAAGAGCTCAAAAGCTTGACTGGTAGTCAATGATGGGTAAGATTCTCAGAGGACAACAACCTAAGACAGGCACAGTCACAAGAGCCTATGGAAGAAGACAAGTGTGACAGGAGGTCACCTTGTATCAGCTTATATAATGGTTCCTATGAGCTTTAATTAATAAAAAAGGGGGAAATGATGGAGTTTCAATTAAAGGCCATGGCAACTGACAAAAAAGAAGGTCACTCATATCCATTTTTATATACTATTGTCTCACTGCTCTGGTTCTCGATTTATTTTTTTATATTCTAGTCTCCCAACACTGCTATTAATTTATTGTTATTCATAAATTTCTTCTATCATTTAAATATGCTCATAAGAGGGAAAATTTGAAAACATGATGTGCTTGGTTTAACACCTGAAAACAATTACAAAATCCTTCTTTTTTAAATAAAAAATGATTCAAGTCTAGGCCTCCAAGAAAAAATTTGAACAACTGTCCTGGAACTAATAAGTTTTAACAGATAGAGGCTACCTATGACTTATTATTCAGACTTAGATTTTATCAACCTTTGTAAACACAAGATCTGGGTAAGTTCTGGGTATATTTGTATTATACATATTTTATTAGTAAACTATAAATTTAAAAAATTTTTGAGTCTTAAAATCGAAATCCAATTCTTTTATAATGGTTGATTCATTTTGCATGAATATTATTTATCTCCCTATATCTCCATTTCAAATTTTGTAAATTGGTGATAGCATTAACATATTCTACACTTCAGAAGAAATTTTTGAATGTGAATAAGGAAGTGCATATATTCAAAACTTTGTCTTAGAGGGAAAAAGTTTTTTTGTGGTTAATGTAAACCCAAAGTATTGTAGTGAGATAGGAAACAACTGTCATTTTATGAAAATTAGAGTGTCAAGGACTAGGTAGTTAAACTACCTACCAAGTTCAGCAATATAATTGAAGAAGTACTGCATTTTTTAGAATATAATTAAGTGGCAATAGATTTCTTTTTATAAGGGATTTAGAAATGTTCACATTTCATTTCTTTGGACTGTCAGCCTGAACTTGCATATCAAAAGAAATTCTGAAAGAAGGGTTTGATTGTCTAAAACCAAGTATTCTAAATTATGGAAATGCACATCCAAAGAAATGAAAGCTACATCATAACAAAGCTATGTTTTCTGTTTGATATATTCTCCTAAAATTTTACAAAACAGCACTTATAAATATCTTTAAAAATATCCTTTTATGAAGTTGAAAAATTCTGCTACCTCAAATAATTAGAAAACCTTACATTAATTTACAAAGTGAAATTTTCAGTAAAAATGGATATTTCTTACCTTGACTAAAAAGTTTAAAAATGACATGGTGCTTTATAAACAGTGAATTTTATTTTTTACTCAAACCAATATCAGCATATTTCCATTCATATATTGAATTTGTGCAAGGTTGGCATTTTTATGAAATTATTACTCATTTATATAATTATTCATAGAATTCAAGGGTCTTAGATTTTAGATTGCCTGATAACAGCTAGCATTGCCAATCTTTATAAAGATGAAAATATTAGAAAAAATAAGGAAATGAATATCTTGCTACAATATTGGAGACATGATAGGAGATGGCCATTGACCAAAATCTCAGGGACATGGAGAGAATTTCTAATAACTGCAGCTTCATTGCATTTGATATTATTCCTGTAATCTGCAGGTTCTGCTGTTTTACAAATGCATGGAAGGATATAGCAGAATAAGAGAAAACTTCTACTCACCCCCATATTCTTCCCTAAATTGGAGAACAGAGACTGAAGTGATTAAAAAAAAATGAGATAACCACCTTTCATGACATTATGGAAAATAAATTCTGACTTTTGGTAGAATTTCTCAATTCCCTTCCTGACTCATTCCCCAGCTATAGTAAACCTTAATCAATGCTAACCTTTGCTTAGGCTTTTGGATGCTATAACTCCCATTATTCAACCCAAGCAGGCATGAAAATGATGATTCACTATGTCTGGGAATATACAGTAATCTCAAGTAAATTACTAAATGGGCAAGAAGAGCCATTGAAATACAAAGTTGGCAATTTTACAAAATCCGATGCTGTACTATACTATCAACCACAAATAACATATAGCTATATTAAGAATTTAAGATAGCCTGAAAGATATCTATCACACAAGAAAGAGAGCTCTAATATTATTTGAATAATGTTGTAATGTAATACAATGCAATACAAGATTTTTATGGTATTGTATGTTAGAACTGACTATGCATAATCTAACAGTAGCAAATCAGTCATCTGTTATTTGAAAAGTTTGGGAGAGGAAAAAAAAAGCCTTAAAAATGTAATATCTGCCAGGCATTTATCTTTTATTTCTACTATTTGAAACCCATTTCTTAAGTACAAGCATTAACAACAACAACAACAAAAAGGTAGCTTAGTTTAGCAAACAATGCCATTAAACTGTCATACCCTAGAAGAATGGCACACACATTTTTACACACACACACAAGCACATACATGCAAGCACATACATGTGATATATTCAGATGAATTAACGTGGAGGGGGGTAGTTTTAAAGACTGGGTGATTCCTATAACAGAAAATGGAGGGGGGAAATCCCGTTTTATTCAGAATAAAATTTAAACCATTTGTTATTACCTAATAGTATCTTTGATTATGATTTATATTTGTCATACTTAGCTTACACCCTGAGAAAATTACTATTAAAATTATTAAGCTTACATTAAAGTTGTAATACTTTTAAAGTAGGTACTTTTATGTCCACTACTTAGATCTACAATAATGTGTTATTATAAACTTTCTATTTTACATCCATCTATCTACTTATCTACCTATCTATAACTATCCATCCACCCATCCACTTACTCATTCACCCATCATTTATCTTACTCTGCTATGCATTTAAAAAAATATAGACTTCAATTCACTTCCTCCCAAATATTTCAGTATATATATCATTAACTAGAATTTGATATTGTTTAAAAGCATTTTTTTCTTAGAAGTAAATCTTAAATGCAATGAAATGCACAAACTTAAGTGTTCATTTACATGAGTTCTGGCAAATACATACACCTGTATAATGTCAAATCATGTCAAAATAGGGAACATTATCTACATTCCAGAAGTTTCCCTCAATCACATTCTTCACCCCTAAACATAGAATAAACCCCTGTTCCATTTTCCACCCTATATTAGTTTGCTTTTTTATAATTTCATAAAAAAAATGGATTAATAGAGGATATCCAGCATGTTTTTTTGAGATTTATTCATGCAATTGTGTGAACCATAAGTTAACTCTCTCCTTCCTTCCTCCCTCCCTCCCTTCCCTCCTTCCTTCCTTCCTTCCTTCCTTCCTTCCTCCCTCCCTCCCTCCCTTCCTTCCTTCCTAAAGAAGCTTTAGATTATTTAAATATTACATTAAAAAAATAGGGGATTCCCATTTGCCCCACCTCCTACTCTTCTCACAATTTCCCACATTAACAACATCTTTCATTAGAGTGATACATTTGAAGCCTTGTTGCTCAAATGTGGCCTCTCTCTAAATCAAACTCAGCATATAATCTCCCTACCTTCCCCATGTGGGACATGACTCCCAGGGATGAGATTCCCTGGCACCAAGGGATTATTACCAAGCACCAAGTAGCAATGCATCTGGAAAAAGACCTTAACCAAAAAGGGGAAATATTAAATACAAATAAATTTTTATGACTAAGCAATTTCAAAGTGAGTCCAGGAGGTCATTCCAGAGGTTGCGCTTATGCACATCCCAGCAGGATCCCATTGACTGCCACAGTAAACAGTGCCTAAAACACTGGGATTCCTGAGAGCTCAAGAAACATGTAGACACTATAAGCAGGGCAGGTAAGCTCAATAATTCAGCACCCTGTCAGTGGGACTTACTTTGGAATTTATGCTCCCCAGTGCAACTGAGTTAGACTCATTTATAGTTTCCCTACATATGGCTCTTCTGCCCCTATTATTTGAACCTATAATTAGCACTATACTTGTTAAATATATGTCCCAGAGACTTAAATTTTTGGTCTGTTCATGTGCCTTTTGAACCCTGAATCTGCAGCACCTGCTCTTCAGTTCATTCTTTTTTAATAATGATGAACAATGTATAAATATGTCAGACATTGTTTATATATTCTCTTTCTTTAGTGTTGAACAATATGAATAAAGGGGCTATAAATATCCATAAACAATTTTTAAGGGCAAGTTTTTACTCCCTAATGTGAATAGTAGAAGAGGAATTGTGGAGTCATAGGATAGTTTTTGCTTTATTTTCTTCTTTATCTAGTTTAATAAGCAGCTACCAAGGCTTTTTCCAAAATACTTGTATCTGCCAAATTTTTATTACTCAAGATACTTGTCAACATGATATGGAGTCAGATTTTACACTTTAATCATTTAAGTGGATGTGTACTCTTATTTCCTTACTTAACTTGTGCTTCCAGGAATAAAAATGTGTTGAATTTATGTGTGGGTAGGTGTGTGTGTGTGTGTGTGTGTGCTTACTGGACATTGATTAGAAAGTCTAACATCTGGTCTTCCTCAGTCACAATTTCTATTGTTTCCTTTTCCCCTACATTTTCCCACATTCTTTCTTGTTTCTTTGCATGTCTTGTAATTTTTGTGGTTGTTGAAAACTGGATATTTTGAATATTACAATGTGGCAATTCTGGAAACTTGATTTTCTCCCATTTCCAGGATTTGTTGTTGATGATGCATATTGCAGCTGTTTAGTGAATTTTCTGATCTAATTTCATAAAGTCTGTATTTTTTGTCAGATGTAGCTTTAAATATCTCTGTTTCATTAGTTTAGTAGTCAGCTAATGATTGGATAAAGGTGTCCTTATGTATCTGGAGCCAAAAAATCATTGAGTCTTTGCTGAGGGGCTCTGGCATGTGTTAGGATGTGCATCAGCACTCAGTCAGGCAGTTTACAATTCTGCCTCAGTCTTCACTTCCTGCTCATGATGTGTCTTCAGAACAGTCAGAGATGAATGCTCAGGGCCTGCTCAAATATTTCCCGAGCTTGCACATGTACAGCCTTTTAGATTTCCAGGAATATGTCAGAGCTTTTCAAAGTCATAATGGGCATCTCATTCTTTAGCTTTTCCACCCAAGATTTTGGGTTAATCAATTTTTAGCCCAATTATTTTCTATGGCCTCAGGCTGCAGCCAGTAAGCCTGTAAATATTTTTCCAAATGCCCCCACAGGAAGCAACTTTAGTATTGGGACATTTGGACTTAGGCTAATTAAGTTTTTTGAACCAGCCTTTCCAGGAGTGATTAGACAGGTCAAAAGAAACAAATAATTATAATTATTTGTGAATAGAGTCCATTCTGCTAATTCTGGTGCTAGGAATATTACTTTTATGGCTACCTTTGAGTTATAGAGTGGAGGACAGGATTGGGGTGAGTTAAAATACCACAGAGTACACTATTTTAAGAGAATCAGTCATTTTTCACCAAATATGCATTTTCTGGCAAATATTTGGCCAATTTCCAAAGGTTTATTCTCACTGTTTTTGCTTTCTTTATTGATTTTATGTAAGAGCATACTTTGGAGTTCCTTGTGCCACCATTTTTGCCTACTTAACCCATCACATTTTTTTAAATGAAATTGCTAAAACAATTATATAAAGAAAAGATAAACATTTCAACAACTAGTGCTGGGAAAATTAAATATCCACATGCAAAAGAATGAATTTGGGCCTCCTTCTGACACAATATACAAAAATGAACTCAAACTGTAGTATAAACCTAAATGTAAGAGGTAAAACAATAAAATGTTTAGAAGAAAATATGGGAATAAACATTTATGACCTTGGGTTTGGCAAAGATTTGCTTGATATGAAATCAAAAGAACAAGGAACAATAAAAAGAGAGAAGAATTGGACTTCATTAAAATTATAAACTCTTGCATTTCGAAGAATACTATCAAGAAATTCAAAGATAAGTAATCCAGAGAGGGGGTGAAACAATTTTCAAATCATATGTCTGATAAATTACTTGGATCCTTAATATATAAAGAACTCTTACAACTGAAGAATGAAAAGACAAATAAGCCAATTGAAAATTAAAAATGGGAAATGATTTATATAGACATTTCTCCAAAGAAGATATAAAAGTGAACACATGAAGATGTTCAACACCATTAGGCTTCGATGCAAATCAAAGCCACCATGAGATATTCACACCAACTAGAATAGCTATGCTGAAAATGACAGATAATTAGGATTGTGGAGGAAGTTGAAAAATTTGAATCTTCCTACATTTTTGGCAAGAATGGTGTATCCACTTAGGAAATCAGATTGGCATTTCCTCAATAAGTTAAACATAGCAATACCATATAAACCAGCAATTTCATTAGTAGAGAACACCCAAAATAAATACAGCATATTTCACAAAACAACTTATACATGGTGCTCATCACAGTATTATTCATAATAATCCAAAAGTGGAAACAACACAAATGTCCATCAACTGATAAACTGATAAACAATATGTGGTACAAACATACAATGGAGTATTATTCAGCAATAAAAAGTTATGAAGTATTGATATAAGCTGAAACATGGATTAGCCTTGAAAATGTTATTCAAAGCCAGACTCAAAAGGCCACTTATTTTATTTTTCCATTTATATGAAATGTCCAGAGCAATCAAATCTTTAGAGACAAAATTAGATTAGTAGTTGCCTAGGGCTGGGGAATTTAGGAGGAGAAACGGTTGTTTGCTAATTGGTATGAAATTTCTTTTTTGGGGTGATGAAAATGATCTAAAACTTAATATGGTGTTGTTCCACAATTCTATGAATATACTAAAAACCATTGAAATTGAATTGGACACTTTAAAAGGACGAATGGCATAATATGTGAAATAAACTTCAATAAAGATACATGTATATGTGTAATATGTGTATTGTTTGTGTGTATGAGTGTGTGTATATTTTGAAAATGATTTGTATACATACCAAAATTCTGTTTTGTGTAATGTGTTTTGTAAAAATGTGAATATAACTCTGGGGCATTTGGACAATTAATATTCTATAACATAACGCAAACTAAATATTACTTAAGAAAAAAAGTTGGTGACTAGTTGAAATAAATAAATTTACGTTGTAAAGAATTTATACTGTTTTTATAAACAAATACATAATCTGTTTTCTGTTTGCTTATGGGTTTTAAAATGGCTATATTGCTCATCATATTAAATCAAAAACATAAAAAGAAGCAATAATTTTTTTCTTCAGAATTTAGAAAATAAAATATTTTAAACAGAATAATAATTTAAATTTTTGCTTACATAAACTATAATGATTCTTGATCATTGTAATCAGTATATTTTCCTAGATGAAAGAAGGTAGATTTTAGTGTGTTGTTAATCAAATTCTCTTAATTGTAAAAATTTCAAATTGAAATAGAATGTGGAAATGTTTTTTAATCAATTTAAATTTCTCTGTTCTCTTCGGTATTATTTCTGTTGACACTTTGAAAATGAGAAGAGAAAATGTTGAATTTTGATTAACTGTCTTAAAAACAAGCTGGTATATTTATTCCTGGAAAATGTGCAGGTCACTAGTGAAGACAGATACTAAAATCAAGTGACTCATTAATGCCTTGGAAAGTTTGAGCTACTATAATATTTCTCATAGTTGACCACAATTATGATCTTTATTTGGATATATTGTGCTTCTGATTACTTAGCAACATAAGGATTTTCTATTTGGGATGGATCTAATCACCACTAATTGTCAATAATTTATGTGTGTATTTTAGGGGTTACTGGGTAGGATGTGTTTTAATAGCCATGTTTCATGAATATTATTGGCACCTGTGGACTATCTTCAAATATTATAAATCTTGACAACCACTTTGTTCATCTTTTCAGCCAGGTGCAAAACTCAGCTGTACCAACATCTTTTAATTGCTTGGCAAAGGTAGCAAACATCTGCTCACACACAAGTTGTTTAGGAATTAATAATTAAAATAACTAAAGCTTTGTATTTTTAGATGCTGCATGATTTAGTCAGTTGGCTGTATCTGTTATATATTAAATGACCACTATTATATAAGAAATTCTGGATTAAAAAGTGCTGTTTCTACTCTTGAATGAAGAAGACATTTAAAAAATATTAAAATATCTAATCTACATGTATTTATAATAAAATATAGAATGCTTTTTGAGGATAACAAAAATACTGTTAAAAACTTATGGGTGTGGAAATAAAGATTCTATAGTACATATATATCTGTATATTAATGTCTTGTAGGTAGGCTCTGAAATATGATTTGCAAGTGTTTACACAAGATAGTTTGCTTTCCTTAGCATTATTGGTTTGTTCTATAGCAAATGTTCATGAAAAAAAGAAAGTCTTTAATTTAATGAAATATTATTTTTATTGACATGCATTATCAATCAGAAATAATGTTTTTGAATGAAATAATTTAGCTTTGCCATATAATAACAGTAAGCCTCAAAGAAAGTCATGTTGCATTCTTTTTAGTTTTTATATGAAGAAAAAAATGGGGAGATATTGCTCAGACATTAAACAGCTTAATGACAAAACATGAACTCTTTGCTAAAATTGAGGTTATTGGTATCTTTGAACTCAGAATTTATTGTATTTATGGGTAAAGACCATGTGCCAAGTTGTAGTTGAATTCTGATCAAGTAGTGTAATGTTCCAGCTAAAATTGGAAATATATTAACCAAAGAGAATATCTCAAACATAAGACATAAACTGTGTATGCTATGTTTCCATTGTCAACCATATTTTCAAGGCTATTGATCCAAGGTAAACTTCTTGTTGAAATTCAGATTTCTTTGTTTTATCTTGATTATGATAGTTTTATTTCAAGGGTCTCTTTATATACAATGAAAATGTTCTGAAATGGACTGAGCTCATGACAGCACAATTTTGTGACAAAACAGAGAAACATCGAGTGTCCACTTTAGATGGGTTGCACAAAGCAGGAAGGCCATATAACACAGCAAACCCATGGTGAATGATGGAATTTGGTTCACAGTACAAATATCTGAACGCTCTCTCATGAACTATAACAAAAATACAATGCTAACACATGGTGTTAATAGTAGGATAGTTTCTGGGGAAAATACATAAAATATAAGTTATGGACTATAAAATAGCAGTGTTCTTTCATCATTTGTAACAAATTTGTCGAAACAATGTAAAATGGTGGTGGTGGGGTGATGTATGGGAATCCTGTATGGCATGCATGTTTGATTGTTAACTCATAACTTCTCAAGTTAAAAAATTCTATAAAAATCTTAAAAAATAAATTATTTTCAAAAGAAAGCCAATAATAAAAGCAAAAGGAATATTCTATTATTTATTAAATAAAAGAAATCATTGAGTATATAATAATATCTTCTAGCAATCTATGCAAAAGTTTTATAAGCTATATAAAATTTGGTGCTTTGAATTTGCTATTAAACCAATCCTCTATATGAAAAGTACTTTGTGACTGATTTTGTGACTTACGTTTCTTAAGTTAAATACAGCCAAATTCAACTTAATTGCAAATACATTATGACAGAAGATGCCATTTTGACCTATTAAATTAAGCAAGTTATAGTAATAATCTAAATGCTAAGGAATTTAAGCTATACTCCATGTAATCCTCAAAATGTTGTTTTAAGGAAAAACACAAAATAACATGTATGAAATCCCTCAGAATGTTTATACTCTTGTACACAGCAAGACAACTTCAGATGGTTTATCTGTGGAAGAATAAAAAACAAACAAAATGATCTATTCACTTGGGTTTACCATATCAAACACATCAGAGCATGTATTGCTCTGAAAAGAATTCCAAGGGTGTAGCTGGAAAACTTTCTGTTGGATAGATTAGACATGTTCCTCATAGAACCAATCAACTATCTCAGCAGAAGCCAGGAAAACAGATGGAATATTCAGGAAAGGTCTGTGGAGAACTCTCACATCTAATGGCATGGGTTCCTTGACATAACCACAAAGAATAACACTGGTTTTGAGAATTTTATAAACCTAAAACACTGCCAGGTTGGCCTGAAGAGGCCAATATAGGACAAAATAAAATAATGCTGTCAGACTTTGGAGACTTTGCAGTCAGGAAAATGCTGATTCTCTGCCACCTCAGAGAATTACTCTCACTCCTTAAAACTGTAATGGAATTTGTACTGCTGGCTTTCAGACTTGCTTGTGGCCCATGACCCCTTTTTCCTTCCAATTTCTCTCTTTTAAGTTGGGCATATTATACTATGTCTGTCTCACCTTTGTATTTTGAAGGCAGTTAACTTATTTTCCAGTTTCACAGGTCCACATATAGAGAGGAATTTTGCCCAGGATGGCTAATACCCAGAGTTTCATCCACACCTGATATAGATTATTTAGATGATAAAATTTGGAACTTGTGAACTGATGATATTTAAGTGAGGTGTTGGATTTAGAGTTGATAGTGGAGTAGACTAAATGGACTAAAATTTTTGGTGAACTTGGGATGGGATGAATGCATTTTGCACTTGGACAGGATATGAATTTTATTCTTATTATAGAAATGTATTCAAATAATAATGTTTTCTCCAACAAGGATAATAGTCTATAATCACTAATATAAAACAGTAGAAAAATGCATGTGCAAAAGAGTAAAAAACATCTCCTTAAGATGCTTACCATAGTTATAATTCTATCTTGAGACAATCATCTATTACTATAAGACCCAAATACTAAGCCTTCACATATGTATTTAATGTAGCCCTTAAAAAGCAGTTCTAATGAGCTATATGTGATATGATGTAGAAATAACTCACCATAAAAAGTAAACTTCAAGTGTTCATCTTTTCCATGGGAATAAATGGGTCCAGGTTTTGTGGTTCAAATAAAAAAAAAAAAAGAATATTCTTCTTTAAACACCAATGCTCTATCAATGCTCCTGAAAAAAATTAATCATTGAATTATTTAAAAGAATTTCCAAACAACTAGGGAAATAAATTTTGAATAGTTGCTTTTCCTGCTTTCTGTCATTTTCCTTAATTTTATGCTAAATCATTCTTTATCTTATTTGTTAGTAAAATGAGTTGAGGTAACCCAAATAAAAGCTCCATGCATAATTTTCTCAGTCTGTAGAAACATGATTATTGAATAGCTGTGCAATTTTTCTCAGTTTTAAAATATGAGAACTTGTTTTTTCTCCCTTTAAATACATACAGACTCATGATTGAATATTCCCAACCCTATTGAAAACCAGTGATATGTTGAGACATCGTAAAGATTAGCATCACAGTTTTAGTTATGAAAATGAGGTATATGTCATGTATTTGCTGCAATATTTTTCTTGTTTTACGGCAATATAGCCATAATCCACTAAGGCTGGTGGTCTGGTATTATAGAAAGTGGTGGAACCAGATTTTACAATGAGTTTCACAGCTTTTACATGAATGGTGGGTTAAGGCAAAGGGTTTCTTCTTAACAGTAATCTATTTGCCTTTTTCTGCAGTCAGGTATTTGGCAGAGGTATTAAATTTAATCTCATTATATTATACATTGAATTCAAGATATATTCTACCTGATTTTGTATTCTACCAGATATTTTCCTTGTAATTCCTTGCCATTTCTCTAAAACTGAGCTATATTTCCTCTTTTGGATTTCTGACCCCCTGAACTTTGAGATAATAAATTTTTGTTGTTTTAAGCCATCCGGATTGTAGTACTTTATTGTGATAGTCCTACGAATTTATATAACCATTAAGTATAGTCTATAAGTTATATTAGTTGTATTTTTCTCATGTATCACCATATTCTTAACACCCTATAATAGAGGAACATTCTTGTATTTGTATTATTAACCACAATCTTTACCTAACACTGAAATCACTGTATTATACAGTTCTTAGATTATCCTCTGGCTATTTTTCAATTAACATTAACCTCTCTAGCTTCTTTCCTCCAGAACTGTCAGATAATATATTTCTGGTTTTTTTAAGCCACTAACTTTGTGGTGCTTTGTAACAGCACTCTCAAGGAAGAGAATAGAGTCATAAACAGGAAAAGGTAATGGCTTAGCCATAAAGGGGGGCTATTATTTCGGTAAGCAGAATATCAAATACAGTAAATAATTTCTCTATGTAGATTAGAAAACATTATCACTTTGATCACTGACTTCACCACCAAACTTATTATGATATTTTTGAGTGTGTCCATATTATGCCAAAGTATGCATTTCCTATCCTGTAATAGGGAGCCTTATCTGAACAAAAACAAAATTATATAATATCTCTTTATATTGATGGGTCTAACTCAGACCAAGCACATTAAATAAACTACCCGTATGGAAATGGAAGCTATTGTTACACAAAGCCATTTTCCTCAAAGGAGAAAAACTAGACAAAACCATCTAAGAACAACATCTTGTTTGGCTTTTCTTTGGGGCATTATATGTATTTTTGTTTAATTGGTAGTTTTATTTTAGTGGTATAAAATAGGAATTGAAAATGGATTTAACCTGTCTCTACCATTCAATAATTAGATTTTAAAAATCAACATTATGTCAAATTATGCTAATTTTATATTAACATGCTTTAGCACCTTTTTCAAATATGGTATTATGCTGAGATTTCCAAAGTCAACAAATCATGGTTCCTTTTTGTTGAACAAATCCTTCATTTAGTTATTTCCTCTCATATTTTACTATAAGCAGCAATGAGAACCAAGAATGTATTGGCCCATAGTTTTGAGTCTAGAAGACCATGATCTAGACCTCAGGAAGGTGAAGCTTTCATCGTGAAGACTGGAGCATTCTGGGGTTGGCTCCTGGCAATCCTTGGTCCTTGACTTTTCTTCATATGGCAATGTACATGAAAGTGTATTCTTTCTCTTCCAGGTTCCATTGATTTCCAGCTTCTGGCTCCTCCCTGTGGCTTCTCTCCCATGTCCATATTGGATTAATACCCACCCTCATTTATTTTGGGCACACTTTAACTAATAACATCCTCAAATGTCCTATTTAAAAATGAGCTCACAGGGAAGCGACTGTGGCTCAATCAGTAGGGCTCCCGTTTACCATATGGGAGGCCCCGGGTTCGGTTCCTGGGGCCTCCTGGTGAAGGCAAGCCTGCCTGCACGGTGTGGTTAGCTGACCCAGCAAGCACAAGCAGCAAGGGGGGGATAAATGAATAAATAAATAAAATCTTTAAAAAAAAAAAAATGAGTTCATACCCACAGGCCAGAGATTGTGACATGAACCTGACTTTTCTGAGGGACATAACTCAATTTCTAACACATATTTAGTAGCAGAAATGCTTGTTTTGCTCATATTATTAAATTGAATTATTTAGCACATTTAAAATTTGAAGAATTTACTCCATATCTTTTATATATGAATTCAAAGGATCTAACAATAGCATATAAAATTCATCATCACATGAAATAATTAGCTGAAGATGACACAACATAAAACTTTGGAAAAGGCATATGCATTCCAGTTTTCCATAAGCATAAGTACTCCCTATCAGTACTTGCACAGTAAAATAAAACCCATTTCTATCATTTACATTGTTTGTCTGACTTTATTAGGGATTTGAATTGACAACACTTTCTTTGAAGGAAATGGCTCAATGTTCTAAAAATATTCTCCTATATAAATATTTCTTTTGTTGTGAGTAAGGGAGAAAGTAAGAGAAGACAAGACCTATAAGCAGAAGAAATACTTTGCTTTTAGAACAATATTGGTTATTCACATTACATTTAAATATTGCCATAGAGAGCAGCGAGAGCAGCCAACAGAATTAGCAATGTGACATTACTCTCTGCATGCTAGTTTTTAGCATTCCTAAAAATTACTTTTCCTTTGGAATTGACTGCCAATTAGTAACCAGCAAATGGTAGCCATCCTCTCAGTTTTCAATTTTTACTAGGAATAATTCTCATATAGTTGCTGCTCCTTTAACAAGCACCTTTCCCATGCGAGACACATATAAAAGTAATTAAATTTAATAGTCTCATTGCCTTTAAGCAAAGCCATATGGTGTACTTAGATTGCAAATTCTAATTGAAGTCAATGAGATTTTATGTAGAAAATACTTTTGAAAATGTAACTGTGTAATCAAATACATATATATATACAATGCAACACTTTTATCTTGACAGGAGCATCGCCCAATACATTTTTTCATTGTCTTTTTCATGCCTACTGCAAAGCATTATAGCGAAACTGCATCTTGCCATGAAAAATAACTTTAAAATTAATGATAATAGCCACTCGGGTATGTCCAATGCATCTTTTTCATTGCCCCTCTATCTAAATTTTAATATTGCAATAATCCCTGGAACTGTGCCTTGGATTACAAGAGCAGTATGTAACCGAGACATGGACCAATCCATTCACATTTATTTCTTCTCTTGTGCACTATGAAATGAAAGTTCCACTTAAAAAAAAAAAATCTATTAATGCAATAAAAAAAAAAAAAAAGAAAGGAAGGAAGGAAAACGAAATTTAAACATACCCAAAGCCTTTTCCGTTTGACTTAGAATAAAGTTTAGAGAAGTTCACATTTCCAGTGTAGATTTTAAAAGTTGTGAGTAATTCATCAAGGAATGCAAATTAATAAAAGGATGAAAGGATGAAAATAGTGTGTATGATCAATTCCTGGACTCTGGTCATACTCTTACATTTGATTTAGTAAAAAAAAAATAACAGAAAAAGGACTTGAGTAAGGTTTTTGACCTGCCTTCTGGCAAAGAGTAACTGTTTTAAGGCCAAATAAGATTTCAACCTGGAGGAAATGCTGAGAAGATGAGAAAAATAGTATATATACAATAAAGGCCTCAAAAGCCTCCTTTTAAACATTCATCATAGGTTTGAAATCATAGAAAATATTATTAAGTGGTCTGGACTGTGCAAAAAAACATATAATTAATAATAAACCTATACATATGAGGGGATTGAGTTCAGTGACCCGGAAGGGGTAAATTTGCCCAATTCTAATGACTAAATGCCCTGAGGACAGCATGGGTGATGATGCCTGTTTTAAAGAGAATTTGAAATACCAGGAATCCCCTTTATACATAAAGAATACATTATTTCTCCCAAATAAGTGATACTACATTTGCTAATATGAAAATTTGAATTTATTTATTTTACATAAAACAATTTGATGTAATTAATAAGGAAAACCTTGTATAGTTATAAAAATTTTCGCTATCCTAATTGTGAAACTGATTTCCCGTCAATATCTGGCAATTGCACTAATGTTTATGATGACATGGTTTTAAATTCACACGCACATAAATACACATATTGGTTATAGTGAAATACATTATTTAATATCTTTTACTTAGTGTTTTATATATATATAAATGGTCATTGTTGCCAAAAAACCTTCAAATATTAAAATGTTATGTAGTGGCATATTATTCCATCAGGGGGATCCTGATGATTTATTGATGCTCTCCATTTAATCTGCCTGCTGGTGCTTTTACGTGTATTTTTTAAAAATATACTTTATTTTAGAAGAGTATTAGGTTTATAGAAAAGTTGCAAGGACAGTGTAGGGATCCATATACCCCACACACAGTTTCTCTTATCAATAACTTACATTATTAAATTGGTACATTTGTCACAACTAATGAGAAAACATTGAAACATTAATATTTACTAAGGTTCATTCATAATTAATCTTTACTTAGTTTTTATATCTAATATTCTTTTTCTGTTTCAGGATCCTATCCAGAGCACCATATTACATTTATTCATCATATTTCCTTTTGCTTTACTTGGCTGTGACAGGTCATTCATTCTTTGATGACATTGAAAATTTTAAGGAATATGGGTCAGGTATTTTAAGAAAACCTCTCATTTGGGATCTCTGCTGATGTTTTTCTCATGATTAGAAAGGTGTAATAGGTTTTTATAAGGAAGATAGAATTAAAGTTTCTTTCTCATAACATCATATCAAGGGTAACTGCTAACAACATGCTTTATGGCTGTTGATATTAAGTTTGATTACCAAACTGAGGTAGCTATTGCCAGGTTTCTCCATTGTACAGTGATACTTTCCCCCATTTCAGAGTGTACTTTTCAGAAGGAAATCACTATTTGGACCCAAATTAAGGAATGGGAGTTTATCTCAACCTTCTTGATGGTGGAGTATCTACATGATTTCTTTGTAATTCTTCTTCACGGGAGAATTACTTACCCTCTCACTTCATCAATTTTTTCAATCATTTATACCTGTATGAACACATGGGTATTTATTTTATTCTTTAGGTTATAATTCAATACTACTTTAAAAAAAAATTGCTCGTCAAATTCTTCTACCTCTGGCCTTTGAAAGCTCTTTTCATTGGCTCCTATGTCCCTTTGACATAATCCAATTATTGTGTGTGTGTTTATTTTTGAACACTTTTTTTACTGGAATGCTATTGTTTCTAGACCCAATCAGCTGTTAGAGAAATGGAATACATTTTTCTAGACTAATGTATATATACATTAGTATATATACTAAATGTCTATACTAATCCATGTATGTACAAATATCTATATTCTCACATAAATAGCTCTATATGTGACAATTTGTATAATAAGCTAAACATGAGTTATTACTAATGCATTCTCACATATATTATTCTAGCATTTTCACCTAGCTTATCTGAAACATCTCACTCCAACAGTGAGAAACGTCACTTCCACAACTTGCATCTATTTACTTAATTCTTCTATACATGTACAGTGGTTACAGAATTCTTAACCCATACCCTTGATTATGTTCATTTTTTTTGTCATCAACATATTTTTGAAAGATACTTTGATATATTTACAAAAGAGGTAAAAAGAAACAAATACACACATCTTCAATATAGTTTATTAAGCCATTTCTATTAGATTGTGTGTAAGAAAGAGTATTTTACAGCTGGCTTCGGTTTGCTCTTTATCTTCAGGCATGCCTGAAAGTCTGGTAGTTTCTTCGGGCCAAGTAAGAATGAGATGGGATGGATGGTCACTTACAACATGGTATTTAAAATCTGAAAGTCCCCTGGCTGCACCCAGCACCTCTCTTTCACATTATTTAGGTATGTGCTTCAAAATGTTGACATCCTGGCTTGGCTTTGTAACCAGTGAGGCATAAAAAGGCCCCTCTGGAAACTTTTGCTTGAATTCCTCCGAAACCAATATTTCTTGCACGTATCTGGATGGTTCATAATCCAGAGAATAAGGGCATCCTGGGACCTGTGCCTGGAAGTCAGACCCCAGCTTATCTGTGCTTTTTACTACCTACTGTCTTATATCCCCAGCCTTTGTTAAAGCCCTATGTAAGTATGCTCTATTGAGACTTGTTAGTCTATTCTATCCTATGGCTCTGTGGCAAGGACTCTCTGGATTATCTTAAAATATGTGGAGGAATTCATTAGAACAGTTTTTAGCCTCTGTGGTAGACTGAATCACATACCCCAAGTAAAAAGCCGTTCTTAACTTTATTCTGCATTCTTGTGAGTTTGACTCATTTGTAAATAGGATCTTTTAAAAATGTTATTATTACTTAAGATGAGCGCCTTAATCCATATGACTGGAGGCCTTTTAAAGACAAGATATTCAGAATCAGTCAATCAGAGAAAGCCACAGGAAGAAGCCAGAAGCCTGAGGAATACAGAAGGGTAGACACCATTTTACAGGAGGCAGAGATGCAAGTCAAGGGACCCCAAGGATTGAGGCAAGCCAGCACCACAACGCTACAGACTTCAGAGAAAAAGCATAGACTTGGGAAATCTAGCCAAAACCATAAGACCTGTTAGTCTGTTCTATTCTATGACCCTGTTGTTAAGTCACCCTGTGATTAG
Source organism: Tolypeutes matacus (assembly GCA_026826555.1). Taxonomy (NCBI): domain Eukaryota; kingdom Metazoa; phylum Chordata; class Mammalia; order Cingulata; family Chlamyphoridae; genus Tolypeutes; species Tolypeutes matacus. Next base: position 4,651,461 of record JAKSZT010010858.1, on the reverse strand, counting down.
AACAGAACAAATTTCAAGCAATGGGGAAAGGATCTGATAAGCACAAGTATTTATGCTGCATTATTTCAATGTCATGGGCAATAAAAATTGTCATTTTCTTTTCATTGATAGATGATGGAACTTTTGGCTTAGTTATCATATGGTCTGGAAGCTATCTTGAATTTCTTTTTAATAGGCATGATTCCCAGTTAAATGGTGAAGTTAGATTAAAATATTAGCTGAAATATTAATATATGACCCTAGGATAAGTTTTGTATTTTATATTTGTTTTTAAAACACTTTTTATGTTGTCAAAATTATCCTGTTTTACATTTACATTCATGAAGTCACCACCTAACTCCTACTCTAATTATATTTTAATTTCTTTTATTTAATTTCAATTATTTCTAAATTTTAAAATGTATGCATTGTTAATTTCACAATCAGTACTTAACTATTTTATTGTGATTTTTTTTTCACAAAATTATTTAAAGTTTCTCCAGTGTTTTCTTCTGTACAAGTTCATTTGTGATATTTCTTTTTATCCCTTAATTAAGATATAATGCTAAAGTGATTTGCAGGTTTTAGTATGAAGATTAGAGAGGTGATTTTAGTTTGTTTTAGTTTCATTTTAATTTTTACTTTTCTTCTCATTTTTTGCTAAGCACTGTAGATGGCTTCTTAAAAGCCCTACACTCTGAATTGTTTTGCAACAGGCTCATGGTGAAAATAAGGTTAGGACAAGACATTCCATTCCTTGCCAGTAAGAGAAACCCAAGGAAAACTTTCTACCAGTCTTAAATACCTTAACTTCCTAATAAACAGAGCAAGGCTACAGTAAATATGGCACCTACCTAGCTGGAAGACAGGCATTTCTCTTGACCGAAGAGTGTGTGGTTAAGCTGTCATGGCTTTGGAATTATGGAGAAAAGGTGGAAGGAAAGACATCGTCATGCTTAGGATGAAATTTTGTAATATCAGGAATAAGTGTATTCATTTTCCTGCTCTTTCTTTTGCATTGACTTAAAATATAAACCCAGTGTTTGCTGTGCCTGTTCTCTCTTTTCATAAAGACGTTGTTTCTATGCTTCCCAGTGAGAGCAAATACTATGAAGTGATTTTGTGCAGTATGTGGCCTTATATCTGGTACCCCCAATCCACTGCCAGTGTTTATCAATCGCACTTAAGGCAAATAATAACCCTAATGATGGGATATGTTAGCACTTATTTTGTCAGCCTTACCTCTATTGTTGTTTCTGGTGTTTCAGTGTGGAAACCTTTGAACCAATGATTCGATCTGGTTTCTTTCAAAATGTTTTTTTTTTTTTTTTTTTTTTAAAGATTTTATTTATTTATTCATTTCTCCCCTCCTTGCTGCTTGTGCTTGCTGGGTCAGCTAACCATGCCATGCGGGCGGGCTTGCCTTCACCAGGAGGCCCCGGGAACCGAACCCGGGTCCTCCCATATGGTAAACGGGAGCCCTACTGATTGAGCCACAGCCCTAATTTTTCCTCAATAATTAAGTGCTCCCTTTTCTATCAGAGCACTTTCAGGTTTACAGAGAAATCATAAGAAAGTACAGAGTTCCCTAATACTCCCTTCTGTTTCCCCTAAAATTAATACTTTGGATTAATGTGGTACTTTTGTTACAATCAATGAAGCAATTTTATTATAATTAAAATTATCATGATTTCGACCATTGTTCACATTAGGGTTCACACTCTGTGTTGTACAGTTCTGTGTTTTGCTTGTCGTAACTTATGTGCAAGTCAAAATGTCCTATTTTATCAAAATATGAGTTAGGAAGTATTCCCTCCTCTTGAATTTTTTGGAAGATATTTATCCTTATTGGTGTAAATTCTTCTTTGAATGCTGGTAGAATTCACCAGTGAAGCTGTCTGGTCTTGGGATTTTCTCCATTGGGAGATTGTTGATTACTGATTCAATCTTTTTATGTGTTATTGTCTGTTGAGATCTTTTATTTCTTCTGGAGTCAGTGCATTTAGCTTGCGTGCTTCTAGGAATTTGTGTTGATTCCATTGGTCTAATATGTCTGTCCTTGTGCCAGTACCATGCTGTTTTGATTACTGTAGCTTTGTAATAAGCTTTAAGGATGGGAAGTGTGAGTTCTCTAACTTTATCTTCTTTTCAAGATGACTTTGGCTATTTGGTGACCCTTACTCATCCGTGTGAATTTGATGATAGTTTTTTTTTCCCATTCCTGCAAAGAGGGATGTAGGAATTTTGATTGGTATTACATCTGTAAATCACTTTGGATATTGATATCTTAACTTTAACTTGTCTTCCAATCCATGAGAAAGGAATGTCTTTACATTTATTTAGGTCTTCTTTTTTTTTTTTTAACAATATTTTATCATTTTCCATATAATTCCTTTACATCTTTGGTTAAATTTATTCTTAGATATTTGACTTTTGTTGCTATTATAAATGTAACTTAGTCTCGATTTCCTCTTCACATTGTCCATTACCAATGTATAGAAGCACCACCAATTTTTGTGTGTTGATACTGTACTTTGCCAATTTGATTATTTCATTCATTGGCTCTAGTACCTTTTTATGGACTTTCAGGCTTTTTTATATATATACCATCATTTTAACTGCAAATAGGTAACATTTTTTTCCTTCCTTTCTAATATGCATGCCCTTTATTTCTTTTTCTTGCATGATTGTTCTGGGTAGAACTTCGAGTGCAATGCTGAGTAAAAGTGGTGTCTGTGGGTATCCTTCTTGTTCTAGAAGATAAAGCTTTCAGTCTTTCACCACTGTGTATGATGTTATTTGTTGTTTTTTAATATGTGTCATTCATCTTGTTGAAGAAGTATCCTTGATCCCTAGTTTTCTAAGTGTTTTTCTCAAGGAAGCATGTTGGGTTTTGTAAAATCCCTTTTCTGCATTAATTAAGATGATCATGTATGTTTTCCTTCATTCTATTAATGACGTGTATTACATTAATTTATTTTCTTCTTTTGAACCTTACATACCTGTGATTAATCCCATTTGATCATGGTGTCTAATGCCTTTAATGTGCTGTTGGAGTCTATTTGGTAGTGTGTTATTGAGGAATTTTGTACCTACATATATAAGGGATATTAGTCTGTAATTTTCTTTTCTATGTGGATTTTAATTTGCTTTGGTATTAGGGTTATTTGGCCTCATAAAATGAGTTATAGAGTAGACTCTCCTCTTATATTTTTGGAAGAGTTTGAGCAGAATTTGTGTTAATTTATTTCTTGTAATGTCTGGAAAAATTCTCAAATGAAGTCACCTGGTACTGGGATTTAGTTTGTTGGGAAGTTGTTGATTATTTTTTCAAACTCTTTACTTGTCATTGGTCTATTGAGATTTTTCTTAAATCAATGTAGGTTGTTTGTGTGTTTCTATACATTTGTCCATTGAATTATGTAATCTAATTGGTTGGTGTACAATTGTTTATAATACCATCTTATAATCCTTTGAATTCTGATGGGGTCAGAAGTAATGTCCCTCTTCATTTCTGAGATTAGTTATTTGGGTATTGTCTCTTTTTTTCATTGCATGATTTCAGTATATTTAATTTATTGGTACTTGCTTTGTGACATAACATATGGTTTATCCTGAAGAATTATCCATGTGCACTAGAGAAAAATGTGTATTCTGCTGCTTTTGTGAAAAGTGTTCTATATATGACCGTGAGAACTAATTGGCTTATAATATCATTCAAGTCTCCTCTTTTCTTATTAATCCTCTCTCTAGACTTTCTATCCTTTATTAAGTGTGGTGTATTGATGTCTGCTACTACTAATATATAACTATCTATATATTGCTTCTAATATAGCAATATTTGTTTCATATATTTGGGTTTGTGCTGTTAGACGCATAGATATATTTATAATTGTTATGTCTTTTTGCTGAAAGTTCCTTTTTATCAGTATATAGTGACCCCCTTTTTCACTTACAGCAGTTTTTTACTTAAAGTCTATTTTATCTGATATTTACATAGCTACCCCAAATTTCTTTTGGTTAATATTTGCTTGGCATATATTTTCTAAACTTACATACAACCTACTTGTGTCTTTGAATTTAAGGATATCTTTTGTAACCAGTATATGGTTGGATGGTTGGATGATGCTATTTTATCTATTCTAGCAATCTCTACATTGAGATGGAATGGTTACTCCATTTACATTTAAAGTACCTACTTACAACGCAGTACTTACTTGTGCCATTTTGCTATATAGTCTTTGTAAGTTGTTCCTTTCTTTGTCCCTCAGTTTTTAATGTCTACTTTATAATTATTTGATTTTGTTGTGTACCATTTTGAGCCACTTCTCATTCCTTTCTGTATATGTTTTTCATATATTTTCTTCATGGATACCAAGCGACTTAAACCTAACATTCTATAAAAAAACATTTTTAAATCAATTTTATTGAAATGTACTCATAAACCACACAATCCAGCTGTGTCCAGCAAAGGTATTTGTTATAATCATAGAGTTGTACATTCTTCACTGAAGTCAATATTAGAACATTTTCATTATTCCAAAAGATAAAAACCCTATCCCTTAGTAGTCACTTCTCAGTCCTTCTATCCTTCCCCTGCCCTACGAAACTATTAATATATTTCTGTCTTTATAAATTTTTGTGCATTTACATTTTGTATAGATGGACTCAAGTTATATAATAAAAACATTTTATTTGATACCAAGTTAACTTCAATAGCATATATACACACTTACTCTATGCCCTCTGTCCCCTCACCTTTTTGTGTTATTTGATACAAATTATGCCTGTGTACATTCTTTATGAATGCACATTTTAGAATCTGTAAGAGGTAAAAGCTGGAGTTACATTCCCCCTCCCCCCAAAAAACACAATATAATAATTCAGGCATTTATAGTTACCCATACAGTTACCTTTTTGAGAGGACTTTTTTCTTTTTGGCACTTTTTCACACTGTCTACTGTCCTTTCTTCTCAGTCCATAAGACTTTCTTTAGCATTTCTTAGCTTTTGTTTATCTGAGAATGTTTTAATCTTTCCCTCATATTTTAAATACAGTTCCAATGAATATAAAATTTTTGGTTGCTAATTGTTTTCTTTCAACAGTTTAAATATTTCATCCACTGCCTTCTTACCTCCACAGTTTCTGTTGAGAAATTGACACTTAATCTTATTGGACTTGGTTTTACATAACACATTGCTTTTCTCTTGATGCTTTCAGACCTCTATCCTAGACTTAACAATCGGCAGTTTGACTATTATGCTTGGACATAGTTCTTTCTGTTTATCATGTTTGGAGTTCATTGAACTCCATGAATGTACATATTCATTTCTTTAGTTAAATTTGGGAAGTTTTTTTGCCATTATTTCTGTGAACATCCCCCTTCTCTCTTTCTTCTCTTTCTGGAACTCCCATCAAGTGTATCTTAGTATGCTTCATGGCATACCACAAATCTCTTTTTTTATTTCTGCTACCCAATATGAATCATATCGATGATCTTGTCTGAATTTATTAATTGTTTCTTCTGCCAATTCCAATCTGCTGTTGAAACTTTCTCAGAAAAAAAAATTTTTTTTTTCATTTAAATGTTTCTGGCCTTGAACTCCAGCATTTGTTTGGTTCCTTATTAAAACCCCCCCACTAAAAGTTCTCTTTATTGAGATTATCATATTGCTCATTCATTGTTTTCCCAATATTCTTTAGTTTTTTGACTGCTTTATTTCCTTTAGCATGTTAAAGATCTTTTTTTTAAAATACCTCCTGAGATGTTTCCGTCACCTTTTTGATCATTGTTTGTGCTTGTTGTTTGCTCGTTGTCTTTGTTTGTTTGTTTGTTTGTTTTGCTCATTGTCTACTTGCTTTTTTTTTAGGAGGCACCGGGAACAGAACCTAGGACCTCCCATGTGTGAGGCTGGTGCTTAACTGCTTGACCTATAGCCACTCCTTGTTTTTTGTTTTTGGCTTGTGTCTGCTCATTGCTTTGTTTTCTGTCTTGCTCGTTGTTTTTTTGCTCATTGTCTACTTGCTGTTTTTGCTCCATGTCTGCTTATTGTCTGCTCATTGTTTGTTTGTCTTCTTTAGGAGGCACTGGAACCAAACCCAGGACCTCCCATATGGGAAGCAGTTGCTCAACTGTTTGAGCCACATCTGCTCCCTGAGGTTCGTTTTTATTTTAAGTGAGTTTGTTCAGTGTGTCTAAAGTCTGGTGTTCTTCATTGATGGTTTCTGGATTTTTATTTTTTTCCTTTAGCTGGGATATTATTTCTTGTTTCTTTGTTTGCTTTATAATCTTTTTTCACACTGTAGATTTTAATATTTTAAAGTGTTACCACATCGATTGAGTTCCCGAGCTGGTTGTTCATTATATTTGTATCCAGCTAGTGATATCATAAGTGCCACTAGATAACAAAAGCAAGCAATCCAAATAATATATAATAAATATTTGACAAATAAAAAAAAAAAACCTCTTATTGAATGCTTGGTCCAGTTTACACTGAACCTTTAGAGTAGCCCATGTTTAACAGTTCAGATTTTCTCATGGCTTTCTGCATCTCTCTCTTGCTCTAGACATGTGCAGTAACTTTAAAGATTATTATGTGTGACTGTTCCTTCCAGGAGAGGATTTCCTTTCTTCTTTTATTAAGGCCTCCCTTTTCCAGTAACTACTTGAGTTCCTATAACAGAGTTCTTAGAGAGAGGCCACATTTGAAAAACAGGAGGTTTTCAGGAGGTAACTCTTAGGCAATAAATAATACTAAGCTAAGTTTCAATTTCACAAGAACAAAGTTCATAAATACAACTATCTACATCGAAGGCCTGGTCTGTCCTCCTTCGCTAGGCACTGCCCATGTACTCTGGGGATTCTTGCCACTCTACTACAAAATATATAAAGACTTCTCAGGATGGGAATTCAATATTCTTTTGGTTATTGTGTGGGTCTCCACCCACCAAGACAGTGCCCCATGACCACGTGAACATATTCAAATGCCCTAGAGGCATGCCCCAGATGCACCCTTCCCCACACATCCCCCCACCTACACACTGCACCCGTAAGCCTCCCCTGCCACAGTTGTGACCCTTCTGTGATCCAAGACCTCCTCAAAAACATAGCCAAAAAAATAACAATAATAAGAAAATAAAACACTAAAAAATAACAAAGTACAAAAATAAAAAATAAAATCAATTTTCAGTGTGTCTTTCATCACCATAAGATCTGTTATCTTTTAAGTACAGTGACAATTTCTGCCATATGTTCCCCAGTATCTTATTTTTTTTTTGCTTTATCATCAAAGAAGCTTTATATTATAGAAAAGTCACATAAAAAATTATATTTTGTGATGTAACTCTTTGATACCTATCTCATTTATGTCTCTGTATATTTTAAGTACTTTCTTTGTGATTCCCCTGGGGTTTATATTAAACAACATAAATTTATAAACTACTATTTCAAAAACAAATCAACCAAACTTCAATAACATACACAATCTCTGCTCTTATACCACTCTGTGTCTTCTGTTTACATTGTTTTGACTACACATTGCCTCTTTATATTTCGCATGCCCATAACATGGACACATGATTATTTCTTATTCCAATTGTATTATAAATCTTATAAAAACTAAAGAGTAGGGTTATATACTCAGGACATCATACTATTGGGTTTTGCATTTAATCAGGTAACTTTCCTGGAGATTTTCACTTCTTCATACTGTGCCAAACTACTATCTACTGAAGAAGTCGCTTTAGCATCTCTTGAAGGACTGGTCTCTTGGTGATGAACTCTTTAGTTTTTGTTTACCTGCGAATGTTTTAAACTTTTCCTCATTTTTGAAGGACAATTTGCCAGATAAGTTTTGGCTGGTAGTTTTTCTTTACTTTAACTCTGTCATACCATTGCTGTCTTGCCACCATGGTTTCTGATGAGAAACCAGCACTTAGTCTTATTGAGCATCCCCTGCATGTGATGAATCACTTTCTCTTGCTGCTTTCAGAATTCCTTCTTTATCTTTGGCATTCAACATTTTAATTAGTGTGTCTATTAGGGTTTATCCTGTTTGGAGTTCCTTGTTATTCTTGGACATGCATGCTTATCTCTTTTGTAAGATTTTTAACATTTGGCGCCATTATTTTCTCTTTCCTCTCTTTCTGGAAATTCCATAATGCTTATGATGGTACTCTTCGTGTTTTCTTACAAGACCATTAATCTCTGCTCACTTTTTTATTCTCTTCTCTACTTGATCTTTTGACTGATTTTATTTGCCCTTTTTTCTAACATTTCAAATTTCGTTTAATCTAATTCACCTGCCTATTCAAATCTGCTGTTGAATAACTCTAGAGTAATTTTAATTTCCAGTACTTTTTTTAAAATTCCCATAAGTTTTGTTTTGTTTCTTTTTAAACTTTCTAATTTCTTTTTTCGTTTATTGCTTTCCTTATATTCTTTAGTTATATATCTATATTTAGTTTATTTCTATCCATATTTTTCTTTCACTCCTTATATGAGTGAGGATGTTTTACTGCATATCTTTGATTAATTAGTTGTTCCACTGTCTGTATTTACATCTCAAGTGTTATTTTTTTCCTTTCAATTAGTTATCTCTTCTTGTTTCTTTGTATGGTGTATGACCTACTGTTGATTTCTGGGTATTTATTGTTTGATGTGCTAACTCTGGAAGACAGGTTCACCCTCTTGCCCAGGGTTTTGGTGTAGATTGGCTATGTGTTAAGACTCTTATTAAAAAAACACCAGCTTATAAGGCAATAAATGAAGTGGGCCTGACACAATCTCCCCTTGTTCATTGTGTTGGAGACAGAATGACCTCCTAGATCAACATGCCTTTGCCTCAAAAGACTTTCCATTTGTTGTTTCATAAACTTGGAACCTACTTGCCCCAGAAATCCACACAATATCTCCTTACTACTTTCAGGTCTTTTTTGAGCTGTCCCCCTTTCAGACAAGTCTTCCCTGACAACCCTGTTTAAATTGCAGCTGCCCAACACACTTTCTATACCCATTCTCTATTTTATTCAATAACACCCACTGTCTACCACTGAACATTTGTATTATGCTTTGTGTTTTACCTGTTTCCACCCACTAGAAAGTAAGCTCTAGCAAGATAAAGATTTTTAACTATTTATTCACTGCAGTATCTTCTGTGTCCAGAACAGCATCTGTCATATAATAAATATTTGATAAATGAAAAAAAAATTATTATTCAATTCTTGGTCCAGTTTATACTGAACCTTTAGACCAGTCCATGTTTAATAGTTTTGATCCCCTCATATTTCTGCATCTCTCTCTTGCTCTAGGCATGTGAAGTAACCTTTAAGATTATCATATTATGTGTGACTGTTTCCATCCAAGAGAGGATTCCCTTTCTTCTTTTATTAAGGCCTCCTTTTTTCAATAACTACTTGAGTTTTTATAAACTATTTTTTCATATTTGGGATGTTGTATCGAATACATGTATCAAAAACTTGCATAAAAGTGGGAGAAAAGCAGAATAATATCATCTAAGGCAAATATTCAAATTGGGTTAAGAAAGAATATGAGGTGTTTGTTTTCTGTGTATTCCTCCATGGATCGTGAAGTTTACTTGGATGGAAGACTTTACATTGAACTTGTGCTCCTTGTTAGCCAAAATCATGTTCAACTCAAGAAAAATCACATATGAATTAATTTTTCAATTTTAGTGTTATTTACTGCATACAAACAAATTTATGCATTACAGAAATGACTGTATTAGAGTCATAAGTAAGTACCTATGATGTTATAAGGAACTTTTTAAAATCAAAAATAGCATGTCATCCTATTATATTTTTACCTCAGGAAAATAAATGAATACAACCCAAACTAAGCAATATTGTCTTAAGACAATTTTATTATTTAAAATGCATTTTAAGTTATTTATTAAATTAAAATTATTTTAGTAATAATTATTACAATTATTTCACTGTGTAATTTTACATTATCACAATGAGTGAATCTAAAATGTGCACTATGTGCTTTATATGCTATCAAGCAACCCCAATGGGCAAGTAAAGTAAAACTCAAAGAATGATCCATCTCCTAAAGTTCACCTTAATTTAATGTATTTGTAGAGATAATTAGAATACTAGATCTGCTCATTAACATTTCAAATCTCATTTAAATGTAAATTGTAATATTCTCTTTTTCTGCAACACTAAGTAGTTAGTGTCTTTCATGAGTAATATGTAATTAGTTCTCCATTAGCTATAAGAATGAATAAAGAGATAAATCAAAATCTGATAAGAGTCAAGGTACAAATGGTAACCTATTTGGAAAGGAAAGTATAAAAAAAATTCTATTTTCACTATCATTTCATTTGTAAAAATACAACCAATTCACATTTCAACAGCTCTTGTATTAATTGGTTTCCATTGTGATATTTGTAATAAACACATATAGCTATAATAATATTTTTGTAAGATGGTGTTAAATGTTACTTAATTTTACAATATGCTTTCATAGTAACTCAGAAGAAAAAAATGTAAAATGCAACCCTTTGCTAGGGTATATACTATAAAGAATAGAAAGATCATTACCAATTAAATTAATATAGATCAAATAGAGAATGTGCTCTTAAGGATACCATACCTCTGCAAAAATCAATTTTTAAAACTAATACACATAAGAATCTTCTTAATGTCCAATGAACTGACCTCTTTGATCTGTCTCACACCTGCCTATATATCCATTTTGTCTAGTAACTAGTAGTTAATTTTTACAATGCTCTTTTAAAAAATTTTTTCTTAATCAATTAAAAATGTCCTTGCCAATCTCTCATGCAATTATTTTCTATGTGAGTATATGTATATGTTAGAATTTGTGTGGTCAAGCGTATAAGCTCTAAGTGTATAAACACCAATAAAATAAATCAGTATTTTGTTAATTCTTAGCTGACATAAAATATTGTAATCTCCAATATCTAATTTTCAATCTGATTATTGCTGCATATACTAAGTATTGGAAGTAGTTACATAGTGTCATGGTTAAGAGTATGGGAGTCAGATTGATTATGATCATCTTAGTTTTGTGACTTTATTCATGTCACTTACCATCTCTGTACTTTAGTTCTCTCACCTCGAAGTGAAACTATGATTTGTTGTTTTGCAAGATTGTTTGATGATTAACTTACTACTTGTAAATTACTTAGGATATGTTAAGTGTACAAGAAATGTTATTTCATAATATTTCAATTGCACCCAATGTTATTTAAAATATGTCAATTTATGCATGAGCAAATGTCCTATCTAGTTTCATTAAATGTGGACGTGATCCTCAAATGAGCTTTTAGAATTACTTATTGTTGCCAACCAGATGTCAAGATCTTAGAATGGGCTGATTGTCAACTTCATATGACCCTCCTCCAGTACTCCTTCCCAATCTTGATTCCCATTTTCAAAACAGATGTTCCTTTTCACCATTTCTGTTTGTAGTTGGCATATATGCCAACCGAGGGCTGAAGCAAAGAGAGCTAAAAATGAACATAATGAACATTATGGAATATTCTGGAAAAATAATCATGTTATTCCTTTATCAAAAGCTCTGCCCTCAGCATCAAGGTCAAACTGATTGATCAAAGGACATGGTCATTTGGTATTTTAGCTTTTCCAGCTTCCCCTTTGAAGATGAAGTGTTATCTAGAGAAGCCATTAGTTTAAAATATGTAACTATCATTTTACTCTTTGTTCTATTTGTTATATTTTATGTGTTACATTTGAAGGATTTTAATTATGCTAATGCTTTTGTGGCAACCATATATTTTTTTACCTCTTATAAAGTGCTTTGAGAAAAATAGTCCAAAACTTATGAACATGAATGCATATTCATATGAACTTTATCTTGTCACTATAAAAATAGTATGTTATTAATTTTGTGTTTTCATATTTTCCACTTAACCTTGGAAATTGATAGGCTCATGGTAGATAAACAACCAATATATATTCACCTCTTTGATAGAACTTGTTATTTTTATTAGTTCTTAGTCCTAATATCTAATGCAATTTTAATTAGAAAAAAATGCAGATGAAAGAACTTTTTTTTCCATTGCATGACCACTGTAACATTTAATTTTGTCTTTGTTCTTCTTTCCTATTCCATTTTCAAGACAATTCCAGGAATACATGAGATAATAACCTTGGATTTATCTTCTAGCAATATTACTCTGTCTAATATAGAAATTAACATAAGTTTAGGGCATTCTAATTGTGCTTGGTTATCAGAACTAACTGCTGTGAAACTCCCTCTGATTGATGAGCTGAAGTGGTACAATGAAGGAATGGCAAGCACAGTAAAAACTACGGGTGAAGAAGCAAAGGTGTTGCTTCTATACATTTATGCTCTTCATGTATGCTTCAACCTTATATCTTGCAGCCAAGCATGCCCTGTTGTTAAAGGACATGGAAGCTATAGTTGAAATATTGTGAAAACTATTACCTGCTATATAAACACTGAGGTTATGTGTCTTGTGAATGCTTTTGTGAATTATGAACATAGACTCTATTAATATTGAGTCAGCAGTCATGTAGCACACAGACTGAAAATAGTAGTGAGATTTATGCAAAGACTCCAAAATTGATAAGAAAAGATTTATTAGATTAAGCAAAATGATGGCTAGGGAAACATTGGCAAAATTTTGAAGCTGGGATGGTTGCCACCTTATCCAAGTTTTGTGATAGTAAAAGCTTCATGGCATGTGAAAGGGAACAGACCATATCTATGGAAGTTAAATGATAAATATGATCTTTGCGTAAATGGTTAAATGGGTAAAGGGAAAGCCAAAGTGACGGGGAAATGGCAAATTAAACTATTCTATTGCTGATATAGAAAGCATTGACAAAAATGAAACCAATAAACAGAAGAAAGGATACTCTAGTCACATTCCTTTAAGGATGGTATTTGAAACACGAACTGGCTCACATTACCATCCCTAACCTTTTATGGGGATTTTAAAAAATATTATAGTCATCATGTTAGGTCATGAAATATTTAGTAAAAAAAGTTACCATCAAGGCTCAGGAGATAAGCAAATGATTCTCTGCTTAAACTAGGGAACTCTGACATTTATAAAAGAATATCAGAATTGGACTGAAGAATCTTTACTATTTTGATTCTTCAGATTAAATTATTAATGATCTAAGCATAACATATTAGATACCCCATTATCAAGGGCACTTTTCTTATGAGTACTGATAAGTAATTAGATGTGGTATCAAGCTTTTATTAATGTAGTAGCTACCTAATCCTGCCTAAATTATCACCACAAACTTAGTGATTAAAACAGTTGTTTTAGGTCAGAAATCAGGTCATGGCTTAACTGGATTCTCTGCCTTAAGGTATCTCACAAGTCTGAACTCTAGGTTTCACCTAGGGCCAGAATCTCACTTGAATCCTTTCCCGGGGAAGGATTTTCTTCCAACCTCTTGTGACTGTTGGCATAATTTAGTCCTAAAAGCTGTGGAATTGAAGTTATTAGTTCCTTACGTGTTGTCAACTGTATGTCCTCATCACACACACCCGTCACTTTATATATTCATGTTACCCATCCATAAAGTTACCAGAAAAGAGACAGAATCCAAATGGAGACTTGAGAAGCATCAGACAGTACAGGATTTACAAGAGGCAATTGGCCTATATAATCCCATTGTACGCTTGACATTAGAAGTATTTCCTATATAATATGCTAAAATTTTCTCTGCTCCTTTGAATACACCAAAATTGAATGTGGATGGAACTCAGTAATGAGCATTGAAAGGGCTCTGATAGTCTTGAAGTGAACTGAGATAAGGGTGCTATGTTATGAAGTGAGTTGATATACAGTACATTGTGGGAACAGAGACTCAGGCACAACAGAGACCCCCAGCAAATGACCACTGTAGCAATTTGGTATTATTTATGAATTCCAAAATTAGATATTGGATTATGTTTGTAAACTGGTCTCTTCCTCCAAGCATATTAGATTGTATTGGATTCAGAGATTTCTCTTTTACTTTATTAAATAATGATCAAAGCTGTTATTGAGCCACATCAGTAGGATGTTGAGTCCCTGCCCCCTTGGCGGGTGGGGACTCATAGAGAAAACTACATGGCAAAGGAGTTAGTTAAGGTTTTGATCCTAGAGCCTGGGAAGTAAGGATACAGAGAAGTCTCCATTAGACACGGCAGAGTCCCCCAGAAGAGAGACAAGCTGTTCGCCTCACAGTTTACATCTGTCCTTGTGGAGAGAGAGAGCAGAGCATCTGAGCCTGGAGAGAAATGAGCTCCAGGAGAGAGACAAAACTTGTCCCCGCCTGAAGCTGAGCTAGGAAGAAGCTGGGACCATGGAGACTTGGGAGGGGGAGGAAGACCAAACCCTCACAGACATTGCCCACCATCATAGGTCAACACATGGCAATGGACTCTGGGTGAGAAAGTGCCTCTTATGATACCTTGAGTTGGATTCTTTAGGGTCTTGTGACTGTAAGCTTCTACCCCAAATAAATACCCTTTATAAAAACCAGCCAATTTCTGGTACTTTGCATCAGCACCCCTTTAGCTGACTAATACAACCACTTTATTACTTACACAACATTAAGGGTCCAAAAGAGCAGGGAAAAGATCCCATTGTTCCTGATTCCCTGGGGAGGTCAACTGAGCAGGTCAGTTTCAGTGGATGGCAGCTCCCCAAGTCCTGCTTCACATTGCAAATGAGGGACCAATTGTAGCTGGTCCCCCAGGGAAGGCCAACTACTTGGCAGCTCTGCATGCCTTATTTTGCATCAGAGATGAGGGATGCCTGCACTGCCTGAGTGGTGGACTTTTATATACTCCAGGGGAATGGGACCCTGTAAATGAGCAAACTTTTTATCCAGGCAAGCAGCGGGAGCTGTTTAAGATTTAATGTCTTCCCTGGATACCTGTGGTCTCCTGTGAAACAGAAACATACTGAAACAAAAAAGAATAGAAGCATAAGAAACACCTGCACACAAACAGCCAGAGGGGAAAAGGTGGGGTGTAGGTGAGGGCTGGGACATGGCTGCTAAGTGCCCATGACTTCCCCTGCATATGATGGGCACATATCATTGTTGTCTCAACATTTAATTCCAACATAGGTGATCAACGGAAGCCTTATGGCCAGACAGATATGTTTTTAGTACAGTAGAACAGGCACAATTTCCATACCTTCACCAAACTTCAATAAAATGAGAAATATAGTTTTATGCATGGGAGGGCAGAGGGATTAATATTTTGTGAAAAGAAAATATCTCAGCTACATGCACTGCATAGAAAAAACTCCACACTTGGCGAGTGCTTTTCTTCACACTCTCTGGACTACATTTTCTTCCTTTTATAGAACTGCATAATGTCAACTAGCTGAGCTAAAGATGATCTGTTTTCTTCAATAATATATTTACATATTGATAATGAAGATTAAACTTTGTCTACAATAGAGAGAACATATTTGCTGTTTTATGTTTTATTTAGTAATATATATCCTATGGGTTGTCTGTGTTTAATAACAGTGTTTCTCAAAATAATGATGGGATCTTTCCCTTAAAACACAGTTTGGGAAATATTATTTCATGTTTGAGTAATTTAATATAAATTAAGAATACTAATATCTTATGTATTTCTAGTTTCTAAGGCAAATATTTGCTATAGAAGATATGTGCATTTTAAAAAGTGTTGTATAAATTATTTTCAATGGCATAGCATGGAAGAAATACTGAACTGTGATTCAGGAAGATGATATTATTAATGTCCTGTCATTAATTATTTGTATGCTCTTGCACATGTCACTTAAAGTCTCTGAGCCTCAGTGTTCAAACTTACAAAACAAAGATAATGGCCTGAGCTGTCTTCGGTGTCTTTATAATATATTCTAGAACAATTATAAATAGCTCAAATATAAAACTTGACATATTGATTGAAATAATGCATTGCATTTTTTATTTTCTTAGTATTAACTACATTTCAAACAGCATGGAAAAATCCCTTTAGATCTTAAGTACACACGTACATAAACATTAAAACTGCTAACAGTGCTTTACAAAAAAATTTCTCTGACATTTTAACTGGATAATTTAAACTCAAATAAATGTTTATGTTTGAAGAGAGGCTTGCCAGTTTGTATTTCTTCTAGAAATTCATTTTTATACTTTCAAAAAACCCAATGTTTATCCATAAGAGGATAGCATTATCTGTCCTACCATCTGTTAGGGAATATACTGTAAGTATAACTCTGGTTATTGCTGGAAACAACAGTTTGAAATTATACCTGTGAATTTTTAATGTTGATTTTTCAGCTACAAACATTTTTACAAAAAGTGTTAGTTTGCCTTTGGATGCAATTTCTACACCTAGATTCATTTTAATATCATTTATTTTTGGAACTGCTCAAAAAAGGAAAATGACCTAACTACTCAAAAGCCATTATGTTTCAATACAATAAACAAATCAATTATTTTCATAAGACTGCTATTGTGATTTTGGCATGATAAAGTTAACAAATACAAACTTTAATCTTTTTCTTTATTAGACTGGTTGTAGTTTTACAGGAAAATCATGCAAATGTACAGAGTTCACATATACTCCCCCTACAACCCTAAAACACATAGTTTTCCTCATTATTAATATTTTGAACTAGTGTGGTACCTTTGTTACAACTGATGAAACAATATTATTAAAATTATACTATTATATATAAACCACAGTTTACATTAGGTTTCACTCTTGTCTTATTCAATTCTATGAAATTTTTATTCAAATAACTTATATACAATCTAAAATTTCCCAGTTTATTCACTTTCAAATAATCTATTCAGTGGTATTAATTACATTCACAAAGATGTGCCAACACCATCCATTGCCAAAACTTTTGCATAACTGTAAACAAAAATCCCATTCCAATTAAGCATAAATTCTTCATTTTTCAACCTCATCCAACCCCTAGTAATATTTATTCTAGTTTCCAACTTTGTGAATTTGCAATATTATACTTATGTCATATAAGTGAGATCATGCAGTATCTGTCCTTATCAGTCTGGCTTATTTTACCCAACATTACGTCTTCAAGATTCATCCATGTTGAAGCATGCATCAGAACTTCCTTCATTTTTACAGTTAAATAATATTTCATTGTATGTATAGGCCACATTATATTTATATATTCATTTATTGATGGACACTTGAGTGGCTTCCAAATTTAGGTAATTTTGAATAATCCCTCTATGAACCTCGAATTTCAAATACCTCTTTGAGTCAATGCTCTCAGTATTTTAAACTTTATTTTTAGAGAAGTTTTAGATTTACAGAAAAATTATACCAAAAGTAGGGGAATTCTCATATAACCCCCCACATCCACACACATGGTCTCCCCTATTATTGACATCTTAGATTAGTTTGGTACATTTGTTACAATTAATGAACCAATATTGAATTATTGCTACTAACAAAAGTCTATAGTTTACATTATGGTTTACACGTTGTGCTGTACAGTTTCATAGATCTTGACAAATGCATCATGTCATATGTCCATCGTTGCAGTATCATACAGAAAAATCTCACTACTCCAAATATATCCTGTGTTCCACCCATTCATCCCTCCCCCTCCTTTCTGAACCCCCAGAAACCACAATCCTTATATCAATGCAAAACTTTCTTCCACTAACTCCAGACAATAACCACAATAACAATAAATCTGCTTTGGTTATAATACCCCTGTATGATTGTTCATACCCCAATCCTGGGGGATCTGCAATGATGTCAGAAATGGGATTGCCAAGTCACATGGTAATTCTATACTTAATTTAATAAGAAGTTGCCAAACAGTTTTCCATAGTGACTGCAGCATTTTACATTCCCACCTACAGTGTATAAATTTTCCTATTTCTCCACATCCTATCCAACACTTATTTTCCATTTCTTTTGACAGCGTTCATTTGATTGAGTATGAAATGTTTTTTTATTGGGGTTTTGATTTGCATTCCTTCATGGATAATGACAATGAACATGTTTTCATGTGTTTATTGGTCTTTTGTATATCTTCTTTGGAGAAAAGTCTAATCAGGTCTTTTCCCTATTTTTAAATAGGGTTGCTTGTCTTTTTTGTTGTTGACAGTTCTTTATGTACTGTGGATATTAACCCATTATCAGATATGTGGTTTACAAAGTTTTCTCCCATTCTGTAGGTTGTCTTTTTACATTCATGATAAATTCTTTTGAAATGCTGTGATGATATGAAGTTGTACGTACCCCCAGAAAACATGTCCTTAAATTTAATATTTTGCTGAGGCTACTTCAGTTAAGATGTGACCCAACTCATTCAGGATGAATCTTAATCCTCTTTCTGGAGTCCTTTATAAATGGAACAAATATAGCAAGAAAGAAGAGAAAGCCATAGAAGCAAGAAGCTGGAAGCTACAAAACCTGGCAGAGAAAGGAGAGAACAGGTGATGCCACCATGTGCTTTGCCATGTGGCAGAGAAGCAAAGACCACCTTTGGACAGTCTTCAGGAAGAAAGCATTGCCATGATGATGCCTTGATTTGGACATTCTCACAACATCTAACTGTAAGCTAATAAATTACCATTGTTTAAAGCCAACCCCTTTCATGGTATCTGCTTTGAGCAGCCTAGGAACCTTAAACAGATGCACAAAAAATTTTGTTTTTGTTTTTGTTTTTTAATTTTGATGAAATCCCATTTACCAACTTTTTCTTTTCTTGTTAATTCTCTTGGTATAAAATCTAAGAAACCACACAAGGAACTCTTACACAAGGTCCTTAAGATGAGTCCCTGTTTTTTTCTAGGTGTCTTATTGTTTTGTATCTTTTAAGTCCTTGCTCCATTTTGAGTTATTTTATTTTTTTATTTTGTGTGACCCACAGTCTCTTTTTTTATGTACATACTTGTTAAATGTTTTGAAAGATATTTAGATTACATAAATGTTACATCAAAAGTATAGGAGATCCTATACTTTAATATAACAACATCCTTCATTAGTGTAGTAAAAATGCTATAATTGATAAACACATTTTGGAGTATTGCCACTAAGCATGGATTATAATTTACAATGTAGTTTACACTCTTTGCCACACAATTTTGTAGGTTATGACAAGATATATAATATCCTGTATCTGTCATTGCAGTGTCATTCAGGACAATTCCAAGCCTCGAAAATGCTCCCATGTCCGGTAAGAGTCTACATACATTCTATGAAAAATGGCCATTAAGTTATCCCAGCCACATTTGTTGAAGAGACTATTGTGATTTCCCCACTGATTGGACTTGACAACCTTGTCAAAAATCAATATGCCATAAAAGACTGGAATAGACATTTCTCTAAAGAGGATATACTAATGGATAAAAATCACATGAAAAGATGCTGAACATCTCTAGCTATTAGGAAAATGCAATCAAAATCACACTGAGATGTCATTTCACATCCACTAGAATGGCTACTATTAAAAAAAAAAAAGGAAAATAAGTGTTGGAGTGGAAGTGGAAAAATAGGAACACTCTATTGTTGGTGGGAATATAAAATGCTGCAGCCGATAAGGAAAAGTTTGACAATTCCTAATTAAATTAATATAGAATTACTATGTGACTTAGCAATCATACTTCTAGGTATATGCCCAAAATAATTGAAAAGAGGGTCTTAAAGAGATATTTTCATGACGATGTACGCCCTTTATCATGTTAAAGACGTTTCCTTCTAATATTATTTTTCTGAGTGTTTTTATCAGAAAGGGGTACTGGATTTTGTCAAATGCTTTTTCTACATCAATTAAGATGGATCAAGTGCTTTTTCTTTCATTCTATTAAGGTTGTGTATTGCATTAATTGATTTTCTAATGGTGAACTACCCATCCATTCCTGGGATAAATCCCACTTGAACACAGCATGCAATTCCTTTAATGCTGGATTTGGTTTGCTGATATTTTGTAGAAAAATTTTGCATCTATATTCATGAGGGATATTGGTCTGCAATTTACTTTCTTATGATATATTTATCTGTTTTTGGTCTTATGGTGATAATAGAAAGAATTGGGGTGTGTTCTTTCCTGAAATTTTTGGAAGAGTTTGAATAATATTATTGTTAACTTCTTCTTGGAATATTTGGTAAAATTAACAAATGAAGCCAGGTCCCAGGCTTTTATTTTTGGGAAGGTTTTGGATTATTGGTTTGATCATTTTACTTGTTAGTGGTCTGATGGGAACTTTTCATGCTTCTTGAGTCAGTGCACATGTTTGCATGTTTCCAGGAATTTGTCTCTTTCATCTATTTTGTGTAATTTGTTGGCCTACAGTTGTTCATATTATCCTCTTATTATCTTTTATATTTCTATGGGGTCAGTTGAAATAGTCAACTTTAGACTTTTAATTAATAACCATTTTGTAGTTAACATTCAACATCCATGAATGTATAATGAAATCATGCTATGTGGGAAAAGAGGGTTATATATTAGTCTATGAAATGATTTTTGTATCGTGCATAGGACCTCTGAACTGACACATTTCATATACCAAGAAAGGTTTTTTAAAAAAAATTGATTATATACACTAATTGTTGAAGGATACTAATTCTCCGTTATATAACTCTATTCTAAAGCAAGTCCTTTTAAATCAGTAGTTTTTACTGAGCTGCACCAAGTTATCCACTGCTTCTTGTTCTCTGTTTCCATTAAAAGTCCACATTCATTCTAACTGTTAGTATTGTGCAGCTGTTTCAATGGACTTTGCCTTCACTACTTGATAAGAGCTTTATTATAAACTTTCCAAAAACCTTGTTAATCATAAAATCCATTAACTTGCTACTTGCTCTTATGATGATAGCCTTTGAGTGAAAAAAAAAACAAAAAACCCATACTTCTGACATATTACACAAAAAGTCACTGATTCCATTACACCTTTGTTTTTGCATCTTTGTGTTTATGTTAGGATTCATATTTGTACATTCTAAAGTAAAACTTACTTAATGTGACACTAATTCTTTTTCTCTTTACATTTCATTGAAAGCAAACTTTCTCAGTCAATTTCCATTAATTGCTAAGTTTCTTTCCCCAAAATTGCCACTTTTTCCCTTTGCCTAGTTTTCTTCTGACAATAATCTGTTGTTAACCCCTTCTGCCCATCAGAGTGTAGTAATAGTTTTAGGTGACCGGTAAGATTAATTTATGCATTGGAAGAAAATTTCAAGGTTTTCTTAGGTTATTTGAGGTTTTAATTTTCTATATGTATGTATATTGATATGGAACTAATTATCTTTGTTACAATTATTTATTATATCATACCTTATTCTAAATAGCTGAATCAGTGATATGGTGCAAAAAATGATTAATATTAGTATACTTTAACAAATGCCTTGTTATGATCATGTGGTCAGGGTAGTTTCTGAAACTATTAAAAGTGTGGAAATTTAACCATCAGAGATATAAAGGGGTAAGTTGTGTGTGTTTGTGTGTTGGGGGAAGATAAACATTATCCAAACATATAGAGAAATAAGAAAGCCAACTCATGCAAACTGTGACCTTTGATCAATGGACACCTTCAAAGTGCAATAAACTCCCAAAAAGCAGTTGAGGCAACCTCACTCACCTTATTCCTTTCATTATCCTCCCAGTTCTCCTTTTGGCCATCAACCAGCAGAGAACAGAAAATTAGGCAGCCTTTTGATTCAGATAAATATTTCAGTTTTCAAGTATTTAGGTGGAGGTGGATTGATGGAAGATATCTTGCACATCATACCACTTTTGCACCACAACATCAATTGCCCTCTCCTCAGCTGAAAAAAATATGTGTATAAATAATACATAAAAAGGCCTATCAGCTACAATATCAGCATAGTTTAATAGCAATTCAGTCACATATGAGCCAGAAACCTAAAGTGTTACTTACCATCCTGTTCTTCATACATAACAAGAGAGAGTTAAAAGGTAGCGCAATTAACATCACACATAACTTTCACTGTCCTCACTACTGTAATTGCTTATGAGTCTACATTGGTATTTGTACCTGTTTCCTTCTATCTGTCTTTGCATTTTCCCCTTAGCTTCTACCAGCACCACCCTAGCAGGGCTTTTTACCTGGTGGAGTGACAGAAACATTTATTCCTGAAGGAATTGTTTCTCTGATGATCTTTTCCTTATCTCCTCAGTTATCCATTGACCAGGATGCTTGAGCAAGGAAGTATTACTAGTCATCCCAGTGAATCCTCTGGGTTTCAGGTACTGTCCTCCATTCCCACAATATCTAGCAGCAATCCACTAGAAGCTTAGAGTTACAAGGCCCTAAAGAGTCCAAATCATGGTACCATAAATCTGTTGCCACATGTTGCCACGTATTGCCACATGTTGAAGCAAGGTGGTGGGAGAGGTCTATGAGGGCTCAGCCTTCCTCTTTCCTCTTAAGGCTCTGTGGGCCCAGCTTCTTACAATCTCAGTTGTAGGCTGTTATGAGGGCTCATCTCTCTATGTTGGGCTAACTTATTTCCAGGCTTAGCTGCTCTGTTTGCTTCACAAGATCAGTAAACTATCAGGCAAATGGCTTATCTCTCTTCCCAGGGCCTCTGGATCCTCTTCCATGTCTATGGAGCTCTTTCCATACTGATGTATTTTATCCTGTGCTTTTAATTCTGTGTGAGTATTCATTTTTACAGCCCACCAAGGAGGCGGGGACTCAACTATGCATGCCCTATTGATATGGTGGAATTAAAGCCCTAATCTTGATTTAATCAAGTAAATGTAAAGCCTTTGAATTTAAGTCAATCAAAGGGCATCATGCCCAGAGGAACAGACCAGTTTACAAACATAATCAATATCTCTTTTTAGAATTTATAAATAATACCAATCTGCCACAATGTCTTTTTTTGTTGTTTGTTGTTTTGTTTTGTTTTGTTTTGTTTTTTTGAGGTACTGGCGGCAGGGGATTGAGCCCGGGACCTCATATGTGGGAAGCTGGTGCTCAAACACTGAGCCCCATTGGCTAGCCTGAGTTGGGTTTTTATGTTTGTTTTGCTTATTGTCAGGAACTGAATCAGGGACCTCCCAAGTGGAAATTAGGCTCCTGATTTTTAATATTGTTAGTTACATCCATGTTTTTGTGTTTCTCTACAATTTCTTTATCTGTGTTGCTATATAATACTCCATTATATGAATAAGTCATAATTAATTAACAGTAGATTGACTTTGGGATTGTTTTCAGTTTTAGGTTTTTATGAATAATACCATTATAAACATTCTTATAAATGTCTCTTGGTTCACTTGTGCATGCAGTACACTTGGATATATACCTAGGAATGGAATTGTTGAGTCATAGGTTGCAAGTATTTTTATTGTAGTAGATATCACCAAATATTTTTCCCAAAGTGTAGAAAATCATGTAAAATCCTACCAGCAGGTTGTGATTGCTGAGGCTTTCCTTAACTCCACCTCCTTTTCAGCACTTTAATTGCCAATCTTCTAATTTTATACTCTCTGTTGAGTTTTTATTAGCTTTTCCTCATGGCTTTGATTTTCATTTTCCTAATAATTAATGAAACTGAGCACCTTATCAATTTTTCATTTGGCTATGAGGATAGCCACTTTTGTGAAATGACTGTTTACTCTTCTTGCTAATCCTGTACTGGATTAAGTTTTTATTTTAATTTTTTTTATATTTACTAGCAGGTGAGTTACACACAGCTTTCCACTTTAAAATTTTTCTTTTCATTCTCTTAGCTTTTTCTTAATTTTTATGTATCTATATTTATCAATACGAGCAAAAGTATATTGTTTAGAAATATGGGTGTAAAAACAGAAGTCACGTTACTTAAAAGTGATTGTCTTTGAGTTAGAACAATTAGATGGTATGAATGGGAGAGGGGGTCTTGAGAGCCATCTAAAACTTAAAATCTTTAAAAATCAATATATTTCCTTCCCCCAATGACAGAAGGAAGGAAGTCATTACACAAGCATAGTTCTTTCGTAACTTGATTATTGGCTTTAAACTCCACTCAGTTGCTCAAGCCCAAAACCAAGGGGGTCAGTACTGTTCTTTCTCTCTCCTTTCTCTTTCACAATTAATCATGTGTAATTGTTCTGGTTCCATTTCTAGTCTATGTGTAATTACCTCCAAAACATCAGATAAAAAGGTCAATGTGGCTGAGCATAATACAAATAGTGAAAGTGGCATTATATGAGTTCTCAGAAGTTGGCTTGGCCAGATTTTATTGAATCTCATTTATCATGGCATAAGTTTAGGATTTAATCTAATCAGAAAAAAATATGGTTTATAAGTGTACTTTAAATGTTTTAGTCAGACAACATATTAGCTCAAATGTCACCTTCACAAAGAAACAATTCAAGTCCAAAGAATCTAAATTGTAACCTATTTATCCTTCTAAACCCATACAGTGATTACTTTCTACTATATAACTTCATTGTCTACACAGCACTTATACCTATTTGGAATATTTTTTTCCAATTTATGTGTATACATTTATTATCTGTGTTACTCTCTAAAATGTAAATTCTCTGAGAACAGATTTCCATATATTTTTACACCATTTCAAATGCACAGATGGTATTAATTAATTATTATAAGTATAAAATATATTTATTATTGTTACTTATTATTAATAATTGATTATAATTAATTAATTGTGATTTTAATTTCTCTTAATTTTATTCAATTATAAAAATTGAAAGTAGAAACTGTTTCATGATTTTACATAGGTAACTAAATACTCCTATGTTTCATCATCATGGCTGACAGGAATAGAAGTGCACAGCTATGTAAAGTAATATCCAAGATTGAAAACATATGTTAGTGTGGTAGTTTTAAATTATTTTATAAATCCCAAAAAGAGAAATATTATTTTTGTCAACTAACCTATTCATCTGGGTATAGTACCCATTGATTGCATTGATTTCTGCTGAAAGGCTTTTGATTAGATTACTTAATTAGATCAATTTAGAGCTTTTGATTGGACTACACAGTGAGGTGTGACTCAAGTTGAGTCTCTGCCCCATGCTGGGTCTGTTATAAAGATACTCATTCAGACATTGACAGGAACAGAGAGCTCTGCCATTTTTTTATCCTGCCATGTGACAGAAAAAAGAGGCTCATTCAGCTAGGGCCTGGGGAGAGAGGAGCCATTTGTCTGAAAGCTTACAGCTGAACTTGGGAAAAGAGCAGAACAGCCAAGATTGATAAAAAAGGCCTGAAAACAAATAAGCCCTATGCTAGGAGAGAGAGGACTACAGGATTGCTTAAGCCCAAAGCTCAAAGAGGCTGGGTCCAGGGAATAGCTCAAGAGGAAAGGGTGAGCCCAGAGGTGAAGGCTGAAGCCTGGGCAGAGATAGGCAGCCATCTTGCTTACCATGTGGCAACATGTGAGAATCAACAGTAGCTGACTGGTGAGAAAGCATTTCTCATGGTGCCTCAGTTTAGACTCTTCATTGCCTTGGAACTGTAAGCTTTTATCCCAAATAAATGCCCTTTATAAAAGCCAACAGATTTCTGTACTTTGCAAAGGCAGCACTTTGGCAAATTAAAAAGGTAGAATTTTATTTAATGTAAAAATATTTTAACCAACATTTTTAGTGACTCAATGGGTAATGTAAAGTTTTAAATCAAATAATGACTGGACATAAAGCAGACAGTCACATTCATGGTTCTCACATTATCTAAGCAATCTGTAGAGCACTATTTTCATGAGCATGAACTATTACTTTAATTTTTGTCAACATCTGTGATTTTTCCATTAGAGTATAACCTAACAATAAAAAGAACAATGCTGCATCCCAGGATTGCTGGATTCCTTATTTAAAATTTTCTCACACAGCATATTTAAAATAAAGCAAGATGATTGCACTTTCATTAATCTGGCAGACTGACAATGAAATGTTCATAGTTCTCATCTTTGGTTGTATTATTTCCAAGTACTTAATTATCTTTTTACTGTACGTGGAATTGAAAGGTACCACTTGTATTTAAAAGGAGGGAAAAGAGACACGTTAACAGTGAAGAAAGGATTCCTCTAATGAATGCTAATCCTCTTTTTCACAGTTTTCAAGTGTATATAAAGTCATATGTTCCACTAATAGATATTTACATATAAGAGCAATACAATTAGTATTTCATGGAGACAGAGATAGAGAAATATAACTCACAGAGAAATAGAAGTGACCTCACATAAAACAATTCCTCATATCTATTTTTTTTTCCTAGAATGTGCTAGATATCCTTGTCAAATAATCTCTCAAATTCAGATTGGTTATTATTACTCTTTAGCCTTCCCTACTTTGCTTTCTGTGAACCATTTAGTAAAATTATGTATTAATTTGTATTTCTAAAAATTTCCATACAAAATTTTATTATTGAATGTATTCCAACTGTATTAGTCAGCCAAAGGGGTTCTGATGCAAAATACCAGAAATCTGTTGGCTTTTATAAAGGGTATTTATTTGGGGTAGAAGCTTACAGTTACCAGGCAATAAAGCATAAGTTACTTCCCTCACCAAAGTCTGTTGCCCTGTGTTGTAGCAAGATGGCTGTAGACACCTGCAAGGGTTCAGGTTTTCTGTGTTCCTCTTTGCCCGGGGCTCATTTCTCTTTTGGCTCAGTTGCTCTGCTTTCTCCACAAGTCTAGCTGTAGACTATCAGGTAGATGATTCATCTCTTTTCCTGGGCCCTCTACTGTATCTGCTTCTCTGTGTGTTCACTTCCCAGGCTCTAGGATCAAAAACTCCCACCTCCCTTCTCTGCAGTGCGGTTTCTCTGTGAGTACCTGCCCACCGAGGGGACGGGGACTCAAAGTCCTTCTGACATGGCCCAATCAAAGCCTTAATCATTATTTAATCAAGTAAAAGTGCCTCTGAATGCAATATAATCTGATATACCCAGAGGAGCAGACAAGTTACAAACATAATCCAATATCTATTTTTGGAATTCATAAACAATATCAAACTACTATACCAGCTTATACCATAGTACTAAATATTTTATGTGCCTGTATGTTCTGCTCTTGTGAGGCATCTTTGATGATACGAAGTATTTATGTTCATATTAGAGACAGTAGACTTTAGTCATTTATAATAGGGATTCTGGATCCAAGACTGGCTTGAGTTGAACTTTTAAACAATGGGTTATATGACCTTCAGTAAATTAGCTACCTTCACTTTTGCTCATTTCCTATTTATAAAAGGGGATATTAATAAACCTAATTTATCAGGTTGTGAGAAGGAATATTCTAAATCTTGTCATTCATATATAAGGTTCTTCATAGACTGTTATTTAGTTAGAATTCAATGGGTATTTATATATTCATCACTAACATACCACAGTGCACTTCAACCTTATGATATCATACTGCCTGTCACAAGTTGATGCTCAGTAATTATGTGTTCATTTAATGAAGACATCAATAAATCAAGAGTAAAAGAATAGCACAAACTCTTTCTCAAGGAAAACTAGATTAAGCGAAATTAATTCATTTTTTAAATTAGTTATGGAACTGATATCAACAAACACTTTTCATGGTTCTTGAAATTCTTCATATTTTTTCACTAAAGGGATATCTTAGATATCTCATCTATATTTGGTGGGCAGGGACCCAATTATCTAAATTAAATTAACTGAAAGATAGCCATATTGCAATTTATATTTCATAAAGTAGTATTCTTTGAACATCTGTCTTATATCTGTGGAAAACATAACTAAACAATGAGGAGTTATTTCAACTAGTTTATGGGATCCTGCAGAACCTGGAAACATCTAAAATCCTTAGTCTGTGAAGCAATGATTAAGATTAATCCAAGATTGTTCTCTCTTCTTGGTATGCCAATGCCCAGGATGTCAGTCATTTCCGTGAATTGTGTCTCTACTTGTGAATCTTAGGTCTCTGTAATAAGGAAGGCAAGGTGCAAACCAGATATGATAGAATTGGGGCCAGGTAAAAGTGAGAATGACAATTTCTGGAAAGAGCTAATAACAATAAAGTTACTTCAAGCACATTTAAAATCACTGAAAAAGAGGCACAGAATCGCTCGATCATTTAGTAGATATTTATTGAGCTCCATTTATTCACCAAGCAATATTTTAATATTTGAAGTGCTGTGATATAAATGTAGACAAAATTTACCAAAGTCAATGATCATATGATACTGAGGGACAATAAATTAATATAAGAATCATACTCATACACACATATACATACACATTTGTACGTGTGTGCATATGTATGCATATGCATGTGTATGTGTATGTGTATGTGTATGTGTATGTGTATGTGTATGTGTATGTGTATGTGTATGTGTATATGTATATGTATATGTATATGTATATGATGTCAAGCACATGGAGAGGAGATAGGGAATCCTGTGGGTGCCTCACTGAAGGGAAGAAATCTAAAGGAACAGAGATCTAAAGAAGGTAATGTGTGACTTGGGGAAAGCCTAGCCCCTGGAGAGTAAGAGGAAAGAGGTTTAGGGGAAAATAGTAGAGACAGTAAAAAGAACATGAGGAGTCAGGGTGCCAGTATGTAGGATGAAGAGCAAGGAGCCCTGTGTGTTAATAGTGGGGGTAATGAATGGAAAGCATTGGAAGATCAAGTCAGAAAGATAGTGGGAGGCAAATTCTACAGAAACTTATAGCCCCTTGCTAGGATTTTGGCTTTTATTCTGAGTGAAATAAGAGCAAATTAAACATTTCTGAGTAGGAGAGTGATATGAACTGAATCATTTTTTTAACATAATAAATTGGCTCATTGTGTTGAGAATAGACCTAACAGGGGGTGGCGGAATGGAAAAATAGGGTGGTGATTAAAATCAGAGACCAATTAATGCATCATTGTAAAAATAATCATGTTTTTTTCTATCTGAGTAAAAGTGGTAGAGATGGTGAAACATGATAAGAGTCTACAAATGTTTGGTAAGTAGAGCTAAATAAAAAAGAAGAAAAGAATTTATTGACAGATTGGACATGGGATAGTAAAAAAGGAGTAAAGATGACAGTTATTTTGACCTGATAGATTGAGTTTCCCTCTACTGATATGAAGAAGACTAGAAAAGAAGGTGTAATGGAGGATAATATTAGTATTTTGCTTTTGGATATAATAAATTTTAAATGTCTACTAACAATCTTGTTTGATATATAAAGAAGGCAGTTGGATGTACAATGTTAGAATTTAGGAGAGAGGTCTAGACTGGAGATGTACAATTGGCAAGAATTGGTATGAGAGGGTAGTTAAAGCTTTGAGATTGGATAAACTCAGTAATGGAGTAAAAGTAGAATGATGAGAGAAGAGGTCAGAGCCATGAGCATTCCAGCATTCAGACGTCAGGAATAAGATGACAAGTTGGAGGGCCTTTGAGGGTAAGAGATCAGGTGTAAACAGCAATTGGAGTAGCCCATTTACTTCAGCAATCATATATGATCATTATTGATGTCGACAAGATACTTTGAATTTGAATGGAGTGCTCGATACATACACCTAAGAGAAACCATAAACAGTGGGATTTTTCCTTTCATCCTGAACACAGAATGAGAGTGTAAATGTTAAATTAGACAGAAAATAGTTAGCTAAGAAGGTGGACAACAGAAAAAATTCAGGGAGAAAAATTAACTAAGGATAACATTTTGAAATTAGACCTTGAATGAGAAGAGAATGATCATTAGTTCATAGTAATATGGTGTGCATGTTTGTGCACGTGTGGGGGGTTGTTGGTTAAGGGTGTTTAAAAGGATTGTGTCGAACTAAAACAATCTCTAAAGCCCCCACTTTCCAGATATTTATTTTGTGACCATTTTAGACATATTTAGGGTAAGAAGTTGGCTACCACACACGATTTCTGTGTATAAATGAAGGAAAGAAATGTACTTTTAAACTATGCAACCAATTACGTTTTCATTCTTCCTTGATGTTTTTCTGTGAATCCCCACCAATTGTCTTAAAGAAAGTAAAGTAACTACCAGAAATCTTTAATTCCTACAATTAAGAATCAAGACTGTAGTCTGGATTACCTATTTTAATAAGAGAGCAGTGTTTTCCCATATTTAAAAATTATTTTTCCTATTAGGACAAACACTCATATTTAGGAGCACAGTACTCTGCTATAAATGTTTGAAGAAGTGTGGATACAATTAATGTGAATAAAACTAATGCTGAGATGTTGACCTAGTCTTTGTGAAGGGATTCACCTGAAACCTCACTGCCCCTGAGCCATGAACCACATGATTGAGAGTTTCAAGGCAAGGCACCAAAATCTCAGTAGGACCCAAGATAGATTGAGGCTAAAGCTAAGGAAAACAAGCCTTGTTTTCCGTGTCACCATCATATCCAACATAAAATGTGAGTGTAAAGCAAAGTTGGAAGAAGGAGTCATGCATGGACTGCCATAATGGTTGCCAGTGCCACAAACCTTTTTAGTCCAAAAGGTTCAAAATCTCCCAAGGGGAGTGCTGAAGATTTCAAAGTACCGTTCATCTGCTAAGACCTGAGGTTGTGATGAGGAGGCCAAAGATCTTGTACCAAAGTAAATGGTCAAGTTTAGAGGGCCAGATGGATGTACCAGCATGACATTTATAAGGACCAAGAGCGACTTGCCACACTTCAGAGAGCACCAGTGGGACATCTCATGAGAAACACTTTAGCAAATGTAGAAGGTGCCCAGAACACAGAGCACGTGCCAGCACATTTGTCTATTCTTACAAATGAGATTGACATCAAGTTTAATTTCCTTTTTACTATTTTTTCATTAATTCATTATAAGGATTATACTCTTACAGAAAAAGAACAGAAAGAAAGTGTTCCTTATTTCTACCATCCTTCTGTTAGAGGCAAAATAGTATAGTGCTTACAAGAATGGACACTGTTGTCAGGCAGCACTTGCCATTTGCAGCACTTGGAGATATAGCAGTGAATAAAGGCTAAAAAATAGTGTGGCTTACATTCTGAAACAAACAAACAAAATCAAAATTCATAAGATGTATGAATTCACATTCAGGAGATGTATGGCATAAAGTGCAAAACTAACATTTTCAGCTTTTAATTGTAATAAATTATAAGGAGAAAGCAATACAATTTTTGAGAATACAATTAGGGAGTTGAATTCCTATTTTAAGAAACATGTAAGAGAAGTATCACTGAGTAGGGACCTTTGAGATGATATTATGAGGAGCTAAGGATGCAATCCATGTGGGTACCTCAAAGAGGAGGGCTCCAGGTACAGAAGAGTAATTGCAAATTCTGTTAGGTAGAAACTGGACTTCAGTGTTTAAAGAATGACAGGGTCATCAGTATAGCTGAAATGAAGTGGAAAGAGAAGGCTTTTTCCTTTTTAGAGGTAAGGATCAGGAATGGACAAATCATATCAGTCTTTTTGGTCTTGGTGATGAATTTTGTCTTTTTTTCCGAGTGATAGGACACCATTTGAGTGTACTTAC
Organism: Tolypeutes matacus; assembly: GCA_026826555.1. Taxonomy (NCBI): domain Eukaryota; kingdom Metazoa; phylum Chordata; class Mammalia; order Cingulata; family Chlamyphoridae; genus Tolypeutes; species Tolypeutes matacus. The sequence goes on along the minus strand of JAKSZT010010858.1, from coordinate 4,620,054 downwards.
CAGAAAGGGGACATGATGTAATGTTCTGTGAGGCTCACTGTGGGTGTCAGGCTATAGGAAGACAAGGGCAGACATAAGAAAACCATTGCATTAATTTTGATGAGAGTTGATGGAGTTTGGATCCAGTAGTAGCAACAGAGATAGTGAAACATTTTTATATAATGTTGTTACTGAATCCCTTGATCTTCTGTAATATTGGTTTGTTGATTTTCATACTTATCCCCATATACTTTTTTAATAGTCTTATTTTGCAATTGTATTATCCGTCTTGGCATTTGATTCACTAACATGCAAGATTGAAATAGCGTGCATAGATCATTCATTTTAGAATGCTGCTATTAACTCACTTCTAACTTATGTCATCTACTCTGCCCTCTGTGTGTTTGAGCAGTTCAACTCTGTAAGACTAGACTCAATGCACAATTTTTTTGTTGCTTATAAGTTCTATGGTTTAATACCTGTGCCTGGAGTTCTTTATTCCTAATTCCTTTTACATAGAAAATGTATTAACTGATTCGTTGAGTATATATAAGAATATGATACTATTACCTTCACAAGTAACTGTCTAGATAAGTATATCATAGATGAGCAAAAATATTTTCTTTCACCTATTTTCTTTCTTTTAAAAAATTCATTAGTTTTTCATTTTATTCAGCCTTTAATACATAGTATTATGTATTTGTTTTCATGTTATCTCTTCTTAGGCAAGCTCAATCGCTAAATGATATATCATGATATTTTAGCATGTGTTCTATGACAGAATAAATGGAAATCATTATTTTGAATTATAAATTGTTACATCTAAATAGTTTTAAATATACGTGTATTCAAAAGAAATAGAAAAGGGAAAATATTTGATCAGATGCTCTGGAGTCATGTGTATGTGTATTTGAATCATGGGGAGAGTGAGGAATCTTAATTAAGGAAGAATGGAGTCAAAGGTAGTCTATATTACCAAGGAAGTGTATTGAATATGAGGAGGAACATGAATTCTTTTATCTCTACTGAGCAGTGTTTCCCTAAAACAGGACCACAAACGAATAGAATGGGCTGACAGGTAACATATGTCATCAGGTTAATTTTGTGAAAACTAGAAGTATCTGATGGATTTATTTGTATAACTGAGCTAATTTTTCTTTTGTGTATTTGAGTCTGTGGACTCTACTGAGGAGACAACGGATCTAGAAAGTGCATTATATAGAGGTGAGATGCCCATTTGAGCAATGCCCTAATGTTGGACTTCTCTTTAGTGAAGCTGGCATTAGAACACATAATAACATATGAAAACAGAGAAAGATATATTTCTACAAGTCTCTGCAAAAATATTCAGCAGAAGGTAAGGATACTATCAATAATGCCACATGCAGAATGCTCATGTTCAGTGAGAAAAAAGTCAGAGCTTTCAACTGAGCAAAGACATTAGCATTGTCCTTATGATGATGACACCTCACAGATGATTGTGGTATCTTACTGGAAGTGCCTTGTTGGTTGTTTTAATTTGCCAAAAGCTGCAAATGCAAAATACCAGAAATATGTTGGCTTTTACAATAAGGATTTATTAGGTTAAGAGCTTACAGTTCTGAGGCTGTGAAAATGTCCAAATCAAGGCATCATCAGAGATGCTGTATCACTAAAGATAGGTTGCTGGCGATCCTGGACTCCTGCTATGTGGCAAGACAAAATGATTGCTGGTCTCTGCCTTCCCCTCCCGGCTCACTTTCTCCCCAAGCTCAGCTGTGGGCTATCAGGCACTTGGCAAACTAAAACATTGTTTTTCTCTGACCTTGTAGTAACCCTGGCCAGACTGTTTACACAAACACATGATCAAAACATAAAATAATAATGTTATTAATATTTGTCTTTTAATCAGAAATGCTTTAGGAATCTTTCCAGTGAGAATAGACTAAATGTAGATGAAACTGCTATATTGATCAAGTGTGAAAACAATATATTTTTAATATGCTCATCATTTATTTTATTTGTCCTTTTGAATGTACTCTACTTATGTATTTCCTACTTTTCAGTGAGAAAACTAACCTAATATTGGTCTTTTTATGATAATATTTCACTCAGTTTTCCATTTAAACACTAATTTGATTACAGGATTTTGCATTTTTTATAGATAGACTTAATCTCTATCTTTTCCTTGAATTCAAGAATATTTTCAGTTCATAAAGATGAATAATACAGCTTATATATTTTAAAAATGTACCTGATTTTATGATATATTCAAATAACTACTATATGATTTTCTCCAAAGTTTATAGCAAAGTTATAAGGACTCTGGTCATTTTAGATTAAGCCTCATCCTAATTCAATTTGGCCTCATCTAAATAGGATTCTCAAAGTTCCTATTCACAAATGAGTCCACACCCACAGGATGAGGGGTTAGGACTCCAAGATCCTGTTTACCAACATATTTATGGCCACAGAACCAGAGGGAAGGGTTCTAACATATCTTTCTGGGGAATATTATTTATTCTACCAGATAGGGATTCCATTTTATGTAGGTCACAACTTAGACCTCCTCTGATAAAGTAGGACTTAGATCTGAAGGTAGTAAAAGAACAAGATATAACTATCTGAAGGAAAAACTCACCGTGTGGGAAGAGTAAGCATAAAAACACTGGTGTGGAAATAGATATGCTTAGTGTGTTTGATTAAGAGTAATGAGGCCAAAGTTGCTGGGCCAGACTGAGTTCAAGAAAGAGTGATTTAAAAAGAAATAAAAGAAAGGAGAGAGAGAGAGATCATAGAGAGAATCTGTAAGGTAACCTTCTAAGCCTTTGGCAGACCTATTGGTATTATCCTGTATAAAATTGAAAGCTTTTATAAGGGCTTAGCAGAAGACTGATCTATTACTTAATTTTTACCAGAATTACTACACCTGTGGATGGAGAATTGACTATAGAGACGTCAAGAGTGGAAGCTATAAATGTCAGGAGATTATTGTAATTCAGTAGAGGAGAGATCATGGCACCTGGATCAGGAGGTAGTGAGAACAGTGAGAATCAGAGTATGATGTTAGGGTAGAGGAGGGAGGGCGATCAGACATAAACAACAGATAATTCTAAGATTTGGAACAATGGTGTTGCAATTTCTTTCTGAGTTGACAAAAATGGGGAGGAATAAGTTTGTAGATGAAAGTGAAAATTTTGATTTAGAACATTATCAAATTTGTGAGGTAATTATTAGGTAAAAATGAAAGTAAAAAAATATAAATGAGTATGGAGTTCTGAAGAAATTTTAGGGATAATAAAAATTAGTGAGAGTAACAAGAAGAAAGAGTATTTAAAGAAGTGAAACTTGATGGGTTTCTGTTTCTAATTCTTCTTTATGTCGATTGTATCTTTTAACGGTTTTTTTTCACCTTAACTCACTTCTCCTGTTCTTTTATTCCCTTCTGGATGTCCCCAGGAACTTCTTGTTTTTTAAGTAATTTCTATGGTATCCCAAAATCTTCTAATTTCCATAATAATGTATAAACAAATATATAATCACATATACTGGAGAGTTTGTCTCACTTTTTAAAAAGGGATTTTATTATGTATACATTTATCAATTCATAACATGAGATAGAAAACTTACCATGTGCTCCAACTTATTCTCCATAATGCCAGCATCGTATTCTATAGTATACATTAACCATAATTTATTAAATCTTTTACCACAGTGATTGGTATGAAATATATTTCTGCAACAAACTGCTATAGACACACCTGTGTGTATAATTTTTTTTCAGATCTCAATTTTTTAAAGATTGCTTTCTGAGATTATAACAAATCCACATTTCTACCACTGATTTATGACATTACATTTCTCCATCTCATCTCTCTTAGTAGTGGATCTTGTCAGTCTTTTTATTTTTTTCCTGATTATTCTCATGATTGTATAGTTATAGCCCATTGTTGCTCTAATTATGCATTTCCATGACTACTAGGGAGATTTTCTTTCCTTGAATTGCTCTAATATCCAGAAAAGTTGCTCACATATATCATGCATCCCTTATATATTCATTGCCTGATTGTCTCACATGAATTTTCCTGTCTTTTGATTTCCTTTCATTTCTCTCAATTTATTTTTCTCAGGCTCTATCTTGCTGAAATTTCACTTTCTCAATTTTGGTCCCTTATTAGTTGGTACCTGTGAATGTTCAAAGTTTACTCCAAGTATATCCTCTAATTACTGGTTAATACAACAGCTTTATTTCATTTAAATATCCTCTGGAAGTACATTTTTTATTTGTTTTCTAAACCCCAAGAATGAATCAGGTTTACTTCCCCTTGGAGCTAATGTTCTACCCTAAGTATTTTCTTCCAACATGAGATAATTTGGTTGGCTGTTATTTTAAGGGGGAAGGAAGATGGAACTATAACATTAGTGATTTTCTAATTTTTGTAGCTATAGCTTATTACTTCTCGTGTAACATCTTCCTGAACACATTCATGCAAATGATTTACTCTTTTAACAAATGTACACGTTACACCAAGAAGCAAGAGAGACTAATGGTTATAAGCTTGGGCTCTGTAATAAGACAGGCACATATTTTAGTCCCAGCCTGTGTGGAATCTGAAGGAATACAGAAAATTCCTTGACATATGGTACAAGCACAATAGATAGCAATAGTATCAGTAGTAATAATAATAATAATAATAATAATATAACAATGACAGCAATTTAATTATAGAAAAACAGATGGATAGAGCAAAATAATAGCAGTTAACCAACAAAGGTAATCATCAGAGAATTTTAATGGAGAGCAGGGTCAAATATCCCTGTGTTACATGATATTAAGTGATAATTATTTTGGACAACTTCCCGATTTCCTCAAAAAGAAAGGAGACATATGCATATGGGTAATTATTAGGATTCTTCAGGAACATTATTTAAATCTTGATTGGCAGTTGCATACTTGCTTATTTTTACAGATTAGAAAATGACCCAATGATTTCCTGTCTCAAATGTCACAAATCTATCAAGAATTCAAGTCCTAATCCACAAATACTTAGAAGTATGATGCTTGGAAAAGATTTGATTTTAATAAATAAACTATTATTGATGGTGGTCAAAGTTTTATTTTACTGTGAAGATTTAAGAAAAAAAAGTACTTTATTTTCACAAATCATGCTGTTGATACTTTGTCTTTAAAACCAATTAAATAACATATAATTTGATGTTGCTATAAACAATACATCCAAATCTTATGTTTATTTTTGTGTTAAATAAAATAATACTGTAATTTTGAGCATGATTTTGATTATAAAAATTCTCTTTCCCTTTCTATACCAAATATATATATACATATATATATATATATATATAAGCATTTACTCATTTCATAATGTATTGACATTTTTATTTACCTCAAAACCAACTAAACAGCAGAATGATCATCTCCTGCCTCTAGTATTTATATTACTGGCTTATTGAGAAATTTGAAAGGGCAAAATGTTCATCATAATATTGATCGTTGTAATATCTCTCAAAATTACGAATATCTTTAATGTATAAGATCATTTATAGGTGGGAGATTGTGTTGAAATGCACCAATATAAATGATTTACTAGATGGAGACTAAAGACTCCAATTGACAGTGAGGGGGAAAGTCTTATGTAGCTATTTGAGGTAAACATACCAACTAAAAATATATGATTATATTCAGTAATATTGTAAGATTCTAGCTTACTTTAGAGATAGAGATAGATTGAATAATAAAGACTAAACTAATTGAGGTGTGGAAAGAGATCAATTATACAATCATAATACTATAGATGATTATCCTTCATTTTCTAAATTATTCTATATTATCATGCATGTTGTTATTTACAATAGACTATGTAGAAATGTTGTTTACCTATTTGTTTTCTTCATTTTAATTTTCCTCATTGTATTATTTTTCCAGATATTTACCCAACATATATCCCTTCGAGCAAGACATACCAGAATTTTTCTTATTTTTATTCCTAATTCCTGTATTCTAATTCCCATTTGGAATAAATATTTAAGCTAAATTTTGGTAGACAATGTAGTGGTTTGAAGCTACATGTACCCCAGAAAAACATGTTCTTAAAACTTAATCCATTCCTATTAAGTGGTATATTCCTTTCTTAATGGAATTAGAAACAATATTTACAAATCTACAGCAGAAAACTAGGATTACCTTGATTCTATGTTAAGAAATCTGTGCATTTAACTACAATGCAAAATGTAAAACTTCTAAATTTAAGGGAAATTACATATAATAATACCATGGAATACTTAACACTTTTCTGTCTTTAATATTTGTGTAGCAGTTTGATAATATTTATGAATTCCAAAAAGAAATATAGATCATGTTTGTAAACTGATTGGTTCCTCTGGCTTTATAACCCTTTGATTGTATTAGATTCAGCTGAGATGTTTGATTAAATTAAGATTAGGGCTGTGATGGAACCACATCATTAGAGTGTGACTCAGCTTCAAGTCCCAGCCCCCCTGGAAATAAAGCAGATGCTCACATTGAAGTAAATAAACGGAAAAGGAGAACAAAGAGAGTTTAGTTTTGGATGCTGCAGCCTGGGGAGAAAGCCAAGCCATTTGCCTGATAGTTTGTAGCTGAAGAGACCAGAGCCCTGAGAAAAGCCCAGAAAGAAATGAGCCCTAGGGAAAAAGACAAACCTTATGCTAACTTACAGCTGAGAAAGGAAGGAACTGGGACCACAGAGCCTTAGGAAAAGGAAAGTTGAACCCTCACAGAGACCAGTAGCCATCATGCTCCAACATGTGGAAACAGATTTTGGTGAGGAAAGTAACTTAACACTTTATGGCCTTGTGACTGTAAGCTTCTACCCCAAATAAATGTCCTTTAAAAAAGACCAACAAATTTCTGGTATTTTGCATCAGCACCCGTTTTGACTGACTAATGCAGAATTTGGTACCAGAGTGGGGGTCATACTTTTGCAATTACCAAAATGCTGGAGCGGTTTCCTAAATGGGTAAGGGATATTTTTTTGGAGGAATTGTGAGATGCTTAATATAAAAGGCCTAGATTGCTTTAAAGAGATTGCTGGCAGGAATACGGATGCTAAAGAGACTTTTATGAGGCCTTAGAAGTGAATAATGAAACTATTATTGGAAACTGGAGGAAAGGCAATCTGTGTTTTAAACTTGTAGAAAACTTAGCAAGATTGACTCCTGATGATATATTGAAGACAGAATTTGAAAATGGTGAGCCTAGACATTCATGAAGAACTTTCCAAAGTAAATTTGGAGAATGTGGCTTGGCAGCTTATAGTGAAATGCTACATGAGAGAATAAGCTGAGAACTGAATTGTTGGGCACAAAAAAATGAGAAAGTGATTCCAGATATACCAAGTTTTTAGAAATCAAGCCTCCAGACTATAAGTGCCCCATTTGAGGACCTAAATAAACTTGGAACTTGTAAATCAGTATTGAAAATATAGCTTTCTGGGAAAGACTTTGGAAAGTCTTACTGTTTGATATCTTAGACCCCTGCTTCTTGCATGATAAACCAACAACCTTTTTGAAAGAGCTGTATGAACAAAACCACTGTCATCCTGGACTGAAAGGAACATGTAGGTGAAAGATAGAAGGGAAAATGGCTTTAAGAGGAAAATCATGGAAGCTGATATCTGGAATTAAGATATCTCCTTGGGCCAAGAGAGGAACCCCACCCATGTGTACAGAGAGGGTGAATTTGTCCCAGTAGTTGAAGAGGGTAGATGGTCCCGCCTGCTGCTCAGGGACTGTATTGCCACCCCAGGGTACAGAGTGGGTGGAGCACATTCCCCAAGGGTTAGGGAGGGTAAGGTCAACACCCCATAGGTCTGAGGGGGATTCACTTGTCCCCCATGGATTAGGGAAGTCCAGGTCACCAAATCATTGTACTGAGAGGGTTGGGCCTATAGGTCAGAGCTTAGGGAGAATGTTGCCTCCCTTTCCCTGTACTAAAGGGATTGAGACTCTACCTCAAAGATGGGTATCACCCCAAAACTCTTGGAGGGTGAGGTCGGGAGCTTGGGTGCCACTCAAATACTTGGTGAGATAGGAACCAAGAAAATGGCCATTGGGCAAGCCTGTGGAAAGGTGGGTCTCATGAGGCCTCAGGGAGAATAAACCATCATCTTAAAAATGACTCCCAGAATACTGAATTCCCATCCTGGAGAGCTCTGCCACATTCTCCAAGGGAGCAGCAACTGTCCCCCAAGTGCAGGGGCAGTGTCTGGCAAAGGAGGATGATCCACTGATGGATTCTTATTATTGATGACTAGCCTTATAAGTCTTTGCTCTTGAAATTGAAACTTAGCCTATTGTTATGGGGTGCCTAAGGGTTGCCTCCTGAGAGCCTCCTTGTTGCTCAAATGTGGCGTCTCTCTAAGCCAAACTCAGCATATGAATGCATTACCTTCCTCCCAGTGTGGGACACGACTCCTGGGGATGAGCCTCCCTGGCAACGAGGGATTACTAACAAGTGCCAATGGGCAATACAACTGGAAAAGGACCTAGAATAAAAGGAGGAAAAGGTAAAGACAAATGAGTTCATATGACTAAGAGACTTCAAAGTGAGTTGGGAGGTCATCCCAGAGTTAACACTTATGCACATCTCAGTAGGACCTCATAGGCTTCCAATGTGGATATCACCCCAAACAGAGGGGCTCCTGAGGGCTCTGGAGACATCCAGGTCCTATATCAGGGTGGATAGCTCCAGAGTTTTATGTCTCATCAGTGGGTCCTACTTTGGAATCTGTGCTCCTGAGAGTGACAGAGTTGGACTCACATATATCTTCCCTGCAAATGGTCCATCTGTCCCTTCTATTCAAACCTATATGTGGTGCTGGAGTTTGTAGGTGTACTTCCAAGGACTGGAGTCTTTGGGCTGTCCATGTGCCAACTGGGCCCAGAATGTTGGTGGAGCTGCAACACCTAGTCTACACTTCAATGGACTCACTCAGGACACCTGGTGGAGAGATGATGATGGACAATGGCCATCCCAGGGAATGGAGAGAGTCTGCAGCTGCAGGCAGGATAATCCCATCCATCTTATCCATGGGATATAAGCCCCCTCTCAATTGGAGGTGGAGTGGACATCACCATCCCAGACTCCTCAGGATTGGGGGAAGAGTTATGGACTAGAGTGGACTTGCTGGTATTCTGTTATAGACATATTGTGATTCAAGCAATGGAAGAAATTACAGCATTAATGTGGAGCCAGTGGCCACTGGATGCTTTGGGGGCAGGGTGAGGCAAAAACAGTTGCAATACAGGGGCTTTTTCGGGACTTGGGAATTATCCTGAGTGACAATGCAATGTCAGATATAGGCCATTTTATATCATCATATAACATGCAGAACTGTGTGGGAGAGAGTGTGGTCTACAATGTGAACTATGTTCCATACTTAATGGCAAAGCCCCAGGATGTGTATATCCATTGCAGGTGATGTGCCACACTAATGAAAGATATTTATGCGGGAGGTTGTGGCAGGTGTGGGAGGTGGGGCATATGGGAATCCCTATAACTTTTGTGTAACATTTAGGTAATCTAAGTATCTTTTTAAAAAAAATTAAAAGAGATGAATTTAGTGTTTAAAAAAAAAATGACTCTCAGTCTTTGAAATCTAATGAAGGATGCCATGCAGGTTTTCAGAACTGTTCTGGACCTGTGACTCATGTTTCCCTCCCAATTTCTCCTTATGGTAATGCAAATGTTTATCCTTTGTCTGTCCCTTTGTATATTGGAAGGAGATAAATGGTTTTGTAAGTTTCAAAGGTCTACAGCCAAATGGGACTTTGCCCCAAGTCTAATTGTATTTCTTTAAACTAATTGTGATATGATTTTGTACTTGGCATTGTTACTGACTTAAGATTTTTTTTTTTTTTAATATTGTAATGTCTTTTTGGAATTCAGAGGGTGTATTGTAGTAGTTTGATATTATTTATGAATTCCAAAGAGAAATCTAGATCATGTTTGTAAACTGCTCAGTTCCTCCGGCTCCCTAACCCTTTGATTGTCTTATATATGCAATATCAACCTTATTCGTGTTTTCCATGAGGTTTTACTATTTTATACAGTCCCATGTTACAGTGTTTAGATTTCCTTGCAGTAATATATACGAGCTTAGACTTTCCCTTTCAACCACTATCATGCACATATAATAGTTCTGCCAGTTACAAACACAATATGTTTCACTATTTCTATGCATTTCCAAAGATTTACAAACAACCTTTATACCAATTCTGAACAGATTAAACTTCAGCTTTACATTCTCTAACCTCATTCTATTTTCTGGTGACTCATATTCTAGTCATTGACTCCATGACTTTACACAATATGTTTAGTTCATAATAGTATAATCACACAGTATTTGTCCTTTTGGGTCTGGCTTGCTTCACTTAACATAATGTCCTCCAAGTTCATCCATGTTGTTATATGCTTCACAACTTCATTTCTTCTTACCACTGCATAATATTCCATCATGTGTATACACCATTATTTGCTTATCCATTCATCCATTGATGGACAATTGGGTTGTTTCCAGCTTTTGGCAATCATAAAAAATGTCATTATGAACATCAGTGTTCAGATGTCTGTTTGTGTTTCTGCTCTCAGTTCTTCTGGATATATACCTAGTAATAGTATTTCTGGGTCACATGGCAAGTCAACATTCAACTGCCTTAGGAAATGCCAAACAGTCCTCCACAGTGGCTGTACCATTCTACATTCCCACGAAAGTGAATAAGTGTTCCTTTCTCTCCACATCCTCTCCCATATTTACAGTTTTCTGACTTTTTAATAGCAGCTAGTCTAATAGGTATGAAATGATGTCACATTGAAGATTTAATTTGCATTCCCCTAATTGCTCATGATGTTCAACATGGTTTCATGTGTTTCTTCAACATCTGTATTTCTTTTTGGAAAATTGTCTTTTGCCCTTTTTTAAAAAGGGTTATTTGTCTTTTAATTGTTGAGTCGTATGATCTCTTTTTATATCAAGGATATTAAACCCTTATTAGCTATGTGATTTCCAAATATTTTTTCCCATTGAGTCAGCTGCCTTTTCACCCTTTTGACAAACTCCTTTGAGGAGCAAAAGTGTTGAATTTCGAGGACGTCCCATTTATCTATTTTTTCTTTTGTTGCTTGTGTTTTGGGTGTAAAGTTTAAGAAACTATTGCCTACCACAAGATCTTGAAGATGTTTTCCTACAACTTCTTCTAGGAGTTTTATGTTTGTCACTTTTATATTTAGGTCCTTGATTCATTTTGAGTTAATTTTTAAATATAGTGTGAGATAGGGGCCTTCTTTCTTTCTTTGGATATGGCTATTCAGTTCCCTAGCACCGTTTGTTGAATAGACTCTTCTGGCCCAACTGGTAGGGCTTGACCTCCTTGTCAAAAATCGCTTGACTGCAGATGTGAGGGTCTATTTGTGAGTTCTTGATTTGGTTCTATTGGTCAATGTGTCTGTCTTTATGCCAGTACTCTGTGTTTTTACCACTGCAGCTAAGTAATATGCTTTAAAGTCCAGAAGTGAGAGTCTCCCAACTTCATTCTTCTTTTTTATGATCTGTTTGGCTATTCAGGGCCCCTTACCCTTCCAAATAAATTTTAAAATTGGTATTTCCACTTTTGCAAGAAAGGTGGTTGGGATTTTTATTGGAATTGGATTAAATAACTTTGGGTAGAATTGATATCTTAATGATATTTAATCTTCCAATCCGTGAACATGAAATGTCCTTCCATTTATTTAAATCTTCTTCAGTTTCTTTTAGCAAAATTTTGTAATTTTCTGCATACAGATCCTTTTGTACTTGGTTAAGCTTATTCCTAATTGTGTTAATTGCTATTATAAGTGGATTTTTTTCTGATTTCCTCCTCAGATTGCACATCAGTATTGTATATAAATGCTGTAAAGTTTTGCATATTAATTTTGTATCTGCCACTTTGCTGAACTAATCTATTAGTTCTAATAGCTTTGTTGTGGATCTTTTCAGGAGATTCTAGGTATAGGATCATATCAGCAAATAGTGAAAGTTTTACTTCTTTCTTTCTTATTTGGTTTCCTTTTATTTATTTATGTAGCTTAATTGCTCTAGTTAGAATCTCTAGCACAATAATGAATAACAAGTTGAAAGTGGGCATTCCTGTCTTGTTCCTGATCATAGCAGGAAATCTTTCAGTCTTTCCCCAATTGAGTACAATGCTAGTTTTAGTTTTTTCAAATATGCACTTTACCATTATTGGGAAAGCTTCTTCTATTCCTATCTATTGGAGTGTTTTTATCAAGAAAAGTGCTGGATTTTGTCAAATGACTTTTCTGCATCATTTGAAAGGATCATGTGATTTTTTCTTCTTCAATTTATCAATGTGGTTTATTACACTAATTGACTTTCTTGTGTTGAACCACCCTTGCATAGCTGGCATAAAACCCACTTGATCATGGTAGATAATTCTTTTAATGTGCTTTTGGATTCTGTTTGCAAGTATTTTGTTGAGGATTTTTGCGTCAATATTCATTAGAGATATTGACCTGAAATTTTCTTTTTTTGTAGTATCTTTATCTGTTTCTGGTATTTGGGTGATTTTGGCTTCATAGAATGAATATGGTAGTGTTCTTTGCTGTTCAATTTTATGGAAGAGCTTGAGAAAGATTGGTATTAGATCATCTTTGAATGATCGGTAAAATTCTTCTGTGAAGACATCTAATCCTGGGCTTTTCATCTTTGGGAGATTTTTTTTTTTTCGACTGTTTCAATCTCTTCACTGGTGATTGGATTGTTGAGGTCTTCTGTTTCTTCTAGGGTCAGTGAGGTGGTTTGTGTGTTTCTAGGAATATATTCATCTCTTCTACATTGTCTATTTTTTTGGCACACTATCCTCTTATGATTTCTCTTATTTCTGCTGAGTGAATTGTAATGTTCCAGCTCTCATTTTGAGTTTTATTTATTTGCTGCTTCTTTCTTTTTTTCTTTGTCAGTCTAGCTAAGGGTTTGTCCATTTTTTTTATCTTCTCAAAGAACTTACTTTTGGTTTTGTTCATTCTCTCTATTGCTTTTGTTTGTTTGTTTGCTTTTTTTTAATTCTCAATCACATATATTTCTGCTCTGATCTTTACTATTTCTTTCCTTAGGCTGGGTTTGGGATTTGTTTACTGGTCTTTTTCTAGTTCCTACAGGAGTGCAATGAGATATTCAATTTTTAGCTCTTTCTTCTTTTTTAATGTAAGTATTGAGGACTATAAATTTCCCTCTCAATGCTGTCTTTGCAGTGTCACCTAGTTTTTGATATGTTGTGGTCTCATTTTCATTCGTCTCAATATATTTGCTGAATTGTCTTGCAATTTCATCTTTGACCCACTGATTACCTAAGAGAGTGTTGTTTAATTTCCATATATTCGTGAACTTTCCCTTTTTCCATCCATTATTGATTTCCAGCTTCATTCTGTTATGATCAGAGAAAGTATTTTGCATAATTTCAATCTTTTTAAATTTATCGACACTTATCCTGTGACCAACATATGGTCTATCATGGAGAAGGATCCATGAGCACTTGAAAAGAAAGTATATTCTGTTGTTCTGGGGTTCAATGCTCTATAGAGGTCTGTTAGGTCTAGTTCATTTAACAAATTATTCAAGTTCTCTGTTTCTTTATTCATCCTCTGTCCAGATGTTCTATCCACTACTGAGAGTGGTGTATTGAAGACTCCAACTATTATTATAGAGATATATGTTTCTCCCTTCAGTTTTGCCAGTGTGTGCCTCAAGTATCTTGGGGCACTCAGGTTGGGTGCATAAAAATTTAGTATGGTTATTTCTTCTTGGTGAATTTCCCATAATAGACCTTATCCATGCCTTATAAGAGTTTTGCATTTGACATCTATTTTGTCCAATATTAGTATACCTTCTCCAGCTCTTTTTTGGTTGCTATTTGCATGGAATACCTTTTTCCAACCTTTCATTTTTAACCTGGTTGTGTCCTGACATCTCAGATGGGTCTCTATGACAATATTTAGTTGGATCATTTTTTTTTTTTTTATCCATTCTGTCTGACTATGTCTTTGATTGAGGAGTTCAATCCATTAACATTCAATGTTATTACCGTAAAGGCATTACTTATTTCATCTATTTTGTCCTTTGGCTTTCTGTTGTCATATCTTACTGTTGTCTGACTTCTTACCTTTTAGTTTACCCTTCCTAATTATCTTCATTTTTAAACTCTTCTCCAAATCTCTTACCCTTGTTTATTCCTTTTAGTATCACTTATAATTCTAGTCTATTGGTAACATAACTTATTAGTTTCTGTTTGTCTCTGAAGACTTTAAATTGACCCTCATTTTTGAAGGACACATTATTTGGATATAGAATTCTTGGCTGACAGTTTTTCTCTTTCAGTACCTTAAATACATCATACCACTTTCTTCGGTCCTCCATAGTTTCTGATGAGAGTTCAACACTTAATCTTATCAAGTTTCCCTTGTATGTGATGCTTTGATTTCTCCTGCTGCTTTCAGAATCCTCTTTATCTCTTATATTTGACATTCTGAACTGTAGGTGTTTCAGTGTAGGTCTGCTTGCCTTTATTCTGTTTGTGGTGACTTTTTCTTCTTGAATATTGATATTTATGTCTTGCCTAAGTGTTGGGAAGTTTTCAGTCAGTATGTACTCAAAGACTCTCTGTCCCTTTTCCATTCTCTTTCTTGGGACACCAATAATGTGAACGTTTGTGTTATCATTCAGTTTCCTGAGACTCTCTTCTGTTTTTTTTCATTCTCTTCTCTTTCTGTTCTACTGTCTTTTCCAGTTCCAATGTGTTGTCTTCAAAATCACTAATTCTGCCTTTGAGCATTTCAAATCTGCTGTTTTGTGACTCTAATGTATTTTTAATCTCATCCATCGTTTCTTTCATTCCCATAAGTCTGTTACTTTCCTTTGCAGGCTTTCAAATTGTTCTTTATGCTCACCCAGTGTCTTCTTAATATCCTTTATTTCTTTTGTCATATTTTCTTTAAATTTTTTGAATTGTTTGTGGAGAGTTGTGTGATTATCACTAATTAATTGTCTTAAATCCAGTCTCTCATCAGGATAGTTGGTTAATTCTGTTTTCTGGGTCATATCTTCGTTTCCCCGTATGGCTTGTTATTTTTTGCTGATATATAGGCATTCAAATATGTTGGTGATTTTACTCTGATGGCCAATTTCTCTCTCTTGCTTATTTTTGTTCACAGCTTTTCCTTGCTATTTGGTTCAACTTATTCTAAGTCTTTAAAATTGGCCAGCTTAAGTTATCAAAATTGGACCAAGGACTCACAAGTGTGGCACAGACTCTCTCCCAGGGTTTAAGATACAGATAGAACAAATAACTGTTTTTTCCATGGAAGTTCCAGACTGGCCAGCAGATTATGCTCATCAGTGCACCATTTCACAAAGTTATTTCACCCTGGGCTTTCCTGTGTTCCTTTGCTGAATCTCCAGAGCAGAGAGTAAAGGCTAGCTATGCTTACTAAATTCACTGAAGAAAAGCCCCCATGGCTCCCCCTCCCTTTTCCTTTGAAACAGCTGATAAGGAGCAAGGTTTCTATTCCTGTCTCAGTCGGCTGTGGTGAGCCAGGGGTTTTACTCCAGCTTAGCATCTTGGGGTGGGGGAGGGGAACCCTTCCCAGCTGCCGCAAGGGCTTGGTACTCACTTCTGTTGCTTGGCTTCTTCGTGTCTCTGTCCCTCACACTCTTGGGAGTTGTGTAGCACTGTTCTGGTCTGCTGATCCCCAAAGCTGATCCCTCTGAGAGCTTTTCGCTCTTTCTCCATTGTTTTTATGAGAGCATTGAACTCTGCCTTTTAGTGCAATGCCATCTTCCCACAATTCCCAAATATGGCTTTTCAATCTGGATTTTTTACTTAAAAAAAATTTAAAAATTTAAGAATATATATATATATATATATATATATATATATATAATATATATATATTATATTCATGAAAGAATATATCTATTTTATTCAGAGAAATTATTGTCTCCATGGTTTAATGCTTTATGGTCTGAGTGAAATTCGCATCCCTTAGCACCGTTATGCCCATATATTTAAAATGAAATTATATTTAGTTTTCTTCTAAGGAAGGAAATAATCCTGAAGAGATATATTAGTTTAGCATGAGGGAAAATCTAGGTTTAACCTACATTTGGTGTTAATGCAATTGCTTTAGGAATATTACTTTTTCATCTCCAAATGTGCTTCCTTGCAGTCTTGATTGCTCTCTTATTTTGTGAAGATTTTCATTAAAGCTAACTAGAGACATCATAATCCAGACAAATGTTACAATTTAATTTTATGTTTAAAAACAATACTGCCCCAAATGCCGAATTTTCAATATCATTTTCTGCAGAAGCCCCTTTTTTCCCCCAGGAATTAGATATTTAACTCCAAAAGTTTTATTTTGAAAGCTAGTTCTCCTGGAGTGCTTTGTAGCTGAACAAATAATGAAACCAATAATATATTTTGTTTAGAACACAGTTTAGAACTTCCGTAGTGCTGATTTTAGTATGTTGTGTTCTCTCTTACAAAATCTATAAGAACAGCAATTACTGCTTCTGTTCACTAACAACATTTGTGTAATAACATTGATCATAATCCTCTTCTCAAAATACATACTGTTGGTGTATGAAATGTACTATGCTGGGTTTTTTTAATTTTTAATTTTAAAGAAGATTTATGTTATATAAATGTTACATAAAAAATATAGGGGATTCCCATATGCTCCCCCCTCCCCATACTTTCCCTACATTACCAACATCTTTCATTAGTTTGGTACATTTGTTAGAGTTGATGAAGACATATTGAAGCACTGCTACTAACCATGGATTATAGATTGCATTAGGGTTTACACTCTATCATGCACAATTTTGTAGGTTATGACAAAATATGTAATGGCTTATATCTGTAATTGCAATATCATTCAGGGAAAATCCAATACAACTCCTCCATGTGTGCCCCTGTTCTATTTTCTATAACATTAACTTTTATTCATTCTCTTTTTCCTATAGTTTTAGGTTGGGTTGCTTTTGATGAATGTTGTCATTCTTTGAGGGATTTCATCTATTCTCATAGCTTCCATATTATTTGTATACTAATTCTTCACACATGTATATGTTCAATCCTGCCATTTTCACAGAGAATAAATTCCATCTGTGATAGTATCTGAACTAACTCTATGATTTTAATAGTTTCTTACCAGCTCACAGATTCAGACAAAGACCAGAGACCTTTTGTAGGTTATGAAAAGCCACCATGTATAGAACCAAGGAATCCCATCATACACTTCTCAACCACTCTTCTCTGCTTTCAAAAACTGGTGCATATTCTGGAGCAAGCAGATTTAATGGAATCACATGATTTTGTCAGCATGAAATCATGCAATAGGCAGTGTGTTTTCTGTAATGATTTTATAACCTTCCAAGTCTTGGTAAATAACATTTTGTACTACCTCTTGAACTAACCCCACTTTTCATATAGTCCACAACTTGCAAGGAACATGACTTAAAATCAAGTGCCCCTTATTTTTGTACTCATGGGTCATTTCCTGCGGTGTTGCTTCCTACAAAACTCTGAAAAAATATGTTTCCAAATTAAAGTGACTGGGTGCATATTTTATTCAGTAAAAGGATCTGAATTATGAAAAGAAATCTATCCTGTTTATTCAGTGAAAAATTTATTTAATATAAGTCCATGAAGGCAAAGTTTGTCTATTTTCTTTCCTGTGATATCCTAAGTACATAACCCAGTATTAGTCACTGTGAAAGTTTGATATTATTTATGAATTACAAAAGAGATATTGATTATATTTGTAAACTTGTTTGTTTCTCTGGGTGTCATACCATTTGGTTTTATTAGATTCAGCTGAAATGTCTTTAATTAAATTGTTAAGATTAGGTCTTTGATTTGACCACATCATTAGGGTGACTCAGTTTGTGTCCCTGCCCCCTCTGTGGGCTTTATAAATGGACACACAGTCAAGAAGACACACAGAAGTAGATACATAGGAGAAGATAAATGGGTACAGAGAGAACTCCATAGACATGGCAGAGGAGAGAACTTGATCCTGGGGCCCCAGAAAGAGATGAGCCATTCGCCTGGTAATTACAGCTGACCTCATGAAGAGAACAGAACAGTTGATCCCAAAAAGAAATGAGCCCTCCAGCATACCACTAAGATCAGAAGAAACTGGGCCCAGGGAGCCTTAAGAGGAAAGTGGAAGGCTGAAACCTTGCAGACATTGCCCGCCATCTTACTTCAACACGTGGCAACAGACTTTGAGTGAGGATGTAACCTTGAGATAGACTCTTTAGGACCTTTAACTGTAAGTTTTTACCTCAAATAAATACCCTTTATAAAAGCCA
Source organism: Tolypeutes matacus (assembly GCA_026826555.1). Lineage (NCBI taxonomy): Eukaryota > Metazoa > Chordata > Mammalia > Cingulata > Chlamyphoridae > Tolypeutes > Tolypeutes matacus. The sequence continues at coordinate 4,601,668 of JAKSZT010010858.1, read as the reverse complement.
ACAGAGTTCTGGTACTTTGCATCAGCACCCCTTTGCCTGACTAAAACAGGGACAAAGAAAACATTCAAGAGATGTTTGTCAAATGAATGAGTGGCTAATCAATGAAACAAATTTTCTGATGCTTGTCATTCTTTACCTTAGTGATGATTCATTCCTTCCTTCAAAAAGTAAAAAGGAGATTATCTGGTTCTCAAAGACTGATATATTTTCTAGCCATTAAAGACCTTATTTACATATATCTTGGCATTACTAACTCCACATCACCATTGGCTCTGTATAGTATGACACTTTCAGTAAACCTTATTTGCACAGACACTAGTTTCAGAAATTTTTACCTCTGCACCTATTTTCCACGGAAGGTTTTCCTCCAGATCATCTATTCCATTCATGAACGGGAATTTCTGGTTATAAAGGCAATTCAAAACTTCAATTTACATGTTTACATTAACGTCTAAATACTATTGCTGGGAATAATTTTAACACACCAAGGAACTCAAAGTATGCTCCAAAATATTGTGAAAGCTTGTATTATTCCAGTATGGATCTGGATCAAAACTGGAATACAAGGAACTGATGCACTTCATTGTGCAGTTCCAATACATTAGAGTTTTGCTTACAATTTAAAGAACTTATTTTAGCTACTTAACCAACATTATAGTGTTAAATACAGTCATTAAAATGACACTATTTTTTCCATGCAGAGATCTTTGTTTATCATATATACCTTATCAATGAAACCTTAAAACCCTATTGAATACCCAGGCAACTAACATTGCAGAGAGCAGTTGACTGTTAAATTAGTAGGGCACTACCCAAGGAATTAAAAAATCCATATTCATCTCTTTACAAATGACAATTCACATGCTGACTTCACATTGTGATAATAATTTTGTATAAAGTGTGTGCTAGTTTTTCCTTACATAACCAACTCTTTTCCCCTAATTTTTACATCAATTCATATGAAAAAATTACTTCTGTCCATGCTTATTTTCTCCAATTTCTAATCATTTCCATTAGAAAGGACAAGTACAAACAGGTGTATAGTAGTATCTCATTGATGATATAGTCTTGCTTTTTATGATTAACAGTTTTGAGCATCTTCATTTTACTTGGATAAATATTTAATAGTGGAATGATTAAGCTAAATGGCAAGTAGATGTTTAACTTTTTCAAAGTTGTTGTAACATTTTCCATTCTTACCATAAATTTATGAGAATTTCAGTTGCTCCACGCCCTCTGCAACACTTATTATGGTAAGTCTATTTAACTTTAGCTGTTCTAATAGATGTTTAGTGGCCTCTCATTGCTGATAAAATTTTCATGTCTTTTATGGCTAGTAATGTTGAACATTATTTGTTCATTTGCCATTCATGTATTTTCTTTGGTTAAATGTCTGTCCAAATTATTTGTCCATTTTCAGTGGATACTTTATTATCATGGATTATGGAAAATCTTTATATATTCTAGATACAAGGCTATTATCAGTTTCTCCCAAACTGATGATTATATATTCATTTTCTTACTGGTGTTTTTGAAAGAGCAGAAATAAATGCAATATTTCAATTTATTACTGTAAGAGTTTTATTTCTATAATTACATGTAATAAATCTTTCCCTATTCCAATGTCTCAAAGACTTTCTTTCATGTTTTCATCTAAAAAGTGTCTAAAGTTAGATTTGTATGTCTAGGTCAATAATACATTGAGTTAATTTTATGTGGTACAATTTATGGATAAAAGTTTATATTTATCAGATTAATATCCAGTTATTCTAGAACCATGTGTTGAAATGACTTTATTTTCTTTAATTATTTGAATATTAAATTTGCTGAAAATCAATAGATCATATATGTGTTGGTCTATTTCCGGGTATTCTGTGCTTTATAATTGATCTATTTGTCTCTCTTGATGCTAATACCATACTGTCTTGATAACTATAGCTTAAAAATGTGTGGGAAGTCAAATATTACAAATTTTCCAATATTGTTATTCTTCTTTAATGTACTTTTGTCTATTCTGATAATTTACATTTCCTTATGTATTTTAGGAGTAGCTTCTTTATGTATAAATAGGAAAATGTCTGCTTGCTAGTGTTATGATTGGAGTAGCATTGATTCTATAGATTGCTTTGAATAGAACTGACATTTTAACTATATTGAGTCTTTTCATCTAAAAACACAATAATGCAGTCCATTTATTTATATCTTCCTAATTGTTTTTAGCATTTTTCTCCACTTTTAGTGTACAGATCTTTCATATATTTAGTCAGATGCCCTTAAATATATCATATTTTTGCTAGACTAAATGAACAATTTACAAATGTTCTTTGCATTACATCTAAATATATTTTAGTTAATATTGAACTTGTATCCAACAAATGTGATAAATACACTTATTTGTTCTTTTTATATTTTTTGGCATAAATTCTGCAGAAATTTCTACATAGGAGATCAAATTTTCTGTGAATAAAGGTAGTAGTCTTCCTTTTCAGTCTGTATACATTTTTGTTTTCTTTTTTCTTGTCTTATCTTTGAAAAAGGTATAAATGGAGAAAATCATGTTGTTTGGATCTCAAACTTCCTATTTCTTGCTACTCAGTTTTCATTGTTCTTAAATAGCCCAGTATTCTTTCAAATTAAGCAATCAATCTACTCCATTATTACTTAGTTGTTCAGTTTGGTTTCTTAAATGGTCTTAATAAATACACCAATTTTATAGAAGATAATACTTATTTTCTCTTCTTGCAAAGATTTTATATGTACAATATATACTGAAGGACTGAATTGGGTACAATCAGAATCTTCAGCACTTTCATATGACTCTTTCTTTGGCTGTTCTTCCAAAATTCTTTCCTGGATTTTAATGAACTTTCCTATAATTTCAGATTAATACAAGGCTCTTCATAACACCAGGGAAACGGAGAATGCAAATGTTTGGAGATAGAAATGATAAGAACGTCAAATGGCCTGATTCATAATACATCATGGGAAAAATCTGAGATCAGAAAAGTTATGTAGAAGTAGATCATGTAAGGTTTGGCAGCCATAATGAAGAGATTGGGTTGTATTTTTGTGCTGTTAGATGGCATTGAGGGTTTAAACCAAAGTGATATTATTTGATTTAAGTTAAAATTTTTATTCTATGATCTGATGGATAATGAATCTTAGGACAGCAAAAATGAGAGCAAACAAGTGATCAGAAGCTATTTAGAGAGTACAGGTGGAAGGTGAACTGAATATGGATGTGGTAATGGAGTTGGAGAGAAGTAGAGCAATTAAGGATATATTTTAGTAAAAGAACCAAAGACATTTATTGATGGATTGCACTTCAAATGTGAAGGACAGTGGGAATTTATGTCCTGAATTTTGGATATAAAAATTCGATGTGCGGTGATATTTACTGAAGTAGGTGGAGACTAGTTATGAAATATATCATGTATTAGATGAAAGAAAGAGGATTTATCTTTGTAACTTGTTAGGTTTCAAATGCTATTAGAGATTCAAGTGGAGGGATTATGCAAGCAAGTGGATATAAGAAATTTGTGTATGAGATAGAACATATATCTCCAACTCTATCAGATAGAGATATCAGATAGAATTCCCAAAGTATAATATGAAAATCATAGAGAAAAATAAAGTCAAAACTTAAGTAGATCAAAGAAAAGAAATGAGAACATCTCATTGTAGCATAATGAGAATAAGAAGCCACTAATTTAGAAACAAAACCAAGGGAGTCTTGGAAAATCCAAAAGCAGAAAGTATAATCTCCATTGAATGCTACTGACATATAATGTACAGTGATAACAGGGACTATTATTGTTTTTACAACCTTGAGTAAGTAGATGACTTCTGTAAGAGTGATTTCAATGGAGTGATAGGGGAATAAGTTGTTCTAGAATAAGTTGATTATTGTCTCATGAAAGAATGCATTCCCACTGTTCTTTGAATATGCATACATTTAATTATAGCTATTTAGGTCATATCTTTCCTCATCAGTTTAAGCCACTAATTTGAAACTTTCTCTTTTCCAAATACTATTCGTTCAATTCATAATATATATTTTAATAAATTATTGGAATCTCAAGAATTAAATATAGAAACTGAGGAATCAAATTTGACACACCAAAAAATCAGGGTTGTCAAACCCATGTCATGTGTATTTTCCTAAACCAATGACTATCAAAAGGGGAATATCATGCTCATATTGGCTTAGAGTTGCTTCTTAAATTATCAACTGGTCAGGATGTGTGATTATAATGAACAGATAAACTAACTATGAACCATCACAAAGAAGGTCATTTCCCCAATAGAGAAGAGATGAAATGGAAACTAGAAATTTATTTAACATACCCACTACATGAAGCTTTACTGAGAGATCCAAAACAGATATTTAAATCAGAAATAATAAATAACTGAAAGTATTATATTATAAAATTTAAAATATTTCAGTAGTACAGGTTGAATGAATATACAGGGTTTTCTGAGAGGCCATGTCAATGGTTAACATTGTGGAACTGAAAAGCAAATAAAAACTAGTTTAACACAGAAAAAATAAGAATTGAATTACTAGGGGGAAAGCAACAACAATTATATTATATTCTGTTCTATTCCTTAAATAAGGAGAAGAGATGTACCTTAGCCCATGTAAACTTTAAAAAGACATATTAAATATTTCAGGTTTAATTATGAAAGCAATAAACTTTTGATATTATTATCAATATTTTTGACATGTTTTTTCATATTCTGGGGAATTGAATATACCATGCAGGATGTTGAGAATACATTATCATAATGCCATTTGTTATCTTATACTCATTTGCTTCCAAATTCCTCCCACAAACACACTTTGCTTCACTATTTACTGCAGCTAATAAGGCAGTCAATAAGATCAGGGTTAATTCCGGGAATTAAAGTTGGAGAATAATATAAGGAATTTTGCAGCTGCTGCTGTGTGGTCTTTTGTATAATTATAACTTTAATTTTGTTCTGCATTTCAGAACAAGGATTTTACTTTTTTTCTAAATTATAAGAACTAAAAACAGTCCAGTTTTGACAAGTCATGCTATTATATGCTTACAAATTCTTTCTGGAATCTATTCTTTAGGACTAGGAAGAACTGAGTATACTAGTCCTCTGGGAAGTTTTTTTATGATTCTTTTGTGTCTAAAAGAAATTATGAATAATGTTTTCCTCATTTCTTTCATTTTAAAGTATCTTTCATAAGGCTGGATAAGCATAATTTTTTCCAGCTGTTTCTATGACTGCTTATTTTTTGTGCACGGTCTTTGCAGCACTGATTTCTAATTCATAGAACATTCAGTGCACATTGTTCTTACTCAGTATGCATATTACTAAAGAGTCTAAATTGGTTTTTGAAAGTTTAGGTACTTAAAACTATGATGATGTATATAAGCCTGTGGTAATCATTAAGATAAAGGAAAGTGCAATTTTGCAAATGTTTTCCTTTAATTCTCTGGATTAAGCCCTCTTTAAAATTTTTTTATAGGTAAGGATACTTAATTTATCTATTTTCTTAAAATAATAATACTAAATACTCCTAAGTTGTACCAGGGAGATTTGCACTTATGGTCGCAATAAGAAAAAAAGCTTAAAAAGAATAATATTATTATGTAAAAATGTGGCATTCTTGAAAAAAATTGTTATTAAATAATACTAATAAAAACAATAATGTTATTTGTGAAGCTCTTTGTACTAATTTCAAATCCATGGTCAGTTCAAAATCTATTGCTATTTTATTTAAACAATAACAAATATTTATATTTTCCCATTTTCTTTTTCTTAAGAAAACATTATATAAAATATATAAAAGTACCTTCATGAAATTGATAATAACTTAATTGAAGCTTCCCAGTCTTCCCTTAGTATGCCGCTCTTACCACCCCCATATCTGTGGAGCCTCTCATTCTTTTCTGTTGTCCCCCATATCCTCATGTATTCCCCATGTTTCTTCTCATCACTTTTCACAAAAAAAATGATTTTTTATTCAAGGATATGATAAAATCATGTCAGGATGAAATAATATAATCAATGAAAAACACTTGGTATAGTACTTAGCACACAGTAAACATTATATAAAAGTTTGTTAATATCATATTTAATTTTCCATTTTGCCATATGTTTCTAATAAAATTCTTTGTACTGGTCCACTGTTCACATGCTAACAACAGGTATAAATTCTTTAGCTTATTTCAATAAGGACATCTTGTGGATTAAGATCATGGATTTGAACAATGTATTTCTAGATTATCAAATACTTGGAAATATATATTAAAAGTGTCCTACAGTGATCCTTGTATGGGCTACATGGTTGACATCCTACATATACCTTAATCAATGCCTATATACTTCCCTGCTTTCATTTAAAACATAAAAGTGAAGTATATCTGTTAGACTAGGAGAGTTTGAATACATGATATATAAAGAAAAAGTAAAAAAATTGACTAGTGATGGAATCTAAAATTCTTGGGGCCTTTATGATTAGGAGTGAGCAAATTTGTTCTAATAGGTGGAAAGGAAAACAGTTTTGTATATGTTATACATGTAAGGTAAGCATATTTATATCAGATTATATTTATTTTTGTGTGTGAGGTTTTTTTACAATACTTGAGGATGATAGAAGAGTTCATTCAATAATGAATATTAATAAGATAGCTGAAATTGGTGATAATTTATAGTGAAGTCACATGCCCACATTCTCCATTGTGTGACTTTCACTAGTAGCGCCAAGTGGCTCTAGTTCAGTACTGGACAGAACAGAAATGGGAATTCATCCAGGATTCAAGATTTGTTCAAATTGAGAAACAAAATGATAGAGCAGAAAGAGAGTCTGGATTAATGAAAAGCTATTTGTGAAGAATTCTGAGATTAATAACGAGGGACATGAAAATGAATGGATTTGGTAAAATCAGAGTAGTTTGAAGAAGTTCCAAGAACAGTTGAATTGGAAGAAATTGATTGGAAAAAATGGTAATATAAATGTATGTAGAGAGTGAAATGGTTGAGTGAGTGATTCTGAGGATTGAAGCAACACAGCAGATAAAATACAAGTTATGACTTTTGGTGTGTTTGATTATTGGACTCAATGAGAAAAATCATACATGAAAAATTTGAAAAGATAAAAGGTCAAGTGTTTAACATGTCATCTCATGGATGCTGAAATCATCAGGATTATGAGACAAGAGGAGAACTTTAAGGAAAAATGGCAATTTCTTTTTGTTCCCTTTTCTCTCTCTCTCTCTTTCTTTCTTCTTTCTTTCTTTCTTTTCTTTCTTTCTTTCTTTCTTTCTTTCTTTCTTTCTTTCTTTCATTCTTTCATTCTTTCTTTCCTTTCTTCCTTTCTTCTTTTCTTTCTTCCATTCTTCCTTTGTTGTCCTTTATTTCATTCTTTTCTTTTATTTCCTGTTCTTTACTTGTCTTATTATTGCTCTTTATTTTTTTAACAAATGAGACGAAATACCTTATATGTTGGCAGAGTACAACTAAAAGGAAGGCGAAAGTATTCTCACCCTTATCACCAAATGGCAGAAACTTAAACAGATCATGGGTTCTTAGGAAACACAATAGAGGCCAAAGGTCTCTTTGGATAAATGTGGAACAAGGAGTATACCAATCTTAATCTCCTGCCCTGGGCATAAAACAAACAACCCTCAATAGAATTGATGACTTCAAGGTTGAATATGAGTTTTCAGGTAAAGAAGAGGAGGTATAATTTTCATTCAATAGATTTGTGACTTAAGGAAATTTATTCATATGGAGTACATATAGTATATGAACATATATATCATATATGTTGAAAAGATATGATGAAATGATGAGTAGTAGAGGATAAATGATGGAATAGATCTTGAACTTTGGGTTTTTGACCAATGAAATTGGGGAGGATTATGAAAGAACCACTTAGTCCTATGGGTCACTTTTAGGAAAGATGGTCCTGAACTCATGGAGAATCTCATATGGCTGGATTCATGGCAGATTCATGGATAGGACTCACAGGCAGCATAGAATACAACAAGAGAGACATGGAGCCCATATTTTTATTTCTCCACTATCCAAGAGACAGATTAAAATAGTAGAAATAACTTTAGCATTCTATGAACCATGATCAAAATTTCAGTTCTTGCACATACTAAGTTTGGGAGCTTAAATGTTATTGTAAGGAGTAGAAATACAGTGCAAATAGTGTGACAGTTTGAAGTTCTTTTATTAATCTCAAAAAGAAAAAGATTATGGTTTTGAACTAATCCATTCCTGTGAGTATGACTCTTTTGAATCGACTATGTCACTGAGGCTTGACTTACATTGAGGCTCCACACTCTTTCTGGGTCTGATATAAAAGGAGACAGAGAGAGACACATAAAGGCAGAGCTCCTTTTTACCCAGCAAGGTGAAAGGAGGACTCCAGGATCTATCTAGAAGCCAAAGCTTAAGCACACAGCCCCAAAAGGCTGGGCGCACAGAATAGCAGAAGCCTGAAGAGATAAGCCATATGCCTGATAGCTCACAGCTGACCTTAGAAAAAATCTGAGCAGCTGTGACTGAGAGAAAAGACCCGATAAGAGGCAAGCCCTGTAGCTGGTTGCCCACAGCAAACCCCCAGGAGACAGTAGATTAAGGAGGGGGAGGCGGGAATCTCAGCAGACATTGGTGGCCATCTTTGCCCCATGGCAGGACCCCAAAATCACCATTAGCTAACTTTGGTGAGAAAGCATTGCTGCTGATGTCTTGATTTGAACATTTCACAGCCTTGGAACTGTGAGCTTTTACCTCAAATAAATCCCCTTTATAAAAGCCAATCCATTTCTGTACTTCAGCAACATTTTGGCAAACTAAGAAATAGAATGTTTGGTTTTTGGACATATTTTTATAATTCTTTTTTGTCTTGGATTATCACCTATGGGTTCTGGAAAGTAGAGTGCCTGGTGTTATACAAGCCGTACAACCTGTAGTCTCCGACATTGATGAGCCACTGCACATGATTGTAACTTCTCTAATTTTCAAAAAATCTGTTCCTACTCCCTTTGCTTAATCAGAGCAATCTTGTGCAGCTCTTTCTCCAGAACCTCTAAAATCTCTCCCTGCTTTTCATCCAGAACAGAGGAAACCTTTCTCCTACTTACCCTGAAACTGTATAGATTGACCCTTTTACTTCTGTAGAATTGCAAAAGCTACTTGTGCAAGATTTCAGAACTTCTGAAATAATTACAATGATTTTTTTCTGATTTTAGAATATTCCAAAAATCAATTAATCATTTCTGAATGAATCTGCTGAACCCCTCTGCCCCCAGAAAGCATTTCTGCATAATTTCTGTCAATTTAGTAGTTCCTAAATTTTAATGCTCACTGAACTCCTGAGGGGCTTCTTTAAAATGCAAATATTGGGACCAAACTCTAGAGATTCAGCTGTTGCATATCTGGGTTTGGGACCAAGAATCTGTCCCTTTTAGAGATGAGTATGTTGCAGTCGATCCATTGACCACACTTTGAGACAGGGTCCTTGAACTACTCTGTTTAAGATCAAATTATAAAGGGCATATTTTCCTGAGTTCTTGGACAGATTCAAGTGATTCAATTAACTATTCTGAAATTTAAGAACTGATTCACTAATTCACAAATTCTGGAAGAACTATATATATTTTTTAAGTTCTGTAAATGGCTGATAGTTTTCAAGATCTCATATGTGTATGGCTTAGTGATAATGGAAAGAAGAATTCATAAAAATTCATAAAATATTGTGTTATCTTCTGAAGAAGTTCATGTTTTCAGGAATAACTACAAACAGCCAAAAGAGCTGTGATATAAGAAACAATATTTTACTCTAAAGAAGTTAAAAAATGGTGACCAGAGGAAATTTTTATTGCGTTAAATGTCTCAGGATAAGAACAGATTTCCAAAATCCATTCCGTTATATAGACTTTGTTTATTTCAATTTAAATTCTGTAAAAGTATCAGTTCAATACTTATGCATCATGAAATTTACATTTACTTAAGGATAGTCATATTATATATAAAGATACCTGGAAAATAACTCTTATAGTATATAGTGCATAATTAGCACTACAGAGAATAATCACTTCTGATATTTATATAAAAATGAGAGTATAGAAATGTATGATTGCCAGTAAGATTGAATATGATATATACTACCCTGGCATTATTGGAAAGACTGATTTTGAAGGAAGTATATCTATTTTATTTTGGGGCTCAAATTCCAGCTCTATCATTCTCTAGCTATGTGTATTTGGTTTAGATCCTTGACTTTGTTATGCATTGTCCTATTCCCCACTTCTGCTTTCATCTCTCTTCTGGAGTTGCTAATGTGTATACAAATGGAAACCCAAAGCAAGGCTAACTCTTGTATTTAGGGACTAGTGAAATAATAAAGTAGACATTGTATTTTGGATCATGATATAAATACTCTCCTCTAAAGTGGTGGTACTCAGGACTTGGATTTAACACTGATGTAAGTCCATACAGTGACCTCCTGGCAAATGGGGTTTTTAACCCATGGCTTTTATTTTTTTATATACTTCATCTTTGAGACAGTCAAATTAAGCCTACATGCAAATCCCCATTAGCTAACCTTCAGCAGTGCAATAAAGATTTATACAGTCATGCAATTTTTCTATAGTTGTGCTAAGAGAGAATAAAGATGAGAAATTAAAGGGCAGTAAATTCTGATCTTCATTTATTTAATTTTACCCTGACAATGATGCAGCAGGAACATGAATCCATGATGAAGTTTAATCTCATGGCCAGTGATGAAGAGACCAGTGACACTGGATGGAACTAACAATGGTGAGGAGTGTGGAAAATAGAGTATTAAATTTCTGAATGAGGTCTTAGAAGAAAAGTCCTCTTCATCTGTTGCTTGTTTTCAACCATCTTGAGCATTGCACTCTTCTGTTATGCTCAATAAAATTGCAGATTCCTGGATCACAGATCATCTCAGGAATCAGCATTTAAACAAGTAACCCAATTGATTCTTAGGCATAAATAAAATTGAGATTGATGAAAAAAATGTGAATGTTGATACCAGGAAAGGAAAAACTGAGAAATTATATGATTTCTTAATAGTTTTTCTTTGTAAAAATGAATCCTTTGCCTTTCAAGCAATAACAAAAATTCATATATTTAAAAAGAAAAGAAATATATAAATTAGTAATGCCCTAATATTTAACATTAGTGGTGCTAATTTTTGTTTTGGGAAACATAGCATTGTTTATAATTAGAATTATTGTTTTGTCCTCAAACTATAAGGAATACGCTTATTTTAATGTAGGCTTTTAACTAAATGCTGGCATAGTTTTAATTTTAAAATGTGTACTCAATTCAACTAAATGCATTAGAAAAGTGAGACAATTAACTTATAATAATTAAGTGATACTATTGCTGTTATGAAACTGAAAATAGAAGACATAATCACTCTTTCTTGAAAATAGTATTTCTCAAGGGATTGGTGGCAAAGTTTAATTAAGATGGATATTTTTAATAGAAATCCTTGCCTGCATATTCTTCCCCTAAATTCTCAGTTGCTTCAACAGTTACCATATTATTCAGTATCTCATCTCTACACTGAAACCAACTGAGAACTCCTGATTGAATAAACAGAACTGAAACTTTACAGATCAGCTCTGCCAACATGCTATCCAATAAGTAAGCAACATGTTTAAATGAAAAGAGCCTTGAGATAAAATCCTAACTTTATTTACAAGTTTTATTGAATAAAATACTTAGCTATGAGCCTAATTTAACTCATATATAAAATGGTGATAATAACCCTTTCCTTAAAGAAGTAGAAGAGATCAACAGTTTTCCACAAAATAAAAATAAATATATGTTATGTGCTGTTTTAGTTTGTTAGGCTGCTGAAAGAAATATACCATGAAATGACTTGGCTTTTAACAATGGAAATTTATTAGCTTACGAGCTTACAGCTTTGAAACCAAGAAACTGTCCAAATCAAGGCATCATCAAGGTGATGCTTTCTTCCTGAAGACTGGCTGCTGGGTGATCCTGGACTCCTCTGTCACACGACAAGTTACATGGTGGTGTCTGCTGGTCTCTCCCTTCTCATCGGTTTCATTGCTTTCAGCTTCTTGCCTCCATGGCTGTTTCCTCTCCCTGCATTCATCCCATTTATAAAGGACCCCAGTAAGAAGATTAAGGCTTACATAGTACCTGAATATATGTACATTCATAAACTTGTAGACAAATACATAGATAGTTGTGTGCATTTATGACAGAAGGTATTTATTTTTCTTTCTGAATACTTATTATACCAGTTAGTAATTCATAGAACATTTGGTGCCCTGAGCAGTATAAATTTTGAAAACAAAATAATTTTACATGGTAAATTGTGAGCAATCAATAAACATTAACTATGACTTTTGAAATAAAACAAAATATTTGTTTGGGCTAACAAGAATTCTCTAAGAGATGACCAAAGGACTTAGAAATAGTGACATGTTTTGGGGACAAGGGTGGTAATTCCAGTCTATCAACCAGTCCAAACTCTTCAAAACTGTCAATATCATGAAAGACAAAAATGATAGTGTCATGCACAAATGAGACTAAAGACACATGATAACTAAGTTGAATATATATTAGATAGTATTTTGATGAGCATAAATTTCTCATGTGTCATAATGGTGTAATGATTATATAGTACATCTTCAGAGATACATGATGAAGTACTTAGGAATAAAGTGTCATGATGCCTGCAACATTTAAATAATTCACAGAGGAAGACAGTGAAAGGCAGTCAGAGATAAAACAACTATGGAAAAATGTTTAAAACTAAGGAAGGTAAGTAAAGGCTATATAGGATTTTCAACTCTTTTTCTTAATGAAAAAAGGAAAATCTTTCAAAATTAAAAATCCTTACATACTCACATATATAGAGAGTGGAGTTATGATTTGGGAAATAGTATGCTAGTATACAATTTAAATTTAATAATATATGATCATTTAATTAAATGATTTTGCAGTTTTTTCTGATTCATATGTAATATTTCTTAATTTTACATTTCTATTATATTTTTTACTTAAAAATAATCTGAATAAAGTGTAATTTTATAGTGCTACTCAGAAAGAAACAGAACAGAAGGCTAAATTAGAGAAGTTTAACTCAAAGGTAAAACATGTAAGTTGATTTAAACATTAGAGAGTTTAACTTAAAGGACAAAATGGTATCAACATTTTATATAAATTGAAGGAATTGCAAAAATAAGATGTCACTTTTAGTACCTTAATATGATTTTCTATATTAAGACCTACACAAACATATAGTATAAAGGAAATGTCTGCTATTTCCAATTACTATTTTTAAAATTTAGTTAGAAAAAGATTTGAAATCATTTTAAGGAATGAAAATACAGAATGCATCACTGATTACCAATTGTTGTTCAGATCCAGTCTTAGTCAGATTTACTTGAAAAGAGAGATTATGATTTCATCAAAATTGGATGCCATTCCAAACAAACTTTTCACTAATTATTTTTGGAATATCAGGGAATCAGGAGCATTTGAATTGACTTATAAAGGGATTGAGAATGAGATGGAAACATCTGTTCCTGTAAACATTGTTATTTTTCATGAACATTAATTTTATAGAGAACTTTTTGTCATTGTTGGTTTCAAAAGAATTAGTGTCTAATCAAATGAAAGATATACTCATTAACAATTTATAGATATGTTGTCAATTTGGCAATAGCTAATTTTTATGATTATGCAGAGTTATAGTCTGGTAGAAAGTAAGTGACTGTTTCCAGGAAAACTGGTGACTCATGCTGGATGTCTTAGTTTTCCTAGGTCTACCATAGCAAGGTACCACAAACTGAGGGACTTAAAACAACCAAAATTTATTTTCTCACAATTCTGGAATCAGAAAGTCTGAAATTAAGATGTCCATAGGACTATGCTCCCTATGAAATCTGTAGATGAAGAATCCTTCCTTGCCTCTTCTGGCTTCCAGCATTTGCTTTGTCCTTGGTATTCCTTGGCAGCAGCATTACGTCAGCCTCTGCTTCTATCTTCACATGGCCTTCTCCCTTGAGTGTCTGGATCCAAATTCCCCTCTTCCCATAAGGACACCAGCCACATTCGATTAGGGCTCACACGAATATAGTATGACCTCATCTGAACTAACTGCAGCTACAATGACCCCATTTCCAAATAAGGTCACATTCATATACACGAGGGCTTAGGATTTGAACATATTTTTGTGGGACACAATTCAACCCATGCCACATCTAAATACAAAATCTTATTTTTCTTTACACAAATTTTGTGGAGTGTTTCTGAAGCACTGCACTGATAATTAGTTTCCATTTTTACGTGTGCTATTTCAGAAATAATCAGTTGCCAAGTTCTGGTGATTGAATCTTGCTTTTTTTTTTTTTTTTTTTTTTTTTCTTTAATCACCAATAGAGTGAGGTGGAAAGCGTGATGTTTAGGAGCAGAGACTGTGAGTCAGGCTGCTAAAATTCAAATTCTATCTCATTTTAAAACTGTGTGTTCTTGGACAAGTTAATTACTTACCTGTGACTCATTTTTCTCATCTGTGAAAATCAGATAATAGTCCATATTACATAGAGTTGTCATGAGGCTTAAGTGAGTAAATATATATAAAGCATAAAGGAAGGACTTTTAAGTGTTTACATAGAAGTCATTAACATTTCCATTTCCCGAAATTCTTCAACTTAGATCTAGGCATTTGAAATCTATCTATCACTCTATCTATCTATCCATCTGTAACATTACTCTTTTTGTGATGTTTCGTTTCTTCTCACAACACTCCAATCCCATTTATATTGTTTCTTTTATTTTTCCTTCTAAGTTAATGGCTGTCAAATAAACAAACAAATCTTGACCTAAGTAAAGGGAGCCTTTATTCAGATGTCTATTGCAATAGGGAGAATGCTGAAATCACAAGATCTGCAAGCATCTTAAAATCAGACCAAAAAAAAAGGCTTTTGTAAGCTAGGCTAGCAGGAACTTTGTGGAAGAGTGGGGCAAGTGTGTGGGGTGAGCAGATAGCAAGATAAGTCCAGTTTAGTAGGAATTGTTTCCTGCCCTCAGTTTACTGTCGGAATGGGTCCTTAAGGGCGATGATCTGCATCTTAGTTCTTGCTTAGGTTCAGGGGCAAGCAAGGGTTCAAGGGCTGCGTGGAGTTAAGAAACCTGACTAATGTTTGGTCAAGTCAAGTTGATGGATAACTACTGGGAAAATGAGAGCAGTTGGTCACAACCTATCGTCTCTCCTATAGTTGTTAATAATGAATAGGTCCCTACTTTAGAATAAAAAGTAGTGAGAGAGCTGAATAACCATTTTTTATTGTTGATTCAAGAAAAAAACAAAGACAATGAAGCTTTTCACAGAGGAGACAAAGAATCAGGGATAAAATTTTGTCAAATAATATAGACTTGATTCTAAGTTCCTCTGAGGCCATACATCTTCAGAATTTGAAAATGAAGTGCAGAAAGGAAAAGAATGCCAACATATTATTGCTAATAATATTTCTTCTGAAAAAATATGTACTTGGTGTTGCAATTTTCTGATGAAGTTGCCCACCACCAAGACTTCTTATATTTTAGAATTAAAAAATAAGAAAATGAACAATAATGCTTTCAGTTATACAGCAATTAAAATGATTTTGTTTCCTTGAAGAGATATTAATTAAAATTTATGGAGACATTTTGTGTTGGTTATTAAAATAGCAGAAATAGTTATTGCTTGCTGGAACATTTAACTCTTATTGAAACCTACATTTTTCCAGATACAGGAAGAATTTTTAGTGGTTATTTTAACAGATCTGGAAAACATGTTAATGATAAGAATTTGATTATATTACATAAATATTTTATAATTATTTATAATATCCCTATATAAGTGTATATACATACAAATAAATAAGCTTTAGAAAAAGTACCTAATGAATGTTATAAAGTGACATGATAATTAATGGGAAAAGCAAGAATCTTTTCATAGATGATGCTGTAGAAATTTTGTAGCTCTTTGGCAAAAAAATAAGTGTGAATAAGCATATACCTTCTCATGTGATGGAAAATCATTTTAATCTAAAATGTTAGTGGTTTTAAATCTGAGTTTTGGAATTAAGCCTTATTTCTATCACATTCATTGCAAGATTTATTCAATATGTTTATTTCATTAGGAAAAGAAATAAAACTTACATTTCATTAATTTTGTAATTATGCTCAAAACAGACTTAGAAGATGATATAAAGCCATGCATCAATCCTAATGATATGGAATTCTGATGTTTCCTTGTCTGAATCATATAATAACACCTGGGTGTTTATAGTTGTGGTTAGATAGCTGCTCCCCCTAGTTTTCTCTCTCTGTATGTCCTTCAGTAATAGAATTAAGACCCATCCTGATTAAGCTGGGCCACACCTTAACTGAAGTACCTTCATTACAAAGCCCTATGTCAAAGGGTTCACACCATAGAAATGGATTAAGTCAAAGAACCTGTTTATCTGGGGTACATACCACCACAATGGGTCCGCATTTATATACTTTGAAAAATGCTTCATAGCCCAACTGAATAGACCAGTAACTGGTACCCTTGCTTTTACTTCTTATAACAAATCTCAAGTGCTTCCAGAATAATTTTCACGAGACAATGCATCTTCTAATTTCCTTATTCAAAGAATATCAAAGAATAGAATGACCTTTGAAATGGCCCAAAAGAATTTAATATCAATCAATGTGTATCCACAGATCCCCCCTCTAAACCTAGAAATTCCTGTTGTGCCTATTATTAGCCAATCTTCCTCTGTTTGCAGTCAACCCAGTCTTAATCACACTGCCTGTGTCTATTCTGCCATGAAACCACTTCCTATTTACTTCAACACAGGTTTCCAATTTTGTTCATAATGTCTGTGAGGGTGTATGTTTTTCTGTGCTTGTTGGTATATGCATGCCTATTAAGTGCTTATTTCACTAGATTGTATACTGTCTTGTGTTCAAATATTATGGTTAATTTTATATTATGATGATAATAGACAAGATAATAGTAGAGTCATAATCATTAGCCCTAACTCTACCCCAGGCACTATATTAAGTCCTTAGCATATTTTTTTTCTCATTCAGTTCTTACAATAATCCTGTAAAATAGGCATAATTTTCCTCAAGTTTTAGATATAGAGATTTAGTACCATATCCATATTCAAATATCTAGTTGGTTGCAATTTATCCACGACTTTTTTGGCAACTGAATATGGGAGTGGTGTGGTTAATTCATTTTGTTTTGTTTTAATTCTGTACTGGGATAATCAGTGACTATAAAAATCACCTGGGTCAATTGTTAAAAATTATATATTCCTGTCTCCCACTTTATTTCCACTCATTCAAATGTTCCAGAAAGGATCCTAGAAAATCATTTTAACATATATCTCAAGTAATTTTTGTAATTCATGGTGAAAAATGTATAGCCACTTTCCATATTTATCTTTTAAAGATTTTATAAGAATTTCACTGAAATGGAATTCCAACTCAATGTTCCTCACAATTTATTATTATTCAAAATGGTATTTATTTAGAATTTTCTTTGAGATACGTCTCATACTAAACTATTCGTTTTTAAAAGTAGCTATTTCCATTCAACAGTCATACTTCTTCAAGAGCCTGAAACTATTGTTGTGCTCATTTTAACTATGATGCTAAGGAAGCTTATATGCATCCAGCTAGTTAATGAAAGACATGTAGCTATAAAGTGACAGAGAGAGGCTTCACAACAGATCTGACAATAATGTCTATATTTAGTATACTACTTTCCTTGTTAGATACGTAAGCCTACCTTGACCCTAAAGAAATGTTTTTCCTAAACTCAAGAGCAATGATCTCTACACACTTCTCAGTGTGATGTCAATAAAGAGTGCTACACAATCAGTCAGAAGACCCGAGTCAGTTTGATATTGATAAAATAGGCGAGATCTCAATATTCTCATCTTTAAGTAAAGTGTACATTTGATGAAATCTAAATTCTCATCCAATACTTCTACTCTAAATTTCTCCAAATTGTCTTCAAAATGTTTTTGCCTAAGATTTTCAAAAAATTAGCAAAAATCCATTCTAGACCTGTGTTGATTGAGAACTTGAAACTGTATTATTTATTAAATCATGAAAAATAACAAAAAACTATCATAAAGACTAATATCCATAGACCCCATTTAACAACATCCCTGGCATGCCTGTCATCTAGATTATTCTTAATACTTCAGTTTCTGTAATATTTATACAGAGATAGACAGAATACTAAATATTTATTTATCTATGTATCTATATAAAGATAAATAGATATGAAATACATATATTATATATTCTATTACAATTTTGAAATATTTTCCCATGCTCTAAGTGTGTTTTTATTCTTTTAGTCAATGAGAGCTAGTAGAAAATTGGACTATTTTTCAATTATCATTAGCACATTATACTCAAAAATGCTCTTAGAAAACCTGTGAGTTCAGAATGACCAACAATATGTTTTGTTTACAATCTCTGGCTTGTTTGCTACTCAATTTTCATTCCCAATGGCTGGCAAAAGGTTTGCAATTGATAATGATAAGGCTACTACAAAGAAATACAGGGATCACATCATACTCAATATTAAAAGGCAAGAGAATGTTCAAGGAAAACAGCAGGGAAAAATCACCAAACCATTGATATTATGATCAGTGTCAAAAATATCACTACAGCCTGAGAAAACTGATCAATAAATTTTGGTGTATGAGGTGGAAGTAAAAGATTGTTCAATGCACATATTGGCTTTAGGACAATTAAGCAGTATGGGAAAATGCTGGCAGTGCACCAAGACTTATTATAAAATAAAGACTCCTTATATTTTCCCATTTTCCAGGAATTCCCTCCTACGTCCAACACGAAAATGGTTATATGTGTATATTTTTCATACATAAGATTTTAAAAATATATTTAATTTTTAAAATATGCAAGAGGCTAATGCACATAGACATGTAAATGTATTTTCACATATTAATTAATTATCAACCCTTTGCAATCGGTATTATTATACCCATTTTCTCAGTGAATTCCTTAAGTCTCAGAAAATGTTAGTGACTTTCATGTTTCCAAACAATTATTATGTGGTAGTTACAGATTGTTAATTTCTAGAGCCAATGATTTTTCTAACACTCAATATTTCTCAAATCATTTCCCATGGAATACAACATTTGAATAGAGTTAATAATGACTGGGTGAAAACACATTGCATGCTTAAAGAAATTTTATGAGTATTGGATTAAACAACATTAAACAGATTTTGTTACTGTAAGATTCCTCAGAACTATTCATATAATAACACATTTTTCTGATATACAAGAGTAATATATAGTATGTGGCATTTCAGGGGAATTGTTTTCCATGGACCATGCTTTGGGAAAGGTTGTATTCTATCATACTGCCTGCTTTGAATAATACATAGCTTTCTCAAACTATCAACCATAACTATAGAAAAGAGACTTTTTTTATACAAGCTGAAAAAAATGAAATAGTCAAACAAATTATAATTTTATTTACTCATTGTTCACTTTGCCAAAATGTATTTTAAGCCCTAAAGTCTTCAGAATAATATTTTATTTACTAGTGTTTCATTTTTGCTGCAGGTCTTTTGGACCCATATATTAATATGTAAAAATATGTTTATTGTCATAGTCCTTTCCTTAAATATAAAAGAAATTAAAAATAAAGAAATGTTACTTGCAGTGACATGTAGTAACTCAGTCTTGAAATGTTCTCTTATGAAAAATAATAATAATAAATTTAAGCTAAACTTAACAATGGAAGACATCACAATATTTTTTCAGTTTATTAGAAGTTATCAAAATTCCTATTTGCAAAATGGAATGTAAGGAATGTAAAAATGCATCGATTAATAGTTTATACAACTATATTCATGACCCTAACAAGTTAATTTTTAAAAACCTTGTGATTAAGTCCATTTGATTTTCTTGTAATAAACTTTTAATTTTAGAACAGTTTTAAATTTTCTGAAAAATTACAAAGTCGAGAGTTCCCTCCCAAATATCACACTCCATTTTCCCTATTATTAACATCTTATGTCACTATGGTTCGTTTGTCATAATTAGTGAAACAATATTTATACACTATTTTAACTAAAATCCATAAATTTTTGAGATTTCCTTAGCTGTCCACCTATTGACTTTTTTTTTTTTTAATGTTTTTTTTTTGTTGTTGTTGTTTTGTTCCGGGTTCCCATCTAGGATACCAGTATATAGTGCCTACAGAATTTATCATTGTTGCTATGATTCTTAATCACCTGACTGAGGTAGTTTGTCAGGTATCTCCAGATATAAGAAGAGTAAATTTACTCTTTGTATTCACTTTTTCCTTTATACTCTTTGGAAGGAAGTCCTTTTGTATAGCCCATACTTAAGGTATGGGATGTTTTTCTCCCATTCCTTAAAGAGTAAGTCATTTGGCATTCTTCTGCACAGGAGATTTGTGCATTCCCCCTATTTTTTCATTTATTAATTCTTTTACTGATATCATTTTGGACACTTGGATATGTATTTTTATTCTTTCGGTTATAATCCAAGACTTCTTTATTGTATTGTTCAAATTGTTCCAGCTGTCACCATTGGGGGGTCTTTCAGTTAGATACTGTGTTCCTTTAACATATGCCTGTGAAGGTTTTGTAGATTGTTTGCTTGTATTCATTTCTGAACACTTCTATACTTTCTGGAACTACAAGGTGCTCATCCTGTATATTTCCTGCCCCAGTCCTCTGTTTGCTTTTGAAATAACATTCATCTGCATTATTTTTAAAAGTTTGCAAGGCTCAAAGAAAAGAGCCTATATTCACTTTGAATTTGTTCCTTAGAGTGTTCTTTGTCTGTACTTTTTCTTTGCTAAAGAAGGAGGTGACCCCAAGTGTCATCTGAGAGCATTCATACTAATAGGAAAAAGTGCTGTAATTTTTACCTATTTCAGTCCACCTGTAAATGCAAAACATGACTGTCAGAAATTCAAGAGGGAGACTTGGATTTATTCTGAGAAAACTAAGCACGCTGACAACTCTACTCCTACATTATCTACAGCATATCTGAATTTGAAGAATAAAAATCCCAGAATGTTCATCTTTATTTGCAAAGTGTGACTCCTACAGATGCCAAAAGTACTGTCTCTCTAATTTTACCTTCATTATGAAATGTCTTCAGGCTCAGACTGTATAACTTTTCCATGAAGCATTTAATCTCTACACAAGCCCCTTAGGAAGATGCAATAGCAATCAGTAAATAACAGTGCAGGGGCTGTTGATTACTATTGAATAAACTGAAATGTTTTCCATACATTGCAAACTAAAAATGGATCTCTCTCATCACTTATCTTTTTTTTCTAATAACATTTTAAAGTCTAAAGGCCTTATTAATCAATGATTTACATGATGTTTTCCAAAGATGTGCATGTACCTTGCTTAGAAAATAGAAAAGAGGCAGATATAATGAGACTCTTCTGAGGAAATTAAATTAAATCAGTATTCATCAACATTAGGCACTTGATAGAGAATAAGAAAACTGAAGGATTCTAAAAAGAGAGGCAATAGAAAGAAGAAAGGGTAAAAGAAAAAGGAAATTAACTTTGAGCAACAATTGGCCAAAGAGACTCCATGGTGGTTAATTTCTCAAACAGTTTTCAGTAGGTATTTTGGCTTTTTCACATTTAACATAAAATGAGGATTATGAGAAAACCATTTAACCAAGTTCTTGTATGTAATGATGTTTGAAGCCAAGTGTAGAAATCATTCTTATTTGTCTCCAGAATTTGTACTTTGCCCTCTATACATAAGAACGCTGACATATTGTCTTTTTAATACCATTTCAAACAAAGACGTGGTATTTAGCTGTTATTGGCAAAGGCATAAGATTAGATTTTTACTTTTAGTTTATAGTCCATACGGTTTAAACAAAATGATCACTGTATTTTAAGAAAATTTTGAAATGCAACCTAAATATATTGGGTTCAAATTTAGAAGTGGTTATTTACTTAGAAGTCTTTCTTTACATTGTAAAGACATTTTAATAGCTCTATGGAGTGATAATTGACAACAAAATTTAAATGGCAGATATTTAAACTGTACAATTTTAGAAGTTTTAAAATAGGTAAACACTTGTGAAAACATCACAATTAAGATTCTGAGCATATCTATCACCCAGAATTCCTCCACATGTCCTATTGTAATCTCTAACTCCTACTCCTCCTTAGCCCACTCACCCTTCCCCCAGCCAGTCACAGATCTGTTTTTGTTTCACTATATTGTAGTTTACATACTTTAGAATTTTATGTTAATTAAATCATATAGAATGTATTCCTTTTGTCTGACTTCTTTCATTCAAAATAATTATTTTGAAATTAATCCAAATTGTTGCATTTATCAACAGTTACTGCTTTTATCGCATTGAGTAGTAGTTATTTTGAGTGGGCTTATTAAGAATAAAACTGCAATGATCTTCCATGTTCAGATATTTATATGAACATATGCTGTCATTACTTTGGGTGAATACCCAATAGTTGAATGGCTGAGTTAAATACTATGTTTACATTTAACTTTTTAAGAAATATCAAAAAAACTTTCCAAAATATTTATACCAAATTACATTTCCACCAGCAGAGTATGTGAGTTCCAATTTCTCCACATATTTATCAACACTTGACATGTTCCATCTTTTTTTCATTTCAGAAATTCTAATTAATGTGTGCTGATATCTTATTTTCTTAATGATACTATCACTTTGAACATCTTTTCATGTGCTTTTTTGTCATCATATACTTTGTTTTTTACAAAATATTTACAAATCCTTTGCCCATTTCTATATCCATTGTATATTTTCATAATATTGAGTTCTTAGTATATTCTGGACACAAGTACCGTATCAGATATGTCAATTGAAAATATTTTCACCTTCTGTGACTTATACATTTATTTTCTTAGTAGTATCTTTCCAAACAGTAGAGGTTCTTAACGATGATGAAATCCAATCTTGAAAAATGTTTTTTGATAAATAATGTTTTTGATGTCATTCCATACAGGAAAGTAAAGGAACTGAGGGAAGTCAGCTCACTCTCTCTGTTTATTGTATCACAGTAGGTGATTAAAGGCTTGACTGTTACTTGTATTTTGCCTTTTTGTCTCAGTTAATTTTGCCACCTGATAGCTCAGCCCAGCTCTCTCAGATCAGGTCAAATATTGACAAGGATGTATGAGTACCTCAAAATGAAGTGGATATAAGGCTTATTTATAAAGTAAGGCAAGCAGGGCTAGCAGGACCTTTTGAGGGGAAAATGGGCAAATAAATGGAGATAAACAAACAGTATGATTTTGGCAATCTGACAGGAAATGTTTCTCATTGTGGTAAGCTGATTCTCTGACTGAAATTTTAAGGGGAAATGTTTGCTCATATGTGGGGGAGATCCAAATTACAGGACTTGTGGTGAGGAGAGAAGCCTGACTAATGCCTGGTTAAGCCAAGTTGGTGGGTAAATATTATACAATTATGAACAATTAATTCTAAAAGTAAGTTTTTACAATTTGGTAAATGATATAAAGAATCAATTCAAGACTTCCAAGAAGATGGGAGATTAGAGAAGTGGAGAGACCACTTCTCACCCAGATAAAACTGCTAGAGGACAGGCAGAGACTGTCTGGAGGGCTGCTCGAGGGCTCAGGACACCAGGGTAAGGTAAGCCACCACCCAGAAGAGAGAGGACCGACAGAATGAAGTCTCAGCTGGCTGAAAAATCCTGTGAGTAGAGCTGCAAAAGTAGTATCAAGTGCCTGTCCCCCCACCTATGGAGCAAATAGCACTGCGGATTTCAGTGACTGTGGACTGCAGTGATTGCTAACTGAAAGTGTTGCAGGGATCATCTTCCCCAAGCAAAAGGTAAGGAAGGATTATAGCCAACAACAAATTCAGATTTTGGCCAGTGAATTTGGTCTGCGGCATTGGAGGGGTCACACATTTCCAGGCCAGGTGGGGCCATGACATTGTTTGCACTGAGAGCAAGAGGGAGCTAAAGATAATTTGCCTTCTCAAACACCTTCCTACCCAGGCTGGTTGCTGAGGAGACAGAGGGAGTGAGGGTGTGGTTGGGCATGGGTGGAGAATAGCTTGAGAAAGTTTGTTTGTGGGGCTTGGCTAGACTTGAGGACATAGCTTCTGCACTGTCCACCCACCTGGAGAGTTACTCTGAATGAATTCCCCTATAGCATCTGGGGTTCGAGCTGAGAGGTCTGCCAAAGAGTGTCATCTGCTGGCCAGACCAGAAAAGTGCAGGAAAAAGAAAACAATAAATAACAATAAATAAATAAAAGAAGCAAGCGGTTGCTTTATTGCCATCCTCTCCCAGGCCTTGGAAATTGGCCTGCAGCCCATTACTGGATCTTTAGCCCTAGTTTGAGAAGTTCAACATGAGCAATCCTAAATATCTAGCATGAGTTGAAACAAGAGTCAAAGAACAATGGTAGCACACAGCTACTTAACAGTAAATCTGTAGACAAGATAGAGAAACGGAATATCAGAGTACATTCAGCATCAGAATCTGATACCTAGACATCAGCAAAAAATTACAAGCCAGAAGTAAACAAGATGGGGTTGGTCTAGGAGGACACTTGCTGACTAGCTCTATGAGGATGGCGGATTGTGGACAGGGTCCTGCCCAGGGGTCTGTGCTGTGGGCCCATGAAGCAAGAAGCCTGGGACATCTATCTGCAGGCAGATTGACAGCGTGGACTGATCAGTAGAGATTCATGAGTTTTAAGCCTGCCTGTGGTGGTTAACACAGATGGCTGAGCCCCACCCTCAGGGAAAAAGGCTGGTTTGAGCCGTGACTCCCGCCTGGCAACCCCGTGAGAGGGAGTGTTCTCCGAGAGTGGGAGGGTTCTGGCGAAGGGGTGAGAAGGGTTTCCTTTCTGTGGATTTGGCTGCTGGAACCCCTTGCAGCTTGGGTGAACAAAATAGCTGGATTGAATCAACACCAGGCAGAGGGGAGGGGCAAATATGAGGAGGAAGTTGATTTACCTAGCTGCCCAGGGATACACCCCAAACCCCGCCAACCCGCCAGCCCGGTGAGAGGGAGCATTCTCCAAAAGAGGGAGGGTTCTGACAGAAGGTGGAGAGGGGTTTCCCTTCTGTGGATTTGGCAGCCTGGAATCCCTCATAGCTTTGGGGAGCAGATAAGCTGGCTTGAAGCAGCATCAGGCCAAGGGGAGAGGTGAATCTACTGAGGAAGCCTGATTTACCCAGCAGCCCTGTGACACTGAGGCTTGGCTCCAGAGGGGGTGGGGTCAGCCAATTTTATCATTCTGCACTGACAAACATCAGAGCTTCAGTTCCCCTGGGGAGGCCAGGAAGTGGGAAGTACTTGATTAGTTTTCATGAGCCTAGTTTGGGTCCCCTCAGTGAAGGGGGTGGTCTAGAAGAGGACTTCTTTTGGGTCCTGTATTTCACCAAGGGGAAAGAAAAAAAGACAGTCACTTTAAAAAATGAAAAATGAATTCTTCTATTTAATTTAGTTTAATAGCTAAAATCTGCCTCAAAACCTGCAGATAGAACCCTGCAGGGAAATTGATTGATAAACACAAGCAGGCTGAGAGGTTCCACAAGGACCCTAGAAGGAACACTGTTCCTTCTTAGCTTTGTTTGACTACTTGCTTGTGTGGTTGTTAGGTTTTTCTCTGTTTATTTGCTGTCTTTGGCTTTTCTTTCCTCTTTTCTCCCCATCCTTCCTTTTATTTTTCTTTTTAATTAGGTGCTGCTAGCTTGTCCCTTCTTTGATGTGCTTCTTCTTCAGTGATTTACCATTCTCTGTCTATATTGATTTTGCCTCCCAAGCCATCTCTTCCCCTTCCTTCATCTTTCTGCCTTCTGCTTTCTGTTGTAGTTCTTACACACCACATTTTTTCATTATCTCACAACTTAAGGGTATAAATTTTTATTCTATCTATCCTGATTTCTTCTGTTTTAATTAATATTAACTTTTTACTTTCAGCCCTTTCCTCACTCTTTCTCTCCCTCCTCATCATTCTAGTCTTCTAAATCATTATATATATATATATTCCTCTATCTGGTTTCCCAGTCCAATGTAGGTACTCCATTTTTTTTCCTATTACTCTACACTGCCTACATGAGTTAAATATTCATTTCACTAAGTCTTATTTGGCCCCTCTTCTAACTTTTATCAATATTACTATTATCCTTCTTCCTTTCTCACATCTTTTGCTTCCTATGGCCCTAATTTTTTGCCTTCAAGGTAACATAGAAAAAAGCAAGGAAATAAAATAAGAAGAAAAAGTGTCAAAGAGAAAACAACACACACACAGAACCACCAGCTAAATAAAACTCTAGAGCAGAGAGAGAAGCTAATCAACTGAATAAACCCATCAAGATAAAATGATGACTAGAGGGCAACAAAAAATTACAAACCACACTGAGAAACAGGAAGACATGGACCAGTCAATGAACAAACTAAAAACCAGGAAGAGATACAGAACATCAAACAACTAATCAAAGCTTTCCAAACAAATATCATGGGCCAACTTAATGAAGTGAAGGAAAAGATTAAGGATATAAAGAAGACACTGGGAGAACAAAATGAAGAAATTATAAACATACGCAAAAAGATAACAGATATGACGGTGATCAATGGCACAATCCAGGAAATGAAAAAGATGCTGGATTCACATAACACCAAATTTGAACAGGCAGAAGAAAGAATTAGTGATGTGGAAGACAATACATCTGAAATCAAACAGATAGTAGAACAGATAGACAAAAAGATAGAAAAAATCCAGCAGAGACTCAGGGATTTAACTGACAGCACAAAATGCACAAACATACGCATTATGGGCATCCCAGAAGGAGAAGAGAAGGGAAAGGGAACAGAGGAGTATTGAAGGAAATAATGGCTGAAAACTTCCCAACCCTATTGAGAGAGATGGATGTGCAGATCCAGGAAGCACAGCACACCCCAAACAGTATAAATCCGTAGAGGCCTACTCCAAGACATATACTTGTCAAAATGTCCAATGCTCAAGACAAAGAGAAAATACTCAAGGCAGCAAGAGACAAGAGAACCATCATATACAAAGGAAGCACAATAAGATTAAGTGCTGATTTCTCATCTAAAACCATGGAGGCAAGAAGACAGTGGTATGACATAGTCAAAGTACTAAAAAAAAAACTTCCAGCCACGAATTCTCTATGCAGCAAAACTGGCATTCAAAAATGATGGAGAGTTCAAAATATTCACAGATAAACAGAAATTAAGAGAATATGTCAACAAGAAACCTGCACTTCAAGAAATACTAAAGGAAGTTCTACAAGTTGAAAGGGAAAAACAAGAGAGAGAGAGTTGGAGGAGAGTTTAAAAACAACTAAAAAGACAAAAACAGAAACAAAACAAGATAAGACATACATTAACCCAAAGAAAATATGGCTGAAGTAAGAAATTCATTGCGAGTAATAACACCGAATGTTAATGGATTAAACTCACCACTCAAGAGACACAGATTGTCAGAATGGATAAGGAAATATGATCCATCTATATGCTGTCTACAAGAAACCCACCTTTGACCCATGGATTCAAGGAGGCTGAAAGTGAATGGCTGGAAAACAATTTTACAAGCTAACAATAGCCAAAAAAGGGCAGGAGTAGTTATTCTAATATCAGACAAAATAGACTTTAAGTGCAAAACTATTGTAAGAGACAAATATGGACACTATATATTAGTAAAAGGTATAATCTCTCAAGAAGAGAGAACAATCATAAACATTTATGCACCTAAATGGGGTACCTCAAAATACATGAGGCAAACACTGGAAAAACTAAGTGGAGAAATAAATGCCTCTACAATTATATTGGAGGACTTTAATACACCATTATCATCATTAGACAGAACATCTAGGCAGAGAATCTGTCGAGTCCTCAGAAAACTAACAATAGATCTTCCACATGATCCAGCGATTCCACTCCTGGGTATATACCCAGAAACCTGAAAGCAAAGACCTGAACAGATATATGCACACCAATGTTCATAGTGGCATTGTTCACAATTGCCAAAAGTTGGAATCAGCCCCAGGGCCCATCAACAGATGAATGGATAAGCAAAATATGGTACATACGTACAATGGAATATTACTCAGCTGTAAGAAGGAATAAAGTGCTAACACATGGAATAACATGGATGAATCTTGAAGACCTTATGTTGAGTGAAGCAAGCCAAGCATTTAAGGATGAACAGTATATGACCTCACTGATCTGAATTGAGGAAAGTGAGCAGTCTCTGAGAACCATTGTCTGAAAGATAGGTTAACAAAGGAGAGAAAGAGAAGAGTAGGTTGTGAGCCATCACACATACGGACATAATCTATGGTAAAGTGATAAAGTATAGTTGCATATTGAAGGATAGGATAGGTAGGTAGTGATACTACTGGGTTTGGTGGTGCAGGGTTAACAGATGGGGAGATTAGGAAGGGCATGTAACTATGAATCTTGTCATCCAATGAGTCAAGACAGGGGAATGTCATGTGCCCCAGGGGGGTGGGGAGGAAGGAACAGAAAAGATCAAATGAGGTATTTAGTGCCATGGGAAATGTTTTACATTACCTTACAGTAATGGACACAGGACATGGTAAATATCATCAAAAATTATAAAACTGTACTGTCTAAATTGTAAACTATATTATAAACCATTGACAATGTTTAGTAGCTATGTTTCGGTATTTGTATAACAGTTATAACAATGCTACCATACACACACACACACACACACACAAAGATTTTAATATGGGGTGAGGAAAGGTGAAGGAGGTTGGGTATATGATAGTCTCTAGTATTCTGTGTGTGACTTTGCTGAGACCTAAAACTTCTTTGAAAATTAAATGAAAATTTGGGAGACACTGGGGAATGAGAGGTGGAAGGTGCCACAGTACATACTGGACATTCGATAATGCTGTGATAAAAGGAAAAAAAAAATTAATTTTTTTCCCATTTTTTTGAATGTCCCAATCCTTTAATTATATTTAGTTTTTAGTTTTTTTTTTTTTTTCCTGAGTTTCCATATATTTTATCTCTTGCATTTAAGCTTATCATTATTATTTCATTTTCCTATAAATTGTTTTGGTTATTATATGGGCTTCATCTTCAAGGAAGGTTTAGATCACAGAAGGGTTACAATGGGGGCTGCAGAGGATCATTGTTGGGGGAGTCTGGGATGGGGGATTCATCGGAGGAAGATCCGAATATACATGAAAGTTATATAAAACTGTTCAAATGATCAAGGGATGGGGCATGGTCATTGTGGGTAGACAATCACTCAATAAATGAGGAAATACTGAAGTCCCAGCCTGGATATCTCTGCCACATTCTCCAAGGGAGCAACAACAGTCCCCCAAGTGTGGGGACAGTGTCTGGCAAAAGAGGACGGTCCACTGCTGGGTTCTTGTTATTGATGACTAACCTTATGAGTCTTTGCTCTTGTAATTGAAACCTAGCCTACTGTTATGGAGTGCCTAAGGGTTGCCACCTGAGAGCCTCCTTGTTGCTCAAATGTGGCCTCTCTCTAAGTCAAACTCAGCATATGAATGCATTACCTTCCCCCCAGTGTGGGACATGACTCCCGGGGATGAGCCTCCCTGGCGACGAGGGATTAATACCAAGTGCCAACTGGCAATATGACTGGAAAAAGACCTAGAATAAAAGGGGGAAAAGGTAAAGACAAATGAGTTCATGTGACTAAGAGACTTCAAAGAGAGTTGGGAGGTCATCCCAGAGGTAACGATTATGCACACCTCAGTAGGATCTCATAAAACACCAAAGTGGACATCACCCCACACAGAGGGGCACCTGAATGCTCTGGAGACACCCAGGTCCCATATAAGGGGGGATAGCTCCAGAGATTGACGCCTTATCAGTGGGCTCTTCTTTGGAATCTGTGCTCCTGAGAGTGACAGAGTTGGACTCAAATAAGTCCTCCATGCACATGGTCCATCAGTCCCTTCTATTCAAACGTATATGTGATGCTGAAGTTTGTAGATGTACTTCCAGAGACTGGAGCCTCTGGCCTGCACATGTGCCAGCTGTGCCTGGAATCTCGGTGGAGTTGCAACTCCTACTCTACAGCTCAATGGACTCAACCAAGTCACCTGGTGAAGAGACTATGATGGACAACGGCCATCCCAGGGAAGGAAGAGAGCCTGCAGCTGCAGGCAGGATAATCCCATCCACTATATCCATAGGATATAAGCCCACACTCATTTGGAGGTGAAGTGGACATCACCATCCCAGACTCCTCAGGATTGGGGAAGAGCTATGGACTAGAGTGGACTTAATGATATTCTGTTGTAGACATATTGTGATTCAAGCAATGAAAGAAATTATAACAGTGAGGTGGAGCCAGTGGCCACTAGACACTTTCGGGAGAGGGAAGGGAAATGCAGTTGTAACACAGGGGTTTTTTCAGGACTTGGGAATTATCCTGAGTGACATTACAATGACAGATATAGGCCATTTAACATCAGCATTTACCATGCAGAACTGTGTGGAACAGAGTGTGGTCTATAATGTGAACTATGGTCCATGCTTAGTGGCAAAGCCCCAGGATGTGTATATCCATTGCAGGTGATGTGCCACACTAATGAAAGATGTTTATGTGGGATGTTATGGGAGGTGTGGGAGATGGGGAACATGGGAATCCCTGTAATTTTTGTATAAAATTTATGTAATCTAAGCATCTTTTAAAATATATACTTTTTAAAAGTTACAAGCCATATAAAGAGATAAGAAGATATGACCCAAGCAAATGAACAATTCAAAGCTCCAGATATGATAGACGATTTGAAACGGCTAATCAATGATGTTCACACAAATGTCCTAAATCAGTTCATGGTATTGAAGGACCACATGGCTAAAGAAATAAAAGAAATTAAAGTGATTGTGAGGAGATGGTGATGGACTGACAGGCAGAGCTGAATGCTCTCACAAAAACAATTGAGAAAGAGCCAAAAGCTGTCTAAGGGACCAGCTTTGGGGGTCAGTAGACCAGGACAGTGCTACACAATTCCCAGGAGAGTGAGGGACAGAGAGACAAAGAAGCCAAAAACACAAACATGATTTACCAAGCCCCAGTGGCAGATGGGAAGGGCTTTCCTTCCCCACCCCCAAGATATTAGTTTGGGATAAAACCCCTGGCTCATTGTACCCAACTGAACACACGTCTCCCTCCCTGTTAGCTGTTTCAAGGGAAAAGGGAGGAGGTCAGGGTGATTTTCTTCAGTGCATTTAGTCAGCAGAGCCTGCTTTTAATCTCTGATCTGGAGATTCAACACAGGAACACAAGAAAGTTGGGTCTGAAGCACCTCCATGGAAAGGTGAGCTGACTAAAGCCATTGGCTGGCTGGTCTGGAAACTGCATGGACAACAACTGTTCATGTTCTCTGTAACCAACCCCTGGGAGAACATCTGCACCCCACTAGTGAGACCCTGGCCCAAATTTTTAAACTTAAGCTGCCCAATTTTAAAAAATGAGAAATAAGTTGAACCAAATATCAAAGAAGAACTGTGAAAAAAAAAATAGGCAAGAGAGAGAAACTAGCCATCAGAGTAAATACACCAACATATTCAGATGCCTAGACATCAGCAAAAAATTACAAATCATACTAGGAAACAGGAAGAGATAAAAAAAAAGAACAAAAGAACAAACCAAATATCATAAAGAGATATAGAATTTAGTATAATTAATCAGTGATAATCACGCAACTTTCCTAAATCACTTCAAAGAACTTAAAGAAAATATGATTAAATAAATAAAGGATATTAAGAAGACACTGGGAAAGCAAAAAGAACAATTTGAAAGCCTGCAAAGAAAAGTAACAGGCCTTATGGGAATGAAAGACACAATAGATGATATTTAAAATACATTAGAGGCACATAAGAGTAGATTTAAGTGCTTGAACACAGAATTAGTGATTTCAAAGACAGAACATCGGAACTGAAAAACACAGGAGAACAGAAAGAGAAGAGCATGGAAAAAATTGAATGGAGTCTCAGGGAATTGAATGACAATGCAAAACACAAACATTGGCATTATTGGTGTCCCAGAAGGAGAAAAGAATGGAAAAGGGGCAGAAAAAATATTTGAGGAAATAATGACTGAAACCTTCCCAACCCTTATGAAAGACATAAATATCAATATCCAAGGACAACACACCCCAAACAGAATAAATCCTAATAGGCCTACCCCAAGACACGTAGTATTCAGAATGACAAATATCAGAGATAGAGGATTCTGAAAGAAACAAGAGAAAAGCAAAGCATCACAAAGAAGGGAATCTCAATAAGATTAAGTGCTGACCTCTCACCAGAAACCATGGAGGGGAAATGAAGGTGGTATAATGAATTTAAGGTACTGAAAGAGACAAACCACCAGCCAGGAATTCTGTATCGAGCAAAACTGTTTTTCAGAAATGAGAGTGAGTTCAAAATCTTCATAGACAAACAAAAACTGATAGAATATGTTACCAAAAAATCAGATTTGCAAGAGATACTAAAGGGGGTGCTACAGCCTGAAAAGAAAAAACAAGGCTGAGAGGTTTGGACAATAGTTTAGAAATGAAGACTATTAGGAAGTGTAAACTAAAGGATAAGAAGACTGCTAGTAGAACAATATGACAACAGAGAGCTGAAGGACAAAAATGGATGAAGCAATTAGAAGTTTTCAAGCAGCCCTTCACATGTATCCAATGAACCCTGAAATATGGAAGGAAGACCTTTCTTGGGCAAGAAAACTCCAGGAGCAGCAGAAAGTGGCACAGAGGATTAAAAAGAGTGAATCATCAGCACAAGTATCAGATTTCTTCACCAAAGTCAATTCATGACTATGATTTTGAAAGTGATGAGATTGTTGCTGTTTCTGCAGCTATTGTCGAGAAACAGAAGACAGCTTCAATGAAAAAATAAAGGTCATTGTGTCTGCTTCTGGGACTCTAGAGACTGTAACTGAGAAGGAAAATGGTGCTCCAACACCAGAGGGAAAATACATAGCATGACTTATTTGAATTTGTCTTTTTTTAAAATTATCATTTAAAGTTTTAGACATAGGGACATTTATTCTGGAAAAATAGGGTAAAACTACTGTTTGTAAAATAAGTTTTTCAGATGAAGCATAGAAATCTAAATGGTAGCATTATTATGTAGTGTTTGGACCATGCTTTGATAAGTTATGGTTTATACTTAAGATTAGAATTCTGAGCAAAATGTTTTTGATGTATAAATTTAATTTAATTCAAGTATATGGATGGATACATTTTAAAGACAAACCTTGAAAAGCAAATTCTTGAGGATTAAATAACTTGGCCTGTTATGAAAATGTTGAGTCAGTGACTTTTGTTTTATGATAAAGGAAATAAGTGGTTGCTTTCTCTCCTAGAAATATACTGCTGTTTCTATTCACTCAGTTTTCCTTGCTTCTGTAGAGTAAGTTTGTCACAAGCTTAAATGTTATTAGTATTCATTTTTATTCTAAGTTGTGGTTTTGTTATATGTGGAATCTTTGAAATTTCAGCCAGAAATGCATGCGAATGTGACCATTGTGAAGTTTCTCTTAATTCTGATTTGTGCTTAAGTTTTTGGCTATAAAGAAGTTATAACGTAGTTGCCTCTTTCAGTATTTATTAGATGTGTGAAGTACTGATAAATATCACAGTGATGGTTTTATTTTTTAGATTATTACTTTAGGTAGGTTATTCCTTACCACAAGTGAGTTATTTTTTTAATTTGCATTTTTTAATGAGTGGCCTTTACAGTTACATCATAATAAATTGTACCACTACATTAAAAAAAAAAGAGGATGATGTGGTAGAGGGAGGTGGTACATGGGAATCCCTCATACTTTTGGTGTAACTTTTCTGTAATCTAAAACCTCTTTTAAAATATAGTTTATTATATTAAAAAGAAGACATTAAGAAGACACTGAGTGAACACAAAGAAAAATTTGAAATCTTGCATATAAAAATAACAGAGCTTATGGGAATGAAAGATACAACAAGTAAGATTAAAAATACAATAGAAGGGAACAGATGTAGCTCAAGTGGTTGAGCATCTGTTTCCCATGTATGAGGTCCTGGGTTCAATCCTAGGTACCTCCTAAATATATATATAGAGGCACACAACAGCAGATTTGAAATCATAGATGAAAGCATAAGTGGCATAGAGGAAAGAACAACTGAAGTTGAAGAAAGAAAAGAATGGAACAAACTGAGCAGGGGCTCAAGGAGTTGAATGATAATACGAAGTCCACCAACATACGTGTTATGGGATTTTCAGGAGATGAGAAGAGAAAAGGTGCAGAAAGAGTATTTGAGGAAAGATTGGTTGAAAATTTCCCAGTGCTCATGAAAGACATGAATATACATGTCCAGGGAAGCACAACATATTACTATTAGAAGAAATCCAAATAGATCTACCCCAAGACACATAATATGAAAAATGCCAAATACCAAAGAGAAAGAGAAAATTCTGAAAGCAGCAAGGGAAGAGTAAAACATTAGCTACAAGGGACATCCAATAAGACTTCATGCAGATGTCTCTTCATAAACCATGAAGGCGAGAAGGCAGTGGTATGACATAATTAAGGTAATGAAAAAGAAACACTGCCAGCTAAGGATTTTTTATCTGGCTAAAGTGTCCTTCAGATATGATGGTGAGTGTATTAGCCAGCCAAAGGGGTCTGATGCAAAGTACCAGAAATCTGTTGGCTTTTATAAAGGGTATTTATTTGGGGTAGAAACTTGCAGTTACAAGGCCTTAAAAAGTCCTACTCAAGGTACCATAAGATGTACTTTCTCACCTAAAGTCTGTTACCACATATTGACACAACATGGCAGATGATGTCTGCGAGGGTTCAGCGTTCCTCTTCTCTCTTAAGGCTCTGTGGGTCCAGCTTCTTCCTATCTGAGCTATAGGCTGGTGTAAGACTTGTCTCTCTTCCAAGGGCTTATTTCTTCCTGGGCTCAGCTGCTCTGTTCTCTTCACGAGGTCAGCTGTAAACTATCAGGCAAATGGCTCAACTCTCTCCAAGGCTCCGCATCAAAACCAAACTCTCTCCACTGTTGTGTCCTTTTCTGTGTGAGTGTCCATCCACCAAGGAAGTAGGGACTCAACATCCTACTGACATGGCCGAATCAAGCCCTAATCTTAATTTAATCAAATAAAAGTGAACTTTCTGGATTTAATACAATCAAATGGTATAACACCCAGAGGAAAAAGCCAGTTTTACCAACATGATCAATATTTCTTTTTGGAATTCATCAGTAATATCAAACTGTCACAGTGAGCTTACAATATTCACAGATAAGCAGAAACTAAGAGAGCTTGTAAACAAGAATCCAGCTCTACAGTAACACTAAAGGGAGTTCTGCAGCCAGAAAAGAAAATGAGAAGAGAGGCTTGGTAGAGAGTGTAGAAGTGAAGACTATCAGAAAGGGAAACCAAAAAGGCAAAAAGATGAACAAAAATAAGATATGACATATGTAAGTGTGATGGTTAGGCTACTGTGTCAACTTGGCCAAGTAGTTGTGTCCAGGTGTTTGTTCCAGCAAGCACTGGGCTAATTGTAATACAAGAGCATTTATGGATTTCAATCACCAGTAAGTTTACTGCGTGGATGGCTGATTACATCTGCATCAATCAGGGAGATTACATTATCAATGGGTGGTGCTTTTACCCCATCAGTTGAATGACTTAAAAGTGGAAGTGATTTCAACATTCAGGAAGAATTTCCCAGCTCATCGTTGGACAGGCAACTTCTCCCAGAGACTCATCAATGACCTTTCATCGGGCTTTCATCGGTTTGCAGCTTGCCTGAGGAACCTGGACTTGTGAGTCCCCATGGTTGCATGAGAGACTCTCTTAGAGTTCCATACTATTCACAGATATCTCCTGCTGATTCTGTTTCCGGAGAGAACCCTGACTAATACAGTAACCCAAAGGATAAAATGGCTTAAGTATGCAATGCCTTAACAGTAATAACATTGAATGTTAGTGGATTAAACTTCCCAATCAAAAAAATGTAGGCTGACAGAATAGATAAGAAAACATGAGTACCCATATGCTGTCTGCAGGAGACTCACCTTAGACCCAAGGATGCAAATAAACTGAAAGTGAAAGGTTGGAAAAAAGATAATTCACACAAATAGTAATCAAAAGACAGCAGGGTTAGTATACTGCTGACAGACAAAACACACTTTAAATGCAAAAGAGTAATAAGAGACGCTGAAGACCATTATATATTAATAAAAGGGATAATCCACCAGGAAGGAAGGAGTAACAGTCATAAATATCTATGCACCTAACTAGGCTGCCCCAAAATATGTAGGAAAACACTGGCAAAACTGAAAGGAGAAATAGGTATTTCTACAATAATAGTTGGAGACTTGAACACACTATTCACACCAATAGATAGAACAACTAGACAGGAGAGCAAAAAAGAACAGAGACCTTGAACAATATGATAAATAAGCTGGACCTGACAGTCATATACAGAACATTGCACACCAAAGCAGCAGGGTATACATTCTTCTCAAGTGCTTATGGATCCTTCTCCAGGATAAACCACATGTTGAGACACAACACACCTCTCAATAAATTGAAGAAGACTGAAATTATACTAAGCTCCTTCTCTGATCATAAAGGAATGAAGCTGGAAATCAATAATAAGCAGGAAAGGGGAAATAATGCAAATACACGGAGGCTAAACAACACACTCTTAATCAACCATTGGGTCAATGAAGAAATTTCAAGAGAAATTTGTAGATATCTTGAGACAAATGAAAATGAGAACAAACCTATCAAAATTTGTGAGATATGGTGAAGTCAGTGTTGAGAAGGAAATGTATAGCCTTAAGTGCCTCAATTAAAAAAGAAGAAAGACCTAAAATCAAAGATCTAACTGAACAACTGAAGAAACTAGAAAAGGAACAACAAATCAATCCCAAAGCAAGCAGAAACAAAGAAATAACATAGATTACAGCAGAAATCCATCCATGTGCCAGTTAGGCCCTGAATCTCAGTGGAGTTGCAATACCTAGTTGGACTCACCCAGTTCATTGGACTCACCCAGGACAAGTAACAAGGTAATGGTGATGGACAATGCCCATCCCAAGGAACAGAGAGTCTGCAACCACAAGCAAGATAGTTCCATTCATCTGCCCCATGGGATCTAAGCCCACTCTTAATTAGAGGCAGAGTGGGTACCACCATCTCCAAATCCTCAAGATTGGGGAATGAACAATGGACTAAAGTAGACTTACTATTATTCTATTATAAACTTATTGTTATTCTAGCAATGGAAGGACTTTTATCATTAATGTGGAGGCAGTGGCCACTGGAGGTTCTGAGGGGAGGGAGAGAGAATAGGTGTAATATGGGGGCATTTTTGGGACATTGGAATTGTCCTGCATGACGTTACAATGATATATACAGGTCATTTTGTCATAACTTATGAAATTGTGCAGGACAGAGTATAAAATATAATGTAAACTATAATCCACGGTTAGTGGCAATGCTTCAATATGTATTCATCAATTGTAACAAATATACCACACTAATGAAGGATGTTGTTAATGTGGGAAAGTATGGGAGGAGTAAGGAGTGGGGCATATAGGAATCCCCTATATTTTAATGTAACCTTTATGCAATCTAAAGTTTCTTTAAAATAAATAATTTTTTAAAAAGTGAAAAATAAAATTTAAAAAGAATGAAAAACATAGAAAAATCAACAAAATCAAAAGCTGATACTTTGAGAAAATCAATAAAATCAACAAACCCTTAGATAGAGTAACAAAGAAATAAGAGAGAATATGCAAATAAACAAAATCATAAATGAAAGGGGGCCATTACGACTGGTGCCACAGAAATAAAAAGGATCATAAAAGGATATTATTAGTGCTCTCTCTGCCTAGAGGTGCCCACACCAAATCTTGGTGTGTATTTCCATCTTTATCTTCCATTTCTCAGCAAGCTTTGTTCTTTTCCCCCATTTCCTAAATAAATTATTTTTACTGGACTAACAAAAAAAATGAAGATATTATTAGAAACTGTATATCAACAAATTAGACAACCTAGATGAAATGGACAAAGTCCTAGAAATTCACAAACAACTCACATTCACTCTACAAGAACTACAGGTACTCAACAAACCTATCACAAGCAAAGAGAGTAAACCAGTCATCAAAAATCTTCCAACAAAGAAAAGTCCAGGACCAGAGGTCTTTACAGATGAATTCTACCAAATATTTCCAGGAGAATTAATACTATCTTTTTTAAATTAATCCAAAATTTGAAGAGGAGTGAAAATTACCCAACACATTTTATGAAGCTAATATCACCTCAATACCAAAGCCAGGTAAAAATATTACAAGAAAAGACAATTACAAACCAATCTCTCTAATAAACAAATATCCAAAAATTCTCAATTAAACCCTTGCAAATTGAATTCAACACCATATAAAAACAATTATACACCACAATCAAGTGGGTTTTAATCCTCATGTGCAAGAGTGGTTCAACATAAGAAAATCAATTAGCATAATACACCACATTAAGAAACTGAAGGGAAAAACCCAGATGTTGATCTCAATTGATGCAGAAAAGTCATTGACAAAATCCAGCATCCTTTCTTGATTAAAAAAAAAAAAATCCTTCAAAATATAGATAAGGAAGGAAAGTTCCTCAAAATAAAAAAAGGGCATACATGAAAATCCCACAGCCAACAACATACTTAATGGGGAGAGGTTGAAAATTTTCCCTCTAAGATCAGGAAGAAGACAAGGGTGGCCACTGTCACCATTGTTATTCATCATTGTTCTAGAAGTTCTAGCTAAATCATTTAGGCCAAAAAAATTAAAAAATGCCTCAAAATTGGGAAAGAGGAAGTAAAACAATATTCACAGATGACAAGATCCTATATTTGGAAAATCCCAAAATATCTACAATAGAGATATTAGAGATAATAAACAAGTTCAGCAAAGTGGCAGGATACAAGATCAACATGCAAAAATCAGTAGTGTTTTTATTCTCTAGTAATGAGCAAGGTGAGGAGGAAATCATGAAAAAACTTCCATTTACAACAGTAACAGAAAGACTCAAATAACTAGGAATTAATTTAACCAGGAATACAAAGAATCTGGATTCAGAAAACAAAAAAGCACTGCTGAAAGAAATCAAAGAAGACCTAAACAAATGAAGAACATTCCGTGTTCCTGGATTGGAAGACTAAACATTTTGAAGATATCAATGCTACCTAAATTGGTTTATAGATTCAATGCAATACCAATCAATATTCGAACAGCCTACTTTACAGAAATAGAAAAATCAATTTCCAAATTTATTCAGAAGGGAAAATGGTCTCAAATAGCCAAAAACATCTAAAAAAGAAGATTGAAGTTGGAGGACACCCACTTCCTGACCTTGAGTTGTATTATAAAACTACAGTGGTCAAAACATTATGGTATTTGTATTGATTAATGGAATCATATTGAGACTTCAGAAATAGACCACCACCTCTACAGTCAACTGAGTTTTGAAAAGCCTACCAAGTCCACTTTACTGGGACAGAACAGTCTCTTCAATAAATGGTACTGGTAGAACTGGATATCCAAAACCAAAAGGATGAAAGAGGATCCATATCTCACTTTTTATTCAACAATCAATTCAAAATGGATCAAAGACCTAAACATAAAATCCAATATCATAAAAATCCTAGAAGTTAATATAGGAAAACATCTGCAAGACCTTGTAGTAGAATAATGTCTCTTAAACCTTAAACCCAAAGCACGAGCCACAAAAGAAACAATAGATACATGGGACCTCTTCAAAATTAAACACTTCTGCACCTCAAAGAACTTTGTGAAGGGAGTATATTGCCATTT
Source organism: Tolypeutes matacus (assembly GCA_026826555.1). Lineage (NCBI taxonomy): Eukaryota > Metazoa > Chordata > Mammalia > Cingulata > Chlamyphoridae > Tolypeutes > Tolypeutes matacus. The sequence continues at coordinate 4,561,673 of JAKSZT010010858.1, read as the reverse complement.
GACCTGGCAATACCACTACGAGGTATATACTCAGAAGAACTGAAAACAGTTATCTGAACAGACATCTGCACACGAATGTTCATAATGACATTATTCACAATTGCTAAAAGATGTAAACAACACAGGAGTCCATCAACTGACAAAATGGTAAACACACTGTGGTATATACACACGATAGAATATTATTCAGCTGTAAGAAGAAATGAAGTTGTGAAACATATGACATCATGCATGAATCTGGAGGACATTATATTGAGTGAAGCAAGCCAGGTACAACAGGACAAATATTGTTTGATTTTGCTATAATGAACTAAATATAATCAGAAAACTCATGGAGTTAATAGCTAGACTAAAAGTCACCAGAGAATAGAATGAGGTTAGAGAATGTAAAGCTGAGGTTTAATCTGTGCAGAATTGGCAAAACGTTGTTTGTAAATCTTAGAAAATGGATAGAAAGGGTTAAAGCACATCATATGATTTGTAATTAGTGCTAACATGTGGATATGATAGTTGTTTGTTTCTTGTTGTTTTTCCTTTTTTTTTTTTTTGGAATAATGAAAATACTCTAATATTGATTGAAGTGATAAATGCATAACTCAGTGATTATACCAAATGCCATTGATTGTATACTTTAGATAAATTATATGGTTTATGAACAAAAAAATAATAGGGTGAGTGGGGGGAAAATACACCAAATGTAAGATATGGACTATAGTTAGTAATAATAATACTTTGACAATGCTCTTTCATAATTTGTTACAAATGTTTCAAAACAATGCAAGGTATTTGTGGTAGGGTGATGTATGGGAATCCTGCATGATGTTATCCATGTTTGTTTGTAAGTTCACAACTTTTACATACACATTGTTTATGTATATTCATGTATCAATAATAAACTTCAATAAATTGTTTTTAAAATAAAAAAGATTCAATTCATGTGAAACATAAACAAATATCCAATAATGTTCTGAATCACACATCAACTACAATTACATATATTAATCAAAAGATAGGCAACTTAACTCTAAAGTCTTTTATTATGGTGTCAAGTACATTAAATGGGGAAAGAATTGTTTCTTCAACAGATGGTGGGGGAAAATGGATATCCACATGAAAAAGAATGAAGTTAGATCCCTACATCAAACCATTTACAAAAAGTAACTCAAAATGTAGCAAGTAGCAAACATCAGAAAGAAAGCAATAAAACTCATAGAAGAAAGGCACAAAGGAAATCATTCATGACTTTGGATTTGGCAGTGATCTCTTAGACACCAAAAGCATGAGCACCAAAAGGAAAAAAGATAAAATGGACATCATCAAAATTAAAACCTTTTTCTTTCTACATCAAAGTACATTCCCAAGGAAGTGAAAAGATAAGCTACCTACAAAAAGGGAGAAAATAGTTGCAAATTATGTATTTTATCAGGGTTTAATATCCAGAGAATATAAAGAACTGCTACTAGTCAACATCAAAAAGACAAAAACACATAAAAAAAAATACACAAAGGAATTGAATAGATTTCTCCAAAGAAGATATGGAAATAATGGCCAATAAGCATGTGAAAATGTGCTCAACTGCTCAACATCATTAGTCATCAGGGAAATGAAGATTAAAATCACAATGGGATGGAAGCAAATGTGAATCAACCAATTGGGCACCCACCTAGCACATGGGAGTTCCCGGATTCTGTCCCCTTCCCTCCTAAAAGAAGACAAGCAGATGCTTCCTCCCGCAGCAAAAAGAGCTAAGCCGCAGCGCATGGGAGTGGATGTGGCTCAGTCCATTAGGCATTCACCTTTCAGGTGGGAGGTCCCCGGTTTGGTTCCCAGTTCCTCCTGAAGAAGGCGAGCAAACAATGAGCAGACAGAAAAGCAAACATTCTGGAAGAAGAGTGGGGATAAATTTTTTAAAAATAAAGTAAATAAAAAATAAATCTTTAAAATAAATTAAAAAAATCACAGCGGGCTATCACTTCACACTCACTAGTCTATTATTAAAACAGCAGAAAATTGCAAGTGTCGGCAAGGATGCGACGAAGTTGAATCCCTTGTATATTGTTGGTGGGAATGCAAAATATTATAGGATGCTATGGAAAAGTCTTTTGCAGTTCCTCAGAGCATTAAACATAGAATTACAATATGACCCAGAAATTCTCCTTGTAGGTATTTACACAAAAGAAGTGAAAACAAGGACTCAACAAATATGTATATGTCAATGGTCATAGAGCATTATTTACAATAGCCAATATGTGGAAGCAACTTGTCTTAGCTTGCTAGGGCTGCAATGACAGATACCACAAACTGGTGGGATTAAACAATAGGAGTTTATTATTTCACAGTTTTGGAGGTTAGAAGTGCAATATAAAGATGTTGGCAGGGCTTTCTTTCTCAAAAAGTCTGTAGTGTTCCGACAATCCTCCATCACATGGTAATCTCCTCTTCTTGTGGCTGTTCCTCTGGTTTCCACTCACTTCTCTGGTTCTTGCTTCTGTTGACTGACTGTATATAAGTTTCCAATGTTTATAAGGACTCCAGTCATATGGCTTAAGGCCCACCTTGATTCTATTAGACCTCACCTAAATATGATCTTTGATGATCCTATTCACAAATGAATCTACATCTTACCTAATAATAATATCTTACAAATGGGTTCACACCAACAGGACAGCAGGCTAAAACACTAACAAGTCTTTTGTGGGAGATATAATTCAATCCCCAACATAACCCTAGGGCCTCAAAATAGATGAAAGAATAAGTAAAATGTGGTATATACATATAATGGAATATTATCCAGCTATTAAAAAGGAATTAAATTCTGATACATGCTACAACATGGATGAAACTTGAAGGCATCATGTTGAGTGAGACAGACAAAAAAGGCCAAATATTGTATGATTTCCATTGTATGAAATACCTAGAATGTACAAATTCTTAGAGGCAGAAAAACAATTACAAATTACCAGGGACTGGGGGCCAAGCGAAGGATGGAAAGTTATTACTTAATGGGGAAAGAATTTCTGTTTCATGAAGGTAGCATAACACTGGCAATAAATTTAAACTACCAAATTGTATACTTGAAAGTGGTTAAAAGGGAAATTTTGAATTTTGTATGTTACTGCAATGAAAAAAAAAATTTTTAAGTCACTTTTAAAGAATCCAAATAATGAAGAAAATATAAATAATAATACTCAAATCTGTTGATAGTAAATAATAATCTCTATTTTCTTTGTTTATTTTTTAAACATAGCACATAACCATTTAATGATTTGACAACAGGAATTGATATAATGAGATTCCATCATTCTGGCCACAATGTAGAATAAGTTCAAGGTTAAACTTGTTTCATGGAGACCAGATAGAATGGTTTTGCATTAGAATAGACAGAAAAAAAGATCTTAAACAAGGTTACTTGTGGTACAGGTAAAGGGAATGAATCAAGGAATACATGAAACATAAAATTCATTATCTAGTACCTATTTAAGGAGGCTAAAAAGAAAGAATAGAAGAAAACTGGATAAAAATAAATACAATAATCAACATCAACAGATGTTGAAACTATTAGAGAAATAGAATTAAGAGATTAAAAGGTAAACATAGAGATACTGAGTTTCAGACACCTGGAGAATAAATACAATAGATAATTATTATATGAGACAATTAAGTATAAGAGCCTGGATGTCATGGGGGACATCAAACTTGGAGACATTTTATACAAATTAAATAAGACATGGTATTAAAAAACATTAAGTGTGCATTTTAAAAAAAAGAACAACAAAGAATGTAGATATAGGTGAGCAAAGTGTATCCTGGGTAATAAGACTTCTGGCACATTACAGGATCAGGATGAATTAAATTTCCTTACATTTTTCAGAAAACATTGAGCAGATATAGTTTACTAATCCAGTCTCACTGCTATAGATTTTTCACCTTCACCTGGGATGCTCAAAAATACTGCAATCTTACTTCCTATTACACAAATATCTTATTGGTCTATTTATATGAAATTCATCAGATCTGTTCTCATTCCTCCTCTTGTATGTACTTTTATACCATTTCTTACTGGGGATTCATAGATGCAAACTTCATTTTTTTTTCCTCAAAAATATTGTTATGAAAAGTGTGCATTCAATGAAGAATTGATTACTAATCTGTTTTATGTGATTGAATGTGTGCTATTTAGAGATATTTTATTTTAGAACAGAAATTTTTATTTTATTCAAGAGATTGTTCCTTTTTGCTTATTTATGCTTATATAATCTTTAAGCCTGTTTGCCTCTTTGATGCTTTTACTGATTATCTTCAGTTGCAACACCATCTTCCTCAGAACTTTGGGATCATTCGAACAGTCTTCCTGCAACCTCTGCTGCTAAGGAGAAATATGGATGTAACCTTCTTCCTACACTCTCTTGAGGATTCCCTTAATTTGAATTGAATCTTCAGCTCTGATAAATTGTCATATATTGTTTCTTTTATCTGTTCCTGGATATTCTGTGAGGCAAGTGTTGGATAGTGATAATTTATCTTTTATGCTTCTTTTCTGGCTCTTTATTTTGTGCTTCAGGATATCCTAAATAATCTTTTAGCTATGACCATTCCATTTAGCATGTCTACTGGATATTGTATCCATCTGTTTTGTATGTTTTTAGTACTCTCAAATAGACCTAAAGTAAATAAAAACTAACCTTTTTAATTTATGTATTACTTCCTCTGGAGTAAGTTAATTTCTTTGCTCATTTCTGTCCTTTTTCATAGTGATATGGTACCCAGTGTTTGCAAAATGTCACTTAACCAAAACAATATTTGATTATTTTAATCAATTTAATTATAATTGTATTACTAGTATACATTTACAGAAAATTTTGAACTAGTATTAAAAAAGAAAACAAATATACATCCAAGTCATCTTTTCTCCTTAAGATTACTGAGTGAATATCCAGTCGCAATATGATGTATATGGAAATATAATTTAAAATAGTTAATAAACCCATACACATATAATACATTTTTATAAATAAAGGTATTTTAATTGAGGCATGTTGAAAATTATATTCAAATTTGCAAATCTATTGTGAGTATTCACTTTAGAAATTTTATATCATATGTATTTCTCTCCATAACTTGAAGAACTAATTATAACTTGGGTCTTCAAGAAGGATTGAGATGCAAAGTTTGATTTCCTGAGGCAAGTTTGTTTTCTCTCATTTAAGACTGAATTTCTTAATAAGTTTTATGACACTTACTTAATATTGTAAGTGGAGGGTTTATTCTTTATTAAACTTTGAATTATCAATGTTTCTCTCAGGCTTTTTTTTTCTGGCATGAACTAAACTAGTCAATAACCACCCAGTTGAAAAGAATCAATGAAAATGTTTGAAGATGAAATTGTGTTTTCACTCCAGCCTAATAGATATCTTCACTTCTTCTAATTTAATGATATTCTATTATATAGAGCACTTAGTATATTTATAATAATAATGTTTATAAATAAATAAATATAAGCATGTGCTTATGTGTTTCCTTGCAATCTGTGTCATTTGCTCTAAGATACCTTTTTAAATTGGCTTTATTATATAAATTCAAATAAAATAGTACACAGAATATGGCACATAATAGATGCTTAATATATGACTATCAAATACAAAGCTTTCAGGAGTATTTGTTATGCACAATGGTGCATTTAAAGAAGCTCTAGCTTTGAGTAAATTGCTGGAAACTCAGTATATCTTTCAGATAGGAAAAGGATTGATGAGAACCTGTCTTCTCCACTCATTAGATTGTCCCTATAAAGAGAAAGCAGATACTATGTATTTCTAGTCATTGCTTGCTCTACCTTAATTTTAAATTGAGCTACTTATTTTAAAATTACATTAAAAGTCTGTTTCAAGGTATCCATTTTAGTTATAGCTGTTGTTAAGAATTTTTCCAAGTTCATAGAACTCAAATATATGCACATTTAGAAGACTTGACACTTCTGTTCCCAATTTGTAGGGAAGATGTGTTCCCTGCCATTGCAATCAGTAAATTGTCTCTTTTTTTAGTGCAAAGACTGTGCCTTATCCTTTAAGGATAGTGTTTCAGAAAAAGTAAAAGAGGGATGCATTAATTTTCTAAATGTCATCTTTTCTTAAATAATCTTATCTCTTAACAACCCATGATCTTGTTCCATATCAAATAATGGCCAGTCTTCAACCCCAGCATTCTTTGCTTCATGAAGTCCAATCAATTGTCTATCTTACCACCTTCTCCTCACTTTCTATCCATAGATTGTTTGATCCCCTGCATGAAGTAAACAAATAATTTGTAGGCAAATATCATTTTGAATATCAGCTTTGCAGTTTGGCAGAAACTGTAAAATGGAATCAAATAATTCAGGTTTGGGTTCATGCTTCCATATGACTCCCAACCACCAGAGCATCAGATATGTTAGTATTCCATTACTTCCATAACAAATTGCCACAAATTCAGCAAGTTAGAACAAAGCAAATATATTTTCTCACAGTTTTATAGCTCAGAACTCCAGGTTGGCTCAGCTGTTTTTTCTGTTTCAGGTTTTACAAGGCCAAAACCAAGCTGTCAGCAGGCTGAGCTCTTATAGCTCTGGGAAGAACCTACTATCCACTTCCAAGCTAATTCAGGTTATTGGCAGAATACAGTTGCCAATACTGTGTTTGTAGGCCTATAGTTCCAATGTCCCTTTTGTCCTTCAGCTGGGAGAGTCATAGTTCCTAGAGGCATTTCTCTCAGCTCCTTGTGCTTAGGGCCCTGCATCTCAGAGCCAGGAACAATATGTTGAAATCTTTTCATGTTTGGAATCTCTCTGACCCCATCTTCCACTCCATCTGACTAACTCCTCTGACTTCTTTTTCGCTTGAAAGTCCTCATGTGATTACATTGGCCTCACCTGTATAATCTAGGATACTCTCTTTAGTTCAAAGTCAGATGATTAGTAACTTTACATCTGCAAAGTTACTTTACAGTGGTACCTAAATTAGTATAGGATTGCACAATCAAAAGACAGGAACCGTGGGCAGATGTCTCTAGGTTACCACACCAACCTATAAGAAATCTACTATGTCTGCATTTTGCAGGGCCATGGTCCTGTACCCAAAGCTAGGTATGCATAAATGGCAAGAAGTGGGCAAAAAACTCTAAGACTGTGAAAGGTCATAGATAAAGGATTATTTAGGATATCCTCAAAGTCTCCTAAATCCACCATAAATAGAACTAGCTCCAAAAGAAATTTATTTTTGTTTGAGAACTATAAATTATCATTTTTAAGAAAGCTAATATTTTATTGGCCTAGTTTCCTTAACGATGTTTATCTTTATCTACATTTTGTGCTTGATCCTACTGTAATTGAAAAATTAACATGTGTTTTGACTCACTGAATTGTATTTTAAACAACTGCTAACCTTCTGATATTTTACACTGTAGCCAAAAGAAAATTCCAATAACTGTGATAGTTTACTGAATTTTAGCCTTGATGCATGTTAGCCTTGAAATAGCCAGAAGAAGATATCTGTAACTGTTGTAAATCACTGAATTGCAGCCCAAATACCTTGTTTCTTTTTATGCTGATGGTATACTTTGAAAATGCATGACCTTATCCGGTAACTAGACAGTAACAAGACAACTAGCTACTATCCCCGCTGATATCTCATTATCTTATTTTGCAACACAGATGTGGGGTGCTATTGCATGTAGCCCCTTGTTTATTAAAATGAGTCAGCCCAGGACTGAGCATCCCAAATCCCTATGTTATTTTACTAAACCAAAACAGTTCTAATCAGAGTTGGCCTACCTGACATGAGCAATAGCCTATACTTTAAATAAACTAAGTATGGAATCAGTCTGCAAATGTTCAGCAATTAGACTATTTCTAAACTTGTTACCATCCTGAGCCTGCCTGCTTTTGTTTGAATGCTACAAAACACTACATTTCTCCAGTTCAGGAAGGCAGATTTATGACCAATAGGTTTTCTGTACTCCTTGGTTTGCATTCAGCAATAAACTCTTTCTCTCTGAAACTCCTGTGTCACATAATTGGCTTTTCTGTGTGCATCCAGGAGAGAATCCCCACATTGATGGCTATCACTATCATGTCCTGACAGAGTAGGTCATATGTATTGGCATTATAGTCTCCTGCTCTGTATGTTCCCGACCCCCTCCCCCAAAAGCTTACAAACATATATTCTCACAATCACTTGTTGCTTCTGTTTAGTTGCAATTTGGAATTTAGCCCAAACACCCAAGTCTTGTTTCAAGAGGTTTAGTAATTCTTGATCTTTCTTCCCAAAACTTCTCCCTGCTTTCACAGGGGAACAGACTATCAAGCTTTTGGTTTTTTTGTGATCTCTAGGTATTCATATGACCTTTAAATCACAGAAATTTGTATGTTGCACCTATTAACAGGATTAATATTATACTTATCTTCTCCTTATTTAAATTGTAAAAGATGCATATAAGGCACGATACATTTTTTCCTTCCTCGATATTGAGGATTTGGGGATGGTGATATCCACTCTGTTTCTGATTGATAGTGGGCTTAGACCCCATGGGTCAGATGGATGGAACAGTCTTGCTTGCAGTTGTGGATACTCTGTTTATTAGGATGGTCATTACCCTTCATCATCTTTTTGTTAGTTGTTTTGAGTAAGGCCAATGAACTGGAGAGTAGGTGTTGCAACTCTGCTGAGATTCAGAGCTCAACCGGCATATGAGACTGAATATTTAATTCTTTGGGACATAGTAAAGAATTTGGCCTCCAAAAAGGTATCTGGACTTTGTCCTGATTCCTGGGGTATTTCTGAGTTGCAGGAGGGTCTCTGTTATTCTTGGTGGGCCCATTGACCATACCTGATAGTTTACGCAAATGAAGCAACTCATGGTGGTTTATGCTAACAAGATGACTCAGAATGGTGGTTGGCATGGTTGGAGTTTTGAATCATGTTATAGTAGACTGACCTACAAGGAGAGAAAAAGGACTGGAGATTCAGTTCAATCATATGGCCAATTATTCAATCAACCATGGCCTTGTAATGAAACCCCAATAAAAATTCTGGACACCAATACTCAGGTGAACTTCCCTGGTTGGCCATTGTCACATGTGCTTGAGAAGATGATATTCTGACTCCACAGAAAGAAGAAAATCGAGGTTTCTTTTTAGGGACTCTCCCAGATCTCATTCTATATGTTCCTTCTGACTTGTTCTGATTTGCTTCCTTTTTGCTTTCTTTTTCTGATTTGCTGATTTGCTTTCCTTTTCTTTTATAGAACTGTAATCATATGCATAGTAATTTTCTGAGTTCTGAGTCATTTTAGTAATGGGGACCCCTAAACTTGTAGCTACATGGTTAGAAGTGGGAGTAGCCTTGGGAACTTCCAAACTTGTGAGTGGGGCCTGAAGCTAGAGCAGTGTCATGGAGGACTGTGCCCTTACCCTGTCAAGTTTGGCCTAACTCAGGGTAATTAATGTCAGAAGTCATTGAAGACACTAATTGGTAGTCTTAGAGTTTAGGGAAAGACAGTCTAAACATTATTTTAGTGGAGGATTTTATATATTTTTTCAAAGTCCATTTTCACAACCCTAAAGTATATTTTTGTGTTAAAAATAAAACTAAGGGAGAAACTAAAACTATACCTTTTTATAACAATGAATTAATAAGGAAAATGTTAATAATTTAATAAAATAATTAGCAAGTATTATTAAGAGAAAATTTACTTAAATTGGTGAACATAAAGCTCAAAATATTTAGCTCCAAATTAGTTTCATTGTAAGTCTGTTTGTAATTTCTGGGCAATTCCTAATAAGTTTTTTTGTGTGCATCAATGAAAAATATTTTTAAGCCACTCCTAAAATTGGAGAATGTGTAGCAGTGTGATTAAATTTAGAGTTTTGCTCAGAAGAAATGCATGCCATTGTTTTCAAAGTCTAATCACAAATTCTATCTAAAAGAGGTTGGCAATAAATGAGCGATCTGAGAAACGCATGTTTTGTTGAATTATGTAGCCAAAAAGATACATTGCTCTTAACAAATTATCCCAAAATGTAGTGGCTTAACACAATGCAGACTTACAACCTCATAATTTCTAAATATTTGCAGCATTTGATTTCTCATGGGTTGTTGGACTGAGGGCCTCAGTTCCCAAATACCTGTTGGCTGGAGCCTACTCTCAGTTCCTTTCACAGAACTTTCACACAGAGCACCTTGCTTAAGAGCGCCAAGAAAGCAAGACAAAAGTCACAGCTTTCTGTAACCTGATCACATAAGTGACATATTATCACCTTTGCTGAATTATATTGGTTAGAAACAAGTTACTAAGTTCCTATGACACTCAAGGAGAGACATAAATGTACAAGGCAGTGAATACCAGGAAACATGGATCATTGGGACCACCTCGGAAGCCTCCTTACCACATAGTGCTTGAAGAAATGGGGACATACAGTTAAAGGATAGGTTAAATCTTAATATTTTGGCCCCCATGTTTGTCATTGACTCTATTTTGTTTTCAGTACATGTTTTTATGGGAAGGCTAGCTCTATTTAAATAAGTAATGGATTTAAAATAAAAACATTAAGTAATTGAATCTGACAATCAAAGGAGGTGATTTTCTTCTGTATCTTAAAATTTAGTAAACAGAAAACTTATTCTCTTCCTAAAACTTGTGGATTGCTGCCCTCACATGCACAGTTATTCTTATTTGTTCCAATTTTCAAGGCAATTTCCATCATTATCCATCATTTCTCCTTAGTCATATTAATTGGAATCTCTGAGTTTTTAAATAAATTCAAATCAATAATTCCTTATGTCATATAAGAAAATGGCAACAAGGTTACATCTTTGCTTGCAATACTGTTAGTTGACAAACTTCAGGTCTTCTTTATAAGGTTTTATATTTTTAAGCATATTTACGTTAAATATGTATTTTTAAATTGGATGTTTAATGTAAACTAGAGAAGAACTTTTGTTAGGATTGCTTTACGCTGGGTAGGGTAAAAAAAGAAATATGCCAATAGAACTTAAGTGAACTGGTAGTAATTAAAGAATTATCAATTTATTTGATATGAATTCCAAAAATAGATATTGGATCATGCATGTAAACTGGTCTGCTAATCTGGGCATGATTAAGTTATGATTAGGGCATTAACTGGGCCACATCATTAAGGCATTGAGCCCCACCCCTTGGTGGGTGGGGAAATCAAATACAAAAGGCATGGCAAAGAATTGGAGAAGTTTTGATGTTGGAGTAAGAGAGCTTGGTCGTGAGGAAGGAGAGAAGGCCCCAGGATAGAGGCAAGCCATTAGCCTGATAGTCTATAGCAGGCCCTGTGGAGAGAAGCAAAGCCTAGAGAGCCTCATAGTCTACAGCTGACCTTGTGGAGGAAACAGAGGAGCTAAGCCTGGAGAGAAATGCAGCCCCAGGAAGAGAGGAACCCAAGAAGCCTGAACCCTGGCAAAGGTTGGCAGCTGTCTTGCTCCAACACGTGGCGATGGACTTTGGTGAGGGAAGAAATTTATGCTTTATGGCCTGGCAACTGTGGACTTCTACCCCAAATAAATACCCTTTTCTGGTATTTTGCATCAGCACCCTTTTGGCTGACTAATACAAGTGTATTAATATTTTTATTTCATCCCAAATCATGGAATCTATTATTTCCTATAATTCAGTACAGTAATCTCTTTCAGTAATCTATTATTCTTATATTTTGCTGGTTTTGGTTTAATGTTCTATCCAAAATAAGATGCTTTTTTTTTTGTTGGTTTTCTTTTTGTTCTAGGTCAGAGATCATTGCCCCAAAATAATAAATTATTATTCATATTTTGTGGCAAATAAATGTGTGGTAAATATTAATTGACAACATATGTAATGCTGCATTTATTCTCATGTAGTCTATTTGTCATAAAAGCTTCACAACATGCTCATATATTGACGTTTTAGCTTAAAAAAACTATGAGCTAAATTATATCAGCTAAGTCTAATCAGGATATTAGTCATCTCTATGGCTTCATGCAAAACTTTGCGTCAGTTAACAAAGTAGTAGTATTCTCCCCTTTAAATATTCACCATGGTTTTGATTTTTATATACATATTTTATTTCTACATCTCATTTTAAATTATTTGTTTCATAAGTCTTGTACCATGATCACACCACTTCTTGCTTTCATTATCATTCCATCCACTTAAGTTTCTAGTAAAATAGATAAAAATAAGGATTAATTTATTAACACTTAAAGTAAGTAAAATATAGGAAAATTGAGGGTTAAGGAAATCTATACCAAAACAATACTTGTGGAAATATAAAAATTCATGATTTATACAGTTTCTTTAACATTTTATAAACAGTTTTGTTGGCATACAATTTACACGGTTCACAAATTATAATAGTGTACATTTCAATGATTTTATAATATATAAACTTATATTTGTACCTTTACCAAAGTCACTGTTAGAAAATTTTCATTACTTAAAAAAGAAACCCAGTACCAGTTAGCTGTTCCCCTGTTCTCCCACCCACCATCTCTAGGCAATCACTAATTTTTCTGACTCTATAGAGTTGCTTATTCTAGACTTTTCATATAAATAGAATCATATAATATGTGGTCTTTTGTGAATTTTGTGAAGCCTTCTTTTACTTAGCATATTTTCAAAGTTCATCCATGTTTTAGCATGTGTCAATACTTCCCTCCTTTTTAAGGCCAAATAATATTCCATTTTATGGGAACATCCTTTTCTTTTGAATTGTATTCATCCCCTTGTCGTAGACTCTCAATTTTATTGCATTAATCTGTATATCTATTCTTATACAGGTGCCACACTGCCTTTATTATTGTTGTTTAAAGTAAGCTTTGAAATTGGGAAGAGTGAGCACTCCAATATTGTTTTTTCTTTCTAGATTGTTTTGGCTATTCAGAGCTCTGTGCAATTACATATGAATTTTAGGAGCAGCTTGTCAATTTCCACAAAGACACCAGCTGAGAATGTTGTTATCTTAACAATATTAAATATTTTGCCCATACACATTGAGTGCTTTTCCATTTATTTAGTTCTTTAATTTATTCCAGAATGTTTTGTAGTTAATACTGAATATTTTTATCTATTTGATATTATTGTAAATAGAACGTTTAAAATTTTGTTTTCTGATTATTCATCCTAATAATTCATTCTTGTAATTCTCTAAAGATTGATCTGTGTTCTAGTACATGATCAAATTTTTGGAAATATTCTATATGAGCTTCTATAAAAGCACTGTGTATTAAGTGTAGCTTGTTAAGCACTTAAATATTCTATAATCCTTCCATTTTGGGGGACCAGGGAATTCAATGTATCCGACCCAGAATAGGTTTATATTATCCAGAATGTGTTTTGTTTTTCTGATGATTTACTTTAGTGACAGATAGGGTCTACATAATCCTTTGTTTTGTTTTAAAAATATGACTTGTTGGCTACCAGAGATGATAAAGTGATCTGAGAAGAAAGAGATAGAGATAGATAAGAGATAAAGAGAGAGAGAGAGAGAGAGACCTTTCACCAATGGCGGCAGCAACATTTCTGATAATCACTGTGATCAGTCTCATTTTCGCTCTGATGGACTAGGCTTGTTTTGCCTTCCAAGAGTGGATGAGACAGGAATTGGAGCAGAGAATGGAGAAGGGATTACCATGGGTATGCTGGACAGATTATTTATGTTTATATTATGTATTGTTGCATAAAAGTAACCAAATAAATGTGGGAATAAATTATTTTCTTTAATACTTAGGTATATGGACTAATTTCACAGTGATAACAAAATGAGAATAATTCCAGAGAACCAAAAAATATGAGAAACAGACTATCAAAAATGTGGAATATTTTTCACTGTGTCAGTTAAGATGCTTCCATGAATAATGTTCTTGTCACATTGCTTCTCCATGGGAAGGATGTTTTACCATTTTTAAGTGCTATGCAAAGAAGTGTTTCCTCTCATAACTATGCTGGTTAGCAGGAACAGGGAAGATTTTTTTTTTAGTTCACGTTAACAAAAAGTAAATAGTAGACTCAATAGGTCTTCTATTTTTTTTTTTCCAGTTTGTCCATGAAATTTTATTTATTAACATTATTTATATCTTTCATTGTTATACTCTTAGAATGCTGAACAAAAACATTTCAACCTTTTCTTCAATGATTCATATTTGCCTTTCTTATAATTATATGTTTTTTGTTTTTCATTCAATATTTCTACCTTTGCCTCATTCTTAACTTTTCAGTTATTCTTAATAAATAAATTGGAACTGTAGTGGAAAATTAAAGCAGAAATAACAGTTCATTCCATAGATTGTTCATATGAAAATATTTGAAATATACTTTTTTCTGAAAAGCTTTAATACTAAACATTACTACTAATTGAATGTATTTAAATCAGGGCAAACTGAGAATTTACAACTTCACAATCCCTCATTTTGTTTATAAATTCCCACTTTTTGATAAATCTCTTATATTTGAAAGTTACATTCAATCTCACTTCCCCTTACACTTACTGCTCCATGTACTACTCTACTTCCATCTGTAGCAATATCACTTAAGGAAAAATCTGTATCCGCACTTTCTAATACCTTTCCTACATTCTATCTTTTTTTTTTTTTTATGATTTTGTTCAGTTTTTCTTTTCTTTTTATTATTTATTTATTTTTTAAGGAGCTTTAGATTACATAGATGTTATATAAAAATATAAGGGATTACCATATGACCCCCTCCCTCTGCTTCCCACACTTTCCCACTTTAACAACATCTTTCATTAGTTTGGTACATTTGTTACAATTGATGAATGCAAATTGAAGCATTGCTGCTAACCATGGACTACAATTTACCTTATAGTTTGTACTCTGTCCCACACAATTTTGTAGGTTATGACAGAAATTACAATGGCCTGTATCCGTCACTGCAATGTCATGTGGGACAACTCCAATATCCCGAAAATACCTCCATATTACATCTATTCTTTCCTCTCCCATCCTTCAGAATTGATGTCCACAGCCTTTATATCAATGGTAATTGTTCTTCCATTGCTAGAATATTTAGTTCATTGTTCATTTCCCAATCTTGAGAATTTGGGGATGGTGATACCCACTCTGCTTCTGAGAGTGAGCTTGGATCTCATGGGGCAGATGGATGGAACTATCTTGCTTGCAGTTAAACTGACATCTATCAAGTTTTCACTCAACTAAATGACTCCCACAAATAGCCTTCACTTGCTAATCCTAATCTTCTTAATTGACTTCTTGGCAGTGATTGTAATTGTTCATTATTCATTCCTTCTTCATTCCTTTTTGATACATAGTTTTCATTTGGTTTTTAGTCCATCACACTCTACTTTCTTTCTACCTAACTACTTACTATTTCAGTCTGCCTTACTGCTTTAATCTTCTCTCTTATATGTTTTAATATTGAAATGTCCCAGGATTCATCGTTGATTCTCTTATTTGTCCAATCATTTCTGTCTCCCTTGATGATCTTATCTAGTATAATGACTTTAAAAAAAACATATTTATGTCAATGACTCCAAAATTTCATATCTCCAATCCTAACCTTCTTACAAATTCTAGACTCATTTTCAACTGCCTGTTCATTATTGCTATTTGCATGTATATCAGGCATCTCAAAATAAACATGAACAAAACTAAATTTACTCTCTCTCCAAAAACATGCTCCACACACATTTTTCCTTATGTCCATTCATTTCTTAAAGACATGAAAAACAAAGTCTTCATCTTTCTGTGTTCAGGTCAAAGACATTGCATTTATCTTGATTCCTCTGTTTCTGTCACATGTTATATTCAACCACTAGAAAATACTTCAAAATAGTATGTGGTTACCACATTCACAGAGTTCATCTTTGCCCAAGCCATGACCATTTTTTTCCCGAATTACTGCAGTAGCCTCCTAATAGTTCTCTTTGCGTCTATACTTAGTTCTCATAATCAGTTCTCAAAAAAAAAAAAGTTCTCAGTTGTCCTTTTTTCTAAAAAAAAAAATCAAATCTTGTCATTCAAAATTCACGAGTGACTTCCAATTTTATTCAGCATAAAAGACAAATTCTTAAATTAGTCTTTAATATCATTATCTTGTCACTCTATTACCTCTCTAACTGTATCTTCTACTGTTCTCTCTCTCTCACTTACTGTGTTCAAACCAAGCTGGTCTTCTAATAGTTCCTTGAATATGCTGGTTACGCTACCTCCCTTCTTCCTTTATTTTGGTCATTTTTTGATTGGAATAGTCTTCACTAAGTTATTTCTATTGCTAACTCAATCACTTCCTTCAAAGTTTTATACAGATTTTATATTGTCATTTGACCATCAAGAACTCTCAATATCCCCTTATTTTTCTGCATTGCTTTTTCTTCTTATTTTCTATATTACTTTTTGCTCTCTGACATACAATATCATTCATTATTATCTGATTTATTTTTATTTTCTTTCTTCTTCTCTCTCAACTCCCAACATGTAAATTCCATGTAAAGAAGGACCCTTGCTGTGTTCTCTCAGCCTAGTAAATTTTATATGTTCAGTAAATTTTGTTAAAAATATGAATAATCTACATGAATGTAACAGAAGAACATTTGATCCATGATCACTGATTTTGTAAATCTTTTACTCACTATAAGTATTGACACAACAAAAACAAAAATGATTTAATAAGTGCATTATATTCTATTAAATGATATGATAAAGAATAATACAGATGATAGATAAAACATTGGATTTACAACAGAAGAATTGGATTCCATTTCCAGTTCTTCCAATATTTATGAGATGTTGGCAAATACATTAAAGTTGCAGCTGTTAAAAGAAAATTTTACTGGTCTATATGAGTTTTAAAATTTCTAGATTGCATTTCAAATTGAAGATAAGATTTCTAAAGGCAAGCTGTAGAATAAAAATAAACTACATGAAAAACATATGAAAGTGCATTGATTAAGAATTTACATCAGCATATACCATGCAGAACTGTGTGGGAGAGAGTATGATGTGGACTGTGGTCTATGCTTAGTGGCAAAACCCCAGGATGTATATATCCATTGCAGGTGATGTGCCACACTAATGAAAGATGTTTATGTGGGATGTTGCGGGAGGTGTGGGAAGTGGGGAACATGGGAATCCCTGTAATTTTTGTATAAAATTTGTATAATCTAAGCATCTTTTAAAAAATATATTAAAAAATAACATTTATGTAAGCAAATGCACATATATGCATATATATTTGTATATCATTTTACAAAAAAAAATTGTTTCTGGACACAAGAATAAGTTTAGAAGTTGAGTGATCATTCTGCAATCACAATATATGAGCTTCGATTTTCTCTTCTACAAATGAAGTAACCTAGGGCTAGTTATTTATCCTTTTAAAGCTTCAAGCCTTTAACGATAAAATGGTGTCTATTTCATGGACTTGCTGTGAGGCCTAAATAAGATATAGCATTACAGCACTTAGAAATCTGCTCCACACATACAAAGCATTCAACAAATAGTTTCTATTATATAGCATAAAAGGAAATTTTGGATAAAATTATACAAAGCATATTGAAGTTTCATATTTGAACATTACTTAGGAACGAATGTGGCATCAGGATTTTTTACATACTAGAGTTAATATCCAATTTAAATACTCTAACAAATTAAAAGTACAGTGAAGACATAGATATTTGCTTACATTATGCAAATTCACCTGTATCAACCCAGCATTAGCTAAGCATACATCATATGCATTTTTCATACATTATTACCTAAAATGTAAGACAATTACATTATATGATTTTCATACACTGTATTTCATAACACATGAGGATAAACTCACTATGTAAGATTTAACTGTGTTTTACCCTGTTGTTTTTGTGTGTTTTAAGGGATTTTTCAAGATAATGTTGAAAAAGAACTCTCAGTATCCCTTTATTTTTCTGCATTGCTTATTATATATGATTATATATGAATTTACTTTGTGGGGCTCTCTTCAGAATATAACTCAATATTTTATGCTCAGAAACTTATTTTGTAATGAGTAAGATGGTTCTGTAAACAAAATGAAATGAATATTAGTGTTAAAGTAAGGATAGAGAACAGGGAAACAGTTCTTTAACTGTATAATGGAGGTGGTTCTTTATTATAATAGTCCATTGGTAAGATGATTAAGACTTTAGAACAGTTGCAATATTTGACAATGCACAATCAAGGAGAAATCAATGGAATTTAATAAACTGTATAAACTGGGGATGATAGAAACAAGTTAAAAATATAGTCTCAGATCAGTTATTCAGTGCATATTGCATGAAAACTAACATTGATACCCCAAAAATATTAATTTAAAAAATATTTAAGGGGAGCAGGTATAGCTCAGTGTTTGAGCACCTGCTTCCCATGTACAAGGTCCAGGGTTTAATCCCTAGTACCTCCTAAAAAATATATACATAACAGTAAAACAAAACAGATAATATTTACTATATTGGTGATGACATCATTTTCCCATGAAAATCATATTTTCTTCTTTATCATAATATAATTTTCAGTGGTACTATATGGCCTTAATTATATATTAAATCTTTTCTTGGACTGCTTGGGAAAAGATACTTAAAGATTTTTAAAAAATTATTAGATGCCAAAACTCATTTACTCAAAGTTAATTTATTATATCAGTTTTGTTCAGGACAAACGTTATATTTTTGGAGGTAAGAATATCCATTAATGACTACCATTGGCAATGACAATCTAAAAACCAGAATTACAGTCAAACTAAATTTTCAACATACAATCAAGTTCAGTATTCTCTTCACTTTTCTTTTTCTATGAGAAATATAAAATGTAAATATTTTAAAATATGAGCTGTAAGTGAAAACTTTTTGGTTCAGTAATCTTAGAATTTATTTGCATTTATAACTCTATAAAATGTCCTTGTCAATATAGCAATACAATTTTTTAATGATTTTAAACAAAATAACAATAGAAATTCAGCCTATTAAATCCTTGAAATGCTTCATAAATAATTTTATAACACAGTTCTAACTTTCATGTCTTAAAAATAATTCTGCATGTGTGGTAACATCACACTTAGACAACAGTGTAATTCCCTTGGACACACTAATAATACAAATGAGAAAATATAAAGGTATTTTGTAACTTATGCTAATTAATAATATAAATAGCAATACACCTTAAAGGAATTGTGATATTTATTTTTTAAGTATAATAAACTTTATTTTTAAAAAGTTAAAGATTACAGGCAAGTTATATCGAAAGTATGAGTGATACCTATGTATCACCCTCCCTCTCCCATATCTCCCTTATTTTTTAAAATGTAGCAGTACAATTTTTGTGATGTATCTGTACAATACACTCATTAAAAAAACATACATTTAAAAAATGACACACTTGTGGTAAGGACTAACCAACCTACAGTGATAATCTAAAATATAAAACCATCATTGTGACATTTATCAGTACTTCACACATCTAACAAATACTGAAGGAGGCAACTATCATTGTTATAATTTCTTTAGAGCCGAACACTTAAGCACAAATTAGAATTAAGAGATTTCAGAATGGTCACATTTGCATGAATTTTGCTGAATTTTCAAAGATTCCACATATAACAAAACCACAACTTAGAATCAAAATGAATACTAAAAACATTGAAGCTTGTGACAAACTTTTTACAGAAGCAAGGAGAACAGAATGAATAGAAACAAGAGTCTATTTCTAGGAGAGAAAGCAACCACTTATTTCCTTTGTCATAAAACAAGTCAGTGGGGGACAACCAGCAAGATGGCAGCAGAGCAAAAGATCTCCAAGAATCAGCTCCTGCTATGGGACAGTTGGTGATCACCCACAACTAACTAGAGCACTTATTTGGGGGCTGCAGTAGACCAGAAGTTTATCCTACAATATCCTTGAAAGAATGGAAGGAGGAGACTGCCCATCTGCAGAGAAGATTCCTAAGTAGAGCACTCCATGCCACAGAGGCTGGTGCCCATTCTCCACTGGAGGCACAAGCTGCTTTGGGAGCTGTTCCACGGCTGGAATTGAAAGCTCCACTTCCCAAAAGGGGGGAGGAAAAGACAGTTGGGCACCAACTTAACCTACTGATTAGTAAATACAGCAGGCTAAAGTATAATCCTAAGAACAGCTAATGTTTGAAACTGTCCAAGTAAGAATGAGGTCAGTGGCTACCATCTTAACTCCACACCTGGCCTGAGGGGAAGCAGGGGCTGACTGAAAATCACAGTGCTGGAAGGGACCGGCTTTTTACCATCTATATCAAATTGCCACTCTAGCCTAAGCCCCAGGCCCACCTTGGGCAGGGAGGAAGCTGGGGGAGCTGCTCTAGCCTCTCCAGGAAATTACAGGCCACTCCATGGAGGCTGGTGATCATCCTACTTTTGGCAGCACAAGCTGCCCCAGGAGCTATTCTGTGCTATTCTGTGGCAGGAATTGGAAGCTTCATTTTCTAAAAACAGGGGAGGAAGAGACAGTTGGCCAATTTCAGCTACTGATTAGTAAATTTGGCTGGCTAAAGTATAATCCTAAGAACAGCTAAAGTTTGAACCTTTCCAAGTCAGAAGGAGGCCAGTAGCAGCCATTTTGACTCCACCCCCAGCATGAGGCAAACCCAGGCTGACTGAAAATCACAGTGATGGTAGAGTCGGGTTTCTTTCATCCAGATTGGCCTGCAGCCCTAGCCTAGTCTTCAGCCCCACCTCTAGCAGGGAGGAAGCTGACGGGAACTACATCAGCCTATCCTGGTAACTGAAGGTACATTTAGCTAGCACAAACTAAATAATCAGAAGTCTACAGGGGCAACTGTGGTCATTTTGGACCTGCACTACATAGATTGCTGCCCACACCTGCAGCTCCATCCCTGCCCCAGGCAGGGGAGAAAGGGACTTGAAGCTTCATCAGTCTCTTTGGGCAACTACAGTCTAGGCTTGCATAACTTGGATTATTCCACACAGCTGTGGCTCTTTCCCTACCCCTGGCAAAGGAGAAAGTGGGGAGAAGCTTCATTGGTCCTTGGAGCATGAGAGTAGCTTTAGCCTCCACAGCTTATAGCACCAACTACATCCTTGGCTCCTACTACACAACCAGCAAGGGAGAAAGGGCATCAAACCCTAAACTCAAGAGAAAAACTGCACTCAGAATAAATACTCTAGTAAGCCAGATGCCAAGACACCAACTAAAAAATTACAATCCACACCAAGAAACAGAAAGATATGGCCCAGTTAAAGGGAAAAGATAAGCCTCCAGATAGCATAAAGGAGCTGAGACAACTAATCATAGATGTCAAACAAATCTCCTTAATAAATTCAATGAGATGGCTAAAGAAATTAAGGATATTAAAAAGACATTGGATGAGCACAAAGAAGAATTTGAAAGCATAATAATAATAGCAGATCTTATGAGAATGAAAGGTGCAACAAATGAAACTAAAAATACACCGGAATCTTATAATAGCAGATTTGAGGAGTCAGAAGAAAGGATTGGTGAGCTTGAAGAAATGACTTTTGAAAATGAACATACAAAAGAACAGATGAAGAAAATATTGGAAAAACTTGAACAAGGTCTCAGGTAGCTACAGGATAGCAAAAGACGGGCAAATATACGTATCACGGGTGTCCCAGAAGGAGAAGAGAAGGGAAAAGGGGCAGAAGGAAAATTCGAAGAAATAATGGTAGAAAATTTCCCAACCCTATTGAAGGACATAGATATCCATGTCCAAGAAGCACGACATACTCCCATCCAAAAAAATCTGAATAGACCAATTCCAAGACACATACTAATCAGAATGCCAAATGCCAAAGACAAATAGAGATTTCTGAGACCATCAAGAGAAAAGCAATGCATAGCATATAAGGGATACCCAATAAGACTAAGTGCCGATATCTCATCAAAAACCATGAAGGCAAGAAGACTGTGGTATGATATATTTAAGATACTGCAAGAAAATAACTTCCAGCCAAGAATCTTATATCCAGCAAGATTGTCTTTCAAAAATGAAGGTGAGTTTAGAATATTCACAGATAAACAGAAACTGAGAGAGTTTGTAACCAAGAGACTTGCTTTGCAGGAAATATTAAAGGGTGTGCTACAGCCTGAAAAGAAAAGACAGGAGAGAGAGGTCTGGAAGAGAGTCTAGAAATGAAGATTATATCAATAAAAGTAACTAAAAGTGTCAAAAGAGTGGTGAAAATAAAATATGAAAGATAAAACCCAAATATTCAGGAATAAAGTTAACCAATGATTTAAAGTACTTTTTCAGAAAACTACAACTCATTGTTAAAAGAAATTTAAAAAAGACCTAGATAATTGGAAGAACATTCCATGCACATGTATTGAAAGATGAAATATATTTAAGATGTCAATTCTACTCAAATTGATACACAGATTCAATGTATTCCCCATAAAAACTCCACCAGCATTTTTTAAATAAATGGAGAACATGATTGTCAGATTTATTTGGAAGGGTAAGGGGTCCTGAATAGCCAGAAACATCTTAAAAAGGAAAAGCAAAGTTGGAGGACTCCCATCACTGGACTTTAAGTTTTATTACCTAGCTACAGTGGTAAAAACAGCATGGTACTGGCATAAAGACAGACACATGGACCAATGGAACTGAATTGATGGTTAAAAAACAGACCCTCACATCTACAGTCAAGTGATTTTTTGACTAGCTTGTGAAACCCACGCAGCTTGGGCAGAACAGTCCATTCAACAAATGGTGCTGAGAAAATTTGATATCCATAGCAAAATAAGTGAAAGAGGACCCCTATACAAAAATTAACTCAAAATGAATCAAAAACTTAAATAGAAAAGCAAGAATCATAATATCTTCAAGACCTGGTGGTAGGTAGTGGATTCTTAAAGGAGATAAGAGGAGGACTGAGATGGACTACTGATATTTAATGTATGTAGAAGTTTTAATTAGTTTTACTGTAAAAGTGTGGAAATGTATAGAGTTGATGGTAACACAATATAATGAGTAACAGGTAGTTTATAAATGGGGATGTGGCTGAAAATATTAGTCTAGGGAAGTAAATGCCAATTAACAGAAAGCTAGAGCATAATCTAGGGACTGAATTGCACAGTAAACCCAGAGGTAGATGAGAATAGTGGTTGATGGTACAGATGTAAGAGTGTCCTTTGTGAGCTAGAGCAGGTGTACATCAGTATTGCAGGGTGGTTGGAATGTGGAGAAGCATGGGAAAATAAAATTGGAGTGACCTATGGAGTGTGGTTAACAATAGTGATGTGATATTCTTGCATCTATGCCAAAGATGTACTGTGTTGATAATGGGGGAGTATGGAGAATGTGTGCCAAATATATACTGTGGAACTGGTAATGGTCGGATAATATCTCATAATCTGTAAAAATGTTCCACCATGGTGTCGTGTGTGGATGGAGGGGTGTTGTTTGGGATTCTGCATATGTGCATGATTGTTTTTTAAGTTTACAACTTTTGTCATAAAAATATATTTAAAAAATAATAATAGGGTGGGTTGGGGGAAAATACACCAAATGTAAGATAAGGACTATAATTTGTAGTAAGATTTTAACATTCTTTCATAATTTGAACAAATATCTCATGGCAATGCAAACCATTGGTGGAGGGTTGATGTATGAGAGTCCTGTATGATGTTATGTATGTTTGTTTTGTAAGTTCACACCTATTACTATACACTTATTGTTTATGTATGTTCATGTATGAATGATGTATTTCAATAAATTTTTAAAAAGTCAATGAGTCAACATTTTAATAACACAGACCAAGTTATTTATTAATAAAGAATTTGCTTTTCAAGTTTTGTCTTTAAAATTTAGCCATTCATATACTTGAATTAAATTAAATTTATGCATCAAAAACATTTTGCTCAGAATTCTAACCTTTAGTATAAACCATAACTTATTAAAGCATAATACAAATATTATACAATAATGCTAGCATTTACATTTATATGTTTCATCTGAAAAACCTGTCTTACAAACAGGAGTTTTACCCCATTTCTCCAGAATAAATGTCCCAATTTCTAAAGCTTTAAATGATAATTTTTTTTAAAAAATTACAGATTAAAATAATTCATGTTATGCATTTTCCTTCATCAGGCTTTGATAAAAACAGAGCCATCTGGTGTTGGAGCACCATCTTCCTTCCCAGCTACAGTCTCTAGAGTTCCAGAAGCAGACACAGTGACCATTGTTTTATTTGTTGAAGATGTCTTTTGTTTCTCAGCAGTAGCTGTACAAACAACAACAATCTCTTCATGAAGATCATAGTCAGATATTGACTTTGGTGAGAAATCCATTACTTCTGCTGATGATTCACTCTTTTTAATCCTCTGTGCCACTTTCTGCTGCTCCTGGAGTGTTCTTGCCCAAGAAAGGCCTTCTTTCCATATATCAGGTTTCATTGAATAGATGTGAAGGACTACTTGAAAACTTTGAATTGCTTCATCCATTTTGTCCTTTGACTCTCTGTTGTCATATCGTTCTTTCATCTGCCTTATCGTTTAGTTTACCCTGCCTAATAATCTTCATTTCTAAATTCTTTTTCAAATCTCTCACTCTTGTATTTTTCCTTTCAGGCTGGAGCACCCCCTTTAGTATCTCTTGCAAATCTAGTCTTCTGGTAATGTAGTCCATCAGTTTTTCTTCATCTGTGAAGACTTTGAACTCATCCTCATTTTTGAAGGACAGCTTTGCTGGATACAGAATTCTTGGCTGGCAGTTTTTCTCTTTCAGTACTTTAAATACATCATACCACTTTCTTCTCTCTTCCATTGTTTCTGATGAGATGTCGGCAGTTAATCTTATTGAGTTTCCCTTTATGTGATGCTTTGCATTTCTCTTGCTGCTTTCAGAATCCTCTCTTTATCTCTATATGTGTCATTCTGAATAGGTGTCTTGGGGTAGGTCTACTTGGATTTACTCTGTTTGGGGTACATTGTCATTCTTAGATATTGATATTGATATTTATGTCCTTCATAATAGTTGGGAAGTTCTCAGTCATTATTTCCTCAAATATTCTTTCTGCCCTTTTTCCATTCTTTTCTCCTTTGCATTGCCATTCTAGTCCCTGAGATTCCATTCCATTTCTTCCATTCTCTTCTCTTTCTGTTCTGTCTTTTCCAGTTCAGATGTTCTGTCTTTGAAATCACTAATTCTGTCATCAAACAATGCAAATCTACTCTTGTATGAATCTAAATTATTTTTAAACTCATCCATCATGTCTTTCATTCCTATAAAGTCTGTTTCTTTTCTTTTCAGGTTTTCAAATTGTTCTTTATGCTCTCCCTATGTCTTCTTAATATCCTTTATTTCTTTTGTCATATTTTCTTTAAATTCTTTAATGTGATTTAGGAAAGTTGTGTGATTATCACTGATTAATTGTATTAAATCCTGTATCTCTTTAGGATATTTGGTTTGTTCTTTTGGCTGGACCATATTTTCCTGTTTCCTAATGACTTGCAATTTTTTGCTGATGTTAGGCATCTGAATATGTTGGTGTATTTACTCTGATGATCAATTTCTCTGTCTTGCCTATTGTTTAATTTTTCCCACATCTCTTCTTTGATATTTGGTTCAACTTATTCTCAGTATTTAAAATTGCCCAGTTTAAGGTTTCAAAATTGGGCAAGTGGGGGACAGATTTTCTCCCAGGGGTTGGATACAGAGAGTGAAAGCAGTTTTTGCCAATGCAGTTTCCAGACTGGCTAGCAGATGGCGTGAGTCAACACCCCTTTCCATGGAGATGTTTCAGTCTAGACTTTACTGTGTTCCAGTGTTGAAACTTAGATCAGAGATTCAAAGAAGGCTCTGTTGGCTGAATTCACTGAAGAAAAGCACCCTGACCTCCCCTCCCTTTAAACAGCTGATGTGGAGGAAAATGTCTGTTGCCCTTTCAGAGGGATACAATGATACAGGGGTTTTACCCCAGCTTTAATATCTTGAGGGTGGGGGAGGGGAGCCCTTCCTGGCTGATGGGAGGCAAGGTAACTCATTTTTGTCTTTTTGACTTCTTTGTCTCTCTGTCCCTCATCCTCCTGGGAGTTGTGTAGCATTGTCCTGGTCTGCTGACCCCCAAATAAGGTGCCTTGGACAACTTTTGATTTTTCCTCTGTTGTTTTTTTGTGAGAGCATTCAGCTCTGCCTGTCAGTCTGTCACCTTCTTCCCACAACTCCCTATATTCATTTTTGATAGAAATAAAATGAATTATAAAACTAACAAATGAAGAATTACTTTCATGAGTCAAGAAGTAACGCTATAGATGATACATCTTCTGGTATTGCTGAAAAACTCATTAAAATAGATTACTATTCATTATATGGAACACCATAAAAATGAAAGCTATCAAATGGGAAAGTAGTTGTAAAATACATCACAATAAAGCAACTCTGATTTGTGCTTAAGTTGAAATAAACAAAATAAAGTTTTTTTTTCTTTTTTCATAAATGTGAGTACATATAATATAACATTAAGTCTTGATAACAGATTAAACTGTCAAGATAGCAGAGTTATAAATTTTGTTTGCCTTTTCAAGCAATGTTGCAAGACAGAAATTACTATAATTGGAAGAAGAATCATTGTGAATGTTCTTACAATAATATGTTTAATATGCTCTATTTTCTGCAAAATAAAGCAACTAAATAAAATGTGAATGAAAATGTAGCCCTCCATTTGTATACTGATAGGAAATTGTTGACTCAGCATAAAACTATCTTTCAATATGAAATATGTATTTGTTTCTCATGGTTTAAGTATCAGTGATACAGTTTTAAAATGTCACAGAAAAACAAATAGGCAAGGGATAAGAGAAATGAATGGGTAAAGTTCATATCCTTTTTCTGGAAATGTTATGTATACATATGCATGTATGTATATATGTATACGTATGTGTATATGTATGTGTGTATGTGTATATATACATACATGCATATCCTCACATGAAAGGTTGGGTTGCTGTGGGTATCACAGAAGTATGAGTATTCCAGTTTTAGATACAAATTCCAATGATATGAAAAGTAGAGCTCAGTATCAAAATTTTAAGTCAATATATGCATTAGGTAATAGTAATAACTATCCTTGACAGACTGATTTTCTAGTATGTGTTTATCCTGAATGTATCTAAGTAAGATGAAAGAAATTAAGTTTCTAGCTAGTTTGTCCAACAAAAAACAGAACCAGGATTAGAATTTTAGTCTTTTTAACTTCAGACATTAAACAATCCCTTCTATAGTATGGCATTGTTATCTAGTTTGCTTAGGGATCCTGAATCTAAAATAGTTAACATAAAATATAAATAATATCTTCCATCTCTCTATTTAGTCCCATCTCACTCAGCTCTTGATTAATAGGTAGTAGTGAATCAACCACTACTATACTGAATAACTCTTGCATCTACTAACATAAAACCGACAATCACCAATATTATCATATAATTCTCCTGTGCCATTCATTCATTCAAAAAATGCATTAGGAGTTTGCTATATTTTGAAGCATTCTGCTAGACTCTAGAGCTAGAAAGAGCAAAATGCTATTGTGGGTCCCCAATAACTTGAGTATCTCATTCAATTGTTTAAGTAGCAATCATCTTACTGAACTTGTATCACTGAGGTGTTTGACTTTTTAATTTTATTTTATTAATTTATTTATCTATTTATTTTGGTAGTGGCCCTAAAACAATCCATATTCTCAGCCAAAATTCAGATCTCACAAAAAGTTTTGATCAATGCATATGCAGTCACAATATTTTTAATCTCATGACTGTGAACTTTGGCTATTATTTGATGAAGTTAGCAAACTGCTTACAGACCAGCCTCACCTCATAGCAACATGTACATATCAGCAATATAGCCAAGGTAAAGTAAGGGAATATACTCTTTGGTTAAATAATGAGTTAAAGTAATATTTGAGAGATTATGTCTGTATACTTAAAGCAGAATTCTTGCTACTCAACTTAATTGCATGACTTCATTTCTGGATATCACTTTCCTCATTTTAAAAGGGGAAACATCATAGTGTCACCTCACGATTTTTATAAGAATCAGTTAAGAGGTTGTATGAAGCTATTTGTAATTTATAGTTGAACAAATAGCATTTATTCTAAAGTAGCTGTTAATTCAGATCCAACTTTATTGTGGATGTTTTGAGTATTCTTGAGTTTGATGCAGTCAGAATTTTACAGTTATGCACTTCCTGCCCTCGACACACACAAATATTCTTTAAAGAGTAAAAGTAAATTGAAATTGTTTGAAAATTTATGCATTAATTGTACTAAAGAAAAAGTTTAATCAAAGAAAAACTAAATAATTCCCACAAACAATACTATTATCTTTTCTCTGTTCTTCGAGGATTCTTTGTGACTCTCTGACATGTTAGAAGATACAATCCTAGTAAAAAATTTGACAGAGTTCAAGGACATTTAACTATGAAAATTCTGACAAAATAAATGTTCAAATATTCAATATTTAACATTTTCTCTTACCCAACATTAATGTTTTCACATATTTTTAATTTTGAAACTCGTAAATATGAAAAGTAATCTCTTAAGTGCTTCAAGTTGCTTGAGTAGTTTTTATTGTAGAACTCAGTAATTCAGAGTACAAGTGTTATTTCTTTTTTTTTCTGTGCTATAGAATAAAACTCAAATTGGTGTGATTGTATTTTAGCATGACACATAAAGCATGTCAGCTAAAATCATATTTTAGCATAAAACATAAATGAAAAATGGGCAAAATGGAGAAAAATTCTTAATTTTGTGTCTAAGACACGTATTTATTTTTACTACATTGAAATCTTCAGAAAAAAAATATTTTCCTGATGTCCTCTAAAGCTTTTTGCTTCTTCCTTATGATCTCTTACCAGATATATAGAGAGGGGAAAAACTATATTCAAAAGTATTTTGTTTTTAAAGTTAAGAATGCATATTGAATTTTACCAAATGATGTTTAATAATAATTTGGGGTGAACATGTTTTTGATATTTGTTTGTTTCTCTTTTTGATTTATATATGTGATAATTCAGTGTATTACATTTTGTAATATTCATCTACTGTTCCAAATTTTCATTTCTTAAGCAAAGCCTATGTGTGTATGAACTGTTAGTTTTTAACACATAGAAATTAAATTATTCCCATTGATTATGTATAATTTTCCAACAATATTAGTAACTATGATTGATTTTAATTATTTTTTGTTACCTTCCCAATCAAGTTTAATATCAGAACCATTCTAGCTATATAAAATAAATTGGGAAAATTTTCATATTTTTCTATGTTTGATTCATATTAACTAGTTTAGAAAATACACCTTTAGTGAATGTCTTCTAGGACTCACTCCCCTAATATTTAATTGCTTTCTTACTTGTTTTCATTTTCAGTGTTTTGTTTTGTTTTTGGTTATTTTGGTTTCTTAATGCATGCATCAATATTTAAGCTTTTCCAATATCTATGTCTTCCCTGAGCAAAATGTTTTTGATCCCTCTGGTCTCTTGTGCTCGTCCTATCCTCCTTCCAGTGGTCCTATGCTGGTTTCACCTGGAATTTTATATCTTGAGTTCTATGTTTATACTTCTACTGGTTGATCATACTTTCAACCAGCAATCAATAAATTCTCATTAAGATTTAGTCATCTACTTCACCTACTTATTCACATCTTCTAACTAGGATTAATTTCTTTTCTTGCTGGGAATATCCCAAAAGCTTTCAAAGATTGCCTTTTGTATTAAATTTCTGAGACTCCGCATGCCTCAGAACATCTATAATTCACTCCCTCATTTAAATGAGAACTTAGATCAGGAACCAGTAAAACATTTCTGTAGAGTCAGAGAGTTACTATTTTGGGCTTTGCAGGCCATGTGGTTTCTCTCTCAACTACACAACTCTGCCATGGTAACAGGAAAGCATTCATAAACCAAAATGTAATTAAATAATGGGGATCTCTTAATTTACAAGAACAAGCAGTGGCCTGTATTTGGCCATCATGCTTGAATTTATATAAAATTCTACCTTCAATTTGTTAAGGTGGTGGTTCTTTACAGGTATTACTCCACAGTCTTTTATGCCTGGTGGTATACTTGTCAAATACTTTATAATCTGTTTAATGTTTTATATTGGTGGTATCATCTTTTCTCCAGAAAACTTAACATTGTCTGTCTTCATTCATCAGAAATTTCACAGTATATTTCTCAATATCTTAGTAATCTTCCCATGTTTGTTTGGAGCTGGGTCCTTTCAATCTGAGTTTGCCTTTGTAATTCTCAGAAAGTGTTATTTTTTCGTAAAATAATACATTTCTGTTTATAGCATTCTTTCTAGGTCTCTTAATAGTTGTTGATAGTTCTAGTCTTTAGTTCTAATTTTCTCTCTCATCCTATGCATAACCCATCTCTTCTTTATATATCCTCAGTGAGTTTTATTGATCCTGACTTCCTGCTCTCCTACATTTTTGCTTCTGTACTAGTCAGCCATAAATTTCTAACACTTGTTATTTAGTTTTTACATTTGTAATATTTTCCTTTCAGGCTGAAGATATACTTTATGCTTTCTAAAAGTTTGGATTTGTTCATTAATTTTTCTTTCTCTAAGATATTTTTTTCCTTCTGCTGAATGTTTTTCCATAGTGCATCTTATTCCTAGGTGTCTCATTATTTTTCCTTATGATTTCCCCTTTTATTTTTTTGGGCTCTCTCTGCTACCAAGGCTAATATAATTTACGTGGCCTTAGTTTGTGCTTTTTCCAAGTAAGTATTGAAATGGGAAGGGAGATAGAAAGAATGGTCAACCTCAGGATAGGAAGAATTTAGTCCTGTAAACTGGAATCCAATGACCCTTGCCATCCCTCTACCACCACTTTTGACCATCCTTGGTTCCTCCATTTCACAACTTGTTTCCCTAGCTTTCTTCACATTTTTGAGTCTCTGGGCTCTTTTGTCATTACTCTAGGAAGAGACATTTGGAAACTGATGACTCTCCAGCCTGCCTTAATACTAGTAGCAAACTACTTTGGTACTATACAGCCAAAGTTCGGCTTAGAAATTATCTTATCTTCTTCTTGGTTATTAAGAAAGCTCTATTATTCTTTCATATTTGGATTTTACAGATAATATTGAAAGAAAATATCTTCTCTTCAGAGCAGGTGAGTCATATTTTCAAAATTAGCTTTCACATGATATGATAAAGGAGAATTAGCAAATGACAGGAGTCACACCCTTTAGGTGCAATTTAGTCTTTAGGAAATTTGGAGTGAAATATGAGGAAAGATTTTGGATTAGAATTAACCTATGGAAAAAAGTTGTCTAGTATCTCAAAGTCATAGAAATCATTTGAAAGTTTTTGAATGAAGGCATTCTTACACTTTTATCTTATGGCAAATGCCTTAATTGAACAATATTTTTAAGTACAATAAACTGAATGGCAGAAATTGGTATAGAAGTATGGAAAGATAAAATAATTTCCTTTGCTACTATATTTTCCTGTCTCACTCAAATAGCTCTCAAACTGTATTTGATCTTTTTAAAAATATATATTTCCAACATTTCAAAGACTCTGAATTTCCTTTGAGGTTAGTTAATTTGTTTCCCCTGTCAATTCAGCTGCCTGGAGATCAGCAATGTAAAATATTATAAACTGATTTAATATTTTCAATGTATATGAACACATTTAAAGCTTACTTAATAAATTAAGTTACAATAATTTGAATTTATTTAAATTTTAAGGAATAGAAATGAAAACATTTACACTGAAATTCTTGGGTTTTCCTTTTATCTCCCCAATATACTTACGTTAATAACACTTGATTTTACATAATCTTGAAAGATTTGATAAAAAGATGCATAATAGAGTAAAGTACTGGAATTAAATATAAGATTTTAAGAACGTCAAAAATTTTATTCATATTGTGATTTTAAATATCATTTTGATTGCTCTTATTTGAGAACTTATAATAAAATATATTATAATAAAGTTAAACTACCACAGATATTCAATATTTGATCATCTTCAATTCACCATCAAGACTAAAATATCACTGCAATTTATCTTCTATGTAATTGCCTTATCAGATAGTGATGTGATATTTTTTCTTAGAGTTTCAATAGTAATCTAGTCATGTTGTCTTGCTTAAAAACTTGATTGTTAATCAAAAAGCATCACTGCATCTTTTTTATGCTGAGGGTAAAGTAATTTATACAGATAATTAAAGAAGTACTTCAATTTTCATTACATCCTTAAACATACTCTTTTCAATCTAGATTAAGCTTAATAGAGTCATTTGCATGCACTTTCCACTGATTTGGAGGTTTGTTTGCAAACAAATTGGTATTGTAAAACTTATTGACTTACTTTCAGCATATTTCCTTATTTTATTGATAAATTGAAATACTAACAGTGCTAAAACAAACTTTCTTGAAGAACTCCACATATAAATCAGAGGTTTCTTACTCTCCTGTTTATATAGTTTTAAAGAAACTTAGGTGCAAAGACTGTTGCTGCATATAAGAATTGTAATCCTTGAGCACTAAAATAAAAGTTAATAAATAAAAATTAAACATGAGCATGAAAATTGTCTTTAATAATGCACAAGTTCATATATTCAGAATATGAATTACCCTTAAATTATAATGAGGAAATATTAAATAGTATTTATTTATATTGTAGGAATGCCATTTTAATTTATGTATTTATTTGTTTTGTGCCTATTTCCTGTGAATTTGACAATTATTCTTAGCCAATCTATTTTTTTCCTTGGTATATTCCAGCATGCTATTTTTTTTTCCCTTCTAGGGTAATGTAGATAAATAAAGATAATTATGAAGGTAATTTTGCAATGAAATAGAAAAAAATATAATCCCCTGAATTAAAATTACCAACCACAACTATCTACTCTAATCTTAATATAGTTTAATCTGTTATTGCTTAACAGATTGTTGTTGAATAAATAAATGGTGACAATTTAGTATTTAATTGACTAATACTAATATTTGAGGGAGTATTTGTGTCAGGCAATTATATCCATTAGGAATTGAGGCATAGATGCTCCCTCATGGGAGCTTTCATTAATTATCAATTATTACCACAATCTTCTGTGTATCAATCATCTCAAGTTTGCCTTGTTCAAGTTATATTTTAAATATTTATCTGTCAATTAAGATATCATAGAAAAAAAGACTTCTCAAAAATTATTTTAATTAGTTTTTCAAATTCATCTAGATGGGATTGCACATCTGTCCAGACAATGTTTATTTTTAACCTAGAATCATATTCTTCTAATACCTTAACAGGTCAGCAAATGTGTAGGCATTGTTGGAAAAGTAAAACAAGTCTGATAGATGTAGTCTTCAATGTTCCTGTAAAACTTTTAAAGGAAGAATAAAAGTACCAAAATCTAACATTATGCAAATGAGATATAAATATTGAGATGAGTATGTCATTATGAATAAATTTGATAAACATCTGAAAGACAGAAATTTACTAAATGTGCTGTTTTTACTATATTTTAAAGTATATTTTAAGCATTTCATGATTATCTAAACAAGTATCATGGCATAGTATGAGTAGTAAAATATATGGTCTTTTATTTATATTTTAAGTAAATTTTCTTGGTATTATAAGTAAAACAATGTTATTTTGAAAATCTTTCAAATTGTATTGGCTAATATAAAATTAAATTATGACACACTTATTCATTGGGTCATGCAGGTTATTTTTGGAAGATTCATTTTACTTTTATACAATATTCACTTTTGAAAGGAATTAATTTAGAATGAGATCATAAAAAGGATGAAATGAGATAACCAGAAAGTTAATATCGAATAGGTTTGAGGTTAAAGTTAATGGTTGTGATTCTTTAAAAATGCTTTACTTTGTAATTTCACAGTATTGTCTCATACAATGTTCAATGGTTCAGACACAAAGATAAGTCTGACCGACCTTGAGACCACATCCTACTGAAAGATGAAGAAATGATCTTCTGGTTAAAACAAAAAGCTTACTCAGTTTTAGTTTGTATTAGTGAATTTTTATTTGTTTAAATCTTCTAGGAGAGTGTTCAGAGTATACACTCAGCTTTGTATAATTATAGTCTAGATATACAAGTGCAGTGTTACCTTGCTTTCTGAAAAATATTACACAGAGAAATGATTTCCAGCACTTCATGGAAGACACTGCCTTTCTTACACGACTTGTGTAAGTTTTGTTTGTCAAATATTAAGAATGCATACTCTATCTGGGTTTATACTAATCTCTTCCACCTTTGAACATCTCCTGCTCAAGTTTCCTTTAACTAATTAATGGCAGGAACCCTTTATTACACAATTTATTCTTGCTGGATTCCAATCAAGCAATCTTTCCCATCTAGCAATTTACTATATTTTATTTAATTTTTTGAGACACAGGTCAGATAATGAACATCTTTTGAGAGGAAAAAAAAATAGAATTCATGTATCCTCTATGTAAAAAATATGTTACTCAAAAATTTGCTTTTATAAAACCACAGACAAAAATTTCAGGATTCAAGAGCTCTATTTTCTTATTCCTTGCCTTTTATCAGTTGGAAACACTGTAATGATATTTTGACAAGTTTTAGTATTGTTCCTGATTGAAAAGCTCCTAAGCAAATGTACATGTACTTGAAAAAAAGAAACTGTACTTTTTTTTCTCCAGCCAGATACTAAAAAAAAATTCTTTTGACTTTTAAATAATGGAGATTTTGCTAGAATTCCAGTTGTTACACTATCTCCTTGCTTTCCTTTCATACTGTTACATGACGTGTATAGGAATAATGGGGAGAGTGAGAGCAGCTCATTTAAGTGAGGTATTATATTGTTAGTCACCTGGAGCTGTCATTCATCCTTTGAAGTTTGGGCATCATTCTTTATAAGTGTGATTGAAAGAAATAGATCATGAACATGTAAAAATGCACATCCATCTCCTGCTTGCTTTATTTTCCCCCTTCTTAATCAGTAAAGGACCATGCTAAGTCAGTATATACAATGAACCAAAACTGTGCCAAAATTTTATAGATAAAGTTAACTCATATCACTTTTTTTATTCTTCTCTACATAACATGCTAAGTAACTGCTTAAGAAAAGAGCAAAGGGATGGGAAGTTTGCTTGTGAAAAGCATATAGCATTTGATCTTTGTCACAGAGAAAAAAATATTTAAATGGTAGTTTAAATATAACATGCTTAGGGAAAAATCGACGAGATTTTTACCATTTTGACATCTATTCTTTAGACTACTTTTCTGAATATAAAGAAATAAAATCCTGATTTAACTTATTACATTATGTATTTTTCCAAATAATATCTATGTTTTCAGTAAAAAAAGTTTTTATTGAATTAAGTCAACTGGTTTGAATAATTTGCACAACAATTTTTCCATTTTTGCATTTTAAACTTTTATTTTGAAATAATTTCTAATTACAGGAAAGTTTAAAAATAACACAAAAATAATACAGAAAACTCCAATATACTCCCTATCCAGATAGTCAGATTTACCAACTGTGGTTGGTTGAATTAATTACCCCCCAAAATTCATGTTCTTAATTTTGATCCCCATCCTTCTGGGTGTGAATCCATTGCAAACAGGACCTTTTGAAGATGTTATTTTCAGTTAAGGTGTGACCCAATAGAATGAGGGTGAGTCTTATTCCTGATTACTGGAAGCCTTATAAGAAGGACCCAGAAGTCACAGAAGCTAGAGAGAGGAGGGCATAAGCATATGATGGAAGACAGAAATACAAGCCAAGGAATCCCAGGCATTGTTGGTAGCCAGCACCGGAATGCTAGTCTGAGGAGAAAGTAAGCCTTGCTGATTATCTTGATTTGGGACTTCTTCTAGCCTCAAACTGTGAGTCAATAAATTCCTGTCATTTAAGCCAAAACCTACTGTGTGGCAATTGTCATAGCAGCTCTGGCAAACTAAGACACCATTTTTTAAAAATATTTTGCCACCTCTGCTATATCTATCTATCTATCTATCTATCTATCTATCTATCTATCTATCTACCTACCTACCTACCTATCCCAAACTGCCTATATATTTTCTAAACATTTGAAAGTATATTGCATACATCATTCTCCTTTATCCCTTAATACTTTCTTGTATATTTTCTAAGAACATGTTTATTTTGTCATCATTATTAAACTCTCCTAAGATAGCCTTTTCCTATAGTCCCATCATCCAAAAGTTAGCACTTTAAAATTATTTTTTCCTATACCTCTCTAGAATCCACAGATGTGCTTATTGCTTATAAGGATAAAGTTGTGTCCTGAATGTTCCTTATTCTTCCTGCTGATATACTGAGATTATACAGTCCTAGGCCCACCAGTGACACTGAGATGCAGTAAAGAATTTGGAAGTGCTCACAATTCCAGGGCTCTGGTCACTGCCTTCACACCACCTGTAAACTTGCCAAACTACATGGTCTCATTTTTAATCTGTTTTAATTTGATTAATGTAGTATAGTTTCAAAAGTCTCTGCGTGCTTGAGAGATAATTGATATGGGTTGTTCACCATCTTCCACATCTAGACAAGTTAACACAATAAAGATTCAGAGAGGCAATAAAAGTATCTCTCCACAAAAGTGTCTCTGTTTGAATTGTAATGTCCACTTCTCCTGATGCCTGTTTTCTTGACATCACTACCAAGAACAGGGAGTTCAGAGGTTCTTTCACATCTCTGGTGGCGCATTACCTAAAAAGCCTTTTAAGGTGCTGTTCTAATTGAGCAATCATATTCTTTCTTCTGAGGGTTGTTGTTTCTGCCAACATTATTATTTATTATCATTGGTTTGGTTTAACTATTGAATTTCCCACACAATTGGCTTTGTGAACTAACAGATGTAGTACTCTTTCCTTCTATGATAAAGTTAGAGGATGGAGTACACCAAAGTTGCATGGTCCCCTATGTTTTACAGTTCATTAAATTCTACTTAAATTATTTTGTATTCTAAATTGCTGATTCTTTCTTCTATCTGTTAAATATAGTTTTAACCCCTCTAGTGTAATTCTTATTTCCATTGTATTAGTCAGCCAAAGGGGTGCTGGTGCAAAATACCAGAAATAAGTTGGTTTTAATAAAGGGCATTTATTTGGGCCACAGTTACCAGGCTGTAAAGCATAAGTTATTTCCCTTACCAAAGTCTATTGCCATGTGTTGGAGCAAGTCTGTGAGGGTTCAGGCTTCCTGGGTTCCTCTCTTCCCAGGGCTTGCTTGTCTCTGGGTTCAGCTGCTCTGCTATCTCTACAAGGTCAGCTGTAGACTCTGAGGCTCTCTAAGCTTTGCTTCTCTCCACAAGGCCAGCTGTAGACTATCAGGAAAACAGCTTGTTTCTCTTTCTCAGGCCTTCTCTCTTTCCTCACCACCAAACTCCTCTGTGTATTCACTTCCCAGGGCTCTAGCATTAAATTTCAGCATCAGAACTCCAACATCAAAAACTCCAACTCTGTCCTTTGCCATGTCTTTTATCTTTGAGACCCCACCCACCAAGGGGTGGGGCTCAAGGCCCTACTGACATGGCCCAGTCAACACCCTAATCATAACTTAATCATGCCCAGATGAACCAACCTCTTTATAAGCATAATCCAATATCTATATTTGGAATTCATAACTATATCAAACTGCCAAACTGCTACATCCATTATTGTGTTTTTCATCTCAAAACTAATATATGGCTCCTTTTAAAAATATCTAATTTCTCCTTTTGATCATGCATTGTCTACCTGATTTCTTTTATTTCTATGTATATGTTATCCTTTACATCATTGAACTTATATAGGGAATTGACTTTAAATCTTTGATTAGTTGCTCTAATGTCTGTGATTCCTCTGTACTTTTATATTGTTCCTTTTTTTAAGCAGAAAGAACAATATACAAATTGTGTGTTTTTAATTTAAAATATTTACATGGAAATATCTATACAGCTTATAATATTCTGCTTTACTATGGACAAGTATAAAATTCAGTGATGTTAATTACATTCAAAATATTGTGATACCATCACCACCGTCCATTACCAAAACTTTTCCTTCACCCCAAACAGAACCTCTGTACCAATTAGCTTATGCAATCCTTTGAATGGGTCATCTCTTTCTGCTTCTTTGTATGTCCTGTAAGCTTTTGTAGAAATCTGGACATTTTAACATGATGTGCTAATTCTGGAAGTCAGAGTCCCCCCCATTACCTTGTATTTTAGTATAGATTTGCAATGTTGAGGCTCTTCTTCAACATTTAGCCCAGGTTATACTGAACCTATATAACACCCTGTGGTGAATAGTTATGTTCTTCTCAGGTCTTTTTGAGTTTGTATCTTGCCCTGGGCGTGAGTGACAGATTTCAAGAATTCCCCAGTATTTGTGACTGTTTCCCCTCTAGAAAAGGAGTTTCTTTCCCCAGCTTCTGCTTCAAGGCCAATCACAGTTTTTCATCCTAGGCAGTGGCAGTTATCTCAGCTCTACTCCACCACTCTAGTCACCCTTTCTGTTCCAGCATCCTGCACAGTTTCTGATCCAATGATCTGCTCCACCATTCCACACTGGCTCAGTTCTACAACTCTGCTCTTCTTTTCCATGCTGCTTCTCTGTTACAGGTAAATTATGGATTAAGGAAGCCAGAAATAAAAATCAAGTCATATTCCATGGAGCCAGTTAGGGCCAACATACAAAGACACTCAGTGTTTTCTTTTAGGTATACCAATAATCAGACCCCAGGGATCTGCACCTGAATGCAAGCAGTCTGCCAAATGCCAATGTGGGCTGCATAAATTGTCACATTGATACCAAGGGAGAGGGATAAGCATGGAAAATAAACTTGTTTTGTTGTTCTCCTACCAATTTTTAGTTTTGCATTTTTAAAAATTTCAATTCAGCATGTTATACTTTGTTGTCTGGCTGCAATTGCATTCCATAATTTTGGTGTTCTAAAGGAAGAGGCAGAAACTCTAAATGCTATGCAGAGGCAGTTTTATTTAATCAGATGACTTTTGTGGTTATATTAAATGATTATTACAATTGAGCAATCACAAAAGTAAGTGATCAGTTAAAGACAGGAAAGAATGAAAGTATATACAATCACAGCAGATCGGGGGGAAACACAACATCTGAACTCTCATGTTCAGGGAATACAAACAGGATGTGTAAATATCATATCTGGTGACTTGCTTCTTTTAAGCATTTGTTTTTTGGGTAATTTATGATGGGGTTGCCTGCATAGCAGCGTTATAACATTCCAAAGGACAAAGGACAACTTAATCATTCACAATTCTAGGCTGAAACAGCAGAGACTATTGATTAGAAAGCTTATGAATTCACAATTCTTAATAATAATTTTCTTATAATACATCAATCAGTCCCAAAAATTGAGAATTTGTGTACACAAAAGAAAAACAACAGACACATTTTCCCAGTACTGTAAGGAAAGAAGAAAAGAAAAACAACCATGAATTGTAAGGTACTGTACTCACAACAGTTATCTACAAGTTCTTAGAAGGCACCTTACTCACAACAGGTGCCTACAATTTTAATTATTCTACATATCCATTTTGGACAAATCTTACCCTAACACCAGTAATATTAGTAATAGACTGTAAGCAACAACTTAATATAATACAGCACAATGCAATAGCAATACCTATTAATGCCTTCTTCCAGGTGCAGCTTGAAGAGGAAAACCAGTTACTAATAGGGTCATGGGCTAAAGTTCCAATATCTGTAATCTGAGGTGCCATATGTTGCAGGGCTTAGGTGATATTTTAACAGTTTTTGGATGATTTTTATTTTCCATGGATTTAAGATTCTCAACCAGTAAGGTGGCATAGACCAGTACTATGATCAAAATGATCTCATTTGTCCTCATTTTGTATAATTTGAAGCATAGGCAAGAACAAATTATTACTTCCCCTTTTGATCTGTGGGGCGGCTAGCACTTTAACTGGTAATCTCAATGCATGTGCTGTTCCTCCTGTTAGCATCTTAACTGGAGCTGTGGCCACAGCCTACAGTGCTGAATTTAAACTTAAAACATTTCAAAGTAACATCTCATTAAAACTTTTTTATAGTTTACACAAGCATTACGGGCTTTCAGTTTTGTGATTCATTTTTACTTGCAGGCTTACAAAAGCTGCTAGCTTTTCTCTCTTTTTTTTTTTTTTTTCCATAGAGTTGCCCAGTTCAAAAGTTACTAAACTTTAACAACACTAATCTTATCAATTTGGCTATTCAGGCCCAATTAGAATTAGCATGGAAACCAAACAGAGAACATTAATGTCGCTAAGCTTTTCTACTTTTCCAGTAGTTTAATTCTATCAGCCCACAGCCCACAGTTCATCGCTGCTCCCTAGTTATCTGAGAGCACGAGAAAAGAGGCATTCTGATAATGTCTGGTTGATTCTGCTGACTACACCAAAATGTTTTGCTAAGGAAGAGGCAGAAACTATAAATGCTAGGCAGAGGCAGTTTATTCAATCAGATGATTTTTTGGTTATATCAAATTACAACAATTGAGCAATCACAAAAGAAAGTAATCAATTACAGACATAAGAAAGAATGAAAGTATACACAACCACTCACCAAATCGGGGGGAAACTCAACATCTGATCTCTCATATGGCTGGGAGCCCCTTTGCAGCCAGAGTCCAGATTAGAAAAACAGTCCCAGGCAGAGCGTCCCCTCCTGGATGAGGCTTCAACCGGCAGCTTGGGGACCGTCCCTTTTAAGGGGTTCTGAACCTCAGAACTCCAATGAGTCTTGCAACTTGTAAGGAATGACCTCATCGAAACTAACCGAATCGATCTGGCATGGGGTGGCCAGCCCTCCACAGGAAAGATGTGGTGTCTCCAGGGTTCTTTGTTCTATTCTATTTATGTACACTGAACAGGAACATGAAGGTTTTTAGCTTTTAGTTTTACAGGGGACACAAACAGGATGTGTAAATAATCATGTCTGCTGACTTGCTCCTTTCAAAAATTTGTTTTTTTGGGTAATAGATGATGGAGTTGCCTGCATAGCAGTGTTATAACATCCCAAAGGACAAAAGGCAAATTAATCATTCACAATTCTAGGCTGAAACAGGAGCAACTATTGATTAGAAAGCTTATGAAGTCACAATTCTTAATAATAATTTCCTTATAGAGCATCAATTGGGAAAGTAGATTTTGACAAATTCTGTCCATTTATTTCATGATTTCTTAGCGCAGGGGGCACTGTGTATAAACATCATTCACCTGGGTCTCCTTACTTTGTCATCTTGCTGACATCATTTCTTAGATTTGTTCTCATTTGATACTGCTATTCTGTCTTTACATAATGATGTCTTAACTTCCTATATAAAAATAAAGAATTTACTACATTTGATCAAGAATTAAAGATGAAGGTGTCAAAAGGTATTGATGAACTGAAAATGTAACATTCTGTGAAAAACAAATATCCTGAGTCATTTAGAGGAATTAATGATACCATGCTTTGCATATGAACAACAAATGATAAACCATGATTATAGAACTATGTAATTCTATGCTCTTCATCCGAGGAGGCATTAACTTCAGAGAAAAGATATAGCTGTAATTAAATAAATAAACGAACTGGAATTCTAAATGAAATAAGTAAGGTGAAATAAATGAGTTCCTTTGAGGTTACAAAGTGTGTTAAGATACATGATATAAAGATAGTGAACAAGTGCTCTTCATTTCCATTAAGAAAAGGTAATGGTACTTATCTGTGGTCATAAAGACTGAGGTGAGAAAGGTGTGAATGCTATTTACATATTTTAATATACATACAGATCCAAATGGAATATCATAGTAGCATGATAAATATTTTGGTTAGGAGGTCTATAAGAAAAAATCTTTTATTTTCTGTGTCTTAATTGTGATACTGCCTTTCCACTAATGATGATACAATTTAATAACTCTTTCAATGCAATGATTCTAAATATCTGAAGTAGGATATTGCTTTTGAAGTGGAATTCTTTTTATATATCCTTTTATCTTTAAAAAGGTACTGAAAAAATTTCTGGTAATAAGGAAAAGTATGCAATTATTATTGAGAAGGGATTAGATTCCATTTTACTTTTAAGATAGTAGTTATATCTGAGTGAAATACTTTCCACTATTTTTATTCTTCAGACACAGTTAGTATTCATTTACTTTGATTTATTGCACTTCTATTGCTTATTCACTTTAAATTACATTTTATTGTTTCCATCATGAACAGTAATAGTGTCATCTTCATGAATGAGTTTCTCACATCAAAAAGTGTGTACCTGCTGTTTTCCATCTGCTTTGGTAGCTCTTTCACCTTGCTGCGGTGCCTAAGAAGAC
Organism: Tolypeutes matacus; assembly: GCA_026826555.1. Classification (NCBI taxonomy): domain Eukaryota; kingdom Metazoa; phylum Chordata; class Mammalia; order Cingulata; family Chlamyphoridae; genus Tolypeutes; species Tolypeutes matacus. The sequence goes on along the minus strand of JAKSZT010010858.1, from coordinate 4,519,341 downwards.
ACAATAAATCAGGCAAAAACTCTTGTTATAAAGTAGTTCTATTATTATATACAGGGCTCTCAAAGAAATCGAGTTAATTTGCAAAATGAGAAAAAGTTTCTATTTTTCATATACATAGAGGTTCTTCTCCTTATTTTTATTAGTGGCATTGCAGTATAAAATACAAAAATATTCAGAAATCATGTTTGTATTTTACTGAATTTGCACAAATTTAACTCACACACAAATGGAGATGTGGGATTTTATACAATGACTATAAATTCACATAAATTAATTTGACATTATTAAACTTTGCATATACTGTTGGATTTATTGTGTTAATCTTCTCATTAGCTTTTTTTATTTTGTAATAATTATAGGTTAAAAGAAGTTACAAAAATAGTACAGAGAGTTCCAGTGTGCTCAGCATCCAGTTTCTCATAATGGCAATATCATGCATAAGTATATAAAATATCAGAATCAGGAGTTACTCTTTTTTTTTAGTTTGCTAGAGGATGTCATTGCATATGGAAAATGGGTTGGCTTTTAAAATAGGGATTTATTAGGTTAAAAGCTTACATTTTGGAGGTCGTGAAAGTGTCCAAATCAAGGCATCAAGAGATGTTATCTCACCAAGTTGCAGTTGTGGGTGATCAGTCACATGACAGAGCATAATGGTGGCTCTGCAAGCATCTGCTTTCTCCTCCAGGCTTACTTTCTCCTTCAGTTCAACTGTAAGTGATCAGGAATAGGGCTTGTCTCTCCCCTCTCCTCTGGGACTCATATCTTTTTGCCTTTTGGGTACTTCTTTCCATGCTTCTGTGCTCTACTGATTCCAGCCTTCAGCATCTAGAACCTTTCTCTCAGTCTCTCAGGATTTCCTTGCCTATGCAGCTTTTTTTCTGTGTGTCTGTGACTTTTCAGTCCCCTATTTATAAAAGACTCCAGTAAGAGGATTCATCCTGGGTCCTGCAATCTATGTAATCAAAAGTGATCTAATCAAAAGTTCTTATCTAGAATGGGTTCACAGGAACAGATATGGGTTCTCTTTAAGAACGGGACTTTCTCAGGTCCTCAAAAGACTCAAACCAGCACTCTTCTTTTTCTCAAACTCTTTGTAAGATTCATTCATGTTATTTCCTATAGCAGTATTGCAGTATTTTTTGTTGTTGTTGCATAAGCATAAGAATATATTGAATCTCTGGGATATTTTAAAAATCTCTTCTACTGGTGATTGACAATAGGGTTGAATAAATATCTTAGTGACTATAAACACTGCAATGAAAATTCCTGTACATGTCATTTCCTGCACATATAAATATATATTTGGGATATATACCTTTCAGAAAAAATGTTAAGTCCTAGATTAGCGTATTTTCAGCTTTAGTAAAAGAACAGTTTTTAATGCGATTGTGCTGATTTATTCCCCACCAGCTGTGTATGAGAGTTCCACTTACTCTATATCCTCACTTACACCTGTGTTGTCATTCATGAATTTTAGTCAAAGTGACTAAATTCATAGTCAATATACTTTAGTCAAAGTGACTGAAGTCATATATTAACAAAAGAATATATGCATTTTCTTAAGGATCAAACTTTTCACATATTTGTTAGTATTTGAACATTCTTTATATGAATTTCATGTTCAGGACTTTAGCTCACTTTTCTATTGTTTTCTATTTTATTATTTCTATTTATAATTTATTCTAGAGGTGAGTACTTTGCTAGGTATACATATTTTTTAAAAAAATTTTTATTCTTGTTTTCGATTTTCACTTTTTAAATTAATTTTAATGAACATAGTCATTAATTTAAAAATAATACAAATTTTAAATATTTTCTTTTTGTATTTGCATTTGTATATTGTGAAAAGAAAACATGGTTGTGTAGATCATAATGCAATATCATGAATATATTATCCAATCTTCTCTTTGTATAGTTTTATTATTTTACCTTTCCCAGTTAGTTGTGTAGTCCATCTAGAATTGATTTTGTTATATTTTTTTCTATGTGAATAGTCAGTTGATTGAAAAGTCTGACTTTCTCCACTCCTTTATTGTGCAAGCTCTGTCAAATATATATTTCAATATATGTGAGGGTCAATTTTGGACTCTCTATTTGGGTACATTGGCATACTAATTTGGCCTTATTCCAATTCTATGAAATAGTTAATATTTATAGCTTTACAATAAGTTTTCATCTTGTGTCATAAAATTTCTCAAAGTCTAGTGTTTTCCTAAAAGTTTGTTTTACCTCCTGCTGATGTTTTGCATTTCGACAAACAATATCCTTTTGAAATATTGATAGATATTTTGTTGAATCTATATAACAGTTTAGGAAATACTAATAATTTTACAATACAATATCTTCCAACCTTGAACCGGCTATATCCCTTCATTGATTTAGTTTATCTTTTACCACCAATATTACCTTAAAACTTTCTTTCAAACTGCTTTACACATTTTGTTAGATTTCTTTCTCAAAACTTGATATTTTATGCCATTGTAACTGCTATTTTAAATTTACCTGTGTTTGTTAATAGTTTTTGATTGGTATATAGAAATATTGGGTTTACTATAACAAACATATTAATCAACCTTTCTAAATTACTAAATATATTGATATTTAGGTATATTTTTACATAAACAATTGCATTGTCTGCAAATAATGACTTTTTTTGTTTCCAATACATATATGTTATATTTTGTTTGCCTTATTTCATTTTATAGAAGTTAAGGTTTACTAAAAGTGGTGATAGAGTAGATTCTGCCTTCTGTTCCTTATCTTAGGCACAAAGTTTTCAGTGTCTTGCCATGAAGTATATTTGCTGTAGGTGTAATACAGAAATAATTATATTAAGAAGTTCTCTTCTATTCGTAGCTTCAAGAGTTATTACTGAGGATTGTGGGAACATGGCCAATGCATTAGGCAGATAAGGCTTAGCTCTCACCAATAAAACAACGAAGAAAAAGCCAGCAGCTTCCGTGTGGACCTGCTTTGGTTTACAGCAAACCAGGATAGTGCTTACCAACTCCCAGAAGAATGAGGGTCAGAGACACAAAGAAGCCAAAACAAGTAACCGTGAGTTATTAAACCTCCCAGTTACCAGGAAGGGTTTCCCTTCCCCACCCTTCAGATAATAAGCCAGGGTAAAACTCCTGGTGGATTGTACTTAACTGAGAATAAAGCAGGCATCTACCTCCATGGGAAAGCACTCTGAGTCATGTAGGAGGGTAATAGACAGATAAGTCTAGTGGCTGGAAAGGGCACACATCAGGTCTGTCCACCCTGATGGGCCATCAGGGTGGACAGACTAGGTGGAGAGCCTAGCCCCCTGCTCCAGATGGGAGCGTCACAGCAGATTCCTTGTGAGGAAGAGGGGTGGAGAGTGATTTCTTTTGGGGGAGGTTAGCCAGCTGAATATCAGAAGGGACTCCGACTGACTGATATCATATCTGACTGATATGAATATCAGAAGGGAGAGGGGAGGGGGATTGCCTCAGGCAGGTGGTCATGCCCAACCACTTAGGTAAAGAGAGGAATTACGTCAGTGAGGAGGCAGAGACAGGTGGTGATCAGCACCATTCCAGCTTAATGCAGGGGATCTAACCTGCCCAAGTGAAAAGGCATGGATAGCCTTCTGAAAAGCTAATCAACCCAGGGACTGAGAATAGCTCAGTAGAAGAAATCCTGCCTAGTAAATATGAGGTCCTGGTTCAACTCCTGGCTCTTCAATAAGAAGTGATTCGCCAGGTTATCCAGCATACAGTTAAAAGTTTATGACAGGGAACATATAGACATTTTTTTGTATTAGCTTTTCTTGGATCTATTATTATTATTATTATTATTATTATTATTATTATTATTATTATTATTATTTAAAGGGTTCCTTTTCTTTTATTTCCCTTATTTTATTCACTAAAACCCAGTTCAAAATCAGCAGAGGGCAAGCTGCAGGGTGAATGATTGAGGAACACCAGCAGCTTGAGAAGATCCTACGGGTCTAAGAGAGAAGGCTGTTTTTCTGCATTTTTTTTTTCCTTCTGTCTCCTATCTTTAAAAAAACAAGTCACTGCTGTCTTGTTTCTTGCTTGTTTTGTATCTCCTTCATTTGCTTCTCTGCTTATTTATTTCCCTTTTTTTTTTTCTTTTTTTCTTTTGGTTATTTTTTTGAAATATTCTCCCTACACTATTTCTCTTCACTCCTTCACCTTTATATCTTTTGTTTTCCATTGTGGTTCTTTCATTCCACCTATTTCACTTGGTCTCCAATTTATCTTGTTTGTATTTCTCCCTCTCTCATTTTTTCTCTATTTACTTTCTTTTTTACTTTTTTCTTTCTCTCTTTTTCCTTTTCCACTCTTCTTGCCATTCAAGCCTTTTAATTCATTCTATATACTTTTTTCTCTATTCTGTTTCTTGTTTCATTGTTTCTATTCCACAATCCTAATCATATTCCTCTGTGTTTTTTAATCATGTTAATTCTTCAATTTCCTAAGTCTAGTACAGTTGCTGTCCTACATTTTACTCTTATCATTACTATTATTCTTTTTGTCTTTCTATCTCTTTCCTTTTTTCTGGTCCTAATTTCTTTTTCTTTTAAAGGAACTTAGACAGACCTCTCTCACAAAAAATGGCTGAGTGGGGGCAAGTTTCTGCCTGAGTGAGCTGTTTTGATACCCCACCGAGAAGGAAGCTTCAGGGCATCGATCTGGAGGGAGCTGGAAAAAGAGGTGAATTCCTCAAGGTGCTGCTGGCTTGATTTTGCTTGCTGTGTTTCCTTTCCCTCAATTTCCCCTTTTCTGTTTATACAAATTTTGTCCATCAAAACTATCCCTTTTCCTTCCTCCATCTTTCTATCTTCTGTTTTCTGTTGTTATTCTTACATTCCACCTCTCTTTGTTTAGTCCTCAATTTTTTGGTTCTCATTTCTATCTCATCTAACAAGTTTTCTTTCTTTTATTAACTTCTTTTTTTCTTTTTCCTTTTCTCTTTCTCTCCTCATCATTCTGGCCTTTTAATTAATTCTATATATTTTTCTCTGCTCTGTTTCCCATTTCATTGCTGGTATTCCACTCTTTTATTATTATTACTCTACACAACTACATGAGTTAATTATTCATTTTCAAAGATCTTATACAGTTTCTCTTCTACCTTTTACTATTATTATTACTATTATCCTTTTACATTACTTACCTGTTTCACTTTCTCTGGCCCTAATTTTTTCCATCAAGGGAACATAGACAACAGCAAGAAAATATAATAAGAAGAACAAAATATCAAAGAGAAAACAACAACACACACACAAAAACAACAATTAAATAAAACCCTAGGGTAAAGAGTGAAGCTAATCAACTGAATAAACCCATCATGTTAAAAAAATGATCAGACAACTATAAAAAAATTACAAACCATACTAAGAAGCAGGAAGACATGGCCCAGTCCAATGAACAAACTAAAAACCAAGAAGAGATGCAGAACATTGAACAACTATTCAAAGATATCCAAACAGATATTATGGACCAACTTAATGAAATGAAGGAAGAGATTGAGGATATTAGGAAGACACTGGTTGAACATACTAAAGAAATGGTAAACATACATAAAAAGATATTGGATATGATGGTGATGAATGGCACAATCCAAGAAGTCAAAATGCACTGGAAGCACATAAGAGCAGATTTGAACAGGCAGAAAAAGATTTAGAGATGTGAAAGACAGTACATCTGAAATCAAACAGATAGTAGAACAGAGAGATAAAAAGATAGAAAAAAACCCAGCAGGGACTTAGGGATTTGAATGACAACACAAAATACACAAACATATTCATTATAGGCATCCCAGAGGTAGAAGAGAAAGGAAAGGGGACAGAAGGAGTGTTGGAGGAAATAATGGCTGAAAACTTCCCAACTCTATTGAGGGAGATGGATGTATATGTCCAGGAAGCACAGCACACCCCAAACAGTATAAATCCATACAGGCCTACTCCAAGACATATACTCGTCAAAACTTTGTCCAATACTCAAGACAAAGAGAAAATACTGAAAGCAGCAAGAGAAAAGAGAACCATCACATGAAAGGAAAGCTCAATAAGATTAAGTGCTGATTTCTCATTTGAAACCATGGAGACAAGAAGGCAGTGGTATGACATAGTTAAGGTATTTAAAGAAAAAAACTTCCAGCCAAGAATTCTCTATACAGTAAAGCTGGCATTCAAAAATGATGGAGAGTTCAAAATATTCACAGATAAAAAGAAATTAAGAGAGTATGCCAATAAGAAACCTGTCCTTCAAGAAATACTAAAGGGAGTTCTGCATGCTGAAAGGAAATAACAGGAGAGATAGAGTTAGAGGAGAGTGTAAGAACAACTAAAAAGACAAAAAGAGAATAAAAACAATATATCACATGCATAAACCCAAAGAAACCACGGCTAATGTAAGTAATTCCTTGAAAGTAATAACACTGACTGTTAATGGATTAAACTCACTACTCAAAAGACACAGATTGGCAAAATGGATAAGGAAATATGACCCATCTATATGTTGTCTACAAGAAACCCACCTTAGACCCAGGAATTCAAGGAGGCTGAAAGTGAATAGCTGGAAAACAATCTTACAAGCAAAACATAACTCAGAAAGGGCAGGAGTAGCTATAATATTATTGGACAAAATAGACTTTAAATGCAAAACTATTGTAAGAGACAAAGACAGACACTATATATTACTAAAAGGGATAATCTTTCAAGAAGAAAGAACAATCATAAACATTTATGCACCTAACTAGGGTGCCTCAAAAACCTGAGGCAAACACTAGAAAAACTAAGTGGAAAAATAGATGCCTTTACAATTATAGTGGGATACTTTAATACACCATTATCACCATTAGACAGAGCATCTCAATAGAGAATCAATAAAGAAACAAAGATTTTGAATAATACATTAGAGGATCTGGATCTAATAGACATATATAGAACACTACACTCAAATATGGTGGGATATATATTCTTCTTGAGTGCACATGGATTATACTCCAAGATAGACCACATGCTAGGCCACAGAAAAATTCTCAATGAATTCAAAAACATTGAGATATACAAAGTAATTTCTCTGACCACATGGAATGAAGCTGGAAATCAGTAAGGGCCAGAAAACAAGATTAGGCACAAAGGTATGGAAGTTAAAACAACACACTCTTAGAAAACAGTGGGTCAAGGAGGAAATCTAAAAAGAAATCAGTAACTACTCTGAAACGAATGAAAATGACAACACAACATATCAAAACCTGTGGGATGCAGCAAAAGCTGTGCTAAGAGGGAAATTCATAGCCAGAAATGCATATGTAAAAAAAAAAAAAAAAAAAAAAAGGAGCTAAAATCAAAGACCTAGCTAAACATCTGAAGGAATTAGAAAATGAACAACAAACTAACCCCAAATGAAGTAGAAAGAAGGAAATAATAAAGATTAGAGCAGAAGTAAATGAAATAAAAATTAAGAAAGCATTAGGAAAAATAAACAAAACCCAAAACTTGTTCTTTGAGAAGATCGATAAAATTGACAGACCCTTAGATAGATTAAGAAAGGAAAAAAGAGAGAAGGTGCAAATAAATAAAATAAGAAATGAGGTAGGGGATATCACCACTGACTCCACAGAAATAAAGAGTATCATAAGAGGATACTTTGAAAAATTATAAACAAACAAGGTGGATAATTTAGAGGAAATGGACAGAGTCCTAGAAACTCACTAGCAGCCTACATTGAGGAATGAAGAAATTGATTATCTCAACAGACCAATTACAAGTAAAGAGAAAGAATCAGTCATCAAAAACCTTCCAAATAAGAAGAGTGCCGCACCAGACATCTTCACAGGTGAATTCTACCAAACATTCTGGAAAGAACTAACACCAATCCTGCTTAAATTCTTCCAAAAAATAAAAGTAGTAGGAACATTGCCTGACTCATTCTATGATGACAACATTAGCCTAATACCAAAGCCAAACAAACACACCAAAATAAAGGAAAATTTCAAACCAACCCCTCTAATGAACCGAGATGCTAAATCCTCTATAAAATATGTGCTAATCATATTTAACAATACATCAAACAAATTATACACCATGACAAAGTGGGTTTCATCCCGGGTATGCAATGATGGATCAACATAAGCAAATCAATGTAATACACTACATAAACAGATCAAAAGAAAAAGATCACATGATCATCTCTATAGATGCAGAAAAAGCATTCGACAAAATACTGCACCCTTTCCTGATAAAAACATTGCAAATGATAGGAATAGAAGGAAACTTTCTGAATATGATAAAGGTTATATATGAAAAACCCACAGCTAACATCATATACAATGGTGAAATCCTAAAAGCTTTCCCTCTGAGATTGGGAAAAGAAAAGGATGCCCATTATTACCGCTCCTATTAAACATTCTCTCAGAAGTACTTGCTCAAGAACTCCAGCAAGAAAAAGATATAAATTAGAACTTAAAAATGATATCAGTAAATTTGCAGGTTATAAGCGCAATGCTCAAAAATCAGTAGCATTTCTGTATACCAATAAGGAGCAATCTGAGGAGGAAATTAAGAAAAAAGAACCATTTACAATAGTATATAAAAGAATCAAATACCTAGGAATAAATTTAACTAGAGATGTAAATGGCTTATATACAGGAAACTACACAACACTGTTAAAGGAAATCAAAGAAGACTTAAATAAATGGAAGAATATTCCCTGTTCAGGCATAAGAAGACTAAATTTCATTAAGATGTCTACCCTACCCCAACTAATCTACAGATTCAATGCAATCCCAATAAAAATAAACCCAGTATTTTTTACTGAATTGGAAAAACTAACTACAAAATTTATTTGGAAGGTTAAGAGGACCCAAATAGCCAAAGACATATTGAAAAAGAAAAATGAATTGAAGGAATCACACCACCTAACTTTAAACCATAATACAAATTTACAGTGATCTATCTTGCATGGTATTGGCACAAGGATAGATATACAGACCAATGGCACCAGATTGAGAGTCCTGATATAGATCCTCACATATACATTCATCTGATATTCAACAAGGCCACCAAGCCCGCTCAACTGGGAGAGAATGGCCTCTTCAACAAATGGTGCTTGGAGAACTGTATATTCATTTTCAAATGAATGAGAGAGGAACACCATCTCAGCCTTATACCAAAATCAACTCAAGATGGATTAAAGATCTAAATATAAGAGCCAAAACCATAAAGACCTTGGAAGATAATGTAGAGAACATATACAGGACCTTGTAAGAGAAATTGGTTTCATGAACTTCACACCAAAAGCATGGGCAGTGAAAGAAAAAAAATAGATAAATGGGATCTCCTCAAAATTAAAAACTTTGGCATCTCAAAGGAGATTATCAAAAAAATAAAAGGCAGCCTACACAAAGGGAGAAAGTATTTGGCAACCATATATCTGATAGAAGCCTAATATCCAGCATATATAAAGAAATCCTACACCTCGAAAATAAAAAGACAAACAACCCATTTAAAAAATGGGCAAGCGACTTGAAAAGACACTTCTCCAAGGAACAAATACAAATGGCTAAAAAGCACATGAAAAGATGCTCAGCATCACTAGCTATTAGGGAAATGCACATCAAAACTACAATGAGATACCATCTGTATCAGCCAGCCAAAGGGATGCTAATGTGAAATACCAAAAATGGGTTGGTATTTATAAAGGGTATTTATTTGGGGTAGAAGTCCACAGATACCAGGCCATAAAGTGTTAAGTTTCTTCTCTCACCAAAGTCCATTGCCACATGTTGGAGCAAGACAGCTGCCGACGTTTGCCAGTGTTTAGGCTTCTTGGGTTCCTCTCTTCCCAGGGCTGTGTTTCTCTCCAGGCTTAGCTCCTCTAGTTCTTCCACACGGTCAGCTGTAGACTGTCAGGTAAATGGCTCTCTTCTCTTCTCTTGGGGCCTTCTCTCCAACATCAAAACTCCAACATCAAAACTGTACTTCAGGGAAGCGGCTGTGGCTCAATCAGTGGGGCTCCCGTTTGCCATATGGGAGGCCCCGGGTTCGGTTCCCGGGGCCTCCTGGTGGGAGCGGGCCCACCCGCGCGGCGTGGTTGGCTGACCCAGCGAGCGCAAGCAGCTGGGGGGGAGATAATGAATAAATAAATAAAAGCTTAAAAAAAAAAACAAAAAAAAACTGTACCTCAAAAACTGCTGCAACTCTGTCCTTTGTAATGCCATTTATATTTTCTTCCCCCACCCACCAAGGGGTGGGGCTCAATGCCCTACTGAGGTGGCCCAGTCAATGCCCTAATCATAACTTAATCACGCTCAGATTAACAGATCAGTTTAAAAGCATGATCCAATTATATTTTTGGAATTCATAATTACATCAAATTGCCAAAAGGCTACACCATCTTACACCCATTAGAATGGTGACTAATAGAAAAACAGATGACTATAAGTGTTGGAGAGTATGTGTAGGAATGGGAACCCTCATCCACTCCTGATGGGAATGTAGAATTGTCTAGCCATTGTGGAGGACATTTTGTTAGTTCCTCAAAAAACTAAGCATAGAACTGCCTTATGATCCAGCAATTCCACCACGGGATATACACCCAGAAGAACTGAAAGCAAAGACATGAACAGATATATGCACACCAATATTCATAGTGTCATTATTCACTATTGCCAATAGTTGGAATCAATCCAAATGCCCATCAACAGATGAATGGATAAACAAAATGTGGTACATACATACAATGGAATATTATTCAGCTGTAAGAAGGAATATAGTGCTAACACACAGGATAACATGGATGACTCTTGAGGGCCTTATGTGGAGTGAAGCAAGCCAGGCATTGAAGGATGAATATTACATGACCTCATTGATATGAATTAAGCAAATTGAGCTTAATTGTCTGGAAGATAGGTTTACAGAAAATAGAAATGGAGAGGAAGATTGTGAGCCAATTCCCATATGGAGGTAATCTATGATAAGGCAAAAGTGTGTAGTTGTACATTGAAGGGATATGACAAGAGAGTCATACTATTGGGTTGGGAAGTGCAGGTTTAACAGTTGGGGAGATTGGGGAGGGTGGGTTGGAAGGTCCAGGGAACTTGGGGAGGGTTGTGATAGGGACCAGGTGAACACTGCGGATTGGCCCATATGTGGTTGAAAGTACAAAGTTGGGAATGCTCTTATGGCAATATGACAAGGAAGGGTTACTGATTTAAGGTTTGGATGGGGGGGCATTCAGGACAGGGTGCACCTGGAGTAGGCTTCTCGGGAGGGTGTGAGTGTCCATTTTGTCATAATATGTTGTATCATTGGGGGGAGACCCAAATAATGAGTGGGAAGGATTTGGACTCCCATCCTGGGGAGAACCAATATGTTCGCAAACAGAGGGGTGGGAGTCTTTTGAGAGCATGGGAGGCTCCTAATAGGGGAGGACAAAGCAGTGTACCAAGATCAGTGTTGTTGCAAGTAACTATGAATCTTGTCATTCAAGGAGTGAAGCCAAGAGGTAACCGTGGAAATCAAGGGGAGTGGGGGGGGGAATAAAATAGATGGAACATGGGGTATTTAGTGAGCAGTAGAAGTGTTCTTCATGATCTTGCAATGATGGACACAGGCCATGTAAATATAATCAAAATTTATAAAAGTGTACAGTCTAAAATGTAAACCATAATGTAAACCATTGACCATGGTTAGTAGCTATGTTTCATTATTTGTATATCAGTTGTAACAAAGGTACCATCCACATATTAAAAGTTATTAATAAGAAAAGGGAGGAAAAGAGGAATTTGTTGGGTATATGGGAGTTCCCTGTATTCTGTATGTGACTTTACTGTGATCTAAAACTTTTTTGAAAACAAAATGAAAAAAAGTAAGACACTTTGTAATAAATGGAAGAAAATGACACTGTACATACAGGACACCAGATATTACAGAGATGAAAAGCAAAATGTGAAAAAAAACGTTTTTAAATATTTTTCATTATTTTTTAATATCCCAATCTTTTAAATTATTTTTTTTATTTTTTAAAAATTTTTTTATGTATTTTATTTCTTATATTTAAACCTATCATTATTATTTAATTTTCTTATTAATTGCATTTGGATATTTTATTGGCTTCATTTTTGAAGAAGCTTTGGATCACAGAAGGGTTACAACTGGGGCAGGGGAGGATCATTGGTGTGGGTGTCAGTGATGAGAGATACATAGGTGAAAGTTCACCTGGGCATACATATTATATATAAAAACATGTTCAAATGTTCACAGGGCATGGTCACAGTGGGTGGAGACTCACAAAATAACAGAAAGTATATTGAATTTCCATCCTGGAAAGCTCTGCCATGTTGTGTAATAGAGCAGCGACAGTCCCCCAAGTGCAGGGACAATGACTGGTGAAGGAGGATGATCCATTGATGGGCCCTTGATATTGATGATTATGCTTATGAGCCTTTGCTCTTGAAATTGAAACTTAGCTTACTGTTGTGGGGTGCCTAAGTGTTGCCTCCTGAGAGCCTCCTTGTTTCTCAAATGTGGCCTCTCTCTAAGCCAAACTCAGCATATAAATGCATTGTCTTCCCTCCAGCATGGGACATGATTCCCAGTGATGAGCCTCCCTGGCATTGAGGAATTACTACCAAGCACTAACTAGCAATGCAACTGGAAAAAGACCTTAAAGAAAAGGGGAAAAAGGTAAAGACAAATGAGTTTAAATGGCTAAGTGACTTCAAAGTGACACAGGAGGTCATCTCAGAGGTAAAGTTTATGCATATCTCAGCAGGATCTCATAGACAGCCAAAGTGGATATTACCCCAAATATTGAGGCTCCTGAGGGCTCTGGAGACACCCAGGTCCTATGGTCAAGGCAGATAGCTCTAGAGTTTGGTGCCTTGCCAGTGGACCTTACTTTGGAGTTTATGCTCCTGAGAGTGACAGAGTTGGAGTCATTTATGGCTTCCCTACACATGGCTCATCTGTCCCTTCTATTTAAACCTATATTGGGTGTTGGAGTTTGTAGGTGTATATCCAAGTGACTGGAATCTTTGGGCTTTCCATGTGCCAGCTCGGCCCTGAGCCTCAGTGGAGTTGCAACACCTACTCTCCACTTCATTGGAATCACCCAGGACAACTAACAAGGAGACGAAGATTGACAACCACCATACCAAGGAAACAAGAGAGCCTACAACTGCAAGCAAGACAGTTCTATCCATCGGCTGTATGGGATTGAAGCCGCCTCTCAATTAGTGGTGGAGTGGACATCACCATCCCAGAATTCTTAGGATTGGGGAATGAACTATGGACTAGAGTGGACTTACTAGTATTCTACTGTGGACATATTGTGATTCTAGCAATGGAAGAAATTACAACATTGATGTGGAGGCAGTGGCCACTGGAGGCTCTGGGGGTAGAGGGAGGGAAAAAGATTTGTGATACGGGGGCTTTTTCAGGACTTGGGAATCATCCTGAATGACATTGCAGCAAGAGATATAGGCCATTTAATATCATCCCATAACATGCAGAACTGTGTGGGGGAGAGTGTGGACTACAGTGTAAACTCTGGTCCATGCTCAGTGGCAATGCCCCGGGATGTGTTTATCAATTGCAATGAATGAGCCATACTGATGAAGGATGTTGTTTATGTTGGAGGGTGTGGGGAGTGTAGGGAGTGGGACATATGGGAATCCTTAGGTTTTTTTGTGTTACATTTATGTAATCTAAGTATCTTTTAAAATTTAAAAAAAAAATAAAAAAAAAAGTTATTATCAGGAAGCAGATGTGTCTCAAGCAATTGAGCACCTGCCTACCACATGAGAAATCCTGGCTCAGTTCCCACTGCTTCCTTGAAAAGATGAGCAAGACAGTGAACTGGCACAATGGACTGACATGGCAAGCTGAAGCAACAAGATGATGCAACAAGTAGACACAAAGAGGAAACACAAAGAAAGAGACAACAAAACAGGGAGCAGAGGTGGCTAAAGTGATTGAGTACCACTCTACCACATTGGAGGTCCCAGGTGCCTCCTAAAGATAAAATGAGAAGACACAGAGAGCACACAAGGAATGGACACAGAGAGCAGAGAGTGAGCGCAAACAATGAAGGGGGTGAATAAATTAAATAAATCTTTCTAAAAAAGAGTTATTACCATGTATAAGTTTTAAATTTGATCAAATGATATTTCTGAATCTTTGTAGATTGTGGCAGTTTGAAAATCTTTTATGAATCCCAAAAAGAAAAAGCTTGTGTTTTTAAGTTAGTCTATTTCAGTGGGTGTGACACCATTTGATTGCATTAAATCCAGTTGAGGGGTGTCTGATTAGATTACTTAATTCTCTTTTTGGGGGATTCATAAAACAATCGCAAACTAGCACAATTTCTTTGTCAGGTATTGAGATCAAAGTTATTCTCATCTTATATAACAATTTGGTAACTTTTTTCTTTTTTTATTATTTAGACATATTTTATAAGGTGAGTGTGTGGTATAAGGTTTAAAATTAAGGCCCAATATTCATTCAATGCCTTGAAGAAAAACAGGAGGGCTTCTAATGTCCCAAATGCAATTTCCCCTACCAACTCTACTTCTTTAGATAAGGTCCTATAGCCAAAAAATCCTCCTTTTCAATACAACCAGGTGCAGTTCTTGTTTATCCCAGAGCAGCAGATTTCAGTTCCTTGCCAGCCTGCAGAATTATTAAAACAAGCCAACCACATCATTCCATCAGGAAACAGGGGGCACCCTACCCTCTTGATACTACAAAGCCTGCCTCCCACAACTCCTGGCTTTCATGTTGTTCCCCAGTGCAGCACTCATGTAGTCCTGCATGGTGTGCAATGTTCTCTTCTCCTGGACTGTGACTATATGTGACTAACAAACTGCTCTCAATCTCGTCTTCCCATTGTTGAACGTCATGGTTTTGACCATGCCCATATAACTAGGGTGAGAATCTTTCCCTCACCAGTGGGGTAAATGGGAGCAATTAAAATAGAATTTTACTCTTTTCCCTTAAATGATTTGAAGAATTTACTCATCAAGCCAATAGAGCAAAGGGTTCTTAAAAAGGCATCCATGAGTTTGAATTAAAATTAAAAAAAAGAAAAAAAATTCTTGTGGGGATGTGTTGGTACAGGTGTGATGTATTTATTAAATAATACCCAGTATAATGTAGACTTATTAGGGGTCTGCGGTTTTCACCTGACTGGCAAAAGGGTCCATGGAAAAAAAAGATTAAGAACCCCGTTTTTAGAGTATAGAGTTTTATTACAGAAAATTGTCTGGTTTTGTTTGTTTTTTTATTTGTTTAATGATGAATTTATATTTTTAATTTGATATAGGGCTATTTGGATTTTCTATTTTCTCTTAGGATGTTAATATTCACCTTTGGAGTTTCTCTCCCAGTTCACCCAACTCTTCATGTTTTTCAGCACAAAATTGTTCATAATATCCTAGCTATATATATTTCTTTTTTGTGAGATTAATGACTCTCTAAGCTCAATTTAATGTCTGTAGTGATATCCACTTTGACATATCTGAGTAGAACTATTTGTACATTCTTTTTTATTGATTACTCCTTAGAAGGATTTGTAAACTTTATTAGTCTTTACAAAGAAACCTTTGGTCTATATTAATCTTCTCTAATATATGCTTGTTTTGTGTTAAATTAATTCTTATTATTAGTATTTCTTTTCTTTCTATTTCCTTTAGGTTATTTTTTTTTCTTTTTCCAAAAATATTTCTTATTTTCTTTATATGTAATTAAATCTATAAAACACAAGCCCCCTCTCAATTAGAGGTGGAGTGAACATCACCATCCCAGAATACTCAGGATTGGGGAATGAACTATGGACTAGTCTGGACTTATTGGTATTCTATTATAGACTTATTATGATTGTAGCAATGGAAGAAATTACAACATTTATGTGGAGACAGTGGCCACTGGAGGCTCTGAGGGCAAGGAGAGGGAAAACAGGTATAATACGGGGGCATTTTCAGGAATTGGGAATCATCCTGACTGACATTGCAATGACAGATATAGCCCATTTTATATTTTCCCATAATCTACAAATTGTGCGGGAGAGTGTGCAAACTACATGCTCAGTGACAGTGCCCCAATATGAATTTATCAATTGCAATGAATGTATCACACTAATGAAGGATGTTCTTTAGGCTGGGAAATGTGGGAGGTATGGGGAGTGGGGCATATGGGAATCCATATATTTTTTATATAATATTTATGTTATCTAAGTATCTTTAAAAAGTAAAAAAAATATCTGTTTGTAAAAATATAATATGTGGGTTAAGCTTTGTTTCAAAATTTGGGTTGGTTCTGTTTTCATTATTCTGTTTAATTTGTTGCATTATGTCCTCTGGAATTTCTACTTTGACCAATAAAGTATTGACTTGCTTCACTCAACATAATGTCCTCCAGGTTCATCCATGTTGCCATATGCTTTATGACTTCATTTCTTCTTACAGCTGCATAATATTCCATCGTGTGAATAGACCACAGTTTGTTTATCCATTCATCTGTTGGTGGACACCTGGGTTGTTTCCAACTTTTGGCAATGGTGAATAATGTGGCTATGAACATCGGTGTGCAGATGTCTGTTCGTGTAACTGCTCTCAGTTCTTCTGGGTATATACCCAGTAGTGGTATTGCAGGGTCATGTGGCAAGTCTATATTCAACTTCTTTAGGACATTATGTTGAGTGAAGCAAGCCAGACACAAAAGGACAAATACTGTATGAATGCATTACTATGAACCAAATATATTCTGTAATATATTGTTTGATTAAAAAAAAAAATTTACATGTATCCAGTACATTTAATTGAGAAATGTATATATTTATTCATCTGTGTTTACTTTTTAAGTTTTAATTGTTTTTGTTTTCAATTATTAAATGTACAAAATAAAGTTTAAAAAATAAAATAAAGTATTGAAATTGCATTGCTAATTTATAGCAATATTGATATTTTTGTTACTGATTTCAAGATTACTGAACTCTAATCTTAAAACACTTTCTCTGTCATTTCTGCTATTTTAATTTTATTGCAAACTGGTTTATCCATTACAGTAAATGTTTTATGCAAAACCAGTTCTTGGCTGAAGTCTTCCATATATGTTAATTATTTCAAGATTCTTTATTATATTTTTATAATCTCCTATAATCTGATTTTTGACTACTTGTTCTATCAGTTATGTAGAGCAATGCATAAATTTAGTCAACTGTGACTGTGAGTTTATCTATTTCTCATTTTAGTTATGTCAGTTTTTGTATTACATAATTGGAATTCATATAATTATATGGCTATAGACTTTGGACTGCTATTTATAATATTCTTTTTTTTTTAATTTATTAGTTTGTTCATTGTACCACATTTATAATTGTAGTGGTACTATTTTTAGAACCTCAAACATGTAACATTGACTTAACATTAAATATAAATTAATAATTTTTCAACTTACTGAGAAATGAAGACTTAAAATAATTTACTCTAGATTTTCCATTCTCATGATTTGTTATATATTAATTATATATATATTTTTTACATCCCTCAGGCTAATATAATAATTAACTTACCAAATAGTCTTCATTTAGATTTACCCACTGTTTCAGTTTCCTTGGCTGTGAAAGTAAATACCAATGCAATGGTTCAGATTAAACAATGAGAATTTATTTGCTTATGATTTTGAAGCTAAAAGAAAATTGAAATCAAGGCATTATCAAGGTGATACTTTCTCCCCAAAGACTGTGGCATTCTGGGACTGCCTGTGATCCTTGGGTCTTTAGCTTGTCACATGGAAGCATTGCCTGACTGGATTCAGTTTCTTGTCTCCTGTGGCTTCCTCTCTCTGTCTGTCTGAATTTCACTCTGATTATAAAGTACTCCAGTAACAGGATTAGGACCCACCTTAAGTGAAGTGGGCCACACCTTCTTAACTGAAGTAACCTTATCAAAAGTTCCAAGTTACAATGGGTTCACACCCAAAGGAATGGATTAGATTTAAGAACATATTTTCTGGGGTACAGACAACTTCAAACCACCACACTCTACCCCCTACACCCAAAAATACATGTCCTTTCTATATACAAAATACATTCATCCCATTACAACATCCCAAAAGCCTTAAGTTTTTCAGAGAAAATTGTTAGTACAAAGTCTTATCAAAATTGGTTATAGGTGTGGTCTGTGCTGGGACACAGTTCCCCTCTATGGACCTGTGAAATCTAGAGAACAATTTATCTGCTTCCAATATACAAATGAAGGGCAAACATAGGATAAATCTTCCCATTCCCATAGGGAGAAATTGGAAAAAAATTATGACCTGGCTCCAACCACTGTGGAATGTCCAGTCTGCCAGCAGCAGAGACCAAAACCAAATTCCTGACATGGCACCATTCCCCAAGGTATAGCCTTCTACAGGGTGGGAGGTTGATTACATTAGACAACTTCCATCATGGAAGGGACAGTGTTTTGTTCTAATTGGAATAGATACATCCTCTACATATGGGTATATAAGTATGGGAATGGACACACGCTCATAGAGTTCACTCCTCATAGATGTTCCCTACCATCCTGAAGCAGCTGGATTGACAAAAGAGGGGAATTGACATTTGAAAACTCAGCTGTGGTGCCAAATGGTGGTAATACTTTGTGGGGATGAAGCATTGTTCTCCAGGAAGCTGCATAGGCTCTAAATCAGCATCCACTCTATGGTGCTGTTTCTCCCATAGCCAGGATTCATGGGTCTATGAACCAAGGGGTGGAAATGGGAGTGACACCACTCACTATTATTCCTAGTGATCCACCAGTAAAAATTTTGCTGCTTCTCCCTGAAACCTTAATCTCTGCTGGTCTATAGGCCTTAGATCTAAAAGAAGTAGTTTCCACCAGGAGACACAACAATGGACCCATTGAACTAGAAGTTAAGACTGCCACTTGGCCACTTTGGACTCCTAATGCCTCTGAATCAACAGGAAAAGAAGGGAAATATTGGACTGGCTGGGATGATTGATTTTATCAAAAAGAAATAGGGCTGAAACTACACAATGGAGGTAAATAAGAGTTTGCCTAAAATACCAGAGATCCCCTCAGGCATCTCTTAGTACTACAATGCCTTGTTATTAAAGTCAATGGAAAGCTGCAACAACCCAATCCAGGTTGTTAATGGCCCAGAGACTTCAATAATGAAGGTTTGCGTTGTCCCATCAGAAAGAGAACCATGGCCAGCCTAGGTGCTTGCTGAGAGTAAAGAGAATATGGAATGAGTAATGGAAGAAGGTAGTTATAAACATGAGCTATGAACATTAGAAAGGAGGATTGTAATGGTTATGAATATTTCTTCCTTTTTGTTATTAGTATATTTGTTTACATACATAAAGCAAATATCTTTGTTTTGTTCCCTATTTTATCACCTTATCATATGATATAAGTTCATTTACTTTATATCATGGTATATAATTTATAGGATATCAAGTTTAAGTGAATATTACCCATGGATTTGTTCTCTATTCCACAGATTAGCATGTTTCCAGTTGTATGCAAGACTGTTCAGTATTGTTAGGAAAAATAAAAATGCTACTTTTTTCAAATTTAGAGATTATGATTTAAGGAGATGTGTATGGTGCCAATGGATGGACTGTGATAGTTAAGTTCATGTGTCAACTTGATCAGGTTATGCTTTTCAATTGTTTGGTTAAGGAGGTAATGAACTGATTGTTATTGTGAATATATTTCATGGATTTAAATCACCAGTAAGTTGGTTGAATCTATGACTGATTTCATCTACAATCAACTGAGGCTATTTCTTCAACAATAGTTTGTGTGGGATGTGGTGGGAGGTGTGGGAGGTGGGCAACATGGGAATCCCAGTGGGTTCTGTGTAATATTTTAGGTAATCTAAGCACCTCTTAAAATATATTTATATATATATAAATAACATTTTTGAAGCAAATGCACATATATGCATATATATTTATATATCATTTTACAAATATTGGTATGCATTGTGAAAATTTTGATTTTTACCCACAATAAAAAATAAATTAATTAAAAAAAAATAAAATAAAGAAGTCTCATCCAATAAGTCTAAGGCTTTAAAGGAAGTGATGATTTCAGCAGTCAGAAGGGAGAATTTCCATTTCTAATTCAGCAGCTAGCTTTTCCTGGGAAATTCAATGAAAACTTTCATGAGCTTCATTACAGTTCCCAGCTTGCAACCTGCCCTATGAAATTTGGATTTTCCCATCCCCAATTGTGATACAATTCCTATAAAAAGCATATAGATATATGTAGTCACCTGTCAGTTCTGTTTCCCTAGATATCCCAATATATTTATTTATTCTATTTTTCTTCATTTTCTCCTTTATCTATTAGCATGCTATTCTTCTGCATAAGGAATTTTCTTTAATGTTTTCTTTATTTTTTAAATATTAAGCTTCATTTTAAAGAAGTTTTAGATTTACATGTACAGAAAATGACACCAAAAGTATAGGAAATTCCCATATAACCACCCTATACCACAAACATAGTTTCCACTATTATTGACATCTTAAATTAGTGTGGTACATTTGTTAAGTTGAACAACCGGTATTGAAGCACTGTTACTAACCAAAGTATATAGTTTACATTATGTTTTACACTTTGTGTTGTACAGTTCCATAGGTCTTCACAAATACATAATACCATGTGTTTGTCATTGCAGTATCATACAGAAGAATTTTACTGCCCCAAATATGCCCTAAGTTCTAACCATTGCTCCCTCTTTCTTCTTTCTGAACCTCTGGCAACTACTATCTTCATATCAATGTTCCAAGTTCTTCAGCTAACACAAGATAATAACTGTGGCAACAAAAAATCTACTTTGGTCCATGGTTACACTCCCCCTCAATGATAGTTCCTACCTCAATCTTGAGGGATTTGGGATGATGTCTGCTCTACCTGCTTCAGACTGATAGGGAACTTAGATATTATGGAACAGATAGAAGGAATTATTTTGCTTGCAGTTGTAGATAATCCTTGGGTTTTTTTGGGATGGGAGTTGTCCATTATCATAATTTTATTGGTTGTCCAGGGCACACCTGAAGAACTGGAGAGTAGGGGTTGGATGCTACTTTGCTGGGATTCAATGATCAACCAGCATATGAACAATCCAAAGATTTAAGTCTCTAAAAAATATGCTTAACAGATTGAAAATTATAGGTTCAAATAATAGGAGTTGAAGAACCATGATTAGGGAAATAATAAATGAGCATAACTATGCTCTATTGGGGAAATAAATTATTGTATTTTCCCAAATAGAGCCTGTCAAAGAGGTGTTGATTTCATGAGGGTGTGTATCTTGTCTCTGGTGTCCAGATATGTCTAGAGCCCTCAGGAGCACTCTTGTTTGAGGCTCTGTTTACTGTGGCAGTTAGTGAAAGCTGTCTGAGACCTGTATGAGCATAACTTCCATAATGATCTCCCACCTCACTCTGAAATCGCTTGGCCATAAAAACTTTCTTTGTTTCTCCCTTTTGGTCAAGGTCTCTTTCCAAATGTGTCCCTGGTTAGCACTTGATAATAATCCTTCAGTGCCTGGGAGGGTCATCCTTAGTTGTCATGTCCCATGTCAGAGTAGAAAGTAGTTTGTTTATCTGCTGAGTTTGGCTTAGAGAAAGGACACTTTTGAGTAACCTAAAACATACTTCTACCTGATATGAATGTGTTCATGTTGTCATAGGTATGCTTTCTCAAAAGATAGAGGCCGACACAGCAGCAAACAAAATACCAAACTTCCATCTGGAGAAGCCCTGCTACTTTCTTGTTGAAAATGACAAAAATCTCTGGAATATATAAGTATCCTGCCTAAGAAAAGAAAACAGGCCTGTATTCCAAGTCCCCAATCTTAATGTTAGTACATATGAAATTTATTCCTGTCAAATGAAACTTAGCCTAATTCTATTTAATACCTAAGCGTTACCTCCTGAAATCCTCCTTGTTCATGTTTTCTTCAGTATGGTTTCACTCATGTTGAATCATGTTCGTTTTTGGCAATCTAAAAATGTTTTTTATTTTACTTTTATATTTGAGCAATGATTTTATTGAATTAGAATTTCAGGTTGATGTTTTATTTTCTTCACCACCTTGAAGATATTATTCCTAATTTTTGTCTTCTATAATATATTTTGAGAAGCAAATTGTCAAGTCAATTCTATACTCTTGAAGGTAACATTTCTTCTTTTATTTTTTTGGCTGCCTTTATGATTATATTCTCTATCATTAGTTTACTCCAGTGTTGCTATGGTGTGTTTAGGTATTGTTTTCTTTGTATTTACCCTGTATGGAATTAGTAGCTGAATTTATGTATTACATCAATTAAACATTATCAGCCATTATATTTTGAAATATATTTTCCTGCTCCCATGTATTTCTTCTTTCATTTTGGATTCTGATTACATGTATGTTTGATTATTTCATATGGCCCATATATTTCTTGAACTGCTTTTTGTATTTTGCCTCTTTGTATGACTTTTCTGTCAATGGACTAATTCCCTATATGGCTATATCTCTGTGTCTAATCTTCTATTTTGTCTACCTATTGATTTCTTAATTTCAATTATTGAGTTTTTCAGTTCTATCATTTCTATTTGAATCACTCACTGAAATCAGGAATTGAGCTTACTCTAAACTGATATGTTTTTATTAAGTGCTGTTTTGTTTCTTGTTCACTTTTTTACTTTAAAATGTTCTTCCTTGCAGGTTGCATTGTTGTCTCAGTTGAAAGCCTGGGAAGTTGAGCATGGTTACTACTCTGTGCTGGGACTTAAATGAATTGATTATATTCCTTTATTCTCCAAATTAATGACAATAATCTCTTTAGCTCAACATCAATAGGGTTTAACTCTCTGGGTTTTTCTTTTCTCAATAAAAGTCCTACAAGTAAGCTCTGATTTAGTAGATTTCTGATGCCTCCAAATGAATTTTTTTCTATCCTGGCATTTCTAGTTTGTTTGTTCATTCTTTGCAGTGTGATTGCTCTGAATCAAGTATGAAGATACAAGAACAGACAGACCATAATGGACCTTTATGCTACATGGGGAGACTGAAATTCCCCCCCACCAAATAATAAATAATTGCTGCCATTCCTCTCTCTGCTGTGAGTGTGTCAGAAGAGCAGAATGTGGGGTGCCAGGACTTTAACCACTACTCAATGGCAACAAGTTCACTTCCACCCATCCCTAACCTCACTGTGGCAATAAAAGCCATGTTGAAAGCAGAAATAAATAATTCCTAGCATCCTAACAGGAGGTATCAGTGGAGGTCACTAAATGTATAGGAGATTTAAGATATAAGAAGCCAATTAATTCTCCAAAGGATTTTATTGACTAGCTTACTTTATATTCTATCATATAAAACACTTTACATACACAAAAATCATAGAAGGTGGATATTGTGGTCTCAGTGTGAAACACCAGTTAGACCCATGACAAAACTATATCAAAA
Organism: Tolypeutes matacus; assembly: GCA_026826555.1. Lineage (NCBI taxonomy): Eukaryota > Metazoa > Chordata > Mammalia > Cingulata > Chlamyphoridae > Tolypeutes > Tolypeutes matacus. Next base: position 4,495,857 of record JAKSZT010010858.1, on the reverse strand, counting down.
ATATAAGAAGGTGTGTGATTCAATGTTAATGAGTCATGCATTTAAGTAAGGTAATGCTACATAATGAAATTTTCCCTAAAATTAGTGACTGAGGGGGAAAAGTTTAGTAAACACTATTGCAGAAAATGGCAACAAATTGTAAAAGTAGACAAATTAAGGGCTTAAAAATATATTATTAGCATAGCATCTAAATGAATATAGATAAAATTGTAGTTGTTTTAGCTGTCTTTTATAGACATAACATTTTCAAATGATATGAAAGTCCATAATGAATTTGAATAAAAAATGAAACTAAAATGATTATGCAGTCAACATAAAGAAGAAAGAAAGCCCCAAAGGCATAGTAAATGTCAGTCTTCTAAAGTTTCAGACACTGAATTTATTTATACATTTGTACTGCATATTCTGAGGTATATCACACTTTATTGCAAATTTTTCTAAAGCTTAATCAAAGTTATGTCTGTCTTCACAAGTGCTCTGTTTTTTAAGATGAAACAAAAGAAATTTGGTAAATTAAACTTCACTTGATTTGGAAGGATCATTTATTCTTGTGGATTTTATTGCTCTGGGAATGAAAATAAAGAACTAAACTGAGTGCATTCATACTTTCAAACTATTTTATTAATGCATCCATGGACTACTCCATCATTTTTTTTTTTTTTTTTTTTTACTTTTAAAGACCAATGGAATTGGTAGGGATAACATACTATAATTTTTGTAGACAGTTCAATCAAGCCATTTTCTTTCCTAGTTCATTGTCAGGCACTTTGAATCCTATGAAAATATACTGTCTATAACAAAAATAAATGCATATATATCATGTATGATTTGTATATATAAGAAATATTTTCTAAATTGTTGTATTTGAAAAGATGCAATCCTTGATCAGCTAAAAGTTTCACTGCAAAAGGAAAGATTATTCTCTCAATCTTCTCACACTACTCCCACATTTGTTCAAGCAACCTTCTGGTATCAAAGTCCTAATAGTCCTCTTTACTTCACTTGTCTCCCGTTCAAACATTCAAAATGACAAATGTAACTTTCTGACAATACCACTAGAACAATCTGTTGATAAAGCAAAGAGGAGTATATTGCTTATTGAAATAATAGAGATCACTTCTTGACAGAATGTTAGCAGTATGGGGATGGGCATAGGTAGAATATTTTTGAAGGTAGGGGGTTTCTGGCCTAAGGTAAATCTATCAATGTGAGAGCTTGATTAGTATTGGGCAAAATTCATGATATAATAATTTAGGTTTAGTAAACATAGAGGGTCAAGAGTTTCAAGGCAGGGGCTGAGAGGCAAATTTTAGAGAGTCACTGAGCCTGAATTATTTATTGTTAGTCGCTGAATACTTTCAGAAAATTTCTGAAGTAAACAATAAAAGTTATATATAATTTCATCTTCCTGAACAAGTATTTTCTAGATTAGTATGGTAATGTTAATGTGAAAAGTAGAATAGTAAGTTTGTGTTAATTTTGATATTAAGCTATGTGAGTGTAAATAGATTTGATATTCAATATCTCCCTTGGTTGTCATTCTTTAGCTTAAACTGAAGGATAGAACATTAATATTTGGGCTGTGTTCAGTCTAAATCGTTATAGATTATGTGGCATCATGGTCACATAATAAGATTTTGTGGGAATTTATTGCAACCTTCAGGAATGTCAGATTTTCCTGTTCCTTTTGTTGGGTAAACATGTGTTGGGTCATTTGGCAGGGCAACAGCTACACAGGAGCATTTAAGATTCTGGAGATCACAGAGTTGAGCACAACAACACAGAAAATTTTAAAAGTGCAATTGTGAGCAGAGTGTATTTTTAATTTTTAATCCAGGGCCCAAGATTTCCTAAATTAAGCAGAGAATGATAGACCCTATCTCCAATCTGAAGAGCCCACAGATACATATATGGGTTGTTTTCAAAATTCCTGCTTTTCAGTTATCTTTAAAAATATTGAATATCCCAAAGGTCTGTGTATTAGTCAATCAAAGGGGTGCTGATGTAAAGTACCAGAAATCTGTTGGCTTTTATAAAGGGTATTTATTTGGGGGTAGAAACTTACAGTTACCAGGCCATAAAGTATAACTTACTTCCCTCACTAAAGTCTGTTGCCATGTTTTGGGGCAAGAGGGCTGCCAATGTCTGCAAGGTTTCATGCTTCCTGGGCTCCTATTTTCCCAGGGCCTCTGCTGTGTCTAAAGGAACTTCATCTGTTTCCTCATGTATCTGCTTTTCTGTGTTCTTCTCCTGTGTGTTTACTTCCGAGGCTTCAGGATCAAAATTCTCACCTCCCTTCTCTGCAGTGCAGTTTCTCTGTGAGTTCCTACCCACTAAGGGGGCAGGGACTCAACGTCCTACTGATGTGGCCCAGTCAAAGCCTTAATCATTATTTAATAAAGTAAAAGTGAAATCTCTGAATGCAATATAATCTAATATGCCCAGAGGAACAGACCAGTTCACAAACATAGTCCAATATCTATTTTTGGAATTCATGAACAATATCAAACTGCTACAGTCTGTAAGGACCCATGCACAATAATTTTCCCTTAAAACAGCACATACTGATTCTTAAGAAGCCAATATTATATCTAAGGAGATTCTATTCTGAGCCAATTCCTATCTAATTTAATGAACCTGGGAACTAGTTTTAGAGCCTTGCTTGCTTTACCTAGTTCTCCTGCTTTCCTCTGAACCATGACAGCCTGAATCTATCCTACCGTGTGGCCTTCTTATATAGAATAAATTGAAGAGGGCTAAAACAGAGAAGAGTGCAATCTAGAGTTCTCCTGGAATAGTTAGGGTTTTAGATTGCTGTATGTCCAGCTAGTTTATCATGGTATTTGTCATGTAAACAAGTCAGTTTGTGACCAAATATACAGAAAATCCCCGATTTACTAAAAGGAACTGGAATCAAGGGAAAAGAAAATGTGCACAAACCTGAAACATTAGTTTAAATATTCACTTTGTCTTTGTGAATAGATCGCTTCTTGTTATTTGACTCATGTCAGGGAATAAATAAGGATTTTTTTAAAAGGTAATTTTAAAAATGCAAGGCTTATAATAATGGATGTCCACTAATAATTCAGAACCTTAAACCAGCAAGATGAAATTAGAGAACACATGCATGCACATTAAACTATGACAATCTGTGGCTGTAGCTATCTAGATCTTTTTCTCTAAATTTTGGTGAAATTTTTCCACTTCCTGAAGACTCTCTGCTGCTAAAAGAATTCTAAGAAATCTCTATCCAGACTTGATTATGAGTTATTTGTTATCTGTAATATTCTATCATAGAGCATCACAGATATTACTGGTGAGGTGTCCGTTTTCTATGATATTTTAAATTTCAACAGGGAACCATATGACCTACCTGGAGCAAAGAGGCCAGTACCAGTTGTCGTCTGTCAGGGATGATTAGTGCTTTCTCATTCTTACTATTAAATAAATTCTACCAGGTTAAATATTAAATACAAAAGCAAAACAATTAAAATAATAGAAGAATAGATATATTTGACTTGTGAAGGTAGAAGCTCATTTTGGAGTGGCAAAAATCCAATTAGTCAAAAGACATGACACTAACAATTTTGACTGAATAAGAAAGATTTCTTTACACAAAAAAATGAAAATCATTGTTAAAAATCGTTTTGCAAAATAGAGGTAAATATATGCATTAGGTGTCATAGGTAAAATTCTGATTCCCATAAACAAGCAATACTATAAATGTATTAGAATATGGTTTAATGGCCCAATGAGCAAAAGAAGTTTGCAGAAAAGATAGATGGCTTACAAATACCTGAAAAAAATGCTCACTTTCCTATGAAAGTATCACACATTTAAAATACAATGAAATATTTATTTTCAGGTCTTAGGTTGTATTGTCAAAGGACTAGGGAAACAGACATTCTTATACATGGAATGCACACAAATGCATGAAAGAATTAAAATCTATTCAAAGGATATGCAAAAAGGGAAATGCACCTCCATAGGGAATAAAGTGCTAATTAAAACAAATTCTTAAATTATTATCTAAAAAAACACTTTGGGTAGGTATTATAAATTGTCAATGCTATTAATCATGTGTGAAATACACATGATTGTTTTATTTTTCATTATATAGTGTGACTTTTACATTGTTTTTTAATTATAGGAAAATTTAAAAGTAAGTGTAAAAACAAACCACAAGTTTGTACAACAGACAAATATAGAGTTCAAAGTAATGGAGGTTTCCATGGAACAAAGGAAAAATTATTCTTGTTGAGAAAAATTCATATATTTGTCCATTTGTTTTAAAATATTGAGTGCTTTATAACTCCATTAATAAATACAGAAATGTTTACTTAAATGGGTGTGTTGTTGTAATTACAATCTAAAATATGCGCACTTTTTGTTGTCAGGTAGCAGCAGTGAGAAAATGTGTATCAGATTCTGGGGAATAGTGTTACTTTTTATGAAGGGGATAGTTATTTGATAATTCTGTTGCTCATAATAGCATAGTTGTCAGAACAATATTGTGAAACATGAAAGGAAAATTATTAAACAATAGCACAGAAATGAAATATTATACATTTTTACTAGTCAGGGTTCTCTAGAGAAACAGAACCAATGGGAGTTATCTGTAAATAGTGTGAGGTTTTATAAATTGTCTCACATGACCAAGGGGATGCACAAGTCCAAATTCTGTAGAGAAGACTAAAAGCCAGGGACTCTGATGAAGGTCCTAAATGAGTTCCCCAGGAGATGCTGGCTGGCTGAAGTAGAAATAGGAATTTCTTCTCTTTGCTGAAATCATTTCTCTTTTACGCCCTCAGTTACAAAATATGCAATCAACTAACTGATTATTAAAATCCTTGAAATGCCCTTGCATTACAAGCAACCCATTGGTTGCTTGACCAAACAACTCAGCATCATTACCTGACCTAGTTGACACATTAGCTTAACTATCACATACGTCCAATTGGAAATATTATGTAGTCAACTGGAGTTTGGGAAAATTATCAACTGTGGAGATGTAAATTTGGGAGTCCTCAGCATAGAACTAGTATATAAACCCATGAGAATGGAAGAAATCACTAAGAAAGTGAGTGCAGACAGGCAAAATAAAGGACTCAAGGTGTGAAACTAGAGGTCACTGAAACATAAAGAGAATTAAAATTTGTGCTCAAAGAAAAATATATTGAGTTTAAGATTCCTGACTTAGAACAGCTCTGAGTGATGAAACAACCATTGGACTAGATTGCAGAAGTGGAGTAAGCATATAAAGTTCAAGGATAGCATTCATCTAGGAGATGAATAGCTCATTCACAGAGAGATTGAAGTCATCCAGGATTATGGAAGTGGTAAGGATAGAAATATTCTGTGATGGTTATTGAATTATTTATTTCCTTATGATTTGGCCATTGATAGTCAGTAGATGACAGTGATGAGTAGAGGACCATGCAAATGAAAGTAAGAATCTCAAAGATAGACAGCTGGGGATATCAGGGAATGCTAGCAATCCTCTGATATACATTTTTTCCCTCCTTAAGTAGTAAAGTAATTGTTAGTTGGCCACATGATCAGCCAGCTGAATACTACATTTCTTATCCTTCAGGCTATGAGATTAAATTCTGGTTAAGCACATGGTGTTAGTGAGATATGTATACTCTTCATCATTTTCTTAAAAGGAAGGCTTATTCCTTTCTTTTTTTCTTCTATATTAAATATGGAAGTGATAAAGAGAACAGGAATAGCCACATTATCAATAAAACTGTATTATATTAAGTATTGTCAGTATCTCTGTGTCTCACCAGAGTTATATATATATATATCATTAAAATCTAATCTTATAAGGAAACTACTAAGACCATCAAACTACTGATTATGTGGAATAATAACAGCCCAATAGTATTACTGCTTTAACTAGAATGATAGTTTCATATTAATCATTAGTGAGTGAAGTCTTGACAGATTTCAGGACTTTCATAATATTTTATAAAAAAATGTAAGATCTTACTTCTTATAATTCAGATAGAGAAAAAAGGCAATATTACCCAATTCTGAAATTGTTGATATAGATGATGGAAATAGAATAAATATGTAAAAATAAAATAGCATAAACAGGGAGGGAGGGAGGGAGAAGACAGACACAGAGAGAAACAAAGAGAGATGACTATGAAGTATACCCTTTCACTCTATTATGAATTATTGAGGACCCAGGAAGAAAAAAATCCTAGCATAATTATTATGTGTCTATGCTGCCAGCATTATCCCTGACTCAATGTGGCCTGTAATTTTTATGGAAATATTATCTTCATAAATGGTTGATAAGATTCCCAGCTTCTCTGCTACCCTCCTAAATTCCTTCAATTGTTCATCTTTAGGACATTTATGTAGAAGTAAGGTAAATTGTTACCAACTAAGCATGATCTCAAAATTCTGTCATCTGAAATTATGCATACAGTTCTTACTGATTGATTTAAAATTTGAAAATAGGCTGAGGATTTAGATGTTATCTAATTCTCTTTTCTCTTTTCTGCAATAGAAATACTAGTGACATAATCCTCATAAAAATTTAAAAATTTCAATGAAAAGAATAAAATAATCTAGAACTAGCTATATTCATGCAGAAGTGATTCTTTTTAAAATAAATATTTAACATGAGATTTTACTTAATGTTAATTCCCAATCCCAAATTCAATATATTTTTTATTATGTTTTATTCAAATACAATCACAGTAAATTTTAGCTGAACATTTGCAGAAAAAAAAAGTGATGAAGAAGTTATTTTTCAAAAGATTCCCAGTAAACTGTGATGACCATAGCACATCTGTAGCTAAAATTTTCAAGCAGTCCATATGTTAGTACTCCATGTGGTGTGAGAACAAGCATATGTAGTATGTGGTATTTTTTACCATAAGATGTAACTATTAATTAAAGTAAATTTATTTTTTGAGCATTAGACAAGTGGGAGACATATTGTTATAATATATTTATAGTAACAAATGATTGTCTTAGTAACAATTCATCTGCAGATAAAGAATGAAAATCTTAAAAAAGGATATGTCCTTAATTTCCCTAGTATTTAAATGCAATATTCCCATCTTCCCTATTCACAACTGAATCCTCAAAAGGTGCTGCAGATTTTAATATTTGCCTGTAATTATTGTACCCACAAATAAGTGCCTACAGACTAGAAGAGAATACTTGTTTTTATCTAAGTTAACATTTTAAAGCCCATAAAATGTATAACCTTCTCTTTGAGCGAATTTGATTTATGTTACTAGGAGTCGTTAATGTAGATCAGGTCAGTAGTTGTTATCCCAACTGCTTCTCAAGGATAAGCGATTCCCCATTTATTTTCAGTCACCCATATTTTGAGATGATATGTTTTTAGCACGCCAAGTTTGACTCCTGCTGCAATTCTTATTTATTGAAGGATTGTTCAATGCCTTATAACAGAAATGAATGAATTAGGTAAGGTTGTTAACTGTCTCTCTCTTTGTCAGAGAATATGTCAGAGGAATGACACACACACATATAAAGAGAGATAGTTAATATGTGAAGAGAGATGACTATGAACTCATCTTACTTTACCTGATAATTTCTTTTGTATATGAGAGGATAAAGATAAAAATTCAAAGTAAGAAAAATGCTTTTGGGAGAAATGAGTGCTTTAAAAATATTCATGAGTACTTTTGTATGCCATATGTATAAATGAAAGAAATTTTTTCATAAAGGATGTGATAAGCTGTTTTCTAATTTCCATTTCATAACCATTTCATTTTGTGTGTTTAATGTAAAATATAATCTAAAATTAATGTCAATGGACCAATTAAGCTATAATTAATATTATACAGGCATTTCTCAGCACATTATCATGATTATTAAAACATCATCAAACTTGTGTATTTTCCTGACCTCAGTACTTATTTTAGCTCAATGTGCACTGCGACCCAGAAAGGATATGTTTAAGTGATGATGGTATTTATTATCAATAACTATTACTGACTAACTCAATGAATATGATATAAATAGACTCTCTAGAGCACACATTCTATTTTCATTTCTCCTTTTACATATTTAAACAAGGGACTTAAGTTTATATTCAGGAGATTGTTAGTCATTTGTATTTATCAACTACTATTTGGTGTGACACCAGAGAATATAGTAGCAGAAAAAATATTTGAATAATTAATTTTAAACTTCCTACTTTATAAGACTCAGTATCTGGAAAATTTACAAGAGAAAACATTAGAATTTTATGATGGTGTCTCCATTCATTCACTGTAACAACTGTTTATGAGCTACAATATAGAAACATGTTTCAATTCTCTTTTCCCTCACCTTTACCACGAAAAACATCACTGGAACAAAAAGTCTGTATACCAATTAGCCCATAAATAGGTGTAGATAAAAAAATACATAAACAATGTAACAGCAAGTTTCATGGTTTATCCAGTTGCCAAGTAAGTTTTTCTGCATATTATTTAAGCAACCAGACTTTTCAAATGAGCTGAACAATAAAACATATATTTAAGATAAATTTTTGATAGTGAAACTTGGGTGAAAAATTGGTGAATATGTAGTGTTATCAAGAAGGGAGTTATTTAACACATTTTTTATTATTAAATTTTAAGTGCTCATTCAACTAAATGAAAAATACATGAGTAGAAAGAATACACAACACTCACAAAAAGCACCGCAAAGAGTATTATTTGGTACTTTCTCTCCTATGAATTTATATGTGTACACACATATGCAGTATTCTCAAGATATGAACAACATTTTACAAATAATCACATTTACTAAATAGTCACTTGTCTTAAAGGTGATACAATTAATTCCTGGAAACTTTGCCAGAAATCAAAATTCAGGAAATAAATTTACTTGATTTAATATTACATATGTGTGTGTGTGTGTGTGTGTATCTCAGAGTTTTTGTTTTTTTAACCAGTAGATGAACTGCCTTTGCTGATAATTTTAAATGATGCATTAATATTGGGAATATGTGCTTTTAGAATTATGTTTCTGCAGCTAAAATGTAAACATAAAACTAACGAATTACCTGATCAAACCATTGAAAAGTGAGCTACGCCTCTCTCACTTGGAGGTTTCTGGAGATCCATCTACTAAGACTCATAGTATTCAATCTAGGAAGAGGAAATAGATCCAGTGCTAATTTCCTGTTTTAAAATTAAATTTGTTTTTAAGAACTTTATGATGCTACTATTTCCATTGGAATTCATATCATTATATTTATAGATAATATATGTTCCCTTAAGCTACTATTTTTTTTAAAATAATGAGATCCACACTATATCAAAACAACAAAATAACCTTGAATAAATAGAGTCCACTCCTAAAATATATCAATCAAATGGATGCGATTAAAAAAATCTCTATTTTTTAAAGTCTCTTTTTTTAAACTTTTAATATACTGCTTATTCATATGCTTCAATTAGATTACAATGTTAAACTATTATACAAAATATATATTGTACTTATAGTATGATTTTATATGTTCTCTAGAAAAGTTATAATTATTTGTCAGATGCCAGGAATCATGTAATTCAGTGTAAAACACAGGTAAGGAGATATATAGATAAGGAAACTATATATGTGTCATATTCTAAAGTAAGATAATATATTAATATTTACTTCATAAAATCATGAACTTTATTTTTTTTAGGAAAAAAAGCAATAGTGAACATAATTTACTAAAGTCTTCTTCCGAATAACCATATCATTATTTCTTTGTCCACGTTGATCAAATGCAGAAACAACAAAGCTTTTTGAATAAAAAAGTTTCATTAAATAAACTTTGAATTATTTAAAGCAACTGCTATTTTTATTTTGTATTCATCAATAAGACTTTATTTTCCTATTGGACAGACAGAACTCAGCATTGATGAGCGTTATTTTTACTGTTTTTTGAGCATGGTGAAATGGTTCTGTTAAGCTGACATTTTTCTGACTTTCTCATCCTGTAACATTATTGTACTTAAGAAGCAATGAGACACTTCTTAATATCTAAAAATGTTACTAGAATATAATTCATTTTATTCAAGTATACGTATGATCAGTTATAAAAACTAAAATATACAATAAGATAAAATTTTTGTCAGTTTATATTAAAAATATGTTATAGCAAAAAATATCTTCATTGTAATGTTCTTTATTGATCTTTCAAGTGTGTATCTGTTTGCATATGTAGTTATTCCTGTTTTGCTTTAAAACATACATATATTGAAAAAGCATGTCCATGTCCATCTTGTGAAAAAGCATATCTGTAAAATACAAAGAGCCACACGTTGCCTTTCTTCTGCAATTCCTTGTGCTTCTTTTAAGGAGTCCTTTTAAACCCAGTGAATCTCATTTTAATATTAATTGTAACATTTTGCCCTTAGATAGTGCTTTTCCTTTGAAGAAAGCAGAAGCACTTAGCAATGAAAAATCTCAGCCATCAGCCAGGACAAATAGCGGAGGAAAGACTCCATAAATGAAAAGCCCATTTAAACTAGAAAGTGATTTGAATTCATGCCCCTTTCAATCAAGGCAACAGGGAAAGAACTGATTTTTCCCCAAACCCTCCGGGTTTGCAGCACAAGATAAAGTTAAATTCCACTACTGAAGACCTTGTGGTACAAAAGACATATGGGAAAGAGGGAAGAACATGAATTACACACTAAACCTGTCCACATGAAGCTGATAAAATGGATTATAACATTCTAGGCATGGCCTGATTTATTTCAGAGAGCAAAACTTCTTAAGTGATACATTTCTGGGCAAGGCATACTGATCAGGAAGCCTAGGAGCACGGCAGAAAGCACACAAGCATGCATGCTCATACACACACACATACCACTATATTTGTCCTATTCCCGTCTGTGTATAAACCGTGGGTAAATGCACAGTCCTTAGTGTCAAAAGAACTTTATATAAACCTTTATTCAGTCCATTATCTATTTAAATGTTCGAAGCTTTTATACTGTCATATGAAAAGTGGAGATGATACATCCTTGTAAGACTGCAAAATAATAAATAAAGGAGTATATTACAATTTATAAGTTAGTATTTAATTCATTGGAAGTAGTAAAAAAAAGATAACTATCATTGATTTATGTATGCACATTCAGCTAAACTATTGAAAATGAATATATTTCAACTTTTACCTCATTTTAATATCCCTGATAGAAACATGTATTTTTTAGTAAGTATTTTATAGAGGTATTTATATCTATTTTGTAAGAAAATTTAAATTGAGTCATGATTTCCCTTCTGTTAACTCTTTTTTGGCAATTTCATTGCTCAAATTGTAAGTATCTTTCTTAAAAATCAAAATTTGGATTTTACTGATAAATTTGTAAGTATTGTTTTTGTTTTATATTTAATATAACTCTTTATATATGAAGTCACTTATATTTAACATTCTTCTGTATAGCCTCTATAAAATAAGCACTCACAACTTTACCAAGAAAATTTTAATGCCAAAGTATGTTATTGGAAGTAAGGAAAATATTCAAATATAGTTATTTCTGTATATTAAGAATGGCTTAAAGCTAAGAGGAGAATGATCTGCTTGTAATTTTAAGTACAAAATTTCTGAAGAAAAATTCACCCTAAATCTCTCACATATGTTTTCAAGTATAAAACCACCCTCTTATCTTGATATTCTCTTTAGTCAGTAGTAGGGGCTCAGGGTAATTTTGCCTTTCACAGTCACAGTTCTGTTCATTCTTATGAGACTGTTGATCAGATTGCCTTTATTATCCTGACAATTTCATGTAACAATTGTATTCACTACATGAAACCATATTTGGACTTCAGCTATATGACTCTGCCTTTTTTTCAATTAGCTTGCTCACTCTGTGTGATGGTTAAGTTCATGCATCAACTAATTACATCTACAATAAACTAAGGAAATTACCCTCAGCAATGAGAGAAGTCTCATCAATCAGTTGAAAGCTCTAAAGGGAGAACTGATGATTTCAGCAGTCAGAAGAAAGATTTCCATCTCTACTTCAGCCAGCCAGCTTCTCCTTGGAAATTCAAAAATCTCCAGCAGAGTTTCCAGCTTGCAGCTTGCTCTACGGAATTCAGACTTCTCTATTCCCACATTTACTTGAGCCAATTCCTATAATAAGTCTTATAATAGTAACATAATATAGATAGATCTAGATGATGATATAGATAGATCTAGATGATGATATAGATATGGATAGTATTAAAAATAGATAGGTAATAGAGAGAGATAGAGATAGAGATGGTAGAGGTAGAGGTAGAGGTAGAGGTAGAGGTAGAGGTAGAGGTAGAGGGAGGTAGAGGGAGGTAGAGGTGGTAGAGGTGGTAGAGGTGGTAGAGGTGGTTGGTAGAGGTGGTAGAGGTGGTAGAGGTGGTAGAGGTGGTAGAGGTG
>JAKSZT010010858.1:4448521-4483453 GCA_026826555.1 Tolypeutes matacus | reverse complement strand
TAGAGGTAGAGGTAGAGGTAGAGGTAGAGGTAGAGGTAGAGGTAGAGTTATAGATATACCATCCTGCCAGTATTTAATAGTCAAACAGCAGTTGAATTCAACACTGCAGTCATAATATTTGTAGAAGCTGCTATTTTGGATCATGAAGTATGAATGGATGGTCTTTATGGCAACTGTCAATATCAGCCCTAACTTTACTTGAAACCCACCAGTTACACTCTATTTCCCTGTATTTCAAAATATTAACTTCCAATAACAAGAGAAACAGAACAGGCCATTTTAGTAACTAAAATAGCTATACCAAATTTGATTTAAGCAAAAACCTCTGTTATGCAATTACATTTGACTTCATTGTTGACCCAAGTAAATCTCCCCTCTGGCAATCTTAAATCATCTCAATTTTCCATGGTAAGTCCATATGCACCAAGAGAAGTGATAGAAGGGGAACAGTCTGAAGAAGTCTGCCCTGATACCCATGCCCCTGTAAAGAGTAGAGTGTGAGCTGGAGAAACTTGCATACCACTACGCAAGTATGAACTAGAATGGACCACTGAGACATCGAGTCAAATGGGGCTAAGTTATGCAAACATCTCTAACTATGCCTTAAGATCAGTGTATAGTGAAATGAAATCTGTCATCCTTCCCTTGCTGCTATATCTTGACATGATTATTGCTAACTCCTCCATCTTCCATACAATGTGGAGAACAATTAGCCAGGGATTTAATAATGATTCTTCAGATATTTGTACTTCAAACTAGAGAGATTACTCAAAACTAGGTAGCATTTTTCAGAGATGTCTATGATTAGTTAATTATATAACAAATATGTATTATATGAAACTATAAAGAAAAATTCTGCCTTTTTAAAAATCAAGGATTCATATTTTTTAGGGTACTTTGTGATTTTAAAGTACATTTTATAATATATTTAATAATATGGGATAGGAAACAGGTTGAATAACAAACAACATTACCTTAAAACTTCAAAATATTTAGGAACAAATATTTTATTCTTTCAGCAAATATTTGTAGACTCTAATCAGTGAACAAATATCATGAGATTACTGCTTTTATGACATTTATAATTCAGTGGCTATGAGGGAGGTGAGAATTCAATTGGGGAGTTGAACAGAAACAATATTTCTTGAAATAAATATTCAATGCTTATTTTGTATTTCCATGACCAATTTAGTGATCATTTAAGATCTGTTTAAACTGAAAATTTCAAAAGACATCTAACTGTTACTATCTAACATGGTTACCAGAGAAGAATTTTCATTTGTCCAGTGTCTTTTAATTTCCTTCTTTTAATGAGGATATCTAAGGTTATAAAAACGTACTTTTCTATACAATAACAAAGTAGGGGTGTTTACAATATTAATGTTTGTTATGAAGATTTTCAGCAGTCTAGTAACTCGAATGGTCTATAGTTGAATACACTTTAATGCCAGAAGGAGCATCAGAAAATGTTTGAGGCTTTAATTATCTGAAAACCCGAAATGAACTGCTACTCTTGATACCTGGGGATTTTAATGAAGAACATACATATGGTCTTCTTGCTAATTGAAAATGAGCTTCATTTTTACAGATTAAATCCTCTGAGAATTTAAAACATAAAAAAGAGGATTGAAAAGAATTTTAAAACCAAAAGCAAACTTTGTTAATACTGTGCTTGTTGAATGCAAAATTATTGGAGGTTTATACTTTTGTATGTTTTATGGCTGTGGCTGAACATGGAAAATATCTATGATATAAAAGCTCAAAAAATTACAGGTATTAGTTTTTGCAGTTATCAAAAAGTGATACTCTATGACAACAATAGTGATACTTCTGAATAAGGCATTAAAACACAGATTTAAAACTGAATATTAAATGAATAAAAAACAATTGGGGCAGTAAATAGTACATTAAACATGAATACCTATACGTAGAAAATTCTTAGGTGTAGAGTTTAAAGTTACAGAAATTTTATTTTGCATGTGGCCTGTAAAAGACACATAACAACTTTAAAAGAAAAAAAAAGTGTTATTTGAAAGTGAAAACAGTGTATGAAAATTGAGGTGGGCAAAATCAATTTAAATGGAATACGATGTAGACAGTAGTTTAAAAGTTGCCATATTTCCTGGATGATACTTAAATTCAGCCAGAAACTGTGTGATTGGTACAATGATGGGCAGAAGGACAAGTTGTCATAGGAGTATATCAGTGGCTAAACTGAACATTGATTTGGGAGGGTGCTGAGGGGAATAGAGAGAATTCCCAGGTATTGACCGGAAGTGAGAAGTGAATAATCCTGGAGAAGATGGTAGGAAAAAGCAGAAGAGTTTTTGTCAGAGGAAAAAAAGTTAAAACCACCGTAAAAGAGCTTGTGGTTCAAAGATGTGTGTGTGGGAAAGAATATATAGAATGGTGATATGAAGAGACAATGAATGGGAAAGAAGCTGGGAAGAGGCAATTGTTGGCAGAACCTATCCCGGCACTGTCCAAAGTAGACATTGCAGTGCCGGTCCACTTAGTGGGTGTTTCATTTTCCTCGTACTAGATAGCAAATGTCTTTATAATGGCACAAGCACCAACCACATTTCTGATGATTTGTTATACCATGTATTGTTTTTTTTTAATAGGAAGATGGTTTACTGATTATAATGGACACATTTTTATTGCAAATTAATATGTTCTTTAATAATTTTATAGATTGCTCTCTCTAAATAGCATCATGAGTGCACACTCTGAAACCATTCGACTCTGGACTGAGAATAAGCTCAGTGCCTGGCCTGAAGAAGCTAACTTATTCAGAGGTGATTTTACCAAGGTGATTCCATCTTGGTAAAATCACCCACCTATGTAGGTGGCCATCTGGCCTTGACCAGGTAAGAGGCTGAGCAATCAAACTATTCTCTTTGTTTTGGAAGAATATCTTATTGTAATCAAGACAATAACAAACTTCTTGATCAGCTTCCTCCAAAATTATTTCTACTTTTAACAATGCAAAGTTAATTTCGTTGTTCAAATTTCAATTTCATTGATGGCGATATAAGGTTCTCTTATGGGTGGAGAGCTATATGCATCTTAGAACTAAATGAATGCTTTGCTAAAAACAAAACAAAAAAGGCTGTCATTGTAATGTTCTTCTGGAATATAGACCATTTTGTTGAATTATGATGTATCTCTCTTCGGTGGTTATTCAGAGAATCTATATGCCAAAGTTATTGAAAGTTGAGGTATGTTTCTAAAGCTTGTCATAAACGCCTAACGACTTAATCAAGGAGAATAGGTTTAAGGCCTGGCATAAACCACTCACTAAGGAAGAAAGAAAAGTTATAGGCTATCTGTCTATTTCAGTTGTGTTTTACCTGGGTAAGTTAAGCACTGTTTTAATGTCCTATTAAGTGATAAGCACCAGGACCCAAAGAAAGGAGAGAATTGTCTTGCCAAACATGTAGAATAAGGAGTCAGGTAATTTAAGATGTCTGTGTTTGAAGGTCCAGGAAATTGGAAAGTAAGGTTTGTTGTCCTACAGGTTTGTTGACTCAAAGTCTCTCAACAGAGATTAAAAGGCACTGAGTCAGTCTTTAGAATGGGGGTATCAAGCAAAAAAATTAGTTAAACCAATGATGGAACTCAATACTTGGACTAAGAAGTGGTACTAATCAGGGTTAAATATTAGGACTGTTTATCTCTAAAAGAGTTGGCAGCAAAATGGCATGATACAGTCCTGAGAGGGTATTTATCAGAATTTGTTTAAATACAGTTTAATTTGGAGTTCAATTTGCTTGCAAAGCGGAGTGGGTCAGAAATTTCAGGGGACCCAAGTAAAAATTTGGGAAACCTAAAAGCAAGAAAATGAAGCAAGGTTGAGAGAAATATTGAAAATAAATTTTACCATAGTTTTCAGCCCCTTTAAAGAAGCTTTTCTCAACTTCATCTCTAACCATTGAGGGAAAAAACTGCTTCAACAAATTAGCCATATGACTTAATTTTAGTTGGCTGGGATAAATAATAGGAAATTAAATGCTTTGTTCTATAAACCTCTTTCTGTATATTTATGAATGAATGCTCCACTATTTCATAGTTTTGATTTATTCATCTTTTTACCTGGTAATTGTTTACTTTTCATTTTTATCTAAAAAACTATGTGTTTATCATTTTTATATAACTAGAATTAGTCAAAAATTACTACCATAATATGATTTCTTTAAGCCAAATATGAGTATATGTTCATATATTAAAAAATAGATCATTTTAATTTACAATGAAGAATAAATCACAGATCATCCAAACTCTACATAATTTCCTTTAGCATAATTATAGAATATTTTTTTCTTGAAAATATTTCTTTCAGCTTTATTGGAATCTTTCTATGACATTGTATTTTTCATTCAATTATAAAAACTACTGTATCAACTGAAGGTTTTTCAAGGACAGGCAATATGACAATGAAGGATAAAGAATAAAAATTGTTACCAGGATAAATATACTCCTTTGTTACAGTGCCTTGATTTACCAGAGCTACTATGACGAATACCACATAATGGGTTGGCTTAAACAACAGGCATTAATGTCTCACAATTTTAGAGGCTAAAAGTCTAACTTCAAAGTATTGGCAGGACTTGCTTTCTCCTAGAATCTATAGCATTCTGGCCCTGGAATAAGTGCTCAGCTTCTTTGGGGGAGGCCAAAAATTTTATTTGATATTGTAGTATTTACCTATTCAGATGTCTTAGGAGATGCCATTAAGAATACATTATACACTTCTTTGAAAATAAGGTGGAAATAAGATACTGGTGAAATATATAGAAGAAATTGTCACTGTACATAAAAAAGAACAGATCTTATGCTGATGAAAGACAGTGCAATTTTTTTCTTTTTTTGTATTTTGTCATTTTTTGTTTCTTTATTATATTTATTTATTTATTTATTTATGGCTTTATTTTGGAAGGGTCACAACTGTGGTAGAGGAGGATCACTGGTGCAGGGTGTTGATGGTATGGTGATTTGTGGAGAGGAGTGCACCTGGGGCATGCCTCTATGGAAGATGAATGTGTTCAAGAAGTCATGGGGTATTGTCTCCGTGGGTATAGATCCACACAATAACCAAAAGAATATTGAATTCCCATTATGGGAAATCCTGCTACATTCTCTAATAGAGTGGAAAGAATTCCTACAGTACATGGGCATTGCCTAGCGAAGGACAGACCAATACGCAAAGCTGTTGATATTGATGCTTGTACTTATGAACCTCATTATTGTGAAATTGAAATTTAGCCTAGTATTATATATTGCCTAAGAGTTACCTACTAAAAGCCTCCTTGTTGCTCAAATATGGACTCTTTCTAAGCAAAACTCAGTATATAAACTCACTACCTTACCCCTGATGTGGGACATAAATCCTGGGGATGAGCCTCCCTGGTACCAAGGGATTATTACCAATCACCAACTAGTGATCCATTTGGAAAAAGATCTTGACCAAAAGAGGGAAATATTAAATACAAATGAGATTTTATGGCTAAGAGATTTTCAAAGTGAGTTGGGAGGTCATTCCAGAGGTTTGCTTATGCACATTTCAGGAGGATCTTACTGGCTGCCACAGTAAATAGTGCCTCAATCAGGGGGGCTCTTGAGTGCTCTAGAGACATCTAGACACTATAGCAGGGTAGACAAAGCCAGGAATTTGGCACCCTGTCAGTGGGCCTTATCTTATAATAAGTATAAGATGGATATAATTATTACATATAATTAGGACTATACCTGTTAAATATGTGTTCCAGAGACTTAAATCTTCTGCTGTTCATATGCCAGTTGCAGAGGTACAGTCAACAACTACTCTATAGTTCATCAGACTCACATAGGACAACTAAAAAAAGGATGATGATGGACAATGCCCATCCCAAGACATAGCATCTACAACTGCAAAAAAGACAGTTCCATCCATCTCCCCCATGGGATCTAAGCCCCCTCTCAATCAGAAGCACTGTAGACATTACCACACCCAAATCCTCAAGACTAAGGAATGAACAAACATAAGCAGGGAATGCAACTATGGACTAAAGTAGAGTTATTATTATTCTACTAATGGAAGAACTTGTAACATTGGTAAAAGGCAGTGGTCACCAGAGGTTCTGAGAGGAGGGAGAGGGAAGAATAGGTGTAACATGGGGCATTTTTAGGACATTGGAATTGTTCTGCATGACATTGAAATGACAGATGCAGGCCATTATACATTTTGTCAAAACCTATAGAAATGTATGGTGCAAAGTGTAAACCATAATGCAAATTATAGATCATGGTTAGTAGCAATACATCAATATGTGTTCATCAATTATAACAAATGTATCACACAAATGAAAGTTGTAAATAGGGAAAAGTGTGGGAGGGGTATGGGGAGGGTATATGGGAATCCCCTATAGTGCTGATGTAATAATTATGTAATCTAAATCTTCTTTAAAAATTAAATTAAATTAAATTAAAAAATAAAAAAGAACACATTATACAACTCTTTGACATATGGAAATTGTTGTACTTAAGAGTTACCTACCACTTAAACACAAAAGAAATATCAGAAATTGCTAGTTAGTGCCTATCCATATTTTTTGTCTTATGATACTGGGGCTATGAGTTTGGGCTAACTACATTTACTAAATTCCTTGCCAAATACTGGACAGTTAGATTCTACTAACTGGAGAATGGAAAGCAGGGAAAGGGGAGAAGGAAGTCCTTTCCCACTTTCCAAACTGAGTCTGATCTGATGCAGTTCTGCCACACAAAGGCTTGCCCCCTTGTGGGTACTCTCACTACTCCATTACCAGTCTTTCAGGAACCTCTTCTGGAGGTTTCCTGAATTCTGCAAACATAACTTTTCTGATTTTTCCTATCAGGTTCAGGGGCAGTAGAGCCTCATTAAACACAAGTAGCCACCTATTTCAAGTTGCTAAAGCTTGCTGGAGAAGTGTGTAAGGATGCAGACTGGGCTCAAATGTGTATTCACAACTATCCCAGAAATGCTTCCTCATTTTTTGAGTAGCCATCATGCAAATTGGTACTTTTCACATGCACTATGTAATATACAGTGTTTGCTCTCTTCTTACTATTGCCTCATAGATCTTATTTTTTTTTTTAATGTAAGATTACATAAGATACCCTCCTTTAACCCACTTTTCTTCCAGTCAATGCCCATTTATTTTCCCAATCACAGTAAAGCATCTTGACAGTTATTTATTGTTTCTACATATCTTCAGGGGCCGGATGTGGCTCAAATGGTTGGGCGTCCGTCTCCCATATGGAGGGACCTGGGTTCGATCCCCGGGACCTCCCGGTAAAAATAAATAAATAAATAAATACATATCTTCACATCTAATTCTCTTCATAAAATATTCAGGGTCTGATTTACTCCACCTCACTGCTCAAATGGCCATTTAGGAATTTCCCCAAATCACCACCTTGTCAAATCCCAAACCAAATGATCTGTTCTTATTTTTCTCCACTTCTCAGAAATAATGAGACAGTGACTATTCGTGTGTCCTCCTACCTCAGAGGCCACTCCTCAAGTGTTCTTTTCTGGTCCTTTCTCTTCTACATGCCCAAAGCTGACATAATTGTACTCTGCCCTATCTCCTCTCTCTGCGTGATCTCATCTAATCCAATGGTTTTATACATCATTTCTGTGTTAATACTACTATTTATATCTTGGGGCCAGACATTTCTCCTGTCCTCCTAACTCATGTATGCAACTTTTACCCTACTTCTTAACGAGTTTGCTGAGAGACAGCCTGTAAATCATTTCCTCTTATCCATTTATCTTTCCTTACTGTATTTTATGGTGTTCATAGTACATATATCTCCATGAAATTATCTCACTTTTAAACTTCCAGGCTATTTACTTAATTTCCTTCGCTAGGATATAAATTCTATGAAAGCAGAGAAATTTCTGCTTCACTCACTGCTGTATTACTAGTTTCTATAAAAATGACATGTATCACATATCAATTACTCTGTAAATTTTTGTTGAAAACATAAATGAATGAAAAATTCCTTGATGAACATTTTGGTTTCTTGGCAAAGTACTTACTTATAATACAGTTGTATCTTAGTTAATTAAATGGGAGTACGCTATAACTAGCTGAGTAAAGATCTGGTACCTAGAATGGTTCAAAACCAGACAAGAGGAATTCTTTGCAGAATTAATTCTTTTAAGGGTGGCTAATTTTTGTAAGCTTGTGTATCTGTTAGAAAATATCAAAGAGCATAAGCATTATAATCATTTATGTATGTGTATTAGTCTGTCAATGAGACTGCAGATGCAAAGTACCAGAAATCTGTTGGCTTTGTAAAGGGTATTTATTTGGGGTAAAAGCTTACAGTTATAAGGCCATAAAAAAAGTCCAATTCAAGTTGCTTTCTCATCAAAGTCAGTTGCCACATGTTGAAGCAACATTGTCGCTGATATTTAGCTGATCTCTGCCTTCCCTTCTGGGCTTCCTCTTCTTCATGAGGCTCTGTGGGCCCAGCTTCTTCCTGATTTCAGCTGCAGGCTTACATAGGGCGTCCTATATCAGTCTCAGCTGTTCTTCCCAATCTCCGCTGTAAGCTTTCAGACAAAATTACTCATGTCTCCCCGGGGCTTCAGCTGTTTGAGCCTTCTTTCTGTCACATGGCCAGATCAAAAATGTCTTGAGCTCTCTCTTCCCTCGTGTCTTCTTGTGTCTGTCTGTCCATGTGAGTTTCTGTTTATATCAGGCCCAGCAAGGGGGTGGGGACTCAACCTGAGTCATGCTCTACTGATGTGGTATAATCAAAAAGCCCACAAAGCAATCTTAGCAGGTAATCTAATAAAAGGCCCCTCAACTGAATTTAATATAATCACAAGGTATCACACCCAGAGGAATAGATTGGTTTACAAACATAATCTTTCTTTTTGGGGGATTCATAAATAATCTTAAACTACCGCGGTATGTTTATACATTGTGTCAAAAATGGACAGTTGAAAATTGTCTCCCAAATTTTGATCCTTTCTTTGGCTTAAAAATATGGGCTCAGGAATTTGATTATAATAGCTAATATTCATCATGGATTTCTTGACCAGGTAATGTTAAGTACATTTCATAAATTATTTCATTGAATTATTACAAAAATATCTTGACAAATTATTCATTATATAACACACACACACACACTCACACATACATATATATAAAGAGAGAGAGAGAAAGTATGGGGGGGTGGAGGAAGAGACTGAAGCTTAAAGAATTAACACCCTTGGTCTAAATCACCCAGCCAGTAAGAACAAGGAATTATAGCCCACGGAGAAGTATAACACCTATGTAATGATTAGGAATTATTAGAGATCTCCTTTGCTCCATTGGATTATTTAATTAGTCCACTATGGAATCCTTTCTATATAACAGGTTTCCAATAATACATAGAAATTCTTTGTTGTTCTTTGAATTTATATCATTTTGCCTTCTATATATTAGATGACAAATGCAGTTTGTAGAACTTTAAACATTTTCATTTATTTTACCCTTCTGGAGAAAGAGTACCCTTAAGCATAAGTAATTCTGTCTCTAAGCTGACTATTTACATACTTCAAATATTTAGGTTACCTTCATGAATCTTTAGCATACATTTCAAGGAAATATTGCAACTCAGCTATATAATATATTTTAATCTGGATACAAATGGATTTTTTATTAAAATTTGGAGTTTATGTTAAGCATTATTTTAGTATAGTCATAAAATATCATTAACTTTGATCATATGACTGAACAAATAACCTGTTTTGAAACTCCCAAAGTATGCCAGAGAAACAAATCTATAAAGTTAAGATGATCAAACATTATAAAATGGGAAAAAAATTCAAGGTTCATAAAAAAAAGAGTTATGTGTGAAAAGACTTTAAATATTATGGTGTGTTGAAGCTGTATGTTCCCCAGAAAAGTGTTCTAAGCTTTAATACATTCCTATGGGTGTGAAACTCCTGTAAGTAGGACCTTTTGAGGAGGTTACTTCGGTTAAGGTATGTGTGGCCCAGCCCAAGCCAGATGGATCTTAATCCTATTACTAGAGTCCTTTATAAGCAGAATGAATTCAGACATGAAAAAGAAAAAGTTAGAGGAAGCAAGAAGCTGAATCTGAACCAGAAGGAAAGAAAGAGACCAGGAGACTCTGCCATGTGCCCTGCCATGTGACAGAGGAACCAAGTATCACTGG
The DNA here is from genome assembly GCA_026826555.1 of Tolypeutes matacus. Classification (NCBI taxonomy): domain Eukaryota; kingdom Metazoa; phylum Chordata; class Mammalia; order Cingulata; family Chlamyphoridae; genus Tolypeutes; species Tolypeutes matacus. The sequence goes on along the minus strand of JAKSZT010010858.1, from coordinate 4,473,247 downwards.
CAGCCAGCCCCAGAATGCTACAGTGTTCAGAGAGAAAACATCACCTTAAGTAAAACATTTTCCCAGTCCCAAACTGTCAGCTAATTAATTGCCATTGTTTAACCTGACCTTGTCTTGGTATTTGCTTAAGCATCCTAGGGAGCTAAAACAAATAGTAACAATATTCTGTTTTGTTAGGACATTACAGAGTTGAGAAATTAAACAGAGAACCAAAGAAAATACGTATCATAGCCCAGGAAGGAACCTTAGAAGCCTGGTAATATAAACCTTTCATTTAACAGATCTGGGTAGGCTTATTTAATGAAGTCAGGAGGACTTTTCAGGACCTTAAAGCCATGGCTCCTGGCTTCGAGTCCAGGTGTCTTTTTCTAAATTAAGTTTGCCTTATTTTATGAAACAGAAGATGAACTTTTACATGACCACAACAGTAGAAAAATATTTAATAAAAACACAAACGAGTGTTTGTGCTGGTTGGTTTCAGTGCTTTCATCATTAAGGTAAAAATCTTTATAGTTTACTAGCAAATTCAGTCTTGTTTAAATATTCTATTTCAGGGGTCAGCATACCTTTTCTGTGACGGGCCATAGAGTAAGAATATCATGCTTTGTGGGCATCTGGTCTCTGTTGCTGCTATTCTAGTCTGCTACTATAGCATGAAAACAGCTGTAGACAACACTAAATGAATGAGTATAGCTGTGATCCTGTAAAACTTTATTGAGACTGAATTTTGAATTTCATAGAATTTTCTCGATTTTAAAATTATATTTGTATAGTAAGATGTGTAAAAAAATAAAAAAACCTTTCATAGCTCAAAGGTCTTACAAAAACACATGATGGACTGGGTATATTGTAGTCCCTTGTTCTCTTTTAATGGAAACCACTACCACTCTCCCATCAGCTCCCAAGAGAGAGAAGGCTTATTTAGTTTTGATTTGATAGTTAAATGGATGTTTTATTTAAGCTTATACAGCTTATTTATTTGGTAAGCTTTTTATTTAACAAGTATTTTAAGTTTTGAAAAAGTAAACCCAAGTTCTTGAACTGGGATGAAATTTAATTCCAGTTAGCTTTTTGTGGTATGCTCCCAACCACTGAGATTGTTTTGTACTTAACGTGATAGTGGCTATTTCCATTTTAGAGGAATTAAAATGACTACTTACATCTAATTTTTTTTTTTTTTTTTTAGTTTTTAAACCACCTGGAATTAGAAAACAGGGTTTATCAAATAGCATAGCATCTCACTGTTTAGGTGAGGCCTCAGCACAGCTTAAGTATCACCTGGGATCTGCTGGAAATATGATAATCTGCACTTTAACAAGGAATTCCTATGTACATTACAGTTTGAGAAGCTCTGTTCTAATATACAATAAACATATAGATGTTAATAAAAATATATCCTACTTATTATAGATGTTAACTAAAAGCATTTCCTAGTAAGGTGATTTCCTCATGTACAGGACCAATAAATTTACCTAAAAATGTTGTAACTTTATTAATTATTAAGGATATGTAAATATAAAGTCCTCTTTTACTATAGGGTCATCTGAGTAATTGTAATGAAACTGGCATCCATTCTGTATTGTCATTTTGTGGTTAAAAGGTACTGTTTACAATATATAAATATTAGCATGGGAATTGATGGAAATAATGATAACATTTAAAATAATTGAGATTTTACAATTTTTGAGGGGAACTTTACTGAATTACTATGTAACTGATTTCTTGTAACACTATCTGGATACATATCACTAAAAGTAATTTTGAGGACCTTGAGAGCTGCAGTTAACAACCCTGGATATTGTTATTTTAATATTTTTCTCAGGCAATATGTTACTGATAGTCAATATTGGGTTCAATATCATACAAAATATAGTCTTTAAAGTCCACATGTAGACTCTTTTGAATAAAAATAAAGTATAATTTTCTATTCCATTTATTATTAAGTATTTAACACAAATTGAGTATCTTATTACTCAATAGGAAACATTTATTCAGATATAGAGGAAATAATGGACTTCTTCATGTAATTGCCTTGTGTCCTATGCACCTTCCCTTAATTCAACACTTTATCTTCCCTAGGTGCTCTGCCCCCAAAAATCTCTGTAGAATTTTTCATGCTAATGAATATCCTCAAGTTATTTACAGAAGATTATAAAACAAATTTATTACATAATAGGTAAGATAAAGCAAATTAATCTATTGAAAATGAGAGGATATTTGTTATGTGGTTTAAGAATTTGGTTTCTGTGTAGGCCAATGAAATGTCTCAATGGTTCTCTAAGGGAAACATATTACTTATAAACTACATATGGATACTGTGCTCAAGGAATATATGAAGGGTGCTAAATGGTAATGACAATTACATTTTCCTTACATCTTTTTTTTTTCCAGGAAGTCTGCTGTGTTAGTCAAATCACGTGTACATTAATTTTCTTTTAAGACTTAGATCTAACTTCATGAAATCAAATATTTGATAAAAAATATAATATATAGGTAAAATAAAATTTTGATTTTTTCTCTACATTTCATCTGCTCATACAATCAATGAATACTTATTAATCATCTATTATATATCAGTCATGTTCTAGGTACTGGGAAAATATCAATGAACAACAAACACAAAATTCCAGCTGTCAGGGAGCTTATTTCTTGTCCCTAAATTTAGCTAGCATTTGCAATATGCTAGACTCCATTCTTTAAAACCTCATTATCATGTAGAGTACACCTATAATCTCCATATTACAGAGGAGACAAATGAGACAGAGAGGGCTTAAGTAATTAATTATCCAAGATGACACAGCTAGTTATGAATAGGACAGGAATGTAAACTTATCCAATCAAGCTTCCAGAATTTTAAATAACCATACTTTCTGTCCCAAATACACTACTTATACAAGAGCATTGATTCCTTGTTTTCCAAACTTTTAATAAATTGTGAGAATGGTTGTATTTGCTTGCTGGTATTCCCAATACACTTATACAACAGGTGTGATACTTGGAGAAAAAGAATATCCAATGATTACCCTTTCAATTGACTCTGATCATTAAAAAAAACTTCATTAATGAGCAATTAATACATGAAATAAAGAATATCATTAGTAAATAGTATGCTTGTAGCTAGGGAAAAGAAACACTTTTATTGGCGCTTTAGAAGACCTAATGTAGGAGAGATAAATGAAGAGAGAGACTAGACAAACACAAGCAAGAGTTGGTGGCATTGATGAAATGTCCTCTAGAAATGTAGGCTTTTCAAAAATTAAGTAAAGATTTGAATACCTTCATATTTACAAATTCTGTCTTTGATGTCAATATTTTTCACTTAGAAAGTTAATATACGATGACCAAAAATGTTAATAAAGGACCATCAACAATAACAAGGTTAAACTTGGATAAGTCCAATAAAATATTTTATTGTACTACATATCAGTTACGTGCAAGTAATCATGAATATATGAGACAAATGTGTGGATTATTTTTGAACATAATTAGCATTTATTAATATATTCAGATGTTGCTTGCAGAAGTCAAATTCCTTCCAATGCACATTTTTAATCAGTAAAAATAGCTTACTAAATTGCATGCACTTCCCCTTCTTAGACAGAAATTATTTTGGAATAAGGTTTATAATGCTTAATAAAACTATTCTCTATTCAGCATATTAGAGAATTCTCTATTCCAAATATTACAAATGTGATTAGAAAATTAGTCTAATAATTGCCCTAAAATGGGTAATTTTCCACTCACAATAGCTTGCAGAATTGTGAATGTTTAGCTTCTATTGTGTATGCTCCTTTACAATCTTCACTTAAGTCTTCAATTCTTACAGTACCACTGCTGCTCCCTTAAAAACGCTATATAATCTTCTCAGAATTAGTTTTGCCTATTTAGAGTTACAATGGGAATTCAGCATAGGTGTGAAGTGTTGCAGTACTCACTAATTAGAAGGATATATAGTCCATCCTTTCAAGAAATGTGCATTGTTCACATTTGTGAACATTTTTTTCTTTTTTGCATAAGAAAAATGTATTTGCTCTCTGCCTCTGCCAGTTCATTCACACTACAACTTCGATATTTCAAGAAAATGTAGGGTCTTTACATTTTGCAGCTGACAATGATATAAAGGTTTTCACTGAAAACAGAGAAAATAAAGAAACATTCATGCAAAAAAAGCAAAAATAACAGCTAGCCTTTTGTAGCATGCTCATCATCGAGATTGTTTTGTATTTACATTTGCTCTGTCATATCATGTTTAAACTCTTACAATTTTTAAGCATCCTTTATATTGCAGTTAACCAGTCTATGCAAGGTCACTCAGTTACAGGTTCTTGTCAGTTTTGTGTGTGTGTGTGTGTGCCATGGAATTCTTTGGCAGTCAGATGAATCATAGGGATCCATTCTCAAAATAAGACTTTTTAATTAAAGAACATAAATCATTACAAAGTAAAGTCATTATACTGAAATAATATTTACAAAATATTAAGAAGTTGGATAATAGTAAAGTGTTTACTAATGGATTATTTGACAAGAGATAATAATTACTATAACTATGAGGCAGTGATGACTATAAATGATAATCTGAGATATTTATAAAACTGTATTGTGACATCAAAGTATCTGGGATGTTTCTTGGTGAAAAAATCACACGTATTACTAATACTAACGGGTTTGCTTACATTAATCATGGATTGAAATGATAAATTTAAGCCCTAAGTGATTATTAAGAATACTGTTTTGTTTTTGTTTGTTTTTTTCATATCCAAGTTTATAAATCTGCTACCAGCCTTGGAATAAGAAGCCCTACATGAGGGCTATTTCTCTCATTTTCCTTCTCATTCCAATAATGGCTTCTTAGAAGGAAGCATTTAATTTTTCAGACAGAAAAGGTCTTTTAATCTGTCTCAGCCATGCCTTTGTCTTTGCTCCAGGGCAGCAGTCCTGGGACTGGTTGCTGCTAATTTACTGCATGTGGTTGTTTGACTTTCTCTTGTCATCTACTGATGAATGCTATGACCTAGAAAGTCAGGGTCTCCACTTTTGACAATTCCAGGATCCTCCAACTCCACCCTTAGTGGCTTGAACCCATTCTGCCTCCCCCTAAAAATATCTGTCTAGCCTGGAGCTCAGTCTGTGACTCTCATTTGGTACCCATCCAGACAGATTGCCCGGAATTCTTTATTTATATGGGCCACTTACCCCACTTCAGTGGCTTCATTTAGCAAGCTCTCAACCAGACATTTAGCTAGTTTTCCCATTCTCCTGCCTCAGGTCTTCGTGAAAAGTGAATTTTTTCCACACTGTGCACAGGTTATGAAGAGACAGAAGTACAGCTGAGAATCACTAGTGCATCTCATCACTTCTGTTGCTACCAGACACCTCAGAACCATCCTGAATGGCAGCCTTCTGGGGTCCAAAGTGAACATGGCAAAGCCCCTCTGCTTTTGGAGCCCCATCTAATTATAATTCTTTTGAGATTTTGGTCTGGGATGGGGCATCCAGGTCACACAGAACCCAAACCTCTCCAAAGAGACATTATCATTTTCTTCTTTCCTGTAATTCTTTGAACTGGAAGAGAGAGGCTTTTCAATTCTTCTTTTTCTTTGACAAGATATGACAGTTTTATATTACCCTATGTTCTCTCTGGCCTATTTTCCAACAAAATATTATTAGGTAGTAAGTTCTATAAGCCCTGTTCTCTCTCTCTCTCTCTCTCTTTCTCTCTCTCTCTCTCTTTATATATATATATATATATATATATACACACACACACACACACTCTCTCTCTATGTATATACACACACATGCTTACAAAGCTATGAGTGTTCAAAACTCCTCTTTTTTCCTGTTCTTAACAAATTGAGTTCTCAAAAGAATTGTTTCATTTTGAAACTAAGAGAATATTGGCTTTATGATCTTAAATAGTATATCTTCTCTCCATGACATGATAAATGCCATTGATTAAATATTAGGAAGCCAAAAGAAACCAGGATTTTTCAAGAAAGGAAAATACAGCAGAAAATGGAAATGCTTATATCATGGCATATTAGATCATTCTAAAAGTTAAACCAAAACTAAATTTAAGGACGCAATTAAGTTTTCAGAACTTTGATTTCTCTAGCTGCATAGTTACTAATAAAAGTTGAACTTTTGGAATATGAAGCAAATGGGATTATGTTTGATAAACTCTTCCTATTCTACCATTCTACAAACATTCAGTGCAGATTCTGATGTGTTTGCAGAGCTGTATGAAGCAACATATATTATGATGTAAATGCCATCATTATGACATATGCTTAAACTTCTGCTGAGAAATAAATAAAATATCTTGAAATGTCTGCTGTTTATCCCAGCTGTTTATTTCTCACAGCCCATAAATGGAAAAGTAACACAGTTTAGTATTTATATGCTAGTGAGGCATTTGGAAATAATTGAAATGCTTCCAGAGATACTTTCATTTTGTTCTGAATTAGAATTAACTCATAATTTTAAGAAGAGTAGGGCAGGAGCATTAACTGAGAATAAACAAAACATATTTTCCCCCTAGGAAAGGAGGAAAACAGTCAAGAATCACCCCCCACCCCACCCCCACCAAATTTCCAGTCATGTAATAAATAATTGGTAAGACAAACCTTAAACAAGCATAGGCCCCTCAAGCCATATGCCTGGCTGCAGTTCCAGTGCAAATACAATTACAAGTGGGAACTTGGTCTTGTGTGCAAATTGGGTTGATTGTAATGATTCCGACTCATGTTGGCATTAATACACACCAATAAGGGAGAGCAAAGAGAGTTATATTTTCCTCATTAAAAAGGACCTATATCTTATTAAATTAGAAAACAAATTAAAATTTTCTATATTATAAAGTTATAAATATACTTACATATACACATTTTAATAATTTCTGTTTATATTTTCATAAATGTGCTATATCCATATGGCCTTTATATAAATTTCCTAAGTTGTTTAATATTAAATTTTAATTTTCTACATTTTTAAGGACAGTGTGGCAGTAAGTTTAAATTCACTGTTATGAAGATTGTTAAATAGACCAATATATTTTTCTCTATTTTCTCACCCTGATTTTCTATTTATCATTAGATTAGATAAAATTATCTCAAAAGATAGTACATGCCATTTTAGAGATGGCACATATTTTAAAACATGGTATGGTATAAGATATTTTTTTTCTGATTTTTAAAATTGTCAAAGCTAAAATGATGTGAAAACGTCTCAAAATTTTCATGCACAGCACAATAATATAATCTAATAGTCAAGACATATCTTTCATATATCAAATATTGGAGAGAAAAATAATTGAATTAATTCTGATGACAAATTAATTCCACAATTGTTTGCCAAGATTTTTAAGTTAAAACTATTTTAATCAACCAAATTAAGTGAAAATGGTATATGTATATGTATATGTAATTGACCCTTCAAGATAAAAATATGTTTTTATGTGTTTGCATATAATATATATTTATATATTTTTATATATTAATTCTGATTTTTTAAATTTTAAAAGCAAATATTTTACTAACAATAGACTTGTTTTGTTTGTGTGAGTGTTGTAGCAATTCTATGTGAAAAAATAATATGATTAGTTTTTTATATAAATATGTGCTAATGTTTTAATATGAATAGAACAATAAATGAACTTTGGCTAAACCTTGGCCTCATTCTTCATGTAATAAAACCTAGCATGAGTGTTCATCCTCTGCGATTTGCGCACAGTGTAGAAAAAATACACCGAGGGAAACTCTTATTAATAACTAAAGTACAGAAATTATGTGGACTCAGAGACTGGAACTTTTAAATACATTATGGATTATAAGATTTTGTTGAACTTCTCCAGTTTTTAATAAAAAGATATTTAAGTCACACAATCATTTTCTACAGTAATTTATTCTGATCTTTACCACGAAGATGACGTAAAACAATAATTTAGGGGCAGAGCTCCACATCCAGGAATATATATTTTATAGGACAGTTCTCTGTGGACATCGCTCTATTTGGTCATTTAGATAGATGTCAAAATTAAAAATAAGATGTCTGGTATTTAAGCTCACTATCCCAATAATTAGAGAACAATGGTCATTTATATTCAACATTTACAAAGGTTAAGTTTTGTGAAAATGGGATTATAAATCATCCCTGCTTGTTTAATAATTTTGTCCTTAGGAAACCTCGAAAACTAAATTTATACCATCTCTAAAGTAAATGAAACTTGAAACTGAATCACTTATTATCATAAATATGCTTAAAACATGACTAGAATTTATAGTGTAATCATGAATGTATTCATTTTTCAAACACTCATTAAAATAGGCAGTAAAATTTTTCAAAATTTTAGTTATTTAAAATTTGTTCTGATTACTGGTGAAATAATATTAGCTTGGTCAAATTCAAGAATATTTTTAGTTTAATAAATTATATTTTTTCTGATTTCCCCTGGGATAAATGTATCATTTTTAATGTATACTTTTAAATAGTAAGATTACTCATATTTTTACAATATTAGATCTTACTACATCTGGCACTTTATACATTTAAGATATACCCCCATGCGCACACACACACATAGCCTAATTAAGGTACAGCTAAGTTAAAAGAGTAATTCAAATCATTAGTAACGGAAATATGTTGTGGTTGTTTGAGTTTAAGGATATTGATTTTGTCCGGATACGAAATGTAGGAAATATTCTTGTGATTTTAATCTTCCTCAACCGCTATTGAAATTATATGACCAAGACTGGCCTTTCTAATTTCTAAATTTTTGTAGAATCTAGAATCTGCACTTCTCTCTGTATCTATCACAATAGTCAAACTGTCATCAACTTTCACCTAATCTAATTGAAAAAACTTTCTAAACCCATCTACTTTGGTCCCTTTTAAACATTATTTTCACTGAAGCAAAAAAAATAATAATAATTTCAGAAAACCAATGTCATCCTGTGTTCCAGTGTTAATTTAAAACTTTTTCACAGTTTCCCATTGCTTTTAGACTAAAGAGAAAATTTCTTAACACTTCCTCCAAAGTCTCCGAGTTTGTGCCCTACATACTCCTCCTGCCTCATTCTGTGCCATGCTTTCTTGCTTTCTCACTATGGCTCCATTGGTCCTCTTTCAAACACTTAGATCCATTGTCTCACTGATGTTTATACATACTTTTCCCTATTTAGATCAGTGTTTTCTCTTCTTTCAACCTAGCGAAAATTGAATTGAAATCATAAGATTCACATTGTTTTAGTTTCCTAGCAGTTAAAAGAAATACCATAGAATGGGTTTTATTGGTTCACAGTGCAGAAGCTAGAAGGCTTGCTTCCTCCTAGTATTGGTATCATCTGGCTTTGGTTCTGCCCTCACATGACAATGCACATGGCAATGTCTTCTCCTTTCTACTCTACATGCCCTTGACTACCTACTACTAGGTGCTCCCCATGGCCTTTCTCTGTGTGACTTGCAATCTGTTTATAAAGGACTCTGATAATTAGATTAAATCCCAACCTCATTGAGTTGGGTCATACATTAATGAAATAACATCTTGAAGAGATCCCATTTATTATGGATACACACCCACCAGAACACAGAACTAGACCAAAAACATGTCCAGACTGGGGAACACAATTCAATCCAACACACACTTAGTGAAAAACGTCCTACGTTCTAACCAGGTTAATTTCTTATTGTAATGTTTTACTACAACAGGTAACTTCTTTCACATATTACATTAGTCATTTCACATTGTGTGTGTATGTGATTTTGTGCTTATTGTGTCCCTGACTCAACTCTAAGCTCATAAGGAGCACATCTTTATCTGATTTTCCTTACTTTTGTTTTTTCAGCAGAGAAAGTTGAATAGAAGGAGTTTTGGTAATGGATGGCAGTAATAGTAGCACAAATTTTAAGTGCAATTAGCATCAATAAATTGTATACTTGAAAGTGATTAAAAGGTGGTATTTTAGGTTGTATATATGTTACTAGAGTACAAATTTTCAAAATACATAGGACTGTACAAAACAAATAGTGAACCCTAATGTAAACAATGGAATATAGTTAATAGAATAATTATAATATTATCACCAATTATAATAAAGGTACCGATTAATACAAAGTGTTAATAATGGGAGGTAAATGGGAACTCTATAGTTTTGGCATGATTTTTCTGTAAACCTACAACTTCTCTAATCAAATATAATATTTAAATAAAACAGAATACAATGGCAACTATATTTTTCCAAATGTAGACCCCTTTCTAGTTCCTGCTTTACTTTTGATGTTAACCAGGGCTTCCAAAATAATAATTATTATTTTCTTGCTCAGAATTTATAGTTTTTAAAAACTGCAGGTTAATTGGTCCAATGCAAACTACTCATCCATTACCACAAGTGAAACTTATAAGCCACAGACTTTAATATGTGTGTGATTAATATATACACGAAATTAAATTACAAGTTCCAAAAGTTCAATAGAGATATAGGAAGAATAAAAATAACAAACTTGAAATTCTAGAATAAATGAAAAATTGAGAACTTCATAGATGATTTTTATAGCATTGTTCAGATGATGACAGGATTAGTACATTTGAAGGAGGGTCAGAGGCAAATAGAAAGAACCACAGGGGGAGAAACAAATGAAAAATACATAACAGAGTGTAAAGGAAATAAAGAACATGAAAAAAGTTTGAATGTATAAATGCAATCCTAGAATAAAGGAGATCTTACCACAACTAACAAAGGATATCAAGGCATAGATTCATGAAGTACCTTAAACTGCAGCAGTATAATTGCAAATAATATCATACCAAGATATTCAATAGCAGTTACTGGAAATCAGACAAAACAAAAACAAAAGCCGAAACAGAAATAAAGGCATATTATCCTCAAAGTAATAAGAACAACACAGTAGCTGATTTTGTAATAGAGTCAAGGAAAAAAAATAACTGTAAAATCTTTATAATAAATATCATTCATAATGGTGAAATAATAAAAATATTCTTCTTGTCTTGGAACAAGAGAAGGATTACTACTATGGGCTTGTACTGGGGTTCCTGGAACATGAACTATGGCATGATAAAATATTAATTTGTGTTAGAAATTCAATGGTAGGTATAAAACTGTCATTATTCACAGATGACCTGGCTGTAAACAAAGAAAATTTAAAGAATCTATATATGATTTAATAGCATCAATAATCAATAATTATATATTTCTTTGCAAACTATCCCAAAACAGCTTAAAAGTAAAACAATGTGTACCTCTTGTTTCCATAGGTTTGCTAGGGCACATCTGGGTCATTCTGCTGACAGTAGCTTGCCTCGTTCTGCTATGTCCAAGATGGTTTTCATTGGGCTGTGCTCAGTAATCAGCTTGGAAGGCACTGTGATGCCCAAGAGACTAGAGGGCTTTAGTCCTCTTTCCAAGTGTCTCTCTCTCTTTCTAATCATGAATTTGAATTTCCTACATGGACATTGGCTTCCATAAAAGAGTATTTCAAGCTATTGAACACTGAAGTTACATGCCTCTAAAGATCCAGTTTTGGAAATTATATACATCACTACTCCATTCTTTATATCAAAGTAGTCACAGATTCAAGAGGAGGAGAAATGGACTCCAGCTCCAGCTCCAGTCAGGAAGAGTGACAAAGAACTTGGGGGACATCTTTAATTCACTACAACCATCTCTCTGACTGAAAATGTTTACATAATTTCCATATGTAAAATATACTGAAGACATCAAAACTCTCATCCTACCATGACACAAGCATAGGCTGGAGTACAAGATCTAATCATCTATATCAATCTCTGTGTATGGGTCCTTGGATATATTTCTTCAGGGGCAGAGATCTGTGCCCTAAAAAAACAAGTTATGTGAAACCACCCCTACCCTAGTAAAAATGTGAGATAGTATGTAAGTTTCCTGTGGCTGCTGTAATAAAGTCCACAAACTTGGTAGCTTAAAACAACAGAAATTTATTCTTTCATAGTTCCAGAGGGTAGAATTCCCAAGTCTAGCAGGTCTATACTCCTCCCAGAGGTTCTAAAGAAAACTTGTGCCTTGTCTTTTACAGTTTCTGGTGGCCGGCTCTCTTCCTTGGCTTGTGAGGCTTCTCTTTCTTCCCTGCCTTCTCTTTTCTGTGTCTTTCTCTTATCTACTTCTGCCTCTCTCTTATAAGGATGGAAATGATTGGATTTAGGATCCCCCTGGATAATCCAGGATAAACCTCTCCTCTGAAGAAACTTAACTTTATCTCACCTTTTATGTTATAAAATAATATTTATTTTTTCTTTCTTTTTTTTTTTTTTACCATATAAGATAATAATAACAGGGTACAGGGTTTAGGGTGAAGACATATCTTTTGGGGGCACTGCCATTTAGCCCAATACAGATAGGAAAAAGATATCTGCAGAAGACATTCCTAAATTTGAAATTGTGAATTAAAAGGCACATAGTGGGCATGTTCGATAGTAATTTTTATATTGACCCAGGCACGTTTCTTATTGCTCTTGCTTTAAGGTAAAAGAAATAGAACAAAGGGTGGCCTCTTCTCAAACTGAATTCCCTGTTCCCACTTATCTAACCCTCCCACATATTAGGGGGCCTCTTTTCAAAACTTTTCCCTGTTCCCACTTATCTAACCCTCCCACATTCTTGTTCCAGTCACTTCCCCAAAAACCCATGTCAGTAAAGGGGATGAACTCGGGCACTGAGAACTTACCCTTACACTTTTTACCTTAGGACTGGGTTAGTTTTCGTGCCTAAAATTGTAATACCACAACTCTCAGCCAATGGGAGATGGGTAAGGTTGGGGAGGGAGGGAAATGGGACATCATGTCAGGGGAACTATATAATCTTTGTTCTTACACTGATCACACACATTTGCTGCTTCCATTAGCCTGGGCATGTGCCCTTTCTCATGAGAAAGAAATAAATGACTGCTGCCTCTAGTCCAACTCTCTGTCTTCTGAACTTTTATTTTAAATAAGTGGTCACTGTCCCACTCAATTGGAGGCTTGTCTGGGATTATAGGAATGAAAAGAGACCCTCTAACCCCCTCTCTGATTAGCAGGACATCCCACTGTACTTTTATGGTGGCGTTTCGTGTGGGAAAAATCAGAGTCTCTCCCCATCACCAGACCCAAAGGAAGCAGAGGTTGAAACAGACACGCAGGGAAAAGGACAACACACACACACACACACACACAAAACCTGAGATAAGCGAAGTCACGTAAGTCTGTGCACAGATGCAGGTAAGAGAACTTTGTGTCTGGGGCCTGAGTGACTTGAAGAAGGGGGACTTAGTTCTGAAAATCCTGTTGAGTCAGTGAGATTGAGTAAAACAAGACATCTCGGACAAGATAGGTTGAGACAGTGCAGGCAAGATACTTTGAGTCAGCAAGATTGAGTATAATATAAGACACCTCGGACAAGATACGTTGAGCCAGAACAGGCAAGATGCATTGAGTCAGCGAGATTGAATATAATACAAGAAGTCTCAGACAAGATACGGGGCATACGGGGTGGGAAGTAAGGACTAGGGGCCAGTGACTCCTCGGAAATCTCAGGGAAAATGGGAAAGACAAATTCTAAAAGCAACCGACAAGAAACTTTACCTGAGGTACCCGAGAACAGTCCATTAGAAACTATGTTAGAAAATTAGGATTATCTTCCAAAATATAAAGGAAAAATTAAAAAAAAAAAAACCAAAAACGTGATAAAATATTGTTATTTAATCTGGGCTAGAATTCCCCTTAAGAGTGGAGCTGTTCACTGGCCAAAGTTCCGCTCCATGGAAAACTGGGTTTGTCAAACACTAGCTTTGTAAACAATGCCTTCTTAGGAAAGTTCCCATAGGGCAAGGGAAAATTGGGTTTGTGAATGCTCCCTTGAATAGTGCTGAAATAAAGCTTCAAAAAGAAAATGAAAAATCTATTAGAAAACCTTTCAGGCTTACCTGACCAATTTAATCAATTTCTCGGCCCAAATGCTTATATTTGGAACAAATTAATGTCCATTTTTAGATAATCTCTTCTCTAGAGAAGAACAGGCACAGACTAGAAGAGCGGCTATGAATGCCTGGGGTGATATCGCCCAGTAGCCAAAGGGGAACCCAGAGGGGAGTAAAGATTTCCCCTCCAGAACCCTAACTGGGATCATAATAACACTGCCCATAGGAATAACATGAGAGATCTAAAAAGTATAATTGTCCAAGGAATTAGAAATGCTGTCCTTAAGAGTCAGAATTTAAATAAAGCTTCAGAAGCAAAACAAGAATGAGAGGAAACCCCCACAGCTTTCTTGAATAAGCTAAAAGATTTGATAAGAAAATATTCAGGCTTAGAAATAAATAATCCAGAGGCCCCAAACCTACTTAAAGTATATTTTGTAACTAACTCATAGCCTAATATTAATTTAAAAATTATAAAAGATAGGCAAGCAAGCCACTGGATGATTTATTATCTGCAGCTCAACAAGTGTATGTAAGAAGTTTATTTAAGAAAAGAAAAAAAGAATAAACTAAGATTATGATGCAGGCTCTAAAATAGCAGCAGGAAGAGAAGACCAAGTTAATGTTGCAAAATGTACGAACAATGACTAATGCTTTACAGAGACCTAGTGTTGGAAGGGGCAAAAGGATTCTCTTTCAAGCGTGACTCCCAGACCAAAGGGGAAATGCCCCACGCCTCTCACTTAACTTGCTATGGCTGCAGAAAAGAAAGTCATATAAGAAGGGATTGCCCAGAGAGACAAAAGGAACAAAAGATCTTCTTTCTGATAGAATCAGAGGATTGAAGGAGTCAAAGGTTCAAGATAGACCCCTACCCGGAACCCTGGATAAATTTAAAGGTGGAAGATAAAAAAGCTAATATTACCTTCCTAATCGACAAAAGGGAATCCTTTTGCCCCTTCCAACACTAGGTCTCTTTAAGAACTGCGGAGAAAAGCTAAACCCATTACACCCGCGTCAAAGGGTTTAGCTCTACTCCCACACCTGGACCTGAAACTCTTCCCTCCTAGACTGTAACCACAAATAAGCAAAACCCTTTACACCTGACCTTCAGATCCTCTATATCTTAACCCATCCTAACATGAGTTCTCCTTTACTTCTACTTTTAATTAGCCTTTTGTGTAAATAGTCCCTGGCTTACAGGACTATAACAAACACTAAGAGAACCAGCTCCCAAGTCATCCAGCTTGATTTCTGTGCTCTGAAAGGAGTCTATCCTTCTTGTAGAGGCCTCGGGGACTGAAGGGCACTAAGCTTCTCTGACAAATATCTGTGCCCAGAATCTAAAGAAAAGAGGTGGGAGAGAGACCCATGTTGGCATGGCAAGATGTTTAGTAGAACACACAGTTCAAAAGTTGGACTTATGCTAGCAGATAAAGGGAGAGTCTGTGTAATAATAGGAGAAGGCTGCTGCACTTATATCCCAAATAATACCGCCCCAGATAAGTCAGTGACCCAAGTCCTGGGAAGTCTCACAACCTTATATAAAGAATTAGCCAAAATTTCTGGGATAGACATCAACCCATGGACCAGCTGGTTTAATTCCCTCTTTTTTAAGCCTTAGTCTCAGATTATAACTATGTTAGTCAGAATCTTTGATATACTCATTATCTTACTCTGTTTAGTCCCTTGTTTAATCTCCCTAATCCAAAGAACTGCTGAAAAAAAATGTACATAATTCCCATGGGGGAAAACGAACAATCTAGACTCATTGTGTTACTTAAACAAGCACCTGCCAAATTCCAAACAACCCTGAGGGAAAATTATCTAGATCTAGAAGAAATGACTGAATCTGCATATAATGAGTGGTGTGAAAAGAGTCCAATAAACTCTAAAAAGAAGAGGGGGAATTCCTCTTCTCAAACTGAATTCCCTGTTCCCACTTATCTAACCCTCCCACATTCTTGTTCCAGTCACTTCCCCAAAAACCTACTTCAGTAAAGGGGATGAACTCAGACACTGAGAACTTACCCTTACACTTTTCACCTTAGGATTGGGTTGGTTTTTGCGCCTAAGATTGTAAGCCCACAACTCCCAGCCAGTGGGAGATGGGTAAGGCTGGGGAAGGAGGGAAATGGGACATTGCATCAGGGGAACTATATAATCTTTGTTCTGCCACTGATCACACACATTTGCCTGCTTCCATTAGCCTGGGCGTGTGCCCTTTCTCATGAGAAAGAAAGAAATGACTGCTGCCTCTAGTCCAACTCTCTATCTTCCAAACTTTTATTTTAAGTAAGTGGTCACTGTCCCACTCAAAGGGAAGGTCATTAACACTGAAAATGGTAAAGTTGTGATCCTTGAAAATTGTTATTTTGGGTACATTGCCCCAAACTCTGTGCTCTTGGGTCTACCTTTTTTATTCATCCTTTTTTCCTTTCCCATACAGAAAATTCCAGTGCTTCAGCTGAGTACTTTTCTCAGTCTGCTTCTTACCTAGTAAACATTTGGGGTGCAGAGCCTTTTTTTTTCATGTTGAAATGTTTCTGTTCCTTTTAGTCCAAACTAGTAGTATTAATAACCATACAATTCTCCTTTAAAAACCTTGTGGATTTCTTATGGATCTTACTGGGATTCTTTCCATTAGACAAAAGGCCACTATCTCTTCTGGGCTGTGAGACAGAGTACTATGTTAAATAGCATTTATAATCTCTTGAATAGCTAAGGGAATATATTGGCAACACCTTATTTTTTTCATGCTTAATAGTCTTCAATCTGTACTTTTGATATTACCTTGAAATTTTACTGGCAGTGTCTTAGATTTTCATCTTTTTTCTCTGAGGCATTTATTTACTTTGAGAATTCTTTTCCTATTGGAGAAGCTAAGAATAAGACATAGCTTTATTTTCAAACCTGCAAGTACTGGGTTAGATACATTGTTGCAAAAAATTCTTTCAAACTAACATGGCCCACCTTGTTTTCAACCTCCTATAGTAATATTCTTAATGCTTTTCCAACCTCCAACTGTTACTTCACAGCCAGTGCAATGTAAACTATTTTGGATTTTGTACAGTAACATCAGTTTAGTAATAATAAGTGTATCAGGTGAGGTTTATTCATGAAATCAGATCAGTATGAATATTATGGAATAAGGAATTTACTATAAAAAACCTTATACAATGTTGGCAGAAAGTGGGGAAGTACAGTCCCATAACATGTAGAATCAGAAAAAAAAAATCAGTAACAAGTCTCCTGACACACTAGTACAGGTAGACAAGTCAGAGATTGAAGGAAAATCTGAAAAACCCTATACATCCTGCTGCTGGAGTGGGAATATGAAATGGACATTGTAGAAAGTCTATGGAAATATGTTACCTTGGACCATAGCTATATGTCCAGTGGTAAATTTGACTGGGGCTGCTATTGGTCAGCAGACTTCAACATTTAAGAGGAACAACTGTCTGCTAAGAGGGGACTATCAAGGGCAACCAGAAATCTTCCTGCATGTCAACACAGCAAATGATAATCACCTTCAGGGAGTAATGGCTGGGGCTTCAATTCCATCTTCTATTTAGGACACTTTTAGTTTGCTAAGGGCTGCCAGTGCAAAATATCAGAAATGGGTTTGTTTTTATAATGGGAATTTATTAGGGTAAAATCTTATAGTTCTGGAGCTGTGAAAAATCTCCAAATAAAGGCATCATCAAGAGATGCTATCTCACCATAGGACAGCTGCTAGTGACCCTAGGCTCCTGCCATGCGGCAAGGCAAAATGGTGGCCAGGCTCTGCCTTCTCTTCCAGGTTCACTTTCTTGCTGAGCTCAGCTGTGGATGATCAGGCATATGGCTCATCTCTTGGCTTTCAGTATCCTCTTTCTCTTTTAGACTCTTGGCTACAGGCAATCCTGGAATCCACTCTCACACTTGGGGTAAAATAGTGGTGCTTTTTCTCTGTTGTCCATTTTTATAGGAATCCTGTATAGAATTAAGACCCACTTTGAGTCCTGCAATCTAATAAAAGGCCCTTAACTGAAGCAATCTAAACAAAAATTATCTAATCAAAAGTTCCTTAACTGAATCTAACCAAAAGATCCCACACAAATAGGTTTACATGTACAGGAATGGTTTAGTTTGAGAAAATTTTCTGGGGTCCACAAAAGACTAAAACCAGCAAACACACAAACTCTCTTTTCAGTCAGTTTAAATTCATAGGCATACAATGAAAAGATTATTAGAATAGCTCCATTTGAAGAAAGTTGATTCAATAAAAAATGACACATTGAAGTTAGCCAAATGATTTCATATAAATTATTATTATTATAGAATAATTAATTAAATATTTCTACAGGCCAGCCACTCTTTAAATTTTTTAAATCAAATTTTAAAAATGGATACAATTTAAAATAATATCCAAACACTTCAGATATCTAGAAAAATATCTAGAATAAAATACATCTTCAAATTCTTGAAAGAAAACAAGAAATACTATTGGATAAATTTAAGACAAAGTAAACCAATGGCAATAGGTACCGTGTTCATGGAATTGTAGATTCAATATTGTAAAGATATTGATTCTCCCCAGTTCAATCTGTAGATGGAATTCTAGCCCAGTAAAAATCTCAATAGGCATTTTTATTAATACATTTTCAGACAAATTCTAAAGCATATATGGACATAATGTAAGAACACAGAGGAGTAATTTAGAGAACCTAAAAAAAAGTTATCTTCTTTTTTTATTAGAGATAGATGAACTTTTGGAATATGCTAAATAGCAATCAAATGATAGACTTTTCTGCTGAGTATTTGAAACTTGTACATTTAGGTCATTGAATTTAAAATGAATATATATGCTTTAGATATTTAGATGTCAAAATAAACATTTTGCTGTGAAAATGTGTGGATCCCACTATACTCTTACATTTTCATTTCACATGAATAGTAAAAGATTCAATCATCCAATCACGCCATTCAATTGCTTTAAAAAGTTATATAAATGTGCATTTAAAAGAGGCGCTATGTCTGGGCTTTGTTTCAATATTTATTCTGAAATCTGATCCATCAAAAGATCTTGTGTAATCAAAGATTGTGCAGTTTCATCATAACAGGCTTTGAATAAGTATAAAATAACCTATAATCTAACTAGAGCTTATACTTGTTCCCTGAGCATTTTCTTATTGGCAAATCAAAACTGTGGCGAAATAGTGAATTTTGTAGAAAAGAAAGCCCCTTTTTCTATCACGCGAAAAAGACCTGGTAGTTAAAATATGACTTGAACAAAGCAGGTGCATTTTAAATGACTTTTGGAACATAGTCAGAAAACCCTCATGAAGAAATCCACCAAACATAGCTCCTACATATAGGGTAGAAAAATAGAAGCAAGACACAGCAGAGACAGAGAATATCAGCAATACTTAAATACTGGAAATATAAAATAGATAAAGATCAGATCAGAAGATAAACTATTATTCAGTGAAAAATTGTTTTTAAATATCCCATTAAATAAGTAGAATTTGAATATTAAAATTTCAATATGTTTATACACTCCCTTATGTGCATATATTCTATTCCACATATTTATTTTAAAATCAGTAGTTATCAACTGAGGGGGATTTTGTGCTCTCCCTTACCCTTTCCTATTCCCACCCCCAGATGCACTTTACCCATAACACTATGATAATTCATGGTGACTTGTTAATGAGGCTTTCCATTATGAAAACGAATCTCTTCAACTCCAAGAAATTCCTTGCTATGGTTTTAAAAACTAGTGTGTTTTTTATTTTCTTAGTTTTCTTGATGAAACTTCCAACTATAAGGCAATAGATATAAAAAATATATCTTCTATATTACTTAACTTCTTCTGTAACTCTTGTATCTCTTTGGAAATAGAAACCACAATTTTATCTCACAAACTATTCTCTAGGGTCCCTGGGGATATATTAGCTAACAAAAGAAGCAAACTTCTCTAATCTTATTGCCGTTACAGTGGACAGAGATAATAAATAAGTGATACATAAACATTTATATATAGTATACTTGTATATAGTATAATACTATACCTTATATAGTAAATGTGCATATATATTTAGTTTATGTCATGCTCATCATGTGATGTCTAATAGACATCAAGATTGAGTGATTCAGTAGGCAGTTGTTGGAAATAAAGGTCTGGGAATTTGGAACAAAGTCTGCATTGGAGGTATTGATTTAGAAGCCAATATCATAAATTAAGTAGTTGAAAGCATTGGCTATTTAGAACAAGAACCATGAAGGTCTAAAGTCAGAAGCTGGGGAGAGCAATATTTTATTTAAGAATAAAAAGAAAGGAAGTTAAATGGATCAGGAAAGAATAATCAGTGAATTAAAAGAAGAATTAGGAAAGTAATATTATGGAAGTCAATATAAAATATGTTTCAAAAAGTCCACAGTGAATATGTTTTCCTAAAAAGTAGAATTTATGATCATATTTAAATCTTTTTCATTGAAAGATTAGATGTTTATTTCTAGATAAACAATCTGTGAATGAATAAATGCATACCTAAAACACTTCCAAGAGTTAATATAGTCCAAGAATTGAAAATACACCATTATCTTTGTTAAAATAGTTTCAGTGGTACACAGGAAAGAGGAAGCATAATTCTAATTATTTGAGAGGAGAATGGGGGTTTAAAATGGATATAAGATATTATGGATACTATCAGAATGAAAATAGAGAATCAAGGAATCATAGAAACAAGAGCAAAGGCAAATTTTAGTCAAAGCTTAGCTAATTGATTAAGGCTGTGTTTTATAACTTGATTTTACGGACTGCCAGTGAATGTTGTGCTGTAGTACCTTTTGTGGGTCAGTTGTAACTGACCTTTCCATTCTTCTGGATTTGATATGTTTATCTATGTAATCCATCATAGAACTTTTAGAATCCTCTGAAATTACATGTTTATTTTTCTTCCCCAAATGACTTACTGAAGGCAGAGTCTGTGTCCACTGTGTCCAGGAATGTAACTCCAGTACCTAGCACAGCACAAAAGACAAAACAGGTCAACAACCAGGCCTTCCTGCTTTAACAACAATAGTCTTGATATAAGAAAGCAGAAGCAGGCTGCTGGAAATATATTTTCAGTTATTAGAGAATGCTATGCTAACACTAATGTTACAGAAGAGAGAGAATTGAGAATCCTACTGAAAAGGTTAATGAAATCATTTATCACATACTTTAATGTACTTGTGGAGGGAAATAAAACTTGCTGTAATCTGCTTAATGACTGTAAGTTCCAACCAGGTAAAAAAAATAGTAAGAGTACAATGATGTTGAAAGACTTGTGGCTATAGTCAACAGTGAAATATTAAATACAAATCTGGAGTATTTTCATGAGATAGCCATGAGATATCAGCTAAAGTTTACAAAATAATGAAATAGTTACAAAGGAAACCAAGAACTATGAACTTAGAGTACTGTATTTGTCATGCTTAGAGACATTAAAGTGTCCAATGAGACAACAGGTGTTTTGAAACCTAATCCCTTAGTCTTCCAGATGTAGAAATGCAGGTCCAAATAGCTTAAAGGGCGTGATTAAAATCACTGGGAATATTTGCTACACTTACTTTTATATACAACTAGTTTTTAAGCATATACTTCTTTGTCAAATTTTTCATGGACCTTTTATTATTAATAGGTTTAAGCTTCTTTACTTTCCAAGGGCCAAAAAAAGAACTTTTTTTTTTTTAATTTTCACAATGTGTAGCCCATTTTTACCACAGTTCCCATTAATGTTAACATTTTAAGGATTTACAACAGTGCTTTCTAAAGTTTCAGACTGTATTGTTTGTGAAGTCTCTTGTTCTGGTTTCTGCTAAAATCCAAGCAAATACTTGCTAGGAATATGGAAAAAGATTCAGCCCTAAAGGAAAATATGAATTTCGGACAGAGTCCAATTTATCCAGCTCTAGGATGTGGCTTGCCCGTTCATTACTCTTTGTGTATCACGGAGTTTATTAAATTTTGTACTTTTCTCATATAATCGTTCTGTGACCTTTTAAGATTAACATTCTACATTCTTCTTTTGCCATAATTAAAAACAAAGATTTTAGTGTATTTAGTTCATTTTTATATTATGCATTCTGTAACATAAAAAATGTCACAATTTGTAAAAATTAAATAAAAATACTTTTATCATCTATAAATCTTAGCTATATTTAGTACAGGCCTTGCCATCATGGGATGTTTTTCTATTAGAAACTTTGACAAATGCCTTGTAACCATAGAAATGATTTCTGGGACAGCAGGAGTAGCCAAAATAGATTAAATTAATGTTTTAGGTTTAGCATTCACCCAGTATGCTTTACTTTAATTGATTATGTTATGGTCAAAGTTAAATCACTAATATTGGTACTGATAGGAGAAAATGAATATTTAATAAAACATTCTTTGCATCGTAGTTACACATTAATCTAAGTGAAAAATCTATCATTTGTAATAAGCTTTTAAGGCTACTTTGATATCTTAAATACATGCAAGGTTAAAGAGCATATAAATACAAAGAGTGTGGTAAGCTGAATGAAATTAACAAAAAGTTTCCACAATTAACTGAATTATGGTGTATATAGATTTTTCAAATAAATAATATATCTAAATTGAGAAGAGGCAATAAATTATTTCTAGCCTTAAAAACACAAGACTCATTTATCAATGGGCTATTTAAAAGTATATCAACAAAAATAACAGAATATGTTAATGGAATCATGATTAATTTATGAAATTTATAGCTATCCAAGACTTTGAGTCCAATGATGCTTACATGAAGATAATCTAAATCCAAATAATTCATGGATAATATATATTTATTTCCCCATTATCAATCATTATCATAATTATAATCAATACAACAAAGAGTTTGAAGAATGAAACTCAAATTAATAATATTAAGGAATATCACTATATCACTAAAAAAGCCCATCATTATATAACTAAGGTAATATATAAGATAATACTGAGAGTAGAAGCAGAGTAACAAAAAAAGGAATGCAAATTTCACACATTCTTAATTCTATCTCATTTCACTCTTAAAACATAATTTTGTAATTTTTTATTTGTACAGTTCCTTTTTCTTGGGATGTGTTGCAAAATGGAATCATACTGTCCAGTATAAAATCTAACGTGTGTAATGCCTTTGTGGGTTATTATGATTATGATGTCAAATATGTCTTTGTCTCCATGGATTTTATTTCACTGCATGTTAAAACTTGAAAATCACTGTCTGAGTAGAAGGGAAATTCCTCTTTTTTCCCCATATTTCTTTGAAATGCCTCAATTAAGAAATGGGAACCTCACCAATGAAAACCAGAAAGTCCAAGCAGGGCCAGATTCATGGATATGCAAGCAGGTTTGCCACAGACAGACTCACAATTAGAAGGGCCCCTTGCTTGGTTTAATGTTCTGCAGTTGAGTTTTCATTTCTCACTGTGCCCTGCAAATTCTATAGTCAATCCTGAGTACACATAGCTATAGATAGTGTAGGCCATGCAGGTGACATCTTTGAGGAAAGCTGCCATATCTGGGACCAAAGAGAGACTGACTAGGCATGGATGCTGACCATTTGGCCAAAATAGCCTCCATTTCAGGAACACTTGGAAAGAAAAAGACTGTTTTCTGAAACTATGAATAAGTTCTTTGCTTGGACTTCATTCCTTTCTAATACAGCCCGGCTCTTTTGATGATATTCCTACTGGCACAGTGTTGTAGAGACCGTTTCTGACTTGACAAAGGCAAACAAGCCAAAAATAGGAAGAAGAATAATGGGGTGAAAGCAGAAGCAAGATCCAGAAGAGACACAGAAAAATTCAAGGGTAAATTACATTAAAAGGACAAAGAGGATTATTTTATAATTATTTTATAATGATAAATATACTATCAACAAGGTATATATATATTATGAATAGAAAACACTTTCAGAAACATGAGAACATGATTAACATGGATTTTAAAAATCTAAGTAGAGAGGGCCAAGATGGTGTTAGTGTAGGAGGGCACACACTGCAAGCTCCCAGAACAAGGCGGATTGTGGACGGGGTCCTGCCCAGGGGTCTGTGCTGTGCATGTGTGGAGTGAGAAGCTTGGGATAACTATCTGCGCGGATTGGCAGCATGGACAGGACGGTGGAGATTCGTGAGTTTTGAGGCTGCCAGTAGAGGTTGGCACGGGCGGCTGAACCCCGCGGTTAGGGAAAAATAAATAAATAAATAA
Organism: Tolypeutes matacus; assembly: GCA_026826555.1. Lineage (NCBI taxonomy): Eukaryota > Metazoa > Chordata > Mammalia > Cingulata > Chlamyphoridae > Tolypeutes > Tolypeutes matacus. The sequence continues at coordinate 4,449,066 of JAKSZT010010858.1, read as the reverse complement.
ATAAAACGGCCATTTGGAGCCGCGGGCGGGACGAAAAAGTTTTATTTTCTGGGGATCTGGCTGCCTGGCGCCTCTGGGACCTTGTGTGAACAGAACAAATGAGCTAATCAGCACCTGGTGAACGGGAGTGGGGATTTTGGTCGGGAAACGCAGCTGATTTCCCTAGCCACCCAGGGATAAGACCCGGGCCGCTGCGGAGCCAGGAAGAAGGGACACTTCCCAAAAAAGGGAGGGTTCTGTTGGAAGACAGGGAAAGGTATTTTGTATTTTTAGACATCAATCTGGCTGTCTGCACCGCCCCATAGCTTTGGGGAACAGATAAGCCGACCTGAAGCAGTATTAGGCTGAGAGCAGACACGAATCTGCACTCAAACTGATTTACTGAACAGCCCGGTGACGCTCAAGCTCAGCTCCAGAAGGGGCGGAATCCGCCCTCTTTAGCACTCCTCACTGACTAACAGAGCTACAGCTAACCTGGGGAGTCTGGAAAGTGGGACGTGCTTGATTAATTTCCACGGGCCCAGGTAGGGTCCCTTCCGTAAGGG
>JAKSZT010010858.1:4403052-4433521 GCA_026826555.1 Tolypeutes matacus | reverse complement strand
AAAAAAAAAAATCTAAGTAGAACTCTTTAACTCCTCTCTCAAAATTATATCACACATGTCCCCAGAAAAATTAGAAATTATATAGATTATATAGATTTTGAAGAACATAATTAACAAGCCTGAATAAATATGCAAAGTCTTTCCTGATATCCAGAAATCATTTAAAAGTGATGCTCTCAAAGCAATAAGTTGTGATTCATCAAAAGTAGAGAGAGGCCATAATATTTGGCCTCAATGTTGAAACTCAAGAAATTAATATGCTGAATATCACAATAACCAGGAGGAACTTATAATAGAAAACTCATCTAAATAACACTGATTGCCCTCAGAGAAAATAAAAATTACAACTATTTAGAAATTAAGGACTTACAGAACACATTATATCAAAGTATATAAAATATGCTTAATGCTTTACTCAAAGGAAACAAGAAAATTATGAATGCTTTCATTATTAACAAGGGAGGTTGAATATATATCACAAAATCATTAAATTTCAATTCATTTATTGGAGCTATTAGACAAAAATTACATGAAAGTAGAAATAGGTAACATTATATGAATGTTTGATTACATGCCAGCACAGTTCTGAGAATAGAACTAGAATTATCAATTTCAGTCCTCACTGAATGATACTATTACTGCCCCATTTTCCTAGGAGAAAACCTAGACTTGCAGCTGTCAAGTAACTGCTGAGTAAATGGGAGAGCTAGTTTCCGGATGCCAATCTTATGGGTCCCCATTTGGCTCTTAAGCTCTGTACTTTACCTCAGTACTTAAGGCAAAAGCCCACACTGACCACATAGTTATCACCCACCAGTTCCTGTTCCAAGTGGTTTACATATTTTAATGAATGAGAAAAATAAAACAAGACTAAATGAACCAAAGAACAAATTAAAAGGTCAAATTACAGCACATCAGGACAACTATGCTGTCTCCAAATGGAAGGGAATCCTATTCTTTTACTCATTATTTCACTCTTTAGGGGCTTAAGCCAAATTCCAATAAGTCATATTTTCACTAGGAGGGTCATCTTAGTTGAATTTTCTTTATTTAGATCCATATAAGTGGATGGCAAGTATAGAATTTAATAAGTATATTCAAGGTGTCACCACCAGTACCTCTGCAAAGCTTGGGCCACATTTCTGACCAGAGTGCCCAATGAAGTAGCTGGTTACCTTCAATCTTATAAGAGGCATTAAAGTGAGAAGCATGTCATGGACACGGGAATCCTCCTCTGTCAATACCACATACGGGGAAAACAGGAAGATATGTTGGCAAGAAGGGTTGTTAGACAACACACATATACACTAATAAAAGTTTGCGATATTTAAGAGGTTAACAAAGTTGGTTGTTGGTTTTTCTCACTTTTCCATGAGATCTACAAAGACAAACTATTCCATAGAGACATTTGTTAATTAAATTATTTTTTCTTGAATAATTAGACAATTGATATAGGGAGGTTGACAGAACCCATGAATATTGAATGAATAAATGAATGATGAAACAAATGTCCCTATTTAGAAACTTATAGAACACCTCTAACAGATAAGCAAAGGACATCAATTAGGGGTATTCCAGAGGAGTAGCATCATATGCAACTTAATATATATTTTCTTTTATAAAATCTATAATAGGGCAGAACATTTAACAATTTGTCTTGACTGCCATAAATTTTTAAAAAATCTATTCATACTGAAAGGCAGCAAACATGCTAATATATTGCTTATGTGTTATTGATATCTTGTATAATTTCCTGCAAAATTAAGAAAGATAAATTGTAAATTACATGACCTGTGAAATATACTATCGTTTACCACAAGTCCTCTTTAAAGAATTTTATTTAGTAGGACAAATAGGCTGTCAAAAGAAGAAAGAAGTGACATATGAAACTGTCATCTAGTTGAGTGTCAGGTTTTTGTATGAACACTTTTTTGAATAAGAATATTGAGTTTTATATATTTTTTTAAATGGTCAAGGGCACTAACTATAAATCTCTACTAAGAAAAAGCATGTAGAAAATAATATCTGTTTTAGAAATGTAAAGTAAGTTCATATCTTTCAAATATATTAGTTATTTCCAAAATACATTTGGGCTTGAACGTGCATAAGGAATGTGTTTTAGTCTCTTGGCTGTTAAAACAAAAAATGGGTTGGCTTAACAACAGGAATTCATTGGTTCACAAGTTTCAGAGACTAGAAAGCTTGCCTCCTCCCAGGGTCAGTATCTTCTGGCTGGCAATTTTGAGCCAACTTGGCTGATTCAATTGGGCCACACCTTAACTGAAGTAACCTCATCAAAAGGTTTTACTTAAAATGGGTGCACATCCACAGGAATGGATAAGGATTAAGAACATGTTATATATATATCATTATGGCATGCATTACTCCAAGCCACCACAGAATGCATAAGAAAAGAACATTTTAAAAGCAGTTATTCTGTTTCTTGAAATCAAATAGAGAAAAAAAGTTTGTACAATTAGGAGTAGGAGATGCAATAAAAGATTCTTTCTAAATTACTTTTTTTTTTGTTAAAAGAAGTTGCTTTATTCTTGATGAAGTGTTCTGGTTTTGACTTTTTTTAAAGCTAGTTATTTCACTTATACCAATAATATTTTTAGAACTTTTATAAAATATATGCTGAACACCTATAATTTTTTCTCAAGAAATTGTAATGGCTCAACACATAGTTCAAAAATAGACTGTTTTCATAATGTCCCAAATATTTTTACAATTGGAAAAACATAAAAAGATAATACTTCACAATAAAGCAATACTTTTGAAGATAGAAGGAGGGGAATGTCTTCAAAGGTTGAAGAATTACTCTATTCCAATTTTAATCTATTGTATAATTAAAATGGAAAACATTACACAAGATAGAGCTTAATTATAATTTTTTGAAATAATAAAAAATATTTTTAACTTTATTTTGTACATTTAATAGTTGAAAATATAAACAATAATTTAAAAAAAGAAAATAGTTGAATGAAAATATACATTTCTCAATGAAATGTACTGGATACATATAAATGTTTTTTTAATCATACAATATGTTACACAAAACACTTGGTTCATAGTAACACAATCATACGGTATTTGTCTTTTTGTGTCTGGCTTGCTTTACTAAACGTAATGTCCTCCAGGCTCATCCATGTTGACATATGCTTTACAACTTCATTTCTTTTTACAGCTGCATAATATTCCATCATGTGAATATACCACAGTTTGTTTATCCATTCATCAGTTGACAGACACCTGGGTTGTTTCCAACTTTTAGAAATTGTGGATAATGCCATTATGAACATTGCTGTGCAGTTGTCTGTTCATATCACTGCTCGTTCAACATAAAAAAAATCAATCAATGTAATACACCACATTAACAAATTGAAAGAAACAAAAAACATGATCAATTGATGCAGAAAATGCATTCAACAAAATTCAGCAGACTTTTTTGATAAAACACTTCAAAAGGTAAGAATAGAAGGAAAATTCCTCAATCTGATAAAAGGCAAATATGAGAAACTCACAGCCAACATCATACTCAACGGTGAAATATTGAAACTATCCCTCTAAGGATGCTCACTGTCACCATTGCTATTCAGTATTGTACTAGAAGTTCTAGCTAGGGCAATTAGACAAGGAAAAAAAAAATTAAAGCTTCCGAATAGGAAAAGAGGAAATAAAACTCTCACTGTTTGTGGATGACATGATCCTGTATTTAGAAAATTCTGAAGTATCCATGACAGAGCTACTTGAGCTAATAAATGAGTTCAGCAAATTGGCAGAATACAAGACCAAATGCAAAAATCAGTAATGTGTTTGTACACTGGTACTGAAAAATCTGAGGAGGAAATAAGGGGGTAAATCCCATTTACAATAGCAGCAAAAAGACTCAAATTAATTTAACCAAAGAAGTATAGGACCTATATGCAGAAAACTACAAAACAACACTAAAAGAAATCAAGAGACCTAAACAAATGGATAGACATTCCATGTTCATGGATTTGAAGAATAGATATCATAAAGATGCCAATCCTACCCAAGCTGATTTTTAGATTCAATGCAATACCAATCAAATCTCCAACATCCTACTTTACAGAATTAGAAAAGGTAATTACCAAATTCATTTGGAAGGAAAAGTGCACCCGAATAGCCAAAAGCATTCTAAATTACTTTTAAATAATTTTTTCAGGAAAATGTATGTAACAGTCAGAATTGCAATAAGTCAGGAAAAATTGAAAACTAAACTAATTGGAAAGATAAAATAACACAAGAGAAATAGTGAAACCACAATAAATTTCAAATTGCCTTTTCTGATGTTGCTATAGGAAACTGTATACAAATAATGTATAACACCATGTGCCAGTATATAACTCTGGAGCTCTTTTGACTCAAAAAAAAAATTCCTTGTTTGATAAAGATCCAGGGAGTCTTTTCTACTTACAGTCTGCTTAAGCAGTTTTCAAAGAAAATGAAGAGTTTGCTTTGGTGATGAATTAATGAATGAATTCATTTTCTCACCCTTCTAAGGAAAATATTTCACAAGTGACTCAGAACCAGAATAATTCTGTTTGCTTATTTTATTGACTTCTAAGGACTCACCTATAAATTTTGAAAGTATGAATTACAAAATTGTGTATTTAAAAATTAGTTGGGACTTCTCTCTCTTTTATTACTTTTGGGACTTAATAAATTCAAAAACAGATTTTCAACCCCATTTTCAACATTTTTATAGATCTCTTATGATGGTTTCTAATTTATAATTATTAATTCAGATATTAAAATTCCCCTTCATTATTTCAATTACCTTATTTTAATCGCATTGTGATTTCTTTCTGCATCATCAGTTCCATTCTTAAGGATTTCTGACATTTTTTTTTATGCAGGGCCAGCCTATCAAAGACATAATATAGTTTTTATTTATTTTTTTATTAGCGCTGTTGTAGGCTTACAGAAAAATCATGAAAATGTACAGGATTCCACATCTCCCACACATACAGTTTTCCCTTTTATTAATATTGTGCCTTAGTGTGGTTGCAATATAATTTAAAACTGGTTTTATGCTCACTGCTGCAGTGATCTGTATAATTATTTAGGCAAACAGTTTTTTCTTCTTACTCTTCCGAAGAATAATCATTAGGTCCACAGTCACATATTTTCTTGTATTCCTTCTGAAATAAGTGGACTTTATCTATAATCAGTGTTTTCGCGTTGCAGAGAATCTAAATTTGGCCCCAACATATCCCTTTTTGCTTTGCCAGTTGTATTCTTTCAATCTATCTTCTTTTCTAAATAATGCAGTTGTTTTAGTCAGGCTATAAACCACATGGCAATAGGAGCAGGGCCAGTTTATAAAAAAGAATTATTACTTATGTGTAGGGGACTGAAGTCACAGGCAAATGAATATTAAGAGGTCAATAGAACTCTAAAGAATACAAGAACACCAAATATAGAAAACAGCTGCTGCTCCTATGGCTGAGTCACAGTATAAACAGAAGGAGTCAATTTGGAAGAGCTACCTCTTCTCCCACACCCAAACTGAGGCTGGGACCCCCTGGAGAGTAGGTGGCTATAGCCTACCTGGTGCTGGGGAATTTCATTGCGGTTCCACATCTTGAGGCTGTGGTAAGGTGGAATTTACCTGCTGGAGTGTAAAGGAAACTCGCTTGGAAGCTGCATTTGTGGGTGAGTTGGGTATTGCTGAACTTGTTGGAAAGCTGGCTCAGACACTTACGGGGGATGCTGCTGAACTGGGTGGCCAACAGGACTTGCTGGGAAGCTGCCTGCAAGGATGCCCTGAAGCTTCACTGGATGTCTTGAATACCAGCTGATACTTCAGTTGAAGAAAGAAAACAAGAACTAGAGGCAAGAGTTCCCGTCCCCCTGCAGTGTTGCTCCCTTGTCCTCTACTGATAATATCTAACATTGTGCTGGCTGTGAAATAAACTGTTAAAATAAATAAATGAATGAATAAATAAATAAATAAATAAATAAATAAATAAATAAATAAATAAAAGAATGCCACTCCCTAAACAATGGGGTGAAACATCTACCCTCTTCAAATCCTGGGCAAACTCACCCTATCTGTATAAATGGATGGGTCCCTTATCTTGGTCCAATGAGATGTCTTAATTCCAGACCTCAGCTTCCATGGCTTTCCTCTTAAAGACATTTTCCCTTCCATATCACCTTTCCATATACCTTTTAGTCCAGGCTGATAGTGGTATTCACCATACAGATCTCACAAAAAGGCTGTTGGTTTAGCATGCAATAAGCAGGCATCCAAGCCATTAGACAGTAAGACTTTCCACAAGTCTTTCCTACATACCTGCATTTTCAATCCTGACTTACACATTCCAAGTTTAGTTAATTCCTCAAATGGGGCACTATCATCTGGGCGTTTGATTTCCAGAAGCTTGAAATTTCCAGAATCAGTTTCTGGTTTCTTTGTGCTCTACGATTCAGTTCTCGGCTTATCTCTTTCCTCTTGTGCTTTGCTATAAGATGCATGGAGAAGCCAGACTGCATGCTCCAACTTTACTTGGAAAGCTCTTCAGCTAAATGGCCAGCTTCACCATTTTCAAATTCTGCCTTCCATATAACATCAGAAGTCAATCTTGAAACATTCTCTGCAACTTTAAAACACGAATCACATTTCCTCTAATTCCTATAATATTTTCATCATTTCATTCTAAGGCCTTAGAAATAACTTCAGGCTCCATTTTCTTACCAACAGTCTCTTCAGAGCAATCTAGGCCTTTTCCATCAAGCATCTCATGATTCCTCAAAAACTACTGCTTACCCATTTATAAAACCATTCCAGCATTTTTGATAATTGCATCAAACTGTACCCAACTCTAAGTACCAAATCTATATTAGTCTGCCAAAGAGGTGTTGATGCAAAGTACCAGAAATCTGTTGGCTTTTATAAAGGTTATTTATTTGAGGTGAAAGCTTACAGTTACAAGGCCCTAAAAAGTCCAGCACAAGGTTGCTTTCTCAACAAAGTCAGTTGCCACATGTTGAAGCAAGATGGTCACTGATGTCTGCCTGGTCTCTCCTTCTTGATTTCTTCTCTCTCCTGGATTAGGGCTTATTTCTTTCCTGGCCTTCTCAGCTGTTCTGTTCTCTTCAACTGTAAGCTATCAGGTGAATGGCTCATCTCTCTTCCCATGCGTCTTCTTGAGCAAGTGTCCATTTATATCAACCCACCAAGTGAGAAGGGACTCAACGCTACAGATGTGGCCAAATCAAAAGCCAATAAATTGACTTTATCAGATAAAGTTAAAGCCTTTGAATTTAATATAACCAAAGAGTATCACACCCAGAGGAGTAGATTAGTTTACAAACATAATCTTTCTCTTTTGGGATTCATAAAATAATCTTAACCTGCCACAAAACTAACTATAATGTAATAATCAGAAAGTTTCTGAAAGTAAAATTTCAAGTATATTAAAATAGAAGAACTTTACTCAAGAAGCATAATAAGTATATAAATTATTACTCCTCAATTAACATAACCCTGGTAAGAAGGTAAAAGTTGGACACTGTCAGGTGTCTCAACAGAGAAGGCCTTTTGAATATCTTGGGTGTTATATAGCTACATCCTTCTATGGGAAATAAATGTTTTCTTGTTGCCATAAGTATGTTTTCTGGATAGATAAAGACCCACACAGAGGACAAAGAAATACTAATCTTCCTTGCTGGAGAAATCCTGCTGCTTTCTCAAATAAGATGGCCAAAAGCTCTGGAATATATAAGCCTTGCCTACTAAAAGAAATCAGGATAATAAGCCTGGCCCTGGATCTTAATGTTTGCACTTATGAATGTTATTCTTGTAATGGTGAAACTTAGCTAATTATAATTAATGCTTAAGAGTTACCTTCTGAAAATGTCTTTATTACTCAAGTGTGGCCTCTCTCTAAGACAAACTCTGCAAATAAACTCACTACCTTTCCTGCCCTAACATGGGACATGACTTCTAAGGATAAGCCTCCCTGGCACTAAGGGATTATTACCAAGGGTTAATTAGCAATGCATTTGGAGAAAGACCTTGATCAAAAGGGGAAATATTTTAAAAATAGAGTTTTTATGGCAAAGAGATAGCAAAATGAGTCAGGAGGTCATTCTGGAGGTTATACTTAAGCGGGTCTCAGCCAAACATCACAAACTGCCACAGTAAATAAGACCTAAAACAAAAGTGCTCCTGAGGGCTCTAGAGACATCTGGACACCATTGGTAAGGCACATGGTCTTATGAAATCAACACTCCCTTGGTGAACTATATCTGCAAATATCTGAAAAGCTATTTACCGAATATAACAAAGTTATATTCATTTATAAATCTCCTAATCATTATTCTTCTACCCCTTTCATTTAAACCTATAATTTTCAATTTTTCTAAGTATGTTTCTCAGAGACTTAAAGCCTTCAAATTGTTCCTATACTTGTTGACACCTGAAACTCAGCAGATATGTTACAAACTCCTTCTCTCCAGTTCTTCGGGCTTGCCCTGGACAACTAACAAAATGATGATGAAGGACCAGCTCCATCTCAAAAGCAAGGAGTATCTTCAACTGCAAGCAAAACAATTCTTTTCCTCTGCCCCATGATCGCTATGTCCTTTCTCGGTCTGAAGCAGTCAAAGTGGACATCGTCCAAATCCCTCAAGATTGAAGAATGAACAAAAATAAGGGGGGAGTATAACCACTGACTAAAACGTATTTATTGTTATTATAGTCATTATCTTGGGTTAACTAAGTGTCTGGTGAAATTGATATAAAAATAATTTTTTTAATTAAAGAAAAATAGTTTCAAGTTTACTTCTCCTTGGATGAAAGCTTTTTTATAGTGCAAATATATTTTAATTAGAAATCTACATTTAAAAATCACACTAAAGTGAAGCTATCTTTACTGATACAAGCCAGGGGATAAATAAGATTAATGCTAAATACATCTCTTTCAAGAAAAGAATAAAATGAACTTTGAAATATCTTTGCTTATGCACAAAGTTCCCATGGTCTGCAATTGCCCTTTGAATGAAAGTTGAATCACATTTTATTTTATTTTCTGTAACACTGAATCTGAGCGTTTCAAGAGCTGAATAGTGATTCTTTGATGCTGTACTTCAAAGTTTCAAGAGGAAATTAATCAAAGGAGTCTACCCTCATTTCTACTGGCAACAAAATTTTTCACTACTTTGAATTCAGGGTATTTCACAAGACTCTAATGAGTATTGAAAAGAAAAATAAATACTAAATGATGACATTAAGGAGGAGATTGCAAACTACTCAAAGCTTATTTTAAATGAACCTGAAAACATAAATGAGAGAAGCAGGCCCCATGTGGCTTAGACATGATGCACAGTGCATGGACTGTCTAAAGATGGCAGCTTTTGGCAGATATGGCCCATTGCCATGTTGGTATTCAAACCAGGTTTGGCAGATATTCCAATGTTTGTGGAAAAGACAGAAATTCATATTTTTTAATTACGGTAAATTATTTATTACAAGTGGCTTTGAAGATTATTTACTTATTAAACACAAATAGATATATGGGAACTCAGGGAAAGTAAGTGATTTGCTTAGGACAAAACAAAACAAAACAAAACACATATAATAAGGAAGCAGAAGAATCTAAACTAAAATCTGGGTTTTTTTATTGGTTTGGCTGTCATTACACATTTCTATCTGACTGCATTGCAATCATTTTGGTTGAAAATATAAATATGAAAAATCTTTGAATGCCTTAATTCAGTGAATTTCTCCATTAAAATTTAAAGGAAGGGATAAGTTAACAAAGGAAAAATAATTGTTATTATAGAGGAACAAATTTTGTCAGTTCATCTATAGAATACCAAACATCTCGATACCTGTTCATAAATTTTACATGATTGCTATAGTTTGCATTGCATCCAGATGTTTCTGCATTTTGAGATCAATTCTTACACATTGACAGTTAATATAAATGATGAATGGAAAATTATATTTCATGGGTATTATGATGAAAGATAAGCAAATTTATTTAGGTTTGCCCTAAACATTAAACATTGTATTTGCCTAGCACTAAGAGTTTAAAATGTGCAGTGTCCCTGTGGCATTGATGGTCAAATATTGCCTCTTTTCTCTTTGTAATGAAGAAAGCAGATAGTTGTCAACTTTATTTGAACTAACAGAATATCTCTGATGATTTCATAATCCAAAATAGATTTCATTTTGATAAATATTATTTTAAAATAATATGAGATTTATCTCATTTGTACAATAGAGAAATCAAGAAAATATGCCATGGAAGTTGTTATTGTAAATATATTTAAGGGAATAAAAATTACATTTACAACTCTGAATATCCTCAGTTCTGTTATGTTAGTATTCTAGAAATTGGGAACTTCAACTTCAGACAATAGATCCAACTAATGAGATTGCAGAAACATTGTGCTCTCCATCATTTTCGTATCAGTGACAGTCAGTCCATTAAAAGCTCTAGCCCTGAGAAGTGAATTTCAGTTTTAAACTTTTGCATTCTGAAAGTGATCTTCCCTTGAGCTGTTAGCAGATAAAATGTATGCTACATTTGGTGACAGTTCAAGGCACTTATCCTCCAAGAACTTTTTGGAAACCAACAGACCTATTATTGTCTTTCACAAAGATATTTTATAGTGCTATTAGTGAATTGTGAAATTCTGAAGAATGTTTTACTTCTTTTACCTGTGTCTTTGTTTCCTTACACAATGTAATATAATACTTACAACATATGTTTGTGGTCTACATTTTAAATATATCTTTCCAGAAAAATTGGCATAGATCCATTCAAAACAATCTTCCTTCGGAAAGTGGCACTCTTTGTCTTTCTGTGAATAGGATGATTATTCATCTTTGGATCCTCAATAGTTTTGTCTATAATTAGTCAAACATATGCACAATTGAAGGACAAAATTGTAGGATGATCAATACAGCCATTCCACACATAATGTGAGCCAATTTAAAACTAGGTGAAAGTCCCACCTAGACTGAGTCTTCTCTTAAAAGGATTTAATAAACTGATGCTTTCCACACCTGCAACTTGAAATGAAGGCACAGTTGTGGTTTGCATAAATATTTTATGAGAACTGATATTTCATGGCTAACTGCAATTACCAACATAAGATCCACAGGATAAATCTAAGTGTCACAAATATATGTGTAGTAGGTGAAGAAAAAAGTTACACTTAGAATATGAAAAAAAGGGGGAGTAAAATGTAGTGCTTACCAAAAGCTCTTTATAAACGCTGAAGGAAATGGACATTACAGGATGTATATTTGTTATAACTCCTTTGGAAGCATGGTGAATTCTTTGGTAATCCATGTGGCTTAGCCAGATTTTTATGGCTGAGGGCACTCTCTTCAAATGGGCACCCTGCTTTTCCCACTCAGATGGGATTGAGTTTGTGGTTCTCCAACTCATTATTGCCTTGACTTAAACCAACTCCAAATTTTTAACCAATTGGTGATAAATATATCATCCAATCTCTTCCAAATGATCTTGAGAAAATTTGTATATACTCTAATTTAATTGGATTATTTTTATTCTTTATCTTTGAACTTAACTTTCTGTTTCAAACCAATAAAAATGTTTTAATGAACATTTTAGTAGGTTCTGGTCAAATACTCCAATTTTAACTTCTTTTACATATTCACAATATTATTAATCTTGTTACTTTATTTCCAGAATAAATGGAATATAGTTGGATCAAGATTTAAATTCTTAATCATGTTTATCAATTTTTTTCTAGTTCTAATTTTCTATGAATTTTATTAAACATTGAATTTTTTCAAGTATAAAATTAATTTTCTTAAGATTGAATTACTTATTTATCTTTGAGATTTATTTGAAATTTGCTTTTAAAAAATGTTCTTTATGATATGCTTTGAAGTAAAAACTAAATTATTAAAATAATACAAGGTCCATTTTGACTTATATCACAGAATTGTTTAAATGCCATGAGGATTTGTTGGTTTTAAAGATTTGATTATTTTCTGTCTAAAGCCAAATGGCTCCTGTACTTTTTCAACATGCTAATTTGTAGTAAGATTTTCCCCCTTTTCTTTAGGCTGTTATTGGGCTGTTCAGTACTTTTGCTCATCAGTGTATCAATTTGGGCAAAGTATTTTCATAAAATAACCATTTTTTAAAATAATAAAATATATTGGCAGGGAATCTTCAACAACATACCATTATCATTTTGAAATGTCTGTACTAGTAGGCATGACTCCTTTTCATTTTCAGTCTTTCTCTTGAATATATCTGATGAGATTTTATACAATGTCTTGAAGAAATGTTTTAATTTATACCGAAAACCACTAATTTCTCTTTTACTTATTTTTGTGGGTTTTTTAAATTTTTATTTTTCAAAATTGATTTACTGTTGTTTCTTTGTCTCAAATATTTTATTATTTCAGTGATCTGAAAAGTCCAATGTTAGGTTTTTGTTTGTTTTAGTTTGTATTGTAAAAACATGAAATGAACATTGTTATTTTTAGTTTTTAATGAATTTTTAATTTAAAATTAATATATAGGAGTTGTATTTTTAATTCCTATATACTTATAAGTTGTACTGAAGTATAATATACATAGAGAATAGTGAATTAGGGTACAGCTCAATGGATTTCACAATCAGAACACATAGGACTCAAATCAAAACAGTACAAAGCTATCATCCTGGATCATCCCCTTTCCAACCACTCCTCTTTCCTATAAACACTTTCCTGATTTCTAAGAGTATAGATTAGTTTTCCCATTTTTTTACTATATTGAACTTCTTTTTCAGTTTTGAAATATGTAATTGAATTTCATATTTATTAGAACTCTATCTCAGCTTTTATTTTCCCTTTTAAATAAATAGGAATGTTTGTGATTAAATTTTATAATATTTTTACTTGTTTTACTTAATTTTTAAATAAATTACCATTTTTAACATAATGGTAAAAAAATGTGGCTTAAAACTTTAATAATTATGTTTCCGAAACATACTAAATACATACTAAATACATACTAAAACAACCTAACATACTTTGTTAGGTTGAAGAAATAGAGACAGGTAGGTAGATAGATACTCGGGAAGATCAGCCTATAGTTTAATAATTACATTACCCTGGCCATCTATTTCCTTTTTATATTATGTTGTGTGGTATTGAGGTTGGTTACTTTTCCTTTCCCTGCACTATTATTCTATTTCCATTAACTTTTCCTTGTATCTGAAGAAATATTATTTTAATTAAAATTTTATTGACATATATCATTCATACATGAATATGCATAAACAATAAGTGTATAGTAAAAGTTGTGAACTTAAAAAACAAACATGCATATCATCATACAGGGATCCCGTACTTCTCCCCACCACCAACACCTTGCGTTTTCATGAAACATTTGTTAAAATCTATGAAAGAGCATTGTCAAAATATTATTACTAACTGTGCATTTTGTCTATTTTCCCCCAACTCACACAATTAACACCCTCTATTAGTATTATAGATTTTTTATAGTTCATGAGAGATCATTCTCATATTTGTTCTTATAAACACAGTCCATCTTCCACCACTGGATGTGTTATATAGTCCCATGCTTTGTACAATCCATTCAAAGTGTATACTCAGTGGCTATCATTTTCGTCAGAGAGTTGTACTGTCATCACCTCAGTCAATTTCAGAATGTTTTCTTTACTTCAAAAGGAAAATCCTATACCCCTTTATATCCCCTTATTGTTGTCCCTTAGAATTGATATGTCTTCTTTGCCACTGCTGCAGAAATATTACATTTCTGTAAACTCTTGTCCATAAGTCACATTCGTTGTAATTTTCCCATGTATCACCATATTCTTAATACTTTGTAAAAGAACATTCTTATATTTATACTGTTAACCAGAATTTTTATCCACCACTGAAATCACTGTTATACATTCCCTAGATTACTCTCTAGCTTCCTTTCATTGCTGTTTACTGCTACAGGCTACTTTTATAAATCAACAGTTTTAGTGATACTCATTGTGTTACCATCAACTCTATTCATTTCCACACTTTTACAATAAACTATTAAAAATTCTACATACATTAAGCACAGCTCCCATTCTCAACCCACATTCTATCTCCTAATAACCTATACTCTAGAGTTTGCATATCTAAGTTGTAAAATATAAGAGGGAGCTTACTCATCATATTTATTTCCTATAAGTGAGACCATACAATATTTGTCTTTTTGTGTCTGGCTTGTTTTGCTTAGCTTAATATCCTCAATGTTCATTCATGTTGTCATATGCATCCCAATTTCATTTCTTCTTATAGCTGCAGAGTATTCCATTGTATGTGTATAACAAAATTTATTTATTCATTCATTGGTCGATGAACACTTGGCTGGTTCCATATTTTAGCAAATGTTAAAAATACTACTATGAACATCAGTGTGCAGATTTCTGTCCACATCCATACTTTCAGTTCTTCTGAAATACTCCTTATAAGAGGATTACTGGATCATACAACAGTTCTATTTTCAGCTTTCTGAGGTGATGTCAAGTTGTCTTCTACAGAAGCTGCACCATTCTACGTTCCCATTCTACATTCCCACCAACAGTGTAAGCTCTTTGATCTCTCTTTATCCTCTCCAACACTTGTAGTTGTTTATTTTTTAATAATGGCCATTCTATAAGGTGTGAAATGGTATCTCATTGCAGTTTTGATCTGCATTTTCCTATTAGCTATTGATGAACTTTTTTTTTCATGTGCTTTTTTTGCCGTTTGCATTTCCTCTTTGGAGAAATGCGGATTCAAGTTTTTTTGCCTATATTTTAATTGGTTTGTTTGACTTTTTATTGCTTAATTGTATGATCACTTTATATAACAGGAATATAATATCAAATCCTTATTGGATATGTGTTTTCCAAATATTTTCTTCCACTGAGTAGGCTCCTTTGTTACTTCTTGACAAAATCTTTTGAAGAATAGAAGTGTTTAATTTTGAGGAGAACCAATTTATTGATTTTTTTTCTTTTGTTGCTCATGCTTTGGGTGTAAGGTTTAAGAAACTACCATTTACCACACTATCTTGAAGATGTTTCCCTACATTTTCTTTGAACAATTTTATAGGTCTAACTTTTATATTAGATCCTTGATCAATTTTGAGTTAATTTTTGAAAGTCCTCTTTCTTTCTTCTGGATGAGGATATCCATTTCTCCTGGCACCATTTGTTGAATAGACTTATCTGGTCCAGCTGGGTGGCCTTGACAGCCTTCTCAAAAATCACTTGACCATAGATGTGAGGTTCTATTTCTGAGTTCTTAATTCCACTCCATTGATCAATGTGTCTACGTTTATGCCAGTAACATGTTGTTTTTTACCACAGTACCTAAGTAAAAGGCTTCAATGTCAGGAAGTGGGAGTCTTCCAATTTCATGCTTCTTTTTAAAGACATTTTTGGCTTTTCAGGGCCCCTTACTCTTCCAAATGAATTTTATAATTGACTTTTCCATTTCTACAAAATAGGCTGGTGGGATTTTTATTGAGATTGCATTGAATCTTTAAATCCCTTTTAGTGAAATTGACATTTTAACAATATTTAGTCTTCCAATCCATGAGCACGGAATGTCCTTCCTTAATTTATATCTTCTTCAGCTTCATTTAGCAATGTTTTGTAGTTTTCTGAATATGGGTCCTTTATGTCCTTGTTTAAGTTATTCCTAAATATTTGATTCTTTTAGGGGCTATTATGAGTGGAATTATTTTTCTGACTTCTTTCTCATATTGCTCATCAGTAGTGTATAGAAACACTATTGATTTTTGCATATTAATTTTGTATTCCCCCACTTTGTTGAAATAATCTATAAGTTCTAATAGTTTTATTGTGTGTGGATTTTTCTCAGAATTTTCTAGATATAAGATCATAACATCAGCAAATTGAGAACAATTTACTTCTTTTTTTCCTATTTTGGTACCTTTTATTTCTTTTTTCTTGACTAATTGCTCTAGCTAGAAATTCTAGCACAGTATTGAATAACAGTGGTGACAGGGGCATCCTTGTCTTGTTCACAATCTTAGCGGGAAAGTCTGCAGTCTTCACCATTGAGTACAATGCTAGTGGTTTATTTTCCATGTATGCACTTTACCATGTTGAGAAAGCTTTCTATTTCTGTCTTTTGGAGTGTTTTTTTGTCAAGAAAGATACCCTATTTTGTCAAATGCCTTTACTACATCAATTGAGAAGATCAGGTGATTTTTCTTCTTTAATTTATTAATTCAGTTTATAACATAACTTAATTTTCTTGTGTTGAGCTACCTTTGCATACCTGGAATAAAACCCACTTGATCGTGTTTTATAATTCTTTTAATGTGATTTTGGATTTGGTTTGCAAGTATTTTGTTGAGGATTTTTGCATCTATATTCATTAGAAAAAATGGTCTGTAATCTTTTTTTTCCTTAGTATCTTTATCTGGTGTTGGTATTAGAAAGATGTTGGCTTCATAGAATGAGTGGAGTAGTGTTCCTTCCTCTTCAATTTTTTGGAAGAGATTGTGCAAGTTTGGTAGAAGTGACCTGTGAAGTCTTCTGGCATGGGTTTTTCATTTTGGGGAGTTGTTTGATGACTATTTCAACCTCTTTACTTGTGATTGGTTTGTTGAGGTCTTCTATTTCCTTTAGGGCCAATGTGGTTTGTACATGTGTCTCTAGGAATTTGTCAATTATGTCTACAGCATCTACACTGTTGGCATACAGTTGTTCATAGTTTCCTCTTATGAGATATCTTATTTCTGTGTGGTCAGTGGTAATGTCAGTGCTCTCATTTCTGATTTTATTAATTTTCATCTTTTCTTTTTTGTCTTTGTCACTATAGCTAAGGGTTTGTCAATTTTGTTGATTCACTCAAGGAACCAGTTTTTGGTTTTGCTGATTCTCTCTATTGTTTTTATGTTCTTGATTTCCTTTATTTCTGTTCTGATCTTTACTCTTTCCTTCAGCTTGGTTTGTTCCTCCAGGTGTGCAGCTAGGTCTTCAATTTTAGCTCTTTTTTCTTTTTTAATCTAAGCATGAGTGCTACAAATTTCCCTCTCAGCACTGCCTTTGCTGTATCCCATACATTTTGAAATATTGGGTTCTAGTATTCATTATCTCAAGACATTTGCTGAATTCTCTTGCAATTTCTTCTTTGACCTACTTATTATTTAAGGGTGTGCTGTTTAATCTCCATAAATTTATGAAATTTCCCACTTCCCATCCATTACTGATTTCCAGCTCTATTTCATTATGATCAGAGAAAGTGCTTTATATAATTTTGAAGCTGGCTAGTAAAATGGGGAATCAATAGATGGATCTGGAACCTGGCAAGAAGTCCATGTGGACATTGATTCCAAGATGGCTGCTGCTCTTCCATTCAAAGGACAGTCAAATGTCCTCTGAGACTTATCTCAGATGCTTTGGTTTGGGTAACTGCTTACGTCTCCCACCCATTTGGCTTGGATGCTTTAGTCTGAACTTCATGGTTTCAGGAATCCCCCAAGACCTAGGTCAGCCATGGGAATCCTCATTGGCACGGCTGTGGATTAAATTCTCAGGACGCTTAGATAAGAACATCAGCTCCAAATTATGGTGAATGTTTTAGTCAGACTTGGACTCTGGGACACCAGACTAAAAAGCGCTTCTTCATTCTTCCTAGAATAATGGGCCTGATCTCTAGCCCACCAGTAAACTCCCCATAAGAATGTCTTCTCAAGAATCAGGAAAATTTGCCTACTGCTGGTCCACATGGCCATAGTATAGCCAAGAGCAGCCTCTGTATAAGAACCTGAATTCCAATTAAACCAGTGTAAAAGAGAAGGACAGATAGATCTGAGGGTCGGAAACCTTATGTCATGTCTCCTTAAAGAAATGAGGAAATACACCTCAAACTTCCATTAGTTTAAACTCAGTTGTGCCTATAAAAGATATAAATGGAAATCAAAATTCAAACTGGTTACTAAACCTCTCCTGGAAAATAAGAAACCTCATGTGCCATCAGTTAAGATCAAAGAGTTCCTACAAATGCTAAGGGTATAAAATTCTCTCTTCTGTTTTAATCTGTGCTTAACTTTGTGTTCAAGTTTGAAATCTGTATTTGACTTTGTCATTTTGCTTGTGCCTAGGAAATCAGATTTGGGGTTCACCTGTTACAAATTGGATAACAATGAAAGGTAACCTAAAAATGAGTCTTTCATTGTCAATACTTCCTTGTGAGTGGATTTAATGTATAAATCACAAGTGGAATTTGTTCAACTACTAGAAAAGCAGAAGAACTTAGCAAAGTTGTTACTAATAAAATTTTTGTGGCTTCATTAGTAAAGGTACTCAATTCACCATAAAGTAAAAACTTACTAGAAACTAACTAAGAGTTACAGATACCTTTATATTACAAAACAGCAGAAGGATAATAACTGGAATTATAACTGAAGTAGACTTAGCCTAAACCTACTATGGTAAGTATAATCTTAAACTGAATTTACCTTCATTTAAAATTACTAAAAAGTTAAGTTCATTTAATATGTTACACATTGCATTGGAAGTGTTTAAAAAGTGTATAAAAATCAAGAGACAGACTTCAGCATTGTCAAATTCTCTTGTGCATTCAAACCAGGCCTTCAATATACTGCAGGTTGCCTCTCCATTTGAGTTATTGGCTAAGTTGGTCACTGGCCCCTAAAACAATAAAGGTATCTACTACATTTCTGGCTGTGCTCCTGAAGTTGATGGAGACTATGTTGCAGTTTCAAACTCCTGCAGCAGCCAATGATGGTTCAATATAGCCAAATGTACAATGGCTATCGCCTCCAGACTGGCACTGTTTCATAGTGCCAAAGACCAGGCCAGTGGAATACTGAAACCTACTTTCCTAGCTTCTCTCTAGGGTCAACAGCGCTGCAGCATGCTGGCTGTGTGAAGGACATTGCAAGTGGAGCAATGATCACCAAAGTACTGTGAATAGAACTGAAACACAATTGGCATTAGGGCCTGCTCCCATGGAGAGATAACATGTAAGATATTGCAAACCTACAAATTAAATCAATTAATTACAGCTAAAAGAAAAACTTATGCATTGAGTAGTGTATTAATTAGCATTAAGTACTGTACCTATATTCTATACTAGATATATGCCTGATGATTATGGTGATATCTTTTCTATTCCAGAAACATTGAACATGTTAAAAGTCCTGGTAAACTTCATTTTCTAAGTAGTTAATGAACGTACCTAACCCAGGTATCCCTCTTAGCCCTTGTTCCTGAACCGGTCCCACTCATACCCTAAGAAGGACTGGCAAACTCATATGCCATCCTGCCAAGGCTGAGTATTTCCCACCAGAAGGGAAATAGCAAACGAGGTGGCTAAGACCCACTTCAGCTTAGTCCCTTTGAAATGGTCCATGGGCAACCTTTCCTCATCCAGGACCTAGAAACCAGGTTCTGATCAAAAACTTGCCAAGAAAACAAGCCTCTCTCTCAATTAGAGCCAAAATGGAAGGAACTTTATTCTTGTTCTAATCACTCCCACAGCTATTAAATTTAAAGGAATTTTGGTGCACTTATCCCGAGAGGAGCCAGCCACCCAGGGAAGTACCAGCCTACTAGAAGCATCTAACGAGACACAAGTGCCAGTCATTAGACGGCCTGAAATACCTCTTTAAGAGACAAAGCTAAGTAGTGTCAATGTTAAAGCTGACTATCCCCTCTAACTCTAGCCCAGATGCCTATCTCTTAAGAAACCTTGCCTGTTTTCACTTCCTATAATTTCTCAATGTACATCTAGCCCTGTTGCCTCTTGCAATCTCTCCCTAGAATTAACCAATAGCATGATGTAACTGAAAGAATACTGTTTCCCATCAATTTTTGGAAAACAAAGCCTTTACAGGCACCTGGCATTTTCTACTTTTGTGGTCCAGTATCCTCTTAGTGGGACCATAAAGCCTCAAAATTCTAATCAAGTTTATTTCTTTCAGTATCAACATCGTGTTAGCCATATGGGGACTTCATACAGTTTCACCCAGGATACCAGATCCTTCTTTCTCCAAGCGAGATAGAATAGCAGGAGAGTTTTACACTGTGTCAGGTAGGGCCTACTGCCCCTAACAAGCAGGAAGTAGTTACAGAAGAATGACCATCTCCCTTCAGCACCCCTTTAAGAATAAAGTTGTAAACTCTACGAGGGGGGAATGAAGCCAGCTAGGAAAATAGGGAATCAATAGATGGATCTGGAACCTGGCAAGAAGTCTACATGGACATTGATTCCCGCAAGATGGCTGCTGGAAGACCCTCGTGAGATTCTACCATCCAGAATGAGATTCCCAGAGATTCCCAGGAGAAGCCCTGGATATTCTCCAGGGACATTATCTTTGGGCCCACCTAGGGGAATGATAGGTGGGGTAATAAATCAAAACAGCAAACAGCTGGAACTCCTCCCATGCCATTAGCAAAGGGATGGAATAATTAATGGTTTAAAAAGCAGGCACAAAGGTCGAATAGCTCTGTCTTTCTCTCTCTCTCTCCCTTGCTCTATCCCAAGCCCGTCTTGGCTTCTGCACACTGCTCTCACCGTGTCCTTCCTGCATGGAATAGCATGCAAGTAAAACCTGGGCATTCATAATCTCTAATGGGAAACTGTAGTTTATAAATCAGCCCTCTTTAATCACTCTTCAGCCCCTTACTCTCTACTGGGGACCCATGATCTGTTGTTTTCTCCCATTTCTCTTTCCTCTCTACCTTAAAAAATTACTGGCCTAACTAAACCTATGTGCTCTGAAAATCATTTCTGCAACATAGTCAAAGAACCTAGACAAAATCTGGTAACAATTTCAATCTTTGTAAATTTATTGAGACCTGTTCTATGACACAAATATAGTCTTCCCTGATTAAGCTACAAAAATCCTCATAGATGCCCAACTTGACAGTGCCTTACAAAATGTCCACATGTTGTCCCTCTTAATTCTCCATCTTGGGACTTCTTTGTTAAAGCTAGTGCCTTTTTTCCCGTCCTGTAGGTCCTCACAAAAATTGGCACTTCTTAGGGCTCTTTCATACTTTTACTGTGATTCCAGTGGGGTTCATGGGGAAAGCTCCTGCCAGGGCATGCAGCGCCAGGCGTTTCATATGCATTCATCCTTCCCCAATTCCTCAGCTGTTCTAAGGACACTCTTCTTATCAGTGTTCCACTGTGTTCACCTATTTTGTTTTGTTTTAGGGAAATGTTTTATCTGTATATAACAGTAATATTGCTTCATTTGGAACATACTCTGTTGCTTAGACATTACCCTCTGAGAAGGACAACTTTACATTTGACTCCGACAACTACTAAATTCTCATGTATATATTAACTGCTAAGATTTTCCATGATAGCCAATGTTACACTGAAAATATTTTGTGGTGAAAGGTCCTTGGAATAAAATGTCCTTGGAATACAGTAAACAAATTTAACATATAAAACAGTAGAGTTTTAAACAAAAGTATTTTCTAAGTTCCTCACAAGTTGATATAACCTTAAATACATCCCTCAGTAAGAATTATTGCTTCTATTGCAGAACAGTTCTATGTTGGGATCTATTTTATTAATGCAATAGTTGAAAATTAATGTGTTACTTAGGGATATAGAGCCTGTTGTATATTCATATTGTACAGTATATACTTTATAATAATTGCTCAAAGACTTAAAATTACTATAGCTAAGTGATTTACCCTTGAAATTCAGGGATTGCTGTTATTTATTTTGACTCTAATATTACATATAATTGTAAGTTCATTTGGTTCAGAGTCTTAAAGTTTTCCAAATGACTATAATTATTTCATTGCCAAGCAGTTTGGGATATAATTGTTTTAAATCTCATTTTTTTTTTATTACCTCTCAGCTACACTATGCCATCCAGAAAAGAGAGTGGTGCATTAAAAAGAATTGTAGCTTATATTTTTTCTTTTTATATTACTAAGTCTTTTCATTTGCTTTCATTGATTCAGGGTTTTGTTTTGTTTTGTTTTTAAGTTGAAGGACAAAGATTTCCGAAAACATGCTCTGAATCTTTGTTGTGGTTGTTGTTGACAGATGGCCTTTTCTGTGTAAAGACTTTTATTGAACTATAGTCACAAAATACTCCTGTTTAGTCAGATGTTTAAATATAACTATGTGGATTAGAATATATCAGGTGAAACTTAGCCTAATCTTAATTTTAGGAAAGATACCAAACATAATATAAGAGAAGCATAACTGAAAGTCCAGTTAAAAGCTACCTACAAGGTATAATTTGAGATAAACCAAAAGATCATACATTTCCATCTTTCTTACTTTGGTACTATAAGGCCAAGTTTTTTCAACATCTTTGATATCGTTAACTTAATTATATAAAGTTAGTGTTAAAAGTGACATTTCTTTAAGATTATTAACAATTTATAAGAACGTAAATATTAATGTATGATTTGGGATTTACTAAATGAAAGCTGAATTCCCATCTGAAGCCTAGTGGCCTTCAATTCTAATGAAATGAAAATTTGGGGACATCAAGGCACAGTTCAATCTAATTTGTTAAATTGCTCTTTTTTAGTATATTAAATGAAAGACAAGAAATATTCCAGTATAAACTATACCATCTCCATCCTCCTACCTGATGATAATGTGTCAAACACAATAGTGTTCCCTGACCCAACCTATTCAATCCCACCTTTTTTTCCTATTCATCTTTAATCTAGGAAATGTATGATTCCACCAATGAGATGAAAAGAATTCACTGAGTGGATTTTGGGAATATTTTAAAGAATGGCCAGACTGCATGGACCTGCATTTATGCTTTCACACATATATACTTTGCAATTTTTCAACCTATTCTCCTTCTTTATGTTTTGAATAATGGCAAACCTGAAGTCCATCAGCCATGCTAAGAATGGGAGAAGAGAAGCTAAATGCTAAGGATGGCAGAGCAAGAAACCAGGATGAACCTGGGATTCTGATGGCCTATTTCAGGAGTTGTAGTAGTCCAGAACTGCCTCTGAACAATGTTACCTTAGAGATTTGTGATGGTGTGTTTCAAAAAAAAAATTTTTTTTTGGTTTGTTTTGCAGCTGAATATATATCCTAGCTCATAAAAGTGGATGTCCCTCAATATACAAATGATACTAGGTGAGAGCGGTTTTCGTACTGATTGGATTTACATGAAAGCCATGTAGTCAAACTTATATTTGAGTCTTTGTGGGCCCCAAGGGTTATCATTGCAAATGGGAGAATATTCGACTACTTTATTACCTATCCTCAAGCAGAATTTTTGGTTCCTTGTTCAGGATGCACTGAAAATCACTTAACACATTCAGCAAAGAAATGCAAGCTTTTCCTCATTTTTAATAGAAATGTGTACCAAAAAAAAAAAAAAAACAAAAAAAAAAAAACAAAAAACACTAAGGGAGAGAGAGAGACTCTTATAATGAAAATGTACATCATTTGTGTTTTCTTCCTTGTTTGCACTCTCTTTGAGACAGAACACCACAGTAGGACTCCATGCTTTCAAAAATACTCAGTGACTCTATTATATTTATTCCATATATTTTCCATGTAAATCAAAACTCATCACATTGAGTGACAGACAACATTTTAAAAATATGTCTCTGAATTTCCTGTTTCCTGGTTATTCCATTAAAATTAATTTAGGTAATGATTATGAAGGGACTGTATAAATGGAATTAAGGCTACTAATCCATTGACTTTAAAATAAGGGGATTATTCTGAATTAGCTGAGTGGCTCAATATAATAACATGAACTCTTAAAATCAAAGATGGCAGAAGAATCCATTGGAGATAGTAGGCAGAAGGAGAGGCCAGAGAGATTTGAAACATGAAAGGGACTTGGACCACTGTTGCTTGCTTTGAAGATAGAGAATCAAGGCCAGAAGTATAGAAAGGCAAGCAACTTTTAGTAGGTGAGAATGACTCTTGGCCAATAGTCAGCAGTGAAACAGAGACCTCAGTTCTATAACTGCAATGAATGAATCCTGCCAACAACCTGCATGAGCCTATAAACATATTCTCCCGTAAAGTCTCTAGAAAGGAAATCAGCCCTACAGATACTTCAATTTCAGCCTTATAAGACCTAACTAAGTTAGATTTATAACCTTTAGATAAAAAGTTTATGCTGGATAACTGAAATGGACTGCTATGATTATTCTTATGATTAATAATAGTCCTTGCAGAAAAACCATTTTATAGTTGTTTTAAAACCGCATTAAATTCTGATTAAATGTGCTATTAAAAGTTTTAAAAAAATCACGTTTCAAAAATCAGTTTCATTGTCTGGTTGACCAAACTGATAGCATGAGACATTCCAGGGGGCCGTTCCCCCACAGAGTAATTGAACGTCTGGCAAAAAAATATCAGAGTTATTTTTCTCAAACAAACAAACAAACAAACAGAATTAAAGGGTTGCAATAACTGTATGGGTACCAAATCAAGAAAACCCAGCTTGAAAAAAATGGTAGAAGCAACTCATGACCCCTCTTTTGCAGTTTATCATCAGGCTGTACTCCCATTATAGGACCCTGGCTCTGTTCTGGAGAACAGGAAAACCTCTAAGCATAATGTATGTTGGTGCCAATGTGTCAACATCCTTAATGGAGAAGCAGCATGCAAACAACTAAAACAGTGTAAGAAAAATTAAGTCAAAGAAACCAAGTGAAAAGATAACCTGCTTTGAGTCATAGAATAGAGCAGAAGGGAGGGGGGAATGTCTATTTCATAGGGAATAAAGTAGGGTTACAAATTCTTGTAAACAGGGGAATTCCTAAGGCCAAGAGTGAGTACAAAATGAGGAAAAGGTACAAACTTGAAAAGATAGAACCCTATACTCACAATCACCTTGGGCTGATCTTGTTTATATCAAGGTTAAACTCTCAAGGAGAGCACCAGCAAATGCAAAGCCAATTTGCAAACACTGTGAAATATGTTATTTGTCTTTATTTGTTTGTTTTTATTAGCTCTTGGTACTCAAGGGATCTCTGCCATATCACTAGCTAGACAAAATCTTAAAGAACAGAAAGCTCAAGGACTAAATCTTAGAGTTGGCACTTTGAAATATTAAAATGTAGAATGTATGACAAAGAAACAGGAAGATTCATCAATCCAAAAATCTAGATTCCATCAGAAAAGAATATTATATATTTTTTTATACAGGATAAAGACTAAATACATGATCTTCAGTATGCTCTAGAAATACAAGGAAAACTCAGAAAAAGAACTAAAGAAATCAGGAAAACAATAATGAACAATATGAAAACTCAATAGAAAGGTAGAAATTATATAAAAAAGGAATCAAACAAAATAATGTAGTTAAAAGCCACAATAAACAAAATGAAAAGTTTCCTAAAGGGTTTCAACAGCAGATTGTAACAGGCAGAATAAAGAACCAGTAAACTCTAGAACAAGATAATTGAAATGATTCAGGCTGAGGATCCAAAAAAAAAAATAGAATGAACACAAAAGAACAGAGCTTGGGATACTAGTGGAGGACCACCAAGCATAAAAATGCATGCATTAAGGGAATCCCAGAAGAGAAAGAATGGGGAAAGTGACAGAAGAAATATTTAAATAAATCATGGCAGAAAATATCCTCAATTTAACAAAATACATGAATATTCACATTCAAGAAACACAATAGATCCCAAACAGAATAAACTTGTAAGAATCCACACCCAGACACATCATACTCAAACTATAAAATGCCAATGACAAGGAAAGAGTTCTGAAAGCTGTCAGAGAAAAGTAATAAGGTAGTCCTAATAATATTAAATTCCAATTCTTCATCAGAAAACATGGAGACAAGAAGGTACTGAGATGAAATATTTAAAGTGCTGAAAGAAAACAAAGAAATTTCATACCCACTGAGACTGTATTTCAAAAATGAGGGAGAGATTAAGACATCCCCAAATAAACAAAAGTTAAGAGAGTTTGTCACTATTAGACAGGTATCCTACAGACTAAAAGAAAGGATACTAAACAGCAGATGAAAGTGTCATAAAGAAGTAAAGACCTCCAGTAAAGGTAACCTTATGGGTAACTCTAAATGCCAGTACTATTGTTTTGTTTTGTTTTTTGGGTTATGCAACTGTACTTTTAATTTTGTACAAGTTATAAAATGCAAATGCATGAAAAGTAATTATAAATCTATATTTTTATATATAACTTATATAGTTAAACTTTGTAACAAGTACAGCAAAAAGGTCAGGGATAGAAGGGTGTAAGAACATATATGTGCATGCTATTGAAGTTAAGTTGGTATCAAATCAAATGTTACTGTTATGTATTTTTAGGATATTAGATTTAAGCCCTATCAAAACCAGAAAAAAAATATATGAAAAATGTATACAGAAAGAAATGAGAAGCGACTCAATACAGTACATTACAAAACCTCAAATAAATATGAAAATAGGCATTAGCAGAAGAATTGAAGGGTAAAATGGTATAAGTCTTACAAAGACCAAATAGTAAAATTGCAGAAGAAAGCCTTGCATTATTAGTAGTTACCTTAATTGCAAATGGATTCAACTCTGATAACTGTTCAGTATCCAGAATATATAAAGAAATCCTACAACTCAAGAACAAAAAGATAAATAACCCAATAAAAATGGGCAAAGTATTTAAATATATATATTTCCAACAAAAATATACAAATGGTAAAAAAACACATGAAAGATGCTCACCGTTATTAGCCATTAGGAAAAATGCAAATAAATACCACAATGACATACCATTTCATACCCACTAGAATGGCTACTATTAAAAAAACAGAAAACTACACAAGTTGAAGAAAATATGGAGAAGTAGGAACACTCAATCATTGTTGATGGAAATGTAAAATGGTGCAGCTGTTGTGGAAGAGAGTTTGGTGCTTCCTCAGAAAGCTAAGTAAAAACTACCATATGACTTGGCAATCCCACTTTTAGGTATATACGACAAAGAATTGAAAGCAGGGGTTTAAACAGATATTTTCAAACTGATATTCATAAGGCATTATTCACAATTACCAAAAGATGGAAGCAACCCATGTGTCCATCAACAGATGAATGGATTAAAAATGTGGTATATACTTACAATGGAATATTATTGAGCTGTAAAAAGGAATGGCACTCTGATGCATGCTACAAGGATGAACCTTGAAGACTTCGTGTTTAGTGAAATAAAGCAGACAGAAAAAGACAAATATTGTATGATATCACTGATACAAAATAATTAGAATAATTAAATGGATAGAGTCATGAAAGTAGAATATAGATTACCACGGGCTGGGAAGGGAGTAGGGAATGAGTGATTACTGTTTAATTAGTACAGAGTTTCTGTCTGGGGTTGGGAAAGTTTCAGTAATGGATGGTGGTGGTGGCAGCACAACACTTTGAATGTAATTAACAGTACTGAATTATATATTTCAGTGTGGTAAAAGGGGAAATTTCAGGTTGTATATATGTTACTAGAACACAAATTAAAAAAAAAAAAAAACGAAAACATAGGATAATTCAACACAAGCAATGAATGTTAAAGTAGACTATGGACTGTAGTTAATAGTATAATTATAATAGTATTATTTCATCTGCTGCTACCAAGGTATACTAATGCCAAGTGCTAACTATACAGAACTGAATGTTTGTGGGGGTGATGGGTATATGGGAACTGTATTTTTTGCATGATTTGTCACTGGTAAATTATTTTTTATCAAATTATTATGCAGAGATCAGAGATAAGAAACTGGAAAGATTACAACCAAAAAGAGATGCATTTTAATGAAAGAAGGTAAAGTGAGAGGGTCCTGGGGATGCAAAGAGAGTACAAAAGTATATGGCATTGTGAATGTTTTTTGCTAAGTGAGTTTACCAACTGGCATATGAAAAATAAAGGTCATGAACCTATCTTATTTCAGACTTTTCATTTGCCAATTTTTTAACAAATTTCATATAATAATATACTTTTGAAAAATACTTGTTTTTATTAACATTTTACTTCTTTAATTGTCAGATATGAACTATAATCATGTTTTTTAAGGAAACTTGGGAATTTATAATTATTCATTTTTAACTATTTTCATGAAAAAATAGGTTGATCAAAACTATGTAATATCACCTATTCATTATTTTTTCTTTTATTGTTACATTGAAATATCATACTTTTTCTACAAAAATATAGATGGTATACTCTAATCCTCTTGTTCTGTCATAAATCAATGATCTGTTCAATTGATCCAATTGCATTATCTAAATAACTGTTATATCCAGTGATTCTTATACATAAATTTACCCACATTGTTGCATCACAAAGCACATTTTGAATACTTTCAAAGGATTTTGTAAAAATTATAAGACAAAGGCATGATTATGAAATTGTACCTCCAAATGGTTGACAGCACAGAATGTTGTTCACAGTACAAGCTATTATTTTATCACCCACTTATAAGATGGAAACATATTGCATGAAGGTTCAGAGTTCAATTTATCTTCATTCACAGTCTACTAATAAAGTAGCTAAGGTACCTAGGTACATCATAAAATGCTATTAGAGTTAACTGTGTGTGGCCACTGATAAAATGTAACTAAGAACCTGATCAAATATAATTATATAACTGAATAATTTTGTTCTGTTAGTTTGATGAAAATTTTCAGAATATATTTGAAAAATCAAAGTTATTTAATTCTTTGTTCATTCTCTAAATCAGTATTGCATGTAACAATGTTGTTCAAGATATATCAGGTATAGAAAGAAAATAAAAGAGTCTCTGACTTTCATGGATACATAAAAATGTTACCATAAACAATATGTTATGTTGCCTTTTAGGGATTTGTTCAACATGCAGCAAAGCACCGAAGAGGAAGTGCTCAACACACGGTAAGTGATTTGTTTTTCACCTACTTGTTTGCAGAGGAAAATCAGTGAAGTCTGCTGAGAACAGATGTCATGTGATTCTATCATTTAATTATTATTAAATGGTAAATTAAAGAACATTATTATGGATATGTTAAATTATTTAATGGGGAACAAGTTGTAAGTTTTTTTAACTGAGGTTTAAAAATGACAATATATCCATATTTTAATTATGAACTTTAGAAAAAATACAAGTAAAAAACAGAGGAATGAGTTGTACTTTCTGGAACCAAGCAGAGGAGGAACTTCATGTTGCAGGCAGTGGCACCAGTGGATACAACTTGCAGTGCTGTGAAAAACGACACCTTTGAACAGTGACAAGTACTTCAGTATATTTGAAGCCAAGAGTTTTTGTAGTGTAGTGACAAAAGATAAGGCTGAGAAGCAAGCAGGAGCACCATCACAAATGGTCTCATTTATATTGTCAAAAAGTATTTTACTTCATATTAGGCTATGGAAAGTAAATGGCAAATGTAAATTGCAGAGGCACAACCATATTTCCATTTCAGAAATATCACAGTATGGCAGCAATGTGGAGGATGGTCCTGACAGAGGTCAGAATTTGAGCACTGAACCAAAAGATAATGAGCACAAAACTAGCCCAATGACAGTGGAAATAGGGTGGAAGAGAGGACCTCAAGAAAGTTTTGAGGCATACAGTTGACAAGACTTTCTGACTCATTTGAAAAGAAGGGAAGGGACAGTCAAGGAAAGATTCAGGATGACCTCCAGTTTAATGGCTATAGAAACGATTTGTCACATATACTTGTAATAACTATAAATTGAGATAAAGAAATGTTATTTTCACTTAGATTTTCAAAATTAACGTAAATATTTTCCTGCTAAAGTATTCCTCTCTATTATGCTTTCTCCTATTTTCTTTCCGAGCGCTCACAGTATTTTCCTTTTCATGTACTCATTGAATAGGTGTCATGAGGAATATCAAGCTCATAATATTTTCTTCTATAAGCCCTTGTTATTTATATGCTTGAATATGTCAAAGTATGGTTTGTGGTATTGAATAAGCAATAATAAAGAGAAGCCAATATCTATAAAATTATGAAATTTAAATCTACAATCAATACAATCTAATTAGGTCAAGAAAATATAAAAATGCTATGGTATTTGTCTCCATATACTGCCCACTGATTTTCAGCATCAGTACATGATGTAAAAGCTATCATAGAATGCATATGAGATTGTTTTCTACTTCCTTAAGAATGTTTGCTGGAAGTTTAAATTTTAAACTAAAACTAGAATCATTTTCCTGAAGATAATGTAGGGATTAATGAGTAGAGATTAAAAGTGATTCAAACAATTCATGCTTTTTTTATTATTTCCAATAATATTTGCTTTTAAAATCATTGAAATAACATATTTATAGAAAAATTAATATGCATATAAGTAACATGGGGTAAAAGAAACTAAAATTACACATAATCCCAATAGCAACTTAGATAAATAGACAGACCAGATAGATAGAATGAAAGAAAAGACAGGAAAAAAGAAGGAAAGAAAGAAAGAAAGAAAGAAAGAAAGAAAGAAAGAAAGAAAGAA
>JAKSZT010010858.1:4349700-4402663 GCA_026826555.1 Tolypeutes matacus | reverse complement strand
AGAAAGAAAGAAAGAAAGAAAGAAAGAAAGAAAGAAAGAAAGAAAGATCACTTATGGAGAGTCCCAGAACAAAGTCTACCATTAAAGGAATCCAGTGGTGGGCAGGAATATCCTGATTCTATTGCACCAAATTGCTTAATCTTTGGGGAAGGGAATCAGTCAAGTTTCTTGAGAGAAACAAAACCAATAGGACACAAGAAATGTATTTTAAGGAATTGACTCCTATGATTGAAGGGGCTAGCAAGTCTGGTATTCAGAAGGCAGGTCGGCAGTCTGGAAATTTCACTAAGAGTGATGTTTGCAGTCTTGAGTTGGAAATCTGTAAGGGAAGACAGCAAGATGGGAACTAAAGAAGGAACCTATGTGTAGTCTGGAGGCAGAATTTCTTATTCTTTCTGCAAACCTCAGTTCTTTACTCTTAAGACCTTTGACTGATTAGATGAGGCCTATATACATTACTGAATACAATCTCTTTTATTTAAAGTCAATTGGTTTAGATGGTAATCATATCTACAATATACTTTCACAGAAATATCTAGTTTTTGACTAAACAGCAGGGCACCATAGCTTTGCCAAACCAACCCATACATTTAGCCATCACAAGAAGCAGAGCCTGGTAGGAACACCTTGGCAGATCTTGAGGCATCCAGAGACTGTCAATCAGTACCTCCCTGCAAATGTTTCTATTGGATGGAGATATACATAGGACAATTCAATGGCCACCATCCATCCATCACTTGCTTCATACAGGTTCTCTTCCCCATGCATGTCTGAAAGCAGCTTCTCAGAGAATTGTTAGACCTGTCTTTCTGATGGGGAACTTACAAGAGAGGTTAGTGAGAAGAAATCCAGCCCCCATTACTGTAGATTTTATAATATATTTAGTACTCATCATCTCTGTCCCCCACTACCCATGCTGACTTCCTTCTAATCTGTAACTATCACCATGGCAGGTTTTGGTAGTTTACCTGGCATTGTAACTCCAGACCAGCTACATAATTCGCAGAGTTCATCCTTTAAAACCTATTAAGAATTTCCAGACAGTGACAGAAGAACTTTAAGCAAATCATGGGCCTTGCTAAATATGCAGCCTGTGCACACAACAAATGCCCATGAAGCTGGCCCTGTGGAGTTCCAAACTTTCATTTATGTGTGGACTGGGACTGTGCATATGTCCAGTTACAGTTACAATTCAGTAAATGTCAATCTCTGTAATGACAATGCATCTAACTCAATGAACTGGACATGAGGAATTGGATTAATGTTGAGGTTTCAGATGTGGAAGCGGTAAGCTGAAGCGAAAATGTCAAATGCTATTTTTTTAAAAAAATGTTTCATTAAATATACCAGTTGAATATTTCTCGTTTAACTCTAAGTTAGTCTGTTTTCATATGTGACTGTATCTATTTTCTGAGAAAGACCATGATTTCTGGGGGAAAAAAATTATGTCATTGAAGTTTTGTGATTGTGCAAATGCATTATAAACTCATTGAGTTTAAAAATGGGAATAAAAGTCTCAGTTTCGGGAAGCGGCTGTGGCTCAATCAGTAGGGCTCCCGTTTACCATATGGGAGGCCCCGGGTTTGGTTCCCGGGGCCTCCTGGTGAAGGCAAGCCCGCCCGCACGGCGTGGTTAGCTGACCCAGCGAGCACAAGCAGCAAGGGGGGGATAAATGAATAAATAAATAAAATCTTTAAAAAAAAAAAAAAAAAAAGTCTCAGTTTCTCAGAAAGAAATGAAAGCTCATGAAAAAAGTGAGTTAAAAGAAAAAAATTTTTTTTAATTTCTTTAATTGAAAGTATGAAATTTCCTTCATAAAATATAAAAATTTTCTCTTGGAGGAATGAATATTCCTGGTCATTAATTATTAATAATAATAAATGTTTACAAAGCAATTTCTAGGAACTAGGAAAAATTCTAATTTCTTTTCATTTATTTTCTTATCATATTGTAGATGCTCCCATCTACAAAATGAGTAAGTCAGTGTGAAAATTTAGGAGTTATAGACTTTGTCAATTTGAGATTAATTACAAATGTTGACATAAACAGTGTTTTGAATCACTTTTTTTTATTATTATTATAATTGCATTCAAAAAAGTGAAACAAACTCCTAAATTTGTTTACTGTCTCATTATATGTCAACCCAAGAAGGGGACGTATGTCAAATTTACAAAACTGAAATTTTAGAGAATAAAGCCCACTTTGAATCTTAGCTTAAGAACCTGTTTTTCAGTGTGTGTGTGCGCACGTGTGTTTGTTTAAAGCTGTGAAGAAGTTAGTTATCAGAAGTTGATGAGAATTTTGCTTTCAAGAGTTTCACAATGCCAAATGTTAAGAGTTTGAATTAATATCAATTTAAATGTCTTATAATATACGATCAGATAAAACAGTTATTTCCTTATCTAAAAATGCTAAAGAAAGTCTTCTTATAAATGTTAATCTCTTAAAATGACTCTGCATTCACTCTCTATTGTAACTGTGCTTTTCCCAGAGATTATAAAATCTGTTCAGAATTCTGTGCCCTCTCTCTCCTTTTCTCCTCTTCCTTCTTAGATCAGAAGGCCATGGCTCTCTGGAAATCACTGGAACCTTTCCATGGCCTATATAAGTTGTTTATTATTGCTCTTTCCGTCCCCATAATCATTATTAATTTTAAGATGAAAGTTGATTTAAAGCACAGCATATTTCCATGTATATTATCTTTGGAAGATGATGATATTTCACAGTGTACTCAAGAGTGACTTCAATTAAAGGCAAATATGGGACACACCCGTTAGTTTTATAGTGAGTTCTTGTAACCATTGAAACTTGATCCCTCACTCTACCCATTGCATTGAACTAGATATATTTGTGTTATTTACAAAGGTGGTTTAAACTTTTACTGAATAATAACAAATCAGATACTTAAGTCATAATTATAACCATTTGACATTAGTGGTAACTCTGGGGAGAATAACTTAGGGCACCTGAATTGTTGGTGAGTAGGAAGAGGAGTAATAAGTGGGAGGAAAAAAACATAAATCTTTAAGTTGCTGCTAAAGAAATACACATTTCTTTTCCTCTTCAACTGCAGTTATTAGGTTTATTCTAACATAATGTCCATTGTATTAAAATTGTTCATTTGCCCACGCTATTTATTTTTCATTTAGAACCTTCGCATAGTCATTCAATTAAAGACAATAAACATTAACTGTATTTGTTCTAAGTAACAAGCAATATGCTGACTTAAAAATACAACCATGATTAAGAAATCTTCTATATCTTCAAGGAAATTAGAGTTCAGTGATGGGTATTTACACATAAGCAAATGGTTTTCATGTAATAAGATAAATGCCAAGATATAAATTTATACCAAGTTATGCTTTGGGAATTGAGAGGAAGGTATTAATCTTTCCTTGGGGTTTAATGGAATGAAATGTGAGTAAAAATTAGTAAGATAAATAAATATATGAAGGTCACACAGTGGAACCTTAACACTCAGGTGTGTAAGGAAAGGTATGTTATGGCAATGACTCCACATAACTATATTAATTTCTGAGGGAAAGGTTAATGAAGCAAGACATGGACTTACAGGCTGGGGGATGGGTCCATCCATTCCTGATGGGACCGTAAAAGACTAACTGCAGATATTGAACTTAATCTGTCTAGTTGTAAAACTGATTTCACTTTTTCCTGGGTGACCTTGACCAAAGTGCTTGCTTCACTCTACCTAAGTTTCCTCATCTGTAAAATGTACCTGAAAAGCGAAGCAGGGTTAAGTGAGGTGGGATATGAAAGCCCTGGGCCAGAGAAAGCATTCACAAAATAGAATCCACTTTCATTTTCTTTAGCCAATTATTTATCACTATTCTTATTGTTCAAATAATGTTGACTCATGAACATTGTGCTTCAATTAATACCTAAAATAAGTGCACATAGGCTGGAACTCAAGTGACCATTTTTGCCCCTTGTTATTATCAGTGTGTATCTCCCTACATCGTGGTAAATCACAAATCCTCTAATGAGTTTCCAACTCAGAATATTTGGGTCTAATGAATGTTGCTTCAATACTTATAGACTTGTTTCATTCTGATATTTTCAATTTATAATTTTTTAGGCCACTTGATGGTCAGTGTTACCCAAAAGTGCCCAGATAAAACTCATTAAGAAGCTAGGTATATTTTTTATTTCTCAAGGTTTAGAGTAATATACATAATTAGAAGATAGTAACAAACTTTACATTTCAGCAGAAAAAATTCCTTAGAGTCCACTATTGTTGATTTTCCAGTCTGAAATAAAGCAGGTGGGATAGGCAGACCTTTTCTAATCTGAAGAGGTCCTCTGAGGAAATAAGAGGATGTGGGTATTCACAAAGCCAACGAAACCCACGGTTATTACCAGTCAGTCACTTGAGGCTGAAAGAGAGGGAGATCAGTCACTAGAGGCTGAAAGTAGCTGCTGTGGAGAGATAGCAGGAGAGGTTGGCTGAGCACTTAGAACGGACTCCCTCATGGAGGATGAGTTTAGAATTCCATGCATTCACAGTTCAGGAGATTTAACAAAACATGATTCATCCCCAAGTTTAAAATGATTAACAATATTACAGAAGGTGGAAAGTAAGCCTTCAGTGTGAATCAGAAACAGAACAAATTATAATTCTCAACTAAAGTAGAAAAGACAAACAAGGAAATTCATGGTAATATGATTATGATAGCAGACAAAAAATCTATACAGAGCCTTCAACAAACATAGGTAAGAAGAAGGGACACTGACAACTATAAAAAAAATACTTATTTAAAAAGATTTGGGGAAAATAGCATGAAAAAGGCATAAAATAAACAAATATATGGCTAAAACTTAATTCAAGGCACAGAAGAATTTCCCCATAGAAACTTAATGAGAAAATAAATCCAATAAACAGGAACTCAAAGTTGAAAAAGAAAATTTTAGAAGTCAATGGAGAATAAAACAAACCTCACACAGAACTAGTAAATAAATTAGACTTGGCAAGGAAGAGAATAGATGCAGCTGAAAATGGAATCACTGACAAAAAGAAAAGTAAAAATGCAGAAAATGATATCGTTTGAAGAAATTAGGAAGAAAATATCAGGTAATGAGGACAGATAAAAATATCATCCAATTTCAAGATAAATGGTATTTCTAGAGATCATAACAGTAAGAATAAAAGGTTTGCAAAATAACATTTTTTTCCTGAAAGATAATTCATAAAAGAAGGAAGAACTGAATTTGAAGCGCATAAGGGCAGACTGGAAAATGATACAGAATAATTGACACTCAAGCATATCCATTTTATGTTGGTAAACTTCAAAAATAAGGAAAGAAATTAAGCAAACAGTCAGAAAGAATAAATTCACTTTCATGGGTTAGGGATTTCAAGCTGGACCCAGATCTCAATTTTCTTGTGAGTGCCAATCAGTGCCAGAAGATGAAGTATCTGTCCACAAATTTCTTAGGTAAATAAAAATTTGGCCTTACATTATACTAAGGTGTTGTTTAATTATAAATACTATTCAAAAAGGTCTATCTGAAAAATTAAGAAAATCTAATATGCACTGGTCTTTCTTAAAGGCAAAAGACAGCCAGACAAAACATTTAGAAAGCATGCAAATAACTAATGTAGTATTTCATCACAGAAAATTGTGTCTGAAAACTTGTGATGGAAAGTGAGAAACAAAAAATGTGTAACTAACCATGATTTTTGTTTGTTTGTTTTCCTGAATAAAGGCAACTCTAAAGCATTCCTACACACACAGAAGCACAGGAATCTGCAAACTGCTTTAACAAATATTAAAAACAGCACGCAAACAAACCAAGCAATTAAAACTAATTAAGAAGTGAATGAGGCAAAGGAACTTATGACTAGAGTTTAAGCAAAGGGATTGGTGTCATTGCTGAACTACTGTTACTGTGGGGGACCAAATACAGGCAGGGCCAAGAAAACTATGAAATATAAAGACTTTAAAAATTACTATCGATGTAGTAGTGGGAAATAGAAAAATCCTGACGATTTTACTTATTATAAATGCTGAAACAATTTTTAAATCATATATGAAGGATGAAGCAAGGTAGATCCCCAAGCATTCTCTATCTGGCATTTTATGGTATAAGGAATTTAATCTATTTTAAAATATAATTTATATTAAACAACTGTGAAATTTAAGGTTATACAGCAAAATTTTAAGTAACATAAATGATCAAAATTGGGAGACAATGGGTAGAGATATGAGTGGACATTTAAGTGAGCTAAATCTCTGGCATTTCAAAAAAAGGAATAAAAATTTATTCAATCCAGGTCAAATTATATAGCTCTTTATATTTAAAAAAAAAAAAAAAAAAGAGAGAGAGAGAGAGAATTCTCCAAATTCTTAAAGTTTTTTTCATAATCTACTTTTCTTTTTAGAGGGATATTTAAGAAGAAACTCCTGTAAGAAATAAATTTGTATATGAAAACCTACCTGCCTTACAGTACTATTTCAGCTACTTTTACTATTGCAAATTCAAGAAAATTATATTGTATTAAAGTAGCATATATCTTTTATCAACTTCCCAAGAAAGCAGAACTTAAGATAAAGACATATATGAACACATTATTGGGAAGATAATCTTAGGAAACAATAGTGAGGAATAGCAGGAGGAAAATGAACTAGATGGAGGACCAAAACCAAGGGGTATTATTAATTTGATAACCAATATTGACTGTTGGTTGCTTGATTCTAAGAGACTATCTTGAGAAACAATGTGAAGTATATCTCAGGACGAGGGGAATACAAAATATTGCATTGTTTCATCAGATACTATTCCACATTTTTTAAAGATTTATTCCATGATGCACTAATTTATTTCACTTCAAGGTTGCATATGCTGGGTAGACGGATTATATTCAGAGTCCTGGTTTTCTTGAAACTGAGATGATTCTTGAGAGACTTTCAATGCTAAAAGTGGAAAACTCCTGGTAAATTGGAATGAGTTGGCACCTTAGCTACATAATATTCCATGTCTGAGTGTCATTGGAAAGCCACCCGGTAGAGGCAAGAGCATATGATATGGACATGAGGTGAGATTCTTTTAGGTTGCAGAATAGTTCTGCTCAGTTGTGGCTGGAATAAGATAGCATGAAACAGAGAACATCTAAAGGGGTGCATAGAAAAGTTTGGAAATAGTCCAGCAACCATGCTAACATTTGTGCACCATTTAATCCTCTTCTCACTCCAATATTTTCAGCTCATGTTATAAAATGTGTCATCCATTGCTGAGGTAACAAAAGCCATCTGTCTTAGTTTGCTACAAGGCTGCCAATACAAAGTACCAGAAATGTGCTGGGTTTTATAATGGGAAATCTATTAGGGTAAAACCTTGAAGTTCCAAGGCTGTTAAATGTCAAATTCAAAGCACCATCAGAGATGCTTTCTCACCAAAGTAAGCTACTAGTTATCCTAGTGTCTTGAAACATGGTGCAGCAAGATGGTGTGCTATCCCCACCAGGGTCCCTGCATTCCCCTCCAGAATTTACCTTCTCCCAGAGCTCATCTGTGGGCAAACAGGCATAAGGCTTGTCTCTTCCTGGGCCTCCTCTCTCAGTTTTGGCTGCTCTTCTTTCTTTCTGAGTTCAACAATGGGCTATCAGGTATATGGCTCATGTCTTCATATCTTGAGCTGCCCTGTGGGCCCAGCCTCTTGGGAGATTCATGCTTTAGCTTCAGCTGCTAGCACTCTTTGAGTCCTCTCTCTCACATGGCTAGGTCAAAATGGCAGCTTTCTTTCTTTGCCTGTCTCTTCCTCTATGTCTCTGTTTATATAAGGTCCAGAAAGAAGGTGGAGACCCAACCTGAGTCATGCCTCACTGTAGTAGTCCAATCAAAAGTGATCTAATAAGGTGATCTAATGCAATCATAGGGTCTAACACCCACAGCAATGGATTAGATAAAAAACATAATCTCTTTTTGTGATTCACCAAGTTCAATCTGTCACTCCAAACACTGAATCCCAAAAAGACATGTTCTTTCCAGTTGCAAAATACATTAATTATATCACAATATTCCAAAAGCCTTAAATACTCTTAGTAACAATTCTAAGTAAAATATCAAATCAAACTCAGTTATAGTTATGCAGTCTGTCTTGGGTCAAAATTATTTCTTGCTGTAGACCTATGAAACTTAGAAAACATGTTGTCTGCTTCTAATATACAAAAAAGGGACAGACAGGGTAAAAATGTGTATTGCCATAAGGAGAAATTAGGAGGGAAACAGGCATCATGGGTCCCATCATGCCCTGAAAAAATACAGGGCATACTCCATTAGGTTTCAAAGTCTGAGCATCATCAGTAGAATGATGGTTTCTTCACATCTGCGCCTCATGGGAGCCCACACCTTCCATGGACTCACCTGGTGGCTATCTTCTCAGTTTCACCCTCATCAAGCATCTGGGTGGCAGCCGATCTCTAGACCTCAACCCTCTAAAAACACTGGGGTGATCGTTATACTCTCCCCAATCTCCGAGGCACAGTCTCATTCCCCTTATAACATCAGGGTGCCAGCAACATTCTCCTTAATACAGGCCCAACCCCTGAGAAGAGTGGGTTAGTGACTGATCTCTTCCTAATTTATAGGGCATAGACCCGTACCCTGCAGAGCAGTGGGATGGTGATCTAACTTTCCCCAACCACAAGAAAATGTGCTACAGTCCTTCTGTAGCCAGGGGCAGCCAAACTGTCCCTGAACAAGGAGCTGGAAGTGCAACCCTCTTCAAATGCCAGGGCCAACTCACCCTTTCTGCACACATGGGTAGGGTCCCTCTCCTGGCCCAAGTAGATGTCCCAAGTCCAGACCTCTGCTTCCATGGTTTTCCTCTTGAAGTGATTTCTCTTTCAATTTTTCCCTTTTCTGTACCTTTCTAGTCTGGGCTGACAGTGGTTTCATTCATACAGATCTAGCAAAAATCTTGTCAGCTTTTGATGCTGTTCACAGGAGTTCAAGCCATCAGACAGTAAGAGTTTTCACAAGTCCTTCCTGTGTAACTGCATTTCCAGTCCTGACTTGCAAGAAAATGATTGTCTGTTCCCAAGTTCAGTTACATCTTCACATGAGGCACTATCCTCTGTGGAATTGTTTTCTGGAAGTTCTGAATTTCCCAAATCATCAATTTCTGGTTTGTTTTTGCCCAGCAGTTCAGGTCTCAGCTTATCTCTTCCCTCTCACATTTTACTATAAGTTGCAAGGGGAAACCAGGCTAAGCTTTCCGTTTTTAACTTAGTTATCTCCTCAGCTAAATATCCAAGTTGATCACTCTCAAGTTCTGTCTTTCTTCCAACATCAGAACTCAATTTTGCCAAGTTCTCTGTCACTTTAAAACAAAGATCACCTTTCCTCCAATATCTAATAACACATTCATCATTTCCATCTAGGACCTTATCAGAACTATCTTTGGTGTCCAAGTATATATATATATTTACCAATAATCTCTTCGATTCAATCTAGACCTTTTCTATCAAGCATCTCAATTTGATAGTTGCAAGCAGTGTCACCCCACTTTCCTACTACCAATTTCTGTCTTAGTTTGCAACAGTGTTGTTGATGCAAAGTCCCCGAAATGGGTTGACTTTCATAATGGGAATTTTATTTAGGGTAAATTCTTACAGTTCTAAGGCTGTGAAATCTTCAAATCAAGGCACCATCAAAGATGCTTTCTTGCCAAAGTCAGCTGGAGTCCTGCCATGTGATTAGGCAAGATGACAGGTAATCTCTGCAGAGGTCTCTGCCTTCCTCTCAAGGCTCACCATCTCCCAGAGTTCAGTTGTGGACAATCAGGCATATGGCAGGGCTCATGCCCTCTGCCTCGGGCTGTTCTGTGGGCCCAGACCCTTGGGGGTCTCTTTCCATGCCTCTGTGCTCTGCTGATCCCAGACTCCAGGATCTCTCTCAGTCTCTTGGGGCTTCTCTGTTTTCCTTCAGTCTTCTCATTCACATGGCTAGATCAAAATGGTGGTTTCCTTTCTCCACGTTTCTCTCTCTCAGAATCTCCATTT
Source organism: Tolypeutes matacus (assembly GCA_026826555.1). Lineage (NCBI taxonomy): Eukaryota > Metazoa > Chordata > Mammalia > Cingulata > Chlamyphoridae > Tolypeutes > Tolypeutes matacus. Next base: position 4,392,642 of record JAKSZT010010858.1, on the reverse strand, counting down.
ATATCAGATTTAGCAAGAGGGCAGAGACCCAACCTGGCTCTCACCTCACTGACATAGCCCAATCAAAAGCACTGAAGTGATCTTATCAAGTAATCTAAGCAAAGCTCCCTTAACTGAACTTAAGGCAATCAAAGGATACTACACCCACAAGAATGAATTAGTTTAATAATATAATCTTCAGGATTCAAAAAAGAATTTCAATTGTGTCACATGATCACTTCTTCCTTGAGAGATGAGAGGTGCAAGTACCAGCAGCCACAGAGGACCCTAAAAGGTAGTATTTAGCCACAAGTCTAAATTGACTTGAGACAGAATCATTAGTGGAAAAAAAACTGTCCACACTGCTGTCGGTGTGTAGGGTGTTTAGTGGCTTAACATGTGCAAATTTCTTATGTATTCCATACTGTGTGGACCCAATCTTGAATGTACCATTTTCTTTATACAGTAGACTGCTTCTGTGCCCACTTGACAGATGGCACAGTGGCTCAGATAATGCTTATTTCTCATGGGCAGCTCTGATCACATGATCACCTGATATCTCAGAGTCAGGCTCAGGGGCATATGAGGAGTTGTTATTCAAACTACTAGAAGTTTATTGCCACAGAATCCAAGCTCTTGCTCTCCAACCCCAATTATTTTTCATTGCAATTCTCTGCTACTTGATAAGTTTCCTCATAGTGCCTTCATTTCTCTTGGATTTTCCAACATCAATGAAATTGCTGGGTCATATGACCCAGTGGAAGTAGAGCTTGAAGTGCAACCTGGGCCTAATGCAAAGCTCTTTCTTGAGCTGGTCCCTTCTGAGTCACTCAATAAATAGGACAGAGCAATATTCTAAATGTGGTAGGGTACTAATTTATGTCACTTCTAATGCTTAGAAGATGAAATCATAAAGTGTCCTTTTCCTTAGCATTCATGTCCAGCATACTCTGGACTATTGGACCCTTAAAAATATCACTAATGTCACAGAATTCTGAATGCTCATGAAATCCTTATCCTCTTCAATCTGTGTTTCTTTCTAGGGCTTCTAGGTCACTTGCCAGTTCCTGTTTTCCACATTTGATTAATATGATGTCATTAATGTTGGTACCAGAGTGATATTCTTCAGAATTAAAATGTTCAGGGTTTTAGTGACAGAGGGCTGGTAATATGTAATATTGTCCTTCTCGTGTAGAGAATAAATTGTTTTGATCCTATTTATGGTTTATAAAAAGAAGGTATTTGCTAAATTAATAGGAGTGTATATAGTGCCAGAAGCTATTTGATGTGCTCTGGTGATGAAATTGCATCCAGTGTGGAGGACTGAAACTTCTATTTATTGAATATTTGGAAGTTCACTATCATCCATCATGATTCACCAGGTTGTTGTTTTTTGTTTTTTGTTTTTTTATATAAGGGCAAATTAACTTAGGGCTGAAGGTAGAACCAGTCTCCACATCTCCTACAGAAACAGAGTATTGCTTATGATTTTACTATTTCAGTTGTGACAAGAAGTGTTAGTGGCTTCCACCAGCCCTTTCCCAGCATAATAGCACATGTTCTATAGTTCACTGATACGTTTTAAGTGAATCTATACCAATTCTAGATTCAGAAGTTTGAAAAATACCTTAGTGTGTGTCCTTGTAGTCATTAGATTGCCTTTGTGATGGACTTGGGCCAAATTTCCCTTTATTGTGGGTCTTCATAAACCCCAAATCTATTCAGAGAACTATAATGCCATTTTAGGTTCTCTGTTGTCTGTGTCAGTGTAAACCCCAAATCCATCAGTTCTCTTAACAGTCTGGCTGTAACTTCTTTTGCCACAGTGCAGTGTTATTGTCAAAAGGTCTCACATCTCTTTGGAGAAGGACCATCAAACATTTACTAGCTCTTGAGAAGAACAAGTATTATCTTTGTTCAGAAAAATAACTTATCTCAGATAAATCTGTTGCAGTTTCTATGAAAGAAGAGTCTGTTTTACTCTGGCAAGGGGGACAAGAATGTTTTTGCCAGGGTAGAGGGCTCAGGAGAATCTATTCCCCATCAAAGATTTTGAGGTAAAACTATTTTTACATTAGTTCCCTCACTTTAACATAAGACATCTATTGAGGCTGCACATTCAATTTCTTTTGCAGCTATGTCACCTTTACAATTAGATTTGGCCTGCGTTTTGAAACACTTCGCCAAGTGTCTGCAGAAGAAGAATCTTTTTTAAAGCTGCCATGGAAGATTTCTCACTTTCACAGTGTGCATTTAGTTAACATTTTCCTCCAAACCTCCAATGCTATGAATAATAAACATTTGATTTCATACGTAATATAATTAATCCCCCCCCATTCTATTCAAGTGTTTCAGCTATGCAGCTCAGACCTATGCCATAAAACATTTGTCTCTTAAATGTGTGAAGTCACAGATGCCATGGAAATCTTTGAAGTGCCCGGAAATTTACACCTACACATGTGGGGGAGGAGGATGAAGAAAAATTTTGAAGTAATATACTGGACATTTTAAGAATATTTCTGAAGCTGAAGTTATATGGCATCCTACATAAAATTACCTACTCAAATGTCAACAGTTCCTGGTTGAATATCATATTAAGTATGATAACTTATAAATACTACTTTTCAGAGAGTATTATGCCTCAATATAAAAGAGGATGATAAAGTGTTATGTCAATCGACCTTGATAAAGATCTGAATATCTAGTCGTGGCTCACAAACGTTAATGGCATTCACCAAAGGAAGCATGTACTAAATGTACTTTTTCCATTCATTTCTAATTGTCTGTGGAAAAATTGTGGCATGATAATAATGGACTGTTAAAATATAGGTAATTGTGCTTCTATTGGGGAGGGTGATATTTTCTTCTGTTTTTATTATAGGGAAATTAATTATTTACATTTAACTTTTAACTTAAATATTTATTTGGATAAATAATTATTGAATGATTGTGAATGAATCACATAGTATACCTTTTCTGGGCTTTACTATAGAAAAATCACAGTCCAAGTACAATATTATGTAATGACATACTAAGAGAGCAATCAAATAAAGTTATACTTAGAAATAAGATAAGCAACAGTAATTTATAAACTAAAAAAAAAAACTGCATTCTTTATTAGTATAACCAAATCAAGATATCACTATCAGTTACATGAAACTAAAAAGGACATTATATATTTACGCATGCAATGGAAAGAAATTTGTTAAATAGCAAAAAAATTATGCCAATAAGGATTTTCAAAATGCCTAGGACTGGGATGAACACCCCAGGTTCCCCAGCAAGAAAACTTGCTGTTTGTAAAACTGATAATCCATCAACTTGCACATTATTTCATTGTAGAGCACCAAATAAGTTCATGCATTTTGGGGAAAGCTCACAATATTGACCCTTCAATACTTCTACCACCACACTTTGAAACTCACTGGCCTAGAAAATGGTGATATTCCATGTGAGCACAAGAAAGAAGAACCAGAAGTCTCCTTAAAGAAAGGAGTGAGAGGACAATACATGTTTATTGTTGAATTATTAGGGCAAGTTAGACACTCACTAAGATAGAAACATATCTAAAATTAATCACTTATTACAAAATTCTTACATGATAGATGTGTAATATTCCTAAAAGTGGAATCAAAACTCAGTAAGCACTCAATAATTAAGGGTACAAGATAGTGGTTATTTAGATTTATAGCTAAAATATATTCTAAAATTCCTAACAGTCATTGCTTTGTTATTTAAATGAAAGGATAATAATTTACATGATGCATTTTAGTAAAATGGCTTTTATTTATGATACTTTAACAAAACTATGCACAATATATTAGCTCTATTTATTACTATTTCCAAGGTAATATAATTCCATTTATTAGGAAAGAGAAAAGACATGAAGAAAAAAATAATAGAGAAAAATGTGAAGAAAACTGAAAAATATATCTAAGAGCTTGTTAGTAACTGCAATTTTTATTCAAGAATCTATTTATTATTGCATTAAGGAAAATAGTTGTTAGAGTAAACACATTTTTCCATATTTTAATGTGTACTTCATATCTCTGATCATTTAGCTTCATCATAATTCTATTATTCATTCTCATGCTGAACAGTTTTCACTACTTTTTTTTCCTATTCTTGCTGCCATAAGCAAAATATATTACACTGAGGCAGATCATTATTACACAAATGTATGATATCAGAGCATTAAAATTATTTACTTTTCTGAATAGATGAGCTGCTTCACAACATCCATCTCTTCATAACTCTATTAAAGCAGTACATGTTATAATAAATAACAGTAAAAATGTATAGAAATTATGCACACATTGCATGTATTTGATTAATTCCTGTTAATTTTTCTTTTCCTTTTTAACAGAATGTAAATTATTTTTTATAAAGTAAGTAAAATAGAATATGCATTGTGTATGTATATCAGGGAGCATAAAGAAATGCCAGCGTGAACCAATATCCAGCTTAAGAAATAGAATGTTTACTTCTCCTTACCTTTCTAAGACACCCCATCTCCCAAGACAATTAACTTCCTTAATGATTTTTAAAAAATAATTATATATTGGATTGTTTTAGGTAGCTTATATTGGAAATTTCTAAAAGTGGCATATTCCCTATGATCTATTTTGAGACTCCATTTTTATTCATGATTATATTTCTAAAATTCAAATATAATATTAAACTTGGTTATAGTTATTTTATTTTCACCTCCCTGTAGGATTCTTTTTAATGAATATATTAAAAATATTTTTCAGTGTTCTTATAGATAAATATTTATAATGTTTCTAATACCAATAATGCATCTATGGATATTCCCATATATATCTATAGGTGAAAATATGCAAGTGATTTTTTAGTATAGGTACAAACCTTAGAGGTGCTACAGATAGTAAGTGGAATTGCAGAGTTTTTGTATGAACTATATATACATAAACTGGACATGTCACTCTGACTGATATATCTAGAACATAAAAATTACAATAAACTTTTAGATGTTTTCTATTTCATTTTTTCTCTTGGTGTAATGCTTTCCTAAGTTTTATCAATCTTTAAATATTGATAATTCTAATTAATGGTTCAGATACAAATTCCTTCTTGTTTAAGGGCCATCAGGTTTTATTCTCTGGGTTCTATTATTGATGAATGATGAACTAGCTGGGTTTCAAAATAATTAATCAATATATTTTTTCACATCATAATATTCTTGTAAAAGTGGTGTAAATAATATGTCTATAGCATTACATAAAGAAAGACAGGCAGAACAGAAAACTGAAAGGAGATGTTAAAATTTACCGAATGGAAGAAAAGAGTAAAAGTTAGAATGAGCAAGGAGAGAACTATTTTTGAGTAAAAATCATTTTCAGAAACCAATCACTGTGATGGTAGCATGTTGTGTTGATTTGAGTCTTTTGTGTGGATCATAGAAAATTATGTTCTTAAATTGAAACTTTGTGAATCTTTTATTAGATTAGATCAGTTAAGGGCCATTTGATTAGATTGCTCCAGTAGTGCTTGACCCAGGATGGGTATTAATCTTCTCACTGTAGTCCTTTATAAACTGAGGACTAAAAAGCTGCAGAGACAGAGAGAAGCTAGGATAGATGAGCAGATGCCATTATTTTGCCCTGCCCATGTTCCTGATTGCCCATAGCTGAGCTTGGGGAGAAAGTGAGCCTGGAGGAGAAGGTAGAGGCCAACAGAGCCTTCATTGTGCCTTGCCATGTGGCAGTGGTCCAGGATCACCAGCAGCTAACCTTCAGTGAGTGATCATCTCTGATGATGCTTTGATTTGGACATTTCACAGCCTCAGAGTAGTAAGCTTTTAACCTAATAAATTTCCATTGTAAAAGCCAACCCATTTATGGTATATTGCATTGGCAGCGTTTAACAAACTAAAGCACATATGATAAATTTGAAAAGTCATAATAAAACATTAATAATTCAAACATGCTTAAAGAAAATGCAATTTTATATTGAATGTAAACTATTCTGAGTAGATAATTTTTTTCTGTTTAAGACTTGCTTGCTCAACTGTAGAAATCTCACTGTAATTGAGTATATTTTCCTTTACTCCAAACTATGAATAGCAACCATTGAAACCACTAATTTTCATGAATTTTCAAAAAGAATATTTTTAAATGATACACTTTGAGATTAATAAGGACCATTTCTCTTATATTTTCATTGTTCATAGAATATATCCATTTTAAGTGTGACATAACAGATGTATGTATTTTAATTCATTTATTCACATTTATATTTTGTCATTGCATAATATATGGCAGATTTTGTTCCGTATCTACAAAAACAATGGGCACAAGAGAGAAAAGCTTTCTGCTCTTGTGAGGCATACCGTCAAGTATCAGGAGAATGATAATTAAATAATTTCAAATAATGACCAGGGCCATACTTTTTTTTTTTTTTTTAAGATCATGAGGTCAAAAGTAGAGTGAATAACTTGGATTTATAAGTTTCTATCTAAAGAGATAACATTTGAGGTAAGAGATGGATGATACTAAGGAATTAGCCGTCAGAAGATTTACAGGCAGATGCTGTGAATGTCAAATGGCTCAGTGTAGAAACTGCACCCAGGAATACTGCTACCACTTACTCTGCAGTATCACCTGGTATTGCTACATAGATGAGCAGCAAACGAAGCCTAGAAGCCCAGTTGTTCTTTGGACTTGTCAAATACCACTAGCACTAGAGGTATGTATGTGACAGGAGAAAAATAAAGTTAGAAATTATAGAGATAATTTAGTATATGGAAAATCATTGCAAAAGCAGATGTGTAAGACACTGTGGCAGTTTGATATTGTTTATGAATTCCTAAAAGAGATATTGGATTATGTTTGTGAACTGGTCTTTTCCTCTGGGCATATTAGATTATATTGGATTCAGAGGTTTCACTTTTAGTTGATTAAATAATGATTAAGGCTTTGATTGGACCACCTCAGTAGGAGAAACCACACTGCAGAGAAGAAAGTTGGAGTTATAATGCTGGAGCCCGGGGAAGTAAATACACAGAGAAGCAGATATATGAAGAAAGAGAGACAAGGCACAGGTCCTGGGAAGAGAGATGAGCAGTGTGCTGCCTGATAGTCTATACCTGGCCTTGTGGAGAGAGCAGAGCAGCTGAGCCTAGAGAGAAATGAATCCTGGGAAGAGAGGAATCCAGGAAGACTGAGCCCTTGCAGACATCAGCAGCCATCTTGCTCCAACACACGGCAACAGACTTTGGTGAGGGAAGTAACTTACACTTTTTGGCCTGGTAACTATAAGATTCTACCCCAAATAAATACCCTTTATAAAAGCCAACATATTTCTGGTATTTTGCATCAGCACCCCTTTGGCTAACACAGACACCAAGCAAAATTTAGTTCTTTTTTCAATGTGTTACTTAAGAAAAAAAAGTTGTCTCCTTAAGAGAGATTATTCCCAGTTTGACAAAATTTCTACAAATTTATGACATGGTTAATAGCTATTTGTATAGCTGAAGTTTCTTTAATGAATTACCAATTAAACTAAAAGAGACCAACCAGGATAATAAACAGACTGAACCATGTACTCTATTTGTATAAAAGGATATTGCAAATTTGTTGGAAAATGAAATAGTGATCACTGAGTATCCATTAAAAAATATAAACTATAGACACTTGTGAGGCATGTTGTAGTTAATCAATAAAAATATCATTGTATTTTTCTGTTTTTCACATTTGTTGTATAATGTGTTGTGAATTATTTTTTCATTATAAAAAATATTTACTTTTGTGGTTGCTTTTCTATTTGCAATTTTATTAATATATATAATAAAGACTCCCAAATTATTTCTTTTAGGCCCCAAAATTTAGATAGATATAGATAGATGATAAATGAATGGATAATAGATAGATAGATAGATAGATAGATAGATAGATAGATAGATAGATAGATAGATGATAGATAGATAGATAGATAAAATAGTTACAGATATAGACATAGTTATAAACTCTATATATCTAACCTTTCTAATCGTAGGCCTTGCTGACACTTCTCTAACTAGGAGTATCATTCCCTTGTCTTTTCTAATCCTCCACATTTACCTGTCATTTATCTATGCATGTATCTATCTACCCAACCTACCTATGCATCTATCTATCATCCATCTATCTGTTCATATTCAGAGTACTATAACACATACAATAATTTGTGAGTAATGGATTTAAAAGGGCAAGATCAAAATTGGTGAGATAATTTAGCTACAGTATCAAGTGATTGTGATATTTTGGACTATGGTACTGGCTTGGTCTATGGGATACTAATCATTCAAAGTATGGTAAGCATATCAATGATGATAATAATTAAATATATTTTCAATTTTCATATTTAATAGTCTAACAGAAGATAGATCTCATTCATGAATGGAAATAAAATTTTTGGTGCTTTTCATTAAAGATGTCATACTGGAAACATGTTTTTCTCCTGTCTTCCAGTGAAACACTTGTAGATAAAAGTGTTGGATTGTAAAAAGGAATAAGACATCAAGAAGTTGGAAATTTTCTGATAGTAATTAATAAAGAAAGAAAGAAAAGTGACAGCCTAATCCTCAAGGGCAGAGAATGTGGGAGAACACCTGCCTATTGTTTCCCCAGAGATGCTCTGAGCTCAAAGTCAGAGGAACAGAGAAAGGAGAAATAGTTGAAAACAGATTTTATTAAAGCACATTTAATGAGACAATTGTGTGGAACATCGTGAGAACACAGGCTCAGGCACAACAGAAATTTTAACAAAGGAACACTTTCTTACTTAGTGCAAAGAGTCCAAAAGAGTAGGAGAAGAAATCCCACTGTAGCCAGTCTCCTGGGGAGGCCAAACTGCTTGGGTCAAAGTTGAGTCAGGGTCTATGGATGGTCGCTTCCTACACTCCATTTCACAGAGGATTAGAAAGACAAATCGGTGCTGCCTAAGGGTGGGGTATTTAAATAACCTCAGGGGCTGAGGGCCATACCACTGAAAGTTTCTCCCTGATAAGCAGCTAGAACTGCTTGTTCCAGGTTTCAGGTTTAAGGTAAGGTCAAGCCATTCCATTAGACCTAACCTCTCCCTGGGCTGTGGAAAGGAAACATTGAATATCTGTACACAATGGAAAGGAAAGGAGTAGGCCAAGGGCTGGGAAATAGCCAATAGTCATGTCCATGACTTCCCCAGCAAACTTCACTAGTCACCTAACTAGTGCACTTTCCACTAACCTATACATGTACTAAGACTGAAGACCCTGGGCATTTATTCCAAAGCAAAACATTAAAATATTTACCTTTAAAGGAATACTGTCCAATAAAAGTATAAGATATAATGAAAATGTTCTATAATCTTCTCTGTTCAATATGGTAACCCTACTACTTGTGGCTAGTTGAAATAAAGCTAGTGTAACTAAGGATTTAAATTTTTATTTTTATTGAGTAGATATACTTTTCCCTATTCTTCTCATAAGATAAAACTAAAATCCCTAAGCATCATATATAAAAGAAACTCAAGATAACAATGAAAGATGGAGAAAAGAAAGAAGATTGGTTAGGGGAACCGAAAAGTTAAAATAATGTAAATAATATCCAGAGTTTCATAATTTAAGATCCAACATGTTCAAGTTGCAATGGAAAATCAGCCCTCATACTCTTACCAAGCAAATGGGCTCACTCTCCTAATGTACATAAGAAGTCAATGCTTTGACATCAAGATTTTGATAAATAAAAGTTTTATTACAGAACAGCCAAGTATAGAGACTGGAGGAAAAAAGCTCAAATCTGTCTCCCCAAGTCTAAAGAGTTTAGGGTTTTTATGGATTGAAGCAAGGGGTATGTGACAATTTGAGATTATTTTTGTGAATCTCCAAAAGAGAAAGATTATGTTTGTAAACAATTCTCTTCCTCTAAGTGTGATACCTTTTGATTATATTGGATTCGGTTGAGGGGCCCTTGATTAAATTACCTATTAAGATTTTCTTGAGAACTTTCTTTGATTCAACCACATCAGTAGGGTGTAACTCAGGTTGAATCCCCACCCCCTTAAGGAGCCGATATAAACAGACACCTACTCAAGAAGAGGCACAGGAAGAAGAAAGAACTTTGTCATTTTGATACTGCCATGTGAAAGAAAGAAGGCTCAAACAACTAAGGTCCAGGGGAGAGATGAGCCATTTGCCTGATAGCTTACAGATGACCTTGGGAAGAGAGCAGAGACTGAATAGAAAGCCCAGAAAGAAACAAGCTCTATGCCAGGAGGGAGAGGATAACCTGAGGGACAAACCCAATCCAGCTTGCAGCTGAGAGGAAAGAAGACAGACGGGAAAGCGGAATGCTTGCAGAGATTAGCAGCCATCTTGCTTCAACATGTGGCAACTGACTTTGGTGAGAAAGCAACCTTGAGTTGGACTCTTTAGGGCCTTGTAACTGTAAGCTAATACTCCATATAAATACACTTTATAAAAGCCAACAGATTTAGGTACTTTGCATCAGCACTCCTTTGGCTGACTAATACAGGGTGGTGGGGTTATTATAAGCAGTAAAACTGCTGTAGTCAGCAGTTTCAATACCAAGAACCAGGAAGTTCTGAAACTGAATGGAAATCGACAATCAATAGATTGTTAGATGGTAAAGATGTTAGAATTATTTGACAGAGATTTTAACATGAGAGAAAAAAGAAAGGGGATGTAAAAAAAAAAAAAAAATCCCACATAGTTTCACAAAATGAAAGTTCTTTAACAGCCAGACAATAAAGTTGAGATTATTTTCTAATGAAGAGGAAATAGAGAACAGAAAAACACAAAATGTTGGAAATAGAAATACAAAACAAAACCAAAAAAAAAAATGGGAGGGTTGGGAGAGTTACAAAATTTATAGAGTTATACTAATTAAAATCTAAATCCTGAAAACCGGAAGTAAATCCAGACACCATAAACAAACCACAAAGTAAATAAATCAGTTAAATATCTAATCTGAAGGACAATTAGAGTACTCCAAATATCCACCAACCACAAAGCATTTGTGTAACCTTATTTTCCTTTAAAAACACCTTGCCTGGAGAATACATAACACACAATTTTCAAATAGTAATAAAATATACATTACTCTTTATTGTGAATTCCCTATAGTCTATTAAATCTCTTGACTTTTTTCCAGAGATCTTTTATTCATAGCCATCTTTGGCTGCAGTTTATGAAAGAGTATAGTTATGACATGAATGATGGTTGATATTTTTATTTATGTTAATGAACAAGCCGAAAGTGAAACAATGAAGATGTATGTTTAAACTTCACTGATTTATTAATAATATAATAGACTTCTTTGCTGAATCAGTTAATAGCTTTCAAATACAGGAAGATTTTCTAAAACTATTTAAACTGTTTTCAATGTAACAATTAAAAACAAGATACTTTTTAAAACTTTAAATGGAACTATTCACAGTTTCTCTATCAATTTCTTAAGTCTAACTCTAGACAATCAACAAAAGAATAAATAAAGCCCTAATATATAACATTAAAAAAACAGCAGCCTTGCCTGGGAATACTAAGATGGGATGCTGTTTGGGTTGCTACCAGAATCTGTGCTCCCAGAATTGGAATTCTAAGTCCCGAAATAAATGCCTTTGTTGCCTTGCAGCTTAATTTGTTATTTCTTGGTTGACAAAGTAAATAAGATATTCAAGATGCTTCCAGGGAAAGGGTGAGGGGGAACTAAACCTAGAAAATAATAGGAATCAGAAAGATCTTGATTTCTCATCTACTAATAAGAATATCAATGCAGTGTGAAAGCAAACTAAATATAAATATTTTCGACCTCTATAGACACAGATATTTTACATTTTAGTGCCATAGCTTGGAAGATCATTCAGGGTGGGCTTCAGAAACAAAAAATAAAAACAAAATGAAAAAGCACTTGCTTGTAAATTAAACAAAATTAAAATATAACAAAATTGAAAAACTGGAGAAAAATCTCACAGAACAGGGAATGAAATTCCAGTGCTTACCATTACAGGGATTTATTGAAATAAAAAGTAAGCAGAACAGAACGATAAAGATGAATTAAAATTTGAAAAATATTGAGAATCAAATCAGTACAGGTAATTTCAATAATGGTCAATACAAATTCCAGGAATGACAGAAATTGAGTTGTTTTTTTTTTCCAAATATGATGTAAAGCAAAATGATTTTTACCAATTGAGGATTTCCCCCTAACCTAACACTTTCCTTCAAGTGGCATTTGGATTGTGACTCTGAATCCCTAGAAGGTGAAATTGTAATTGGTTTCTCATTACTCAATATTTTCACACTAATGAAAATGCAAATGTTGTTCATTGGTTGACAATTTTGAGTCAATCTATAGACCAATGGAAGTAGATGCTGTGTGTAAAGGATAGCATAAAAATCTAAGAACTGTGAAGGTGAGAGTGTAGCTGAGAGGAATTAGAATGTAGAGAAAATTTGATACAGAGGAAAGGGCATTAACATTATCATTGTAAATATGGCAAACAAATAAAAAATATAATCAAATAATTTGAAATTTAATTGCACTGTTTATGTTAGAGATAATTGATAGAAAAAACTAAACAATAAATCAATTGACAGACAAGACATGAGGGAGGGGATATGAGTCTGCTAAATATTCTATTTCATATTGGATGATCAATAAATGTTATCTAATATTGATAAATACAAAAATGAACTTAAATGATGTTATACAATGTTACTGAGGGAAATAAACAATTTTTGAAAAAATTTCTCTGGAGAGTAGACTTGAAATAGAGAGTGGTATAAGACTGCTTATTTTCATTATAAGATCATTACAATGTGATTTTCTAAATCATGTGCATATATTGATAAAAACAAATAACTAAAAATTCACAATCCTATTCACAGTGATTTGTGAACTAATGTTTCTTGTCCATGAAATGATATGAAAACATTTAAGTTGAAGCAATTTATCAAACTGGAACTGTACATATAATCATTTTTCAAGCATTTTTTTGCATGAAATATACTATTTTTCATTGCTTTATATTGCTGAGTTTGCAAATGTTTCTCTTCCAAGGCTTTTTGTTTCCTTCTAGAAACTTGGCTGGCAGCTGCATCTATTTGCAAGCATGCATTATGAGAGTTACAAGTAAATAAAATAATTGGTCTTCAATTAGACTAAATTCCCACCAAATAGATTGTTGTGCCTTGATTATGCCTTCATAGACTCAATAGCCATACTCGCAAATTAAATTTGCTCTTTAATTAATTATATTTTTTACTTAGAAGAACTTTGTTTTATTTTAAAAATGGTCTTATTAATGTAACTACCACAAAAATAAGAATTGCATTTCCTTGAGAATACACAATTTATAGTAAGTTTTAATAATTGTATCATGTGAAGTATAATAATGTTCATTTCTCATAGTTAAGGTTAAGAATTTTAAAGCTTTCTGCATTTACTTCTTTTTTTTAAAAAATTATTTATTTATTCCCTATCCCTCCACTCCCACCCCCTGTTGTTTTGCGCTTGATGTCTGCTTTCTGTGTGCTCTTCTGTGTCTGCTTGTCTTCTCTTTAGGTGGCACAGGGAACCCATCCTGGGACCTTCCAGAGTGGGAGAGAGGTGCTCAATCTCTTGCGCCACCTCGGCTCCCTGGTTTGCTGTGTCTCTTATTGTCCCTCTTCTGTGACTCTTTTTGTTGCATCATCTTGCTGCACCAACTCTCTGCTTGGGCCAGATCACCACGTGCACCAGCTTACCTTTCACCAGGAAGCCCCAGAAATCAAACCCTGGACCTCCTCTATGGTAGATGGGAGCCCAATCGCTTGAGCCACATCTGCTTCCTTGCATTTACTTCTTTAATGAAAAGCCATTGTTAAGTACTAAACATTTTTGTTTGTGAAATAAATCACTAATCAATTCTATTTCTATGTTGAAATACCCAGTTCTTCAGGTAATAGCATCTATTAGAGTTGGTATAGCTTTGCTTCTAATGGAGAGCTGCTGATACCTCCAACTGTATTATGGAAAAACCCAGCTATGTTCTGAAATAATTATCTAGGTATTTTTAATTCATTTCATAGTTTTAACATATATGTGTGATGTCATTGGTTTCCACAGTGAGTCACCACATCACAGACCTTTTAATATGCATTTGCTACAAATTAAATGTTGTAATTTTTCTTCTATACATTTGACTAGTTTTCAATAATTTATCTTTCCCAATAAGAAGTGTAAATACAAATGAATCTTTGATCATTTGTTTTAATTAAAGTCAGAAATAATCCTCATTACCAGATCAGGCCATTTTTTCTGGAAGCAGGTAATGTAAGAGAAAAGATTGTTCAAAAATATGAAAATAATAAAGTTCTCAAATGATTATACTTTCTAAAATAAGATATTTATGCATGAGAGAATATATGTTTTAAGTAAAACATTTAAAATTGCATAAAAATTTTTCAAATAGTCATTGGTGTTAAACTCCACAAGAGCCATAAAAACTTAAATATTTGGATGAATGATTAAATATTCTATATTCCAAAAGGATACTGCTGGAGAAATCACAATATGCCAAGAGTCATCTCTCAGCCTTTGTCCCTCCCTTTTCTATTTTATGCAGTTGTTTTAATATATGTCTATTACAGCTCTGGGAGAACTTGCCGCTAATGGAACAGCCTGACCTTAACTTCAATCCAAAACCAGGAACAAGCAGTTCCAGCTGCTGATCTGGGTGGGAATTCTTAGTGGCAGAGCCCCTGTTCCCAATCCTTACAATATATAAAAACTCAGTCCTCAGGAAGCACAAATTTGTCCCTCCTCTCAGATGTGAACTGGGGTGTACAGAGCTGCCATTCACCCACACAGACATGAGCAATTGGCCTTTTTTGGACCCTTTGTGCTGGGTAAGCAATAAAGTGGTCATTTGTTGAAAATTTCTGTTGTACTTGAACCTGTGTTCCCATGATGCACTGTTTAGCAACTCTCTCCCCAGATACTTGATCCTGTCAATATTCACAAGTCTGATAGATTTATTGTGTAAAGACATATAATGTACTCAAAAATTTTCAATTCAAAACAAGATTCAATAGCATTATATGTTTATAATAATAAAACCATGGTTATAATGTTCATTATAATAAAAACTTTGTTATAATGTTACTTCTCTAGTCTATGATATTTATAGATTGAAGGAGACTCATTACCATATTTATGAATTAAAACTTTTGTCACATTTGGTAAAATTCTTTCATTACAAGAAAAAAAAAACACCTGTTTTTTCGAGGTATTTATTAATTTTCACTTATTAACTCTTAATAAATAGCATTTGTTTATAATGTAAGGATAATTTTAAATAAAGCTTTATGTTTTCATGAAAAGGCAGAAAGAAGAGAAGATAGAAGGAGCATATGTTGAATTTATGCTTATGATGCTGATAAATAACTTTTATTAACCTCTTTAATTAATATTGCTTCTGAATTTAATGTACTAGTTTTATAAGTTAGCCAAAGTGATGCTTATGCAAAGTACCAGAATTCTGTTGGCTTTTATAAAGGGTGTTTATTTGGGGTAGAAGCTTATAGTCACAAGGCCCTAAAAAGTCCAACTCAAGGTACCGAAAGAGGTACTTTCTCACCCAAAGTCAATGGCGACGTGTTGAAGCAAAATGGCTGGTGATGTCTGTGAGGGTTCAGCCTTCCTTCTTTTCCCTTAAGCCTCTGTGGTCCCAGCTTCTTCCTATCTCAGCTGTAGGGTGGAGGGCTCATCTGTCTACCCAAGGCTAGTTTCACTATGGGCTCAGCTGCTCTGCTCTCTCCACAAAGGCAACTGTAAACTATCAGACAAACAGCTCATCTCTCCCCTGGGGCTCCAGTGTCAAAGACTCTATGCTTCTACTTCTTGTATTTACTTCCATGTGAGAGTCTGTTTTATCCCCACCAAGGGGGTGGGGACTCAATCCTGCATACCCTAATGGTCAAATAAAGCCCTAATCTTGATTTAATAAAGTAAAAGTGAAGCCTCTGAATCTAATACAATCTAATATGCCCAGAGGAACAGACCGGTTTTATAAACACAATCCAATATCTATTTTTGGAATTCAAAAACAATATCAAACTGCTACACTAGTTAATATATTCTAAACATATTGCAAGCTTTTCACAAATAGAATGCATGCAAAATTATCTTACATATTTAATATTTATCATTCTTTATATCATAAAAGCAAACACACTGAATAAATTAAAGATCATTGTGACAGTTTGAAACTGGATGGACCCCAGATTATGTTCTTAAAGTTAATCTGTTTCTGTGGATGTGGACCTACTGTGGGTAGGATATTTTGATTAGGTTACTTTAGTAAACCATGGTCCTTTGGTGAGTCTTAATCCTCTTACTAGAGTCCTTAAAAGAGAATGAAATTCAGAGGACTAGAGAGAAAAACCAGACAAAGTCAAAAGCTGAAGCAAGGAAGTCTGGAGGAGAAGGGAGAGCCCAGCAGATGCCACCATATGCCCTGTAATGTGACAGAGGAGTCCAGGATCACTGGCAGGCAGATTCAGGAAAAAACATCATCTGATGATGCCTTGATTTCGACATTTTTCTCACCCTCAATACTGTAAGCTTGTAAGTTAATAAATTCCCATTGTTAAAAGTCAACCCTTTTCATGTTATCTGCATTTTGGCAGCCTAGCCAACTAAAAGAACACTATTACTTCAAGATATTTAAATATGCTTAAATATCTTGTCCAGATTTTCAGCTAATGTGAAATAATACTTTCTGATATTTAGTATTATATCATTTATACTAAACTTTATCAAAAAGATGCATTAAATTTTTAACAGATATTTAAAATGAACAATATTTTTAAAAGTAGAAAATATTTGAAAACAGAAGCAGATCACATAACATAACGGTAATGAGCATTTTTAATGAATATTCAAAGATGCTGTCTTTCTCTATCCTGTACATGGTTCATTTCCTGGATTCTACTGATTGCTTTCTTCTTGCATTTGTTTAATTTTTACTCTAACTCTAGTATTTCTATAAATTGAATATTTTATCTAAAAGCTTGATTTGATTCAGCCCTAACAACATTTTGGCATGTATATACCATAGTTGATGCTAAAATATTTCATGCTGTGTCATGCTAATGAGGCACATGATATTTAGTGATCTGATATTAGCAGTGCTGACTGATCAGGGAGTTTACTGTGTATAAACATGATTCCTTCTGTTTTAGTTTCCTTGTTCTAAAACAAATACCACAAAATGGGCTGGCTTAAAAACATGGATTTACTTACTAATGGCTTCAGAGGCGAGAAAGTTTGCTTTCTCCTGGAGGCAGTATCTTCTGGCTGGCTAGAAATCTTTGGGCTTCGTTGGCTTTTCCTCACATGGCAATGTACATGGATATATCTTTTTCTTTGTCTTCTAGATTCTGTTGACTTCCAGCTTCTGGGTACTCTCTGTGGCTTCTCCTTCATTGTCCAATTTCCTTTCCTTATAGGGGCTTTAGTCATATTGGATTATGACCCACCCTCAATTAGTTTGGGCACACCTTAATTAATAATATCTTGAAGAGATATTATTTACAATTTATTGACACCCACCAGAATACAGAATGAAACCAAGAATATGTCCAAACTGGGGTATATAATTCAATCCACCATAACTTCATAGCAAATTTTCCCATTGGCTCTTTAGCTAATGTTTTATATTTTATTTTATTTTATTTTTTGAGGTTTTTAAAGGTTTCTGATATAATGTATTTTTTAATATTTTTGTTTGTTTTTTAAAAAGATATTTAGATTACATAAATGTTACATAAAAATATAGCAGATTCCCATATGTCCCACTCCCTATACCTCCCACATTTTCCCATATTAACAATATCTTTCATTAGTGTGGTACATTCAGTACAATTGCTGAAAACATTTTAGAGCATTGCCACTAAGCATGGATTATAGTTTACATTATAGTTTACACTCTCCTGCAATTTTTGTATAGTATGGCAAGCTTTGTAATGGCCTATATCTGTCACTGTACTGTCATTCAGGACAATTCCCAAGGCCTGAAAATGCCCCCCTATTTCACCTGTTTTTCCCTCTCTCTGCCCTCAGAACCCCTAGCGGCCACTGCTTCCACATTAATGATATAATTTCTTCCATTGCTTGATCACAATAAGTCTATAGTAGAATACCAGTAAGTTCAGTCTAGCTCATAGTTCATTCCTCAATCCTGAAGATTCTGGCATGGTGATGTCCACTCCACCTGTAACTGAGAGGGGGCTTCAATCCCATACAGATTATGGATGGGACTCTCTTGTTTGCTGTTGTAGATTCTCTCAATTCCTTGGGATGGTTGTTGTCCATCATCACCTCCTTGTTATTTGTCCTGGGTGAGTCCAATGAACTGGAGAGTAGGTGTTGCAACTCCTTTGAGATTCAGGTCCTAGAAGTGACATGGACAGCCCAAAGATTTAAGTCTCTTTGATCTATGCTTATAATTATAGGGTCAAATAGAAGGGTCAGAAGAGCCATGTTTAGGGAAATCACAACTGAGTTCAACTCTGTGATATGGGGGAGCATAAATTCCAAAGTAGGGCTCACTGGGAAGGATCAAACTCCTGAGCTATCTGGCCTGAGTATAGTGTCTGGATGTTTCCAGAGCCCTCATGAGCTCCACTGCTTGAGGTAGTGTTTACTTTGGCAGTCAATGAGATCCTGCTGAAACATGTATAAGTGTAACCTCTGGAATCACTTCCCACCTCACTTTAAAGTCTCTTAGCCATATAAACTTATTTGTCTTTACCTACTCCCCCTTTTGGTCAAGGTCTTTTTCCAGTTGCGTTGCAAGTTGGTAGTTGGCAGTAATGCTTCAGTGCCAAGGAGGCTCATCCCCAGGAGTCATGTCCTGCACTGAGGGGAAGGTAATGCATTTATATGCTGAGTTTAGCTTAGAGAGAGGACACATTTGAGCAACAGGAAGGCATTAAGAAGTAACTCTTAGGCACGCTATAATACTAGCCTAAGTTTCAATTTCAAGACTAAAGTTCATAAGTACAGTCATCAATATTAAGGGTCCATCAATGGACCATACTCTTTCACTAGTCATTGCCCCTCTACTCAGAGGATTCTTGCTTTTCCATTGAAGAATGTGGCAGGGCTCCACAGGATGGGAATTCAATATTCTTTTGGTTACTGTATGAATCTTCGCTTACCCTGACAATGCCCCATGATCAATTGAACACATTTATATGCCTTATATGTATGCCCAGATGACCCTCCTTCCATGTATCCCCCATCACTGACACCCTGCAAAAATGATCCTCTCCATCATAGTTGTAACCTTTCTGTTATCTAATACGTATTCAAAACTGAAGCCAAAAAAAAAAAAAAAAAGATAGCAAATACAATTAACAAGAAAATAAAATAATAATAGCTTGTCTTGTATGTATAGTGACATTTTCTTCATTTATTCCCCCAGTGTCTTATTTTTCTCATTTTATCTTCAAAGAAGTTTTAGTTTACAGAAAAGTCATATACAGAATATAGGTTTCCAGTATAGCCAATATCCTCCCCCTTTCCCCCCTTTTCCCTATTAATAACATTTTATATGTGGACGGTACATTTGTTACAATTGCTGTACAAATATTGCAAAATAGCTACTAACCATGGTTAATGGTTTACATTATGGTTAATATTTTGGACCATACACTATTATAAATTTTGATGAAATTTAACATGGCCTGTATCCATCATTGCAAGATTATGTAGAACACTTCCATCCTCCCCCAAATGCCCCATGTTCCATCTATTCTATTCCTCCCTGCCCCTTTCATTGGAATCCATGGCAACCACCAGGCTTCACTCCTTGAAGAACAAGATTCATAGTTACTTGCAACAACATTGAGGGCTTGACATACTGGTCTGTCCAATCTTATTAGGCACTGCTTATGCTCTTGAGAGACTCCTGCTCTTCTATATGAGAACATAGCAGGACTCCACAGGATGGGAGTCCAACACATTGCTGCTCATTATGTGGGTCTCCATCCACTGGTAGAAGCCATTATGACAAGATGAACACTCACACACCCCCTAGAAGCCTGCCCCAGATGTTCCATGTCCCGAATGCCCCCCTCATCCAACAACCTATACCAGTAACCCTCCCCTGCCATGTTACCAAAAGAACATTCCCAAAGTTTTAGTTTTAACCATATGCCCACCAATCACAAGTGTTCACCTGCTCCCTCTCTTAACATTCTCCCCAGTTCCATGGACAGTCCAAACTACCCCTCCCCACCCTACCCCCCTGACAAACCAACACTGCCCAACCCAAAAGTATCACTGCACCATTGTCATGCCCATTAACTGCACAACTACACACTTCTACCTTACGTTGATTTTGCCCATATGTGCATTAGTTAACAACCTTTTATCCCTTTTTAACTCTTTTAAACTTATCTTCCAGACTCCAGCTCTGTGAGTCTGCTAAATTTACTTAACTGAGATCAGTGAGGTCATGTCATATTTGTCCTTTAATGCCTGGCTTGCTTCACTCAACATAAAGTCTTCAAAATTCATCCATGTTATCCTGTGTGTTAATACTGCATTCCTTCTACAGCTGAGTAAAATTCCATTGTATGTCTATAACACCATTTGTTTATCCATTCATCTGATGATGGACATTTGGATTGATTTCAACTTTTGGCAATAGTGAATAATGCCACTCTGAAAATTGTTGTGCATATATTTGTTCGTGTCCTTGTGTTCATTTGTTCTGGGTATATACCCAGCTGTGGAATTGCTGGATCATACAGCAGTTCTATAGTTAGCTTTCTGATAAACCACCAAACTGTCTCCGACAATGGCTGCACCGTCTAAATTCCCAACAGCAGTGGATGAGTGTTCTCATTACTCCACATCCTCTCCAACAATTGTAGTCTTCTTTTTTTTTAATAGCCACCAGTCTAATGAGTGTAAGATGAGATCTCATTGTAGTTTTGATTTGCATTTCTCTAATACCTAGTGATGTTGATCATCTTTTCATGTGCTTTTTAGCCATTTGTATTTCTTCTTTGGAGAAGTGTCTATTCAAATCACTTGACCATTTTTTAAATGAGTTGTGTTTTTTGTTTTTTTTTTTTTCTTTTTTTTTGAGGTGTAAGGTATCTTTATATATGTTCAATATTAGGCCCCTTTCAGATATATGGTTACTAAATATTTTCTCCCATTGAGAAGACTGCCTTTTTACTTTCTTGACAAACTCTTCTGAGGGACAAAAGTTTTTAATTTTGAGGAGGACCCATTTATCTACATTTTCTTTCAAGGCTAGTGCTTTGGGTGTAAAGTTCATAAAACCTTTACCTAATAAAAGATCCTGTAGATGATTCCCTACATTATCTTCCAAGATCTTTATGGTCTTGGCTCTTATATTTAGATCTTTGATCTCTCTTGAGTTAATTTTTGTATAAGGCATGAGATGGTGTTCCTCTCTCATTCTTTTGTATATGGATATCCAGTTCTCCAAGCACCATTTGTTGAAGAGGCCATTCTCTCCCAGTTGAATGGGTTTGTTGGTCTTGTCAAATATCAGCTGACTTTATATGCAAGGATCTATAACAGAACTCTCAATTCAGGTCCATTGGTCACTATATCTATCCATGTGCCAATACCATGCAGGTTTGACCACTGTAGCTTCATAGTATGTTTTAAAGTCAGGTAGTGTGAATCCTCTGATTTCATTTTTCTTTTTAATATACCTTTGGCTTTTTGGGGTCTCTTGCCCTTCCAAATAAATTTCATAGTGACCTTTTCAAATTCAGTAAAAAATGCTGTAGTCAATTTTATTGGGAATGTGTTAAATTTGTAGATCAGCTTAGGTAGGATTGACATCTTAATGATGTTTAGTCTAACTATCCATGAATAGGGAATACTCTTCCATTTATTTGAGTCTTCTTTGATTTCCTTTAACAGTATTGTATAGTTTTCTGTGTACAAGTTGTTTACTTCTTTAGTTAAATTTATTCCTAGGTATTTGATTCTTTCAGTTGCTATTGTAAATGGGAAGTTTTTCTTGATTTGCTCCTCAGATTGCTCATTATTGGTGTACAGAAATGCTACTGAGTTTTTTACATTAATATTATAATCTGCCACTTTACTGAACTCTTTTATAAGCTCTAGAAGCTTTGATGTATATTTCTCAGGGTTTTCAAGGCATAAGATATTATATGCAAATTGTGAAAGTTTTACCTCTTCCTTTCCAATTTGGATATCTTTTATTTCTTTTTCTTGCCTAAGTGCTTGAGCAAGCACTTCTAACACAATGTTAAATAAGAGTGGTAGCAGTGGGAATCTTTGTCCTATTCCAGATATTAAACGGAAAGCTTTTAGGATTTCCCCATTGAATATGACATTAGCTGTGGTTTTTTATATATGCCCTTTACCATGTTGAGGAAGTTTCCTTCTATTCCTATCTTTTAAAGTGTTTTTATCAGGAAATGGTGCTGTATTTTGTCAAATGCTTTTTTTTGCATCTATGGAGATGATCATGTGATTTTTTTTTTTCCAATCTGTTTATGTGGTGTATTACATTGATTTATTTTCTCATGTTAAACCATCCTTGCATATCAGGGATGAAACCCACTTGGTCATGGTGTATAATTCATTTGATGCGTTGTTGAATATGATTAGCAAGTATTTTGTTGAGGCTTTTAGCATCTAGGTTCATTAAAGAGATTGGTCTATAGTTTTCTCATGGTGTCCTTCTTTGGCTTTGATATAAGGGTGATATTGGCATCATAGAATGAGTTAGGTTATGTTCCCTCCACTTGTATATTTTTGAAGAGTGTAAGCAATATTGGTGTTAGTTCTTCCCATAATATTTGGTAGAATTCACCTATGAAATCTTTAGGTCCTGGGCTCTGAAGCTGGCAGGTTTTTGATGACTAATTCTATCTCGTTACTTGTGGTGTTTGCTCTGTTGAGTTAATAAATTACATCTTTGATAAATGTAGGCTGCTTGTGTATTTCTAGGAACTTGTCAATTTCCTCTAAATTATCCATCTTGTTGGCATACAATTTTTCAAAGTATCCTCTTTAATTCTGTTGCATCAGTGGTGATATCTCCTTCCTTGTTTCTTA
The DNA here is from genome assembly GCA_026826555.1 of Tolypeutes matacus. Classification (NCBI taxonomy): domain Eukaryota; kingdom Metazoa; phylum Chordata; class Mammalia; order Cingulata; family Chlamyphoridae; genus Tolypeutes; species Tolypeutes matacus. The sequence continues at coordinate 4,369,534 of JAKSZT010010858.1, read as the reverse complement.
TTTTATGTATTTGCAACATCTCTCTTTTTTCCTTTGTTAATCTAGCTAAGGGCTTATCAATTTTATTAATCTTTTCGAAGAACCAGGTTTTTTTTGTTTATTTTTTTAGTGCTTTCTTATTTTGAATTTCATTATCTCTGCTCTAATCTTTTTTCTTTCTTTTTTTCTACTTCCATTGGAAATATTTTGTTTTATGTTTCTAATTCCTCCAAGGGTGCAGTTAGGTCTTTGATTTTAACTCCTCTTTCTTTTTTAAAATAGGTATTTATGGCTATGAATTTCCCTCTCAGTGCAGCTTTTGCTGCATCCCATAGGTTTTGATATGTTGTTTTTTTATTTTCATTCATTTCAAGGTAGTTGCTGATTTCTTTTGAAATTTCCTCCTTGACCTACTGTTTGTCAAGAGTGTGTTGTTTACTTCCCTATCTTTGTGCCTAATCTGGTTCTCTTCCCCTTACTGATTTCCAGCTTCATTCCATTACTTTGTATAATTTCAATCTTTCTGAATTCATTGAGAAATTTTCTGTGGCCTATCATGTGGTCTATCCTGGAAAATGATCCATGCGCACTCAAGAAGATTGTATATCCTGCTGTATTTAGGTGCAATATTCTGTATATACATATTTGGTCCAGATCCTCTAATATATTATTCAAAATCTTTGTTTCTTTTTTGATTTTCTGTTGAGATACTTTGTCTAATGGAGATAATAGTGTATTAAAGTCCCCCACTATAATTGTAGAGGCATCTATTTCTCCACTTAGTTTTTCCAGTGTTTGCCTCATATATTTTGAGGCACCCTGGTTTGGTGCATAAATGTTTATGATTGTTCTTTCTTCTTTATAGATTACCCCTTTTATTAATATATAAAGTCCATCTTTGTCTCTTACAATAGCTTTTCATTTAAAATCTACTTTGTCTGATATTGGTATAACTATCCTTGCCCCCCCCCCCTTTTTTGGTAATTATTTGCTTGTAAAACTGATTTCCAATCATTCATTTTCATCCTCCTTGCATCCCTGGGTCTAAGTTGGGTTTCTTCTAGACTGCATATAGAAAGATCATATTTTCTTGTCCATTCTGCCAATCTGTGTCTGTTGACTGGTGAGTTTAATCCATTAATATTCAATGTTATTACTGTCAACGTATTATTTACACTAGTCATATTTTCTTTAGGTTCATGTATGTCATATATTGTTTTTATTTCTCTTTTTATATATTACTTGTGTTACACTCTCCTCCAACTCTCTCTTTCCTGTTTTTTTCCTTTCAACCTGCAGAACTCCGTTTAGTATTTCTTGAAGGGCAGGTTTCTTATTGACATACTCCCTTAATTTCTGTTTATCTGTGAATATTTTGGACTCTCACTCATTTTTGAAAGATAGGTTTGCTGGGTAGAGAATTCTTGGCTGGAAGTTTTTACTTTTAGCCCCTAACTATATCATACCACTGCCTTCTTGCCTCCATGGTTTCAGAAGAAAAATCAGTACTTAATCTTACCAAATATCCCTATTTTGTGATGAATTTCTTTCCTCTTGATGCTTTCAGCATTCTCTCTTTGTCTTGAGCACTGGACAATTTGACAAGTATATGTCTTGGAGTCAGCCTGTTAAGATTCATACTGTTTGCGGTGCACTGCATTTCCTGGACATATATGTCCATCTGCTTCAATAGGGTTGGGAAGTTTTCAGCCATTATTTCCTCCTACACATCTTCTGTCCCCTTTCCCTCCTCTTCTCCCTCTGAGACGCCTATAATGCATATATCTGTGCATTTTGTGTTGTCATTGAAATCCCTAATTCCCTGCTGGATTTTATCTATCTTTAATCTATCCATTCTATCTGATTTCAGATGTACTCTTTCCCACATCACTGATTCTTTCCTCTGCCTGTTCAAATCTGCTATTATGTGCTTCTAGTGTGTTTTGGACTTCTTACATTGTGCCATTCATCAGTATCATATGCGATTTTTTTTCATATATGTTCATGATTTCTTCAGTATGTTCTCCCCAGCATCTTATTATCCTTAATCTCTTCCATCACTTCATTAAGTTGATTCATGATATTTGTTTGGACATCTCTGATTAGTTGTCCCATGTTCGGCATCTCCTCATGGTCTTTAGCTTGTTCATTGGACTGGGCCATGTCTTCCTATTTCTTAGTATGGCTTATAATTTTTTGTTGGTATATAGGCATCTGTTTACCTTGATGTTTTTTTCCGGCTGATTAGCTTCTGTCTCTATTCTAGGGTTTTATTTTGTTGTTGCATTTGTGTGTGTGTTAAGGTTTCACTTTAACACTTCATTCCTCTTTATTCTATTTTCTTGCTGTTGTCTATGTTCCCTTGAAAAAATTATTACCCAAGAAAAAGAAAGAGATAGGAAGAGAAAAAGAATAATAGTAATCATAATAGTAAAACATAGGAGAGGAAACATTCAAGACCTAGGAAAATGAATAATTAACATGAGTTAGAAGTACAGAGGAATAAGATTTATAAAGTGGAATAGAATCAATGAAATAAGATGCAGAATGGAGCAAAATATACAAAATGAATTAAAGGGCCAGAATGATGAGAACAGAGAAAAAGAAAAAAGAAAATAGAGGAAGAAAAAAATCTATAAAAGAAAGAAAACAGTAGAAAAGAGAGAGAGAAATAAAAACAAGAAAAGTTGAAGACTGAACAGAGAGAGGTGAAATGAAAGAACAACAGAAAACAGAAGATAGAAAGATGAAGGAGAGAAAAGAAATAACATAGGTAGTGAAAATCAGTAAGCAAAAAAAAAAAAAAAACCAAAATGGTAATAAATGAAGGGGAAACACATCAAAGAAGAAACAAGACAGCTGCAACTCATTTTAAAAAAGGAGAAAGAGAGAGAGAGGAAAAAGAAGAATAAAAAAACAAAAATAAACACAGAAAAACAACCTTCCTTCTTAGACTCCTAAGGATCTTCTCAGGCTGCTAGTGTTCATCAATCAATCACCCTGTAGACTGCCCTCTGAAGGTTTTGAACTAGGTTTTAGTGAGTAAAATAAGGAACGTGAAAAAAGAACATTTTTTTTAAATAAAGAAAACTTAAGATATCCAATAAAAGCTAATATAAAGAGAATGTCATATGTTCCCTGTCATAAAGTTTCAGCTGGATGCCTGATAACCTGGCAGATCAATTGTCTAAGAAGAGTAGGGAATCAAACCAGGGACCTTGTATATGCAAGACAGGAATTCTTCCACTGAGCTAACCTGTTTCCTTAGGTCAGTTGGCCTTTCAGAAGGCTATCCACCCCCTTTCCCTTGGCAGGCCAGATTCCTTGTAGTTTGGTAGAGTCCTGCTGATTAGGTGCCTGTCTGTCCCTGCCTCCTAATTGATCTACTCCTTTTCCTTTACCTGAGCAGCTGGGTGTGACAGCCTGCTTGAGGAGATCTCCCTCCCTTCTCCCTGTCAAGTTGAGGTCCCTTCCAATATTCAAGGGGTGCTCAGCTGGCCAAATTCCCCACAAAGAAACCACTCTCTACCCTCCTGGGCCTCTCTTCCTTCCAGGAATCTGCCCACACACTCCATTCTGAGCTGGGAGCCAGCAGATCCATCTATGCTATTTGCCCTGAAGGCAGGGTATATGTGCCCCTTCGAGCCACAGGGGTGAACAAGTCATGATTTTCCCTTGACTTCTTTAACTTTTCATCCTCCTAGATGACTCAGAACACCTTCTCATTCTCTATATATCCAAAGCAGCTGGCAGGGATGAAGATGTCTGCTCTCCTGACAGATGTAATTTACCAGGAGTTTTACCATTGCTTAATATCTTGGAGGTGGGGAAAGGGAGATCTTCCTGGCAGCCAGAAGGTTTAATAACTCACAATTAGTTGTTTTGGCTTCTTAGTCTCTCTGTCCCTCACTCTCCTGGGTGTTGTGAAACAGTGTCCTGGTCTGCTGTACCCCAAAGCATGCCCCCAAGGCAGCCTTTGGCTCTCTCTCCATTGTTTTAGTGAGAGCTGACCCGATGACCATGTACCCACAATTCCCCTAATGGTCTTTAAATCCATTGGTAACCATTGTTTGGATAAATGTTTCTTTTTGAATTGAAAATTTATGTTTTCCCATTTTTGTGTTGTATTTTTCTACATTATTTAGCTGGAATTCTTATGTAATGAAAACCTTTACCTCATTCATTTAGGGCTATTTGATTTGTCTGAAATACAGTTCCGAACAGGAATATAAAATGAATGCTACATTCCTTCACTTTAAATATCAACATCAGTACTGTGGACATTTTCCAACAAATGTGTTTCTTCCTTCTCTAACCTTCTTTCATTCTTTTTTTTTTTTTTTTTGAGTATCCTTAGATATGCAATTCTTTTTAGATAATCAAAGTTTTCTGTAAATATTGTAGCCATTCAATTTGAAGCTCAGCTCAAATCATCTAATCTTTGTCCTATGATGTTTCAATCTGGTTTCTTTGCCAATCTGATCAACTCCATTGCTTTAGTATCTTTTTTACTTCCTGGCACCACAAAACATCCCAGGTAAATTTGTAGCCTGTATATAGGATCACCTCAGGTAACCCTAAATTCATTATATTTAGAAATGAGATTTAAAAAACAAAATCTGCTTACAAAGTGTGCTCATTGTTATTGAGTTGTCATTTATTTAGATTTTTAGGTGGCAAGAGTTAGAAAACATAATTTTAAAAAGAATTTTAAAAATTAAAAAAATCTTTCTTGCTATATCTACTTCAAACTACATTATAAGCCCATATCCATCAAGATGGCAGAGTAAGATGCTTCAGATCTCTGTCCCACCCATAGGAGTTTTGAACAATCAGCAAGAACTAGCAAAAACATCTTTCTAAAAGCTCCAGAAAACAGTTAAATTGTTTCACCAAGTAGATGAGTGCCATTCAATAAAAAGGCCACTTGAAAGTGATAAGGATGTTGTGGCACCATGGTTGGCCCTTCCCCACCCCTTACCAGCTTGATGTAGAGCCAGTTCTTGCTCCCAATGTGGATCTATCATCCCTGTTCAAAGGGAGCAGAGCAACCCTCATGCATATTCTGGGAGCATTTATGGCTGTTCCAATTTGACCAGTGGTATCCTGAGAACTGCTTTGTCTCAGACTTACCTGAATATAGAAGGCAGCTCACAGAGCTCTACTACAAATGTCATGCGAGAACAGTCAAGTTGTTTTGCCTGGGGCAAGGTGTTGCTGACTGCACGACATTCAGATCAGTTCCTGGGATTGTGAGGATGCTGTTTCTTAGGAAAGAGAGATTTATATCTGTGTAAACATTCCTAGGGCGCACCTACATGCCCCCCAGAAAAATAGGATGCACAGAAAGGCCCAAGAAGGTTCCTATACTTTGGGTTGGAGAGCTATTGCTCAAATTCATTGTTTGGATAACTCTGAAGGAGAGTACTCATGCAGGTCAATCTGCAAAGACTAGACCATGCAGTTCTGACCACTATAGCTTTGTAGCATGTTTTAAAATCAGGTATTATGATTCCTCCAATTTCTTTTTTATTTTCAATATATCTTTGGCTATTCAGGACCCCCTGCCTTTCCAAATACATTTCATAAGCAGTATTTTTTTTTTCAGTACAAAATGCTGTTGTAATTTTTATTGGGATTACATTAAATCTCTAAATCAATTTGGGTAAGACAGACATTTAATGATATTTAGTCTTCCAATCCATGAACAAGTAATATTCTTCTGTTTATTTAGGTACTCTTTGATTTCCTTTAAAAATATTCTGTAGTTTTCTGCATTAAAGTCCTTTACATCTTTAGTTAAGTTTATTCCTAGGTGTTTGATTCTTTTAGTTACTATTGTAAATGGATTTTTTTTTTCCTCCTCAGATTCTCATTATTTGTGTACAAAATGCTACTCATTTTTGTGTGTTGATCTTATATCCTGCGACTTTACTCAAATAATTTATCAGCTCTAGAAGCTTTGTGGTAGATTTCCCAGGGCTTTCTATGTATAGGATCATGTTATTTGCAAATAGTGAAATTTTTACTTCTTCCTTTCCAATTTGGATGCCTTTTATAACTTTTTCTCACCTAAGTGCTCAAGCAAATATTCTAACAATGTTAAATAAGAGCGGTGATAGTGAGCATCCTTGTCTTGTTTCAGGCTTTAGCAGGAAAGCCTTTAACATTTCACCACTGAATATAATTTCAACTATGGGTTTTTCATTTATACCCTTTACCAAGTTGATGATGTTTCTTTCTATTCCTATCTTTTGAAGATATTTTATCAAGGAAGGTCTTCACATAATATATTTCATTCATAATAGACAATCATACCATTTTGTGTCTGGCTTGCTTCACTAAACAAAATGTCCTCCAGCTTCATCCACATTGTCATATGTTTCATGACTTCATTTCTTCTTACTGCTGCATAATATTCCATCATGTGTATACTCAACAATTTGTTTTCCATTCATCAGTTGATGAACACCTGGGTTATTTCCAACTTTTGCCTATCCTGAATAATGCTGCTATGAACATTAGTGTGCAGATATCTATTCGTGTCACTACTCTCAGTTCTTCTGGGAATGTACCTAGCAATGGTATTGCAGGGTCTCATGACAAGTCTATATTCAAATTCCATAGGAACTGCCAAACAGTCTTCTACAGTGGCTGTACCAGTCTACATTCCCACCAACAGTGAATAAGCATTCCTATTTCTCCACATCTTCTCTGATATTTACAGTTTTGACTTCAATAGCAGCCAGTCTAGAAGGTATGAAATGATATCTCATTATAGTTTTGATTTGCATTTCCCTCATTGCTAGTGATGTTGAATGTTTTTTCATGTGTTTCTTCACCACTGGTATTTCTTCTTTGAATATTTGTCTAATCAAGTCTTTTGCCCATTTTTTAATCAGATACTTTGTCTTTTCACTGTCAAGTTATATGATCTCCTAATATATCATGGATATTAAGTCCTTATCAGATATGTGATTGCCAAATAATTTCTATTGAATCAGCTGCCTTTTCACCCTTTTGACAAATTCCTTTGAAGTGCAAAAGTGTTGATTTTGAGTAGGTCCTATTAACCTATTTTTTTTCTTTTGTTGCTCATGCTTTGGGTGTAAGCTTTAAGAAATTAATGCCTACCACAAGATCTTGTTGATGTTTTCCTACATTTTCTTCTAGGAGTCTATAGTTATTGTATTTATATTTAAGTCTTTGATCCATTTTGAGTCAGTTTTTGTGTAAGGTTTGAGACAGGAGTCTTCTTTCTTTCTTTCGGATATGGCTATCCAGTTTATTCAGCACCATTTGTTGAATAGACTGTTCTGGCTGAGCTTGGTAGGCTTAACAGCCTTGTCAATAATGACTTGACTGTAGATATGAGGGTCAATTTCTGAGTTTTTTATTTGGTTCCATTGGTCAATCTGTCTGTCCTTATTTCAGTAACATGCTGTTTTACCACTGTAGCTAAGTAAAATGCTTTAAAATCAGGAAGTGAGAGTCCTCCAACTTCATTCTTCTTTTCAAAGATATTTTTTAACTATTTGGGGCCCTTTACATTTCCAAGTAAATTTGGTTACTGGCTGTTTGAATTCTGCAAAAAAAAAGACTCGAGATTTTTATTGGGATTGTGTTGAATCTGTAAATCTGTTTGCGTAGAACTAACATCTTAATAATATTGGTTTTCCAATCCATGAACACGGAATGTCTCTCCATTTATTTATGTCTTCTTTGTTTTCTTTTAGCAATGTTTTGTACATTTCTGAGTAAATATCCTTTATGTCTTTGATTAAGTGTATTACTAAATAGTTGATTGTTTTAGTTACTATTATAAATGGAATTTTTTTCTGATTTCCCCCTCAGATTGCACATCAGTAGTATATAGAAACGCTACTGATTTTTGTGAATAACTTTGTATTCTACCACTTTGCTGAACTCTTCTATTAATTCTAGTAGCTTTGTTGTAGATTTTTCAGGATTTTGTAGATATATCACTATTAACAAATAGTGAAAGTTTTACTTCTTCCTTTCTTATATGTATGCCTTTTATTTCTTTGTTTAGCCTAATTGCTCTATCTAGAATTTACAGCATAATATTGAAAAATAATGGTGCCAGTGGGCATCCTCATCTTGTTCCTAATCTCAGTGGGAAAGCTTTAGTCTTTCACCATTGAGTACAATGTTAGTTGTAGGTTTTTCATATATGCATTTTACCATATTGAGAAATCTTCCTTCTATTCCTTTCTTTTGGAGTGTTTTTTTAATCAAAAAAGGTGATGTATTTTGTCAAATGCCTTTTTTGCATCAATTGAGAGGATCATATGATTTTTCTTCTCCTATTTATCAATGTGGTTTATTACACAAATTGATTTTCTTATGTTGAACCACCCTAACATGGGATAAAACCAACTTGATTGTGGGTGTATTCTTTTAATATGGATTAAAAGAACTCTTCCGGATTCTGTTTGCAAGTATTTTGTTGAGAATTTTTGCATCTATATTCATGAGAGGTATTAGTCCATAAATTTCTTTTTTTTTTTTTTGAAGTATCTTTACATGGTTGTGGTATTAGGGTAATGTTGGCTTCATAGAATGAGTTTGGTAGCATTGTTTCCTGTTCATTTTTTTGGAAGCGCTTGAGCAAGATGGGTATTAGTTCGTCTTTGAATGATTGGTAAAATTCATCTGTGAAGCCATCCATTCATGGGCTTTTCATCTTTGGGAGGTTTTTGATAACTCCTTGAAACTCTTCACTTGTTATTGGTTTGTTGAGGTCTTCTATTTCATCTAAGGTCAGTGTAGATGGTTCATGTGTTTCCAGGAATTTGTCCATATTATCTACATTTCCTAGTATTTTGGCACACAGTTGTTCATAGTATCCTTTTATGATTTCTCTTATTTATACTGAGTCAGTGGTAATGACCCTCCCCCCCTCATTTCTGAGCTTATTTATTTGTGTCTTCTCTCTTTTTTTTCTTTATCAGTTTAGCTAAGGGTTTGTCAATTTTGTTGATCTTCTCAAAGAATGAACTTTAGTTTTTGTTGATTCTCTCTATTGTTTTTTTTTCTTTTTTTGGTGTTTTTTTTTTCTCAATTTCATTTATTTTTGCTCTGACCTTTGCTATTTTTTTCTTTGGCTTGGTTTTGGATTAGTTTGATATATATATATATATATTTCTTCCAGGTGTGCAGCTAGATCATCAATATTAACTCTTTCTTCTTTTTTAATGTAAGCATTTAAGGCTATAAATTTCCCCTCTCAGCACTACCTTTGAAGTGTCCTATAGGTTTTGATATGTTGTGTTCTCATTTTCATTCATCTAAAGATATTTGCTGAATTCTCAGCAATTTCTTCTTTGATCCACTATTTGTTTAAGAGTGTGTTGTTTAAATCCATATATTATGAATTTTCCCCTTTTCTATCCACTATTGATTTCCAGCTTTATTCTGTTTTGATCTGCAAATATGTTTTGTATAATTTCAATCTTTTTAAATTAATTGAGACTTGTCTTGTGACCCAGCCTATGGTCTATCTTGGAGAACGATCCACAAGCACATGAAAAGAATGTATATTTAGCTGTTTTGTGGTGCAATGCTCAATATATGTCTTTTAGGTCTAGTTTATTTATCATATTATTTAAGCTTGTTTCTTTATTTAGCCTCTGTCCAGATGTTCTATCCAATACTGAGAGTGGTGTATTGAAGTCTTCAACTATTATTGTAGAGACATCTATTTCTCCCTTCAGGATTGCCAGTGTGTGCCTCAGGTACCTTTGGGCACTGAGATTAGATGAATAAATATTTACAATAGTTATTTCTTCTTGTTGAATTGCCCCTTTTATTAATACATAATGACCTTTTTTATTCCTTATAACTGTTTTGCATTTAAAAATCTATTTTGTCTGATATTAATATTGCAACTCCTGCTCTTTTTTGGTTACTGTTTGTGTGGAATATCTTTTTCCAGCCTTTCACTTTTAATTTGGTTGTGTCCTTACATCCAAATTGAGTCTCTGATAGACAAAATATAGATGGCTCTTTTTTTTTTAATCCATTTTATCCATCTGTGTCTTTTATTTGGGAAGTTCCAGCCATTAACCTTCAATGTTATTACAGTAAAGGCATTACTTACTTCATCCATTTTTACCTTTGGCTTTCTGTTGTTATATTGTACTATAATCTATTATTTTACCCTTTCTAATAATCTTCATTTCTACACTTTTCCAAGTCCCTTTATTTCTTTCAGGCTGCAGCACTCCCTTTTGTTTCTATCAGTTATTTTTTGTGAAGACTTTAAACCCCTTCATTTTTGAAGGACAGCTTTGCTGGATATAGAATTCTTAGCTGTCAGTTTTTCTCTTTCAATACATCATAAAACTTTCTTTTCTTCTCCATAATTTATGATAAGAGGTTGGCACACAATCTTATCACATTTCCCTTGTATGTGATGCTTGCTTTTCTCTTGCTGCTTTCAAAATCTTCTCTTTATCTCTCATATTTGTCATTCTGAATAATAGGTGTCTCAGGTAGGTCTATTCATGTTTAGTTTATTTGTGGTGCATTTTCCTTCTTGGTTATTGATATTTATATCTTTCATAAGGGTAGGGAAGTCTTCAGTCATTATTTTCTCAAGTATTCTTTCTGCCCCTTTTCCATTTTCTTCTCCTTCTGGGGCACCAATAATGCATATGTTTTGTTTTGTTGTTTTGTTTTGTTTTTATTTTTCCTTGTCATTCAATTCCCTGAGACCGTGTTTCATTTTTTTCCTTTCTCTTCTCTTTCTGTTCTCCTTTCTTTTCCAGATCAGATGTTCTGTCTTTGAAATCACTAATTCTGTCTTCAAACACTTCAAATTTGATCTTATATGCCTCTAATATATTCTTAATCTCATCCATCATGTCTTTCATTTCCATAAGGTGTGTTACTTTTCTTTTCAGACTTTCAAATTGTTCGTTATGCTCACCTAGTGTCTTCCTAATATTCTTTATTTCTTTAGTCATATTTTCTTTAAATCTTTTGAAGTGATTTAGGAGAGTTGTGTGATTATCACTGATTGTCTTTAATCCTGAATCTCTTCAGGATATTTGGTTTGTGCCTTTGGCTGGGCCATCTCTTCCTTCTTCCTAGCATGTCTTGTAATTTTTTGCTGATGTCTAGGCATCTGATATGTTCGTGAATTTTCTCTAATTTACCTTGCCTATTGTTATTTGCCTATTGTTATTATTTTTTCACAGTTCTTCTTTTATATTGGGTTAAACTTATTCTAAGTCTTTAAAATTGCTTAGCTTAAGTTATCAAAATCCTGCCAGGGACTCACTAATGGGGCACAGAGTTTCTCCCAGGGGTGGCATAAACAGAGCTCTAAAGGTAGTTCTTGTCTCTGTAATTTCAACATCAGATGTTGCTTGTTGGTGCACCTTTCCACAGAGGTGTCTCTCTCCAGTTTTCCTTTGTTTTCATCTGGCCAGAACTGAGATTCAAAGCAGGTTCTAGTGGCTGAATTCACAGAAGATAAGCCTCCCAAGTCCCCCTCCTTTTTCCCTTGTAACAGCTGACAGGGAGGAAGACATCTGCTCCCCTTTCAGTCAGCTGAAATGAGTCAGGGGTTTTTACCCCTGCTGAACATCTTGGGGATGGGGGAGGGGAGCTTTTCCCAGTAGCCAGGAGGTTTAACTCTGAGTTTGTTGTTTCAGCTTCTTAGTCTCTCAGTCCCTCACTCTCCTGGGAGTTGTGAAGCACTGTCTTGGTCTTATGACCCCCAAAGCAATTCCCTCAGGAAGCTTTTGGTTCTTTCTCTTTTTTTGGTGTGTGAGAGAACTGACCCTTATCTGCCTAATCTGATGCCACCTTCCCACAATTCCAAAGTTATAATTTTAATATGATTTTTTCATTATACTCTTCTCAATATAATTATAATAAAATAAGTTATTTTACAACAAACCATGATCCATCTACTATATGAATTCTTCTTGAGAAAAATCCTTGATAGCTGAAAAATGTGCTTATTAAAAATTTCTTCTCTTGAGCAGCTCTGAAAATTTTAATACACTAATTGATATAGTTTTCTATTAATCTAATTTTAAATGTTTACTCTTTGTGCTTAGTTACCTGGAGGATATTAACCAGACCTTCTCAGTTTTGTTTCAAGGAATAAGAAAATATCTCAAAGCAAAACCAGACTGAATGGTATAAATCTGTAACTTTCCTCAGAGACAAAAAAAAATTGATATCCTTGAGTGGTTGGCTGAGAAAGGAGTAAGGAAAAACTTGGTAAACTGGTTTATTAGCTACTGAAATCAAAGACAAAGTTGAACATGCTTGAGACAATGCAGGACTGACAAAGACCTCTGTAAGATTTAACATCATTACTTGTTTTTTCTTCTCCCCTATGCCTCTCTTTTGCATATTCTCACTTTGAGCTCATTTTGGGAAGATTCTTCCATTTCCTTGCTTGTCAGAAACATGTGATCGATGAATAAGGAGACAATCAACAATCTTGGTATTCTCAAGGGGGTGGCTTATTCCTGGAACCAGTTCCTGTCATCTGCATTGTCCACCTGTTAATCATCATGCTCAGTTTGGAGGTTCTCTCTCACACTTTCCCCACACATGACAATTGAAAATCTCTGCCCTGAGGAACCAGCACTCAACTCCCATCACAGCCCATACATTCATTGAAATAATTCTCCAATCTTTTCTGGCAATTCATCTGTATCTATATCCATGCTCCCAACTCATGCCAATTGATCAAGCCTGCCATACTAGCATACTACTCATAAGTCATAACACTGGTCAATATACTGCTTCTAGTCAGTATTCCAAACTATGGTCTGTGAGTAAGGCTGCCATCATACCAGCATCTACAGAGCAGGTCTGTCTAATGGGCTGGATGTCCAGCCCTTTTGAAGGTTCACTGAAAACTATGCACATCTCACCTCCTCAAGATTCCAACTGTGGGTGAGTTGGCCACAGACATTCTTGATAGCCCAAATGATGCTTCAGCATAAGTTTACCTCGTAACCCCATGGACATACCTGTTATCACCTTCTGATTAAATTAAAGCTATTTTCTTAAAAGATGCACTAATTTCCTGTTGTAAAAAACAAATATTGACTCAACTACCATGTACAAAAATGTCAGTCTTATGGGTCAAGAAAAGGAAATAAAACTCTTAAATTAATTTTAAAATATGAAGAAGAATACATGCTCTGCTTTATCTTAGTTAACCAGGGTTGCTATGAAAAATACCACACAATGGGTTGGCTTAAGCAGGAACTTATTGTCTCATGGTTTTGGAGGTTATAAATTCAAAATCAGGGTCCTGATAGGTCATGCTTTTTCCTGGAGGTTGTACCATTTTGGTGATGTCTTGCTGCAATCCTTGAGGTTCCTTGACTTGTATCATTGCTTCTGTCATCTTCTGACTTCTGGCTTCTAGTCTTTTCTGGTTTCCACTGTCTTTTGGCAGCCAGTAACTAGCTTCATCAGAATTTCCCCTACTTATAAGGAATCCATTCATATGAATTAAGGTCCAACCTGATTTAATTTAACCTCACTTAAGTATGACCTTAGAAGATCTTATTCACAGATAAGTCCAAGTCTTATTTTTTAATGGGCTGACATCCACAGTGCCAGGTTTGAGGCTTGTACATGTCTTTTGTGGGGGAAATGAGTCAATCATCAATGTGCTATTTAACAATAATAAAAAAAAAATAAAATAGTGACTTCCCCTTTTTCCCATCATCTGCAATATCTGTTTAGTCCTGAGTCATGTTTATATGTTACAGATGAATAAAAGAATGGAAAAAAATATATTTGTTATAATTCACAATAACTATTTCATTAAAAAAATTATTTGGTAGGGCCCAGAAACTTAATTTAGACAGATGACTTTGGCATAACAGAATTTATAAAGTCCACTGGTTTTACTTTAACAAGATAAAAAGAACACTTTCAATTTTTTTCCTTATCGGTTTAGAGTAGGTTCAGATCCTTTTTGAGGCAGTTATAGTTGAGTGGTTAATGCTAAAATAAATTTATAGTTGAGGAAATAGATTTTAGCTGACATGGATGGTTGATTGCTTTTCCCATTAGAATGTTTTAAGTTGAAAATATGTAATTTTCACTTGTTTTGTTAAACCTGCAATTGTTTAGGTCTTTCTTCTGACAAAGAAAATAAGCAGAAAATATTTTCTGCAAATTAAAGGCAATATTCAATATTCAAAAAAAAAAAAAAAAAAAACAAAAAACAAAGGAAAACAAAAAATGCAATGTTAAAAGTTCTAATAAGAGAATTTAGTGTTATCAATTAATAAATTGAATATAATCCACCAAAATCTACCAAATTTATATAGCTTAGTCCTCACTCTTGAATAGAGATATTTTTAGTATGTAAAACTCCATTACACATAGGTTTAAAAAAATCTGACATATGATTTAAACAACTTTCCTTTATTGTGTCTGCCCAAGTTGCCAAAGGCATTGCACAGGCCACCTGAAATGAAGTACATTTTTTATAAGCAATCTAATAAAGAAATAAATATTAAATTCTTAAATACTTGCCAATTTTAAAATTTTCCAATACAACTGATTAAACTGGTTAAAAACAACCAGACTGAGTAGACCAAACATGAAATTGCAAAATCTGGATTAAATATTATTATCAACAATATCATGGGCCCAAAACCAAGAACTTTGAGCATTGGTTGGTTGGCAACTGCAGAGATTGTGCTATATTGAAATGTATTTGTGTAACTCAAAATTAAAATAATATAAAATGAGCATAAAATAATAATGGCTGCATTTATTTGTTACCTGTTATGATACTTATCTCACAATTAACTTCAAAAGAGCCCTAACATATAGTTATTAGTGTACATTTGAAGAAGAGATGATTGTGCTACTAAGGGAAACTTGCAGGAGTCAAAAATTCTTATGTTTACCACAGAGTGGATTCCTTTATGTAGTCAAACAAATGGCCCGGTTTTCTCGAAATAACATTTTATCTAGCTCAAAGACAGTTAATGTTTTTTTTTTTGTTTGTTTCAAATGTCTGATAATGGATACTGTTTAGCATGTGGTTTCAAGATTTATTTAGCTGTGTAATATTTACTAACTCCAGAAAGTACAACTTGCTTTGTTTCCAGAATGGATTAAACATTGATGATATTACTTAAAATGGGGGAGGGGGAAGGGCATGTTTTCTGGACTTCATGCTGCTCAAAATCTTATTGAAGTTCAAAGAGTTCTAGGAGGCCAACATATGTTGCCACTATATAAAACAGACAATTATAAAATTTATAAATGTTAAATATCACTGGCAATTAGGGATTTCAAACAAAAACATTAGTGAAATATCATTTCACACCTACTGGAATGACCACTTTTAAAAAAAACAGAAAACTACAAGTGTTGAGGATATGGAGAGATTGTAAGTTTATTCGCTGTGGATAGGAATGTAGAATGGCACAGCCACTGTGGAAGTCTGTTTGGCAGTTGTTAAGGAAGTTAGATACAAATCTGCCATGTGACCTGGCAATATCACTACTAGGTATATACCTAGAAGAACTGAGAACTGTGACAAGAACAGACACCAGCACCCTGATGTTCATAGTGACACTATTCACAATTACCAAAAGATAGAAACAACTCAGGTGTCCTTCAACTGATAAATGGATAAACAAATTGTGGTATATACACACAATGGAATATTACTCATCTGTAAGAAAAAAAATGAAGTTGTGAAACATGACAAATATGATGAACCTGAAGAACATTATATTGAGTGAAGAAAGCCAGACACAAAAGGACAGATATTGTGATTTCACTATTATGAACTAAATATAATGAGCAAACTTATGGAGTTAATAGATAGAATATAAGCCACTAGAGTATATAATGTGGTTAGAGAATGGAAAGCTGAGGTTTAATTAGTGCAGAATTGGTAAAAACTTGTTTATAAATGTTTGGAAATGAGTAGAAATGGTGAAAACATATCATATGATTTGTAATTAATAGTGCTAACATACAAGTATGATAGAGGTTTGGTTTTTTATTGTTTTTTTCTGGAATAATGAAAATGCTTTAATATTGATTGAAGTGATGAATGCAGAACTCTGTGATTATGCCAAAAGCCATTGATTGTACACTTTAAATAAATTTTACAGTTTACGAACAAAATAATAATAGGGTGGGTTGGTGGAAAATACACAAATGTAAGATACTGACTATAGTTAGTAGTAATACTTTGATGATGCTTTTTCAAAATTTATTATAAATGTTTTACAACAATGCAAGGTATTGGTGGTGGGGTGATGTATGAGAGTCCAGTATTATGATATGCATGTTTGTAAGTTCATAACTTTTACTATACACTTATTGTATATGTACGTTCATGTAAAAATTATATACTTCAATAAATGTTTTAAAGGGAAAAAAGGGGCAGGGGTTATGCTGGGAGGCTACTATGTGCAAGGCAATGAATTTTACCTCCTGGCACTCTGGAAACAGGAGTTAGCCCACATTTATCATCCCACCGTTGGAGCCAGGATGCCATTCTCTTGAGCAAAAGGTTGGATCATTCCCTGCCATACAACCTAGTCACAAATATTTAGAAAATGGATAGAGTGATGATAGGTAGGTAGGTAGGTAGATAGACAGATAGATACACAGATAATAGATAGAAAGAAAAAAGAATGAGTGACCAGGGTTATTTCTTTCCCCTGAAATGCAGATTGACACTATGAGTCCAGCAGCACCGTGGTCCTGCCACACATGTTTCTGTGAGAAATCGGGAAAAGAAAACTTGTTCTTCTTTTTCCTTTTTTTTAGGCGGTACTGGGAATTGAACCCAAGACCTCATACATGGGAAGGAGGTGCTCAACCACTGAGCTATATCTGCTCCCAATGAGAGCTGGTTCTTTGGTTTGTTTGTTTTTAGGAGGTACTGAGGACCAAACCTTGGACCTCGTACATGGGAAGCAGACGCTGAGCACTTGAGCTACATCCATTCTTTATTTTCTTTTGCAGTCCCTTTTTCTTTGTAGGTTCCCATTTCCCCAATAAAGCCCATTTCTTAATTCATACTATATTATGTTGAGGAATATGTCCCAAAGATGGTGCATGACAGGTAGGAACTCAATAGAGACTTGGGTTGTATAACAAGTGGAGAACCAAAGAAGACCTACCTTCCACATCTTGGCTGCCAACCTTGCAGGCCACAGCAGAACTTTCTTGGCAATAAAGATGACAGATATCTTTGAGACATTTTGAAAACAATTTTATTATTATATTGCAACAGTGAATGTATAAACTGACAGATTAATTAGTAATATACTGTACATGTGGCTTTATATACACATTTTTTCTTCCTTTTTTGAGAGAGAAAGTAAGGTGCCTAGCATTTTATTTCTAAGTGGTATGTGAACCCTACATTATATCTTTCTCTTGGTCAATAAAATTTCTCATTAAACATGAATCATTTAGGTTGACTAATTAATTGTCTGTGGTTTTTTATATTATTACTATATTAATTAGCCTATAACACTGAAGCTTTGAATAGCCCTAAAGTACAAAAACTAAGTGTGACTATTACTTTTAAAAGCAAGGAATAGTTACTCTCCTTAAGAATATTCAAGATTGGAAACACAGGGACATGTTCAACTGATTCCATTATTATTGTAATCTTTTTTTATCTCTACACTACTGGAAAATAATCTTGAGTATTTTGTAAAATAAATAACTTTCTGTCAGAGTATTGTGCATCTAGAATATTTATTTTGAAAAACACTGTGCAAACTTCTTTTGCACAGAATGTAAAACTGTAGGGCTTTAAGTTGGATTAAACAAAAGAACACATGCTTTTTTATTCAAAGTAGAGTGATTAAAAAAGCTTATCATGACTTAGCAAAGGATTTTGGAAGATCAAATGCCTCTTAAACGTCCCTTCTTTTGAGGAATAATAACTTCTGAATTAATTGGAAGCATACAAAGTGATTCTAAATTTAAAAAAAAAATTCAAATCAACTTCAAATTGCCTTAACTGGATTTTA
The DNA here is from genome assembly GCA_026826555.1 of Tolypeutes matacus. Classification (NCBI taxonomy): domain Eukaryota; kingdom Metazoa; phylum Chordata; class Mammalia; order Cingulata; family Chlamyphoridae; genus Tolypeutes; species Tolypeutes matacus. The sequence goes on along the minus strand of JAKSZT010010858.1, from coordinate 4,351,514 downwards.
GTTTTTATTTTAATGAATCTCAGGTCATGATATGCCTTAAAAATCTTTGATGAATTATCCAGATCAAATTCATCCAAAAAACAAAAATACATTTCTACAGTCATTTGGGATAACTACGGTAATGTTTGTGTTGGGCTAAAAAATGATGCTTTGATAGTAATGAGGTTCAAATGTATGTGAAGGTAACATTTTATTAAAGATAAAAAGATGTGTTCTTATATGATGGGGTGGGCATGAAATCTTAGTTTATCTGTGTACACAAACACACATGCAATCTCACAAAAATACAAATATTTTATGTTGAATTTGAAAATATATATTTCCAAACCAAATTTTAATTTCTTTATAGCTAACCTAAATCAAGTGTAAGTAAAATTGTTTTCAGCTACTTTTAAAATCTTATTTAGAAATTATTATGGATAATGGTTTCTCAGGAAAGAGAGATATTGTTTAAAGAAAGGCCATCATGAACCTGTACAAAATTTGTACACTGTATCTTTAAAAGAAATTAAGTGGGTAAAGATTATTTAAGTAGTGAAGGATTTTTCAGTCTCTGGAAGTGAATGGAAGAATAAATTAAAATGGAATCTGAAAATGCACTAAGATGTGGATTAAGAGTGAATCCATGCAAACTTATTAGTTGGAGAATGTAGATATTGTGGTCATTCTCTTATTTATTTAATTGAAAAGTGTTTTCATTGTCTTCTAGATGTATAACTCTGTCCTCCATGTTTTCTAGTGAAAACAGTTTTTCCAGGAAAAAATGTTAGACCAAGAATAGTGATAAAGAATAATAAAAAGATTGATATAGACAAATAGGACAATGAAATGGGGATATGATTAACCCAAAACTGTTGAATATTATCTAATAATTCATGAAAATGAAAAATTAATATTTAGGAAGATAGCATCAGAGTAGGTAAGCAGGGCTTAACTTTCTCACAAAAAAATAATGGAACTTTATTGGAAGAAGGGCAAAAAGCTGTCTGAAGAAGCTATCTATAGACCAGGAGAGTGCTACACATTCTCTTAGAGAGCAAGGGAGAGACAAAGAAGCTGAAATGAAAACTGTGAGTTACTTACCCCCATAGCAAGGAGTGGCACCCATGCCCCACTCTCAAGGTGAACAACCTGAATAAAACCTGTGGCTCACTGAAATCAACTGAGAGGGGAACAGATGTCTTCCTCCCTGGGAAGAAGGAGTGTGTGGCTAAGGGCAGAGAGATTTCTCTTCAATGACCTTCGCTAGCAGAGCCTGCTTTGAACCTTGACTCTGGCCACATCAGAATCATCAGCAAGTGGAGATTGAAAGAGACACCAGCATGGAAAGATTCACCCATGAGCACCATCTGTTGGATGTCCAGAAAACGGAAAGGAGAAAAATTGCTTTCAGGTCACTCTTAGCCCAAAGTCCTTGGAGAAAATTTGCATCCCATGAGTGACTCCCTGGCACAGTTTTTATAAATTAAGCTGGGAAATTTTAAAGATTAAGAATAAGAAACATCAAAAGAAGAGCTGTGAAGCAAATCCACTAAACAAGAGAGAGAAATTAACTGTCAGAGTAAATTCGTCAACATATTCAAATGCCTAGACATAGCAAAAAATTAAAAGCCATACTAAGGTACAGGAATAGGTGGTTTAGCTAAGAAAGAAACAATAAATCCTTACAAGACACAGGATTTAAGACAACTAAGAATTTTCCAGTGTCTGGACCAAGAGGAAATATTGGTCATGATCATGCACAGATGCTATAAGAGCACACATCAGTTTAAAGAAGACAACTGGTCATGATGCGGACATAGATGCCATTAAAG